>JARYZH020000019.1:1363376-1998889 GCA_030021035.2 Notholithocarpus densiflorus | reverse complement strand
CCCCAAAACCTAAAAATTGACCAAAATACCCCCTAAACCTAAAAATTACCAAAATACCCCTGAAATCTAAAAAATGACCGAATACCTCCCTAAACCTAAAAATTACCAAAATACCCCCGAAACCTAAAAAATGACCGAAATACCCCTAAAACCTAAAAATTGACCAAAATACCCCTAAACCTAAAAATGAAAAAAATACCCCCGAGACCTAAAAATCACCAAAATACCCCCTAAACCTAAAAAATGACCGAAATATCCTCGAAACCTAAAAATTGACCAAAATACCTCCTAAACCTAAAAATTGACCAAAATACCCCACTAAACCTAAAAATTACCAAAATACCCCTCCTAAACCTAAAAAATGACCGAAATACCACCTAAACCTAAAAATGACCAAATTACCCCCTAAACCTAAATTTTTTTAAGTTTAGGGGAGTAATTTGGTCATTTTTTAGGTTTATTTCATTGTTACTTAACCAGTTTAGCTAAGTAACAATGAACAAGAATGAAATAGCTTTAAACTCTCATTATTGACCATTGACCAAAAGGTTTTATAATTTATAGTCGGCACAAATTAAAAAAAGAAATATTCTGTATCTGTAGCCCAAAAGGCAGCCCCCCCTGAAGCAGAGTAAATATGAATTTTGTATATTATATATACACATGTTTAGATGCATTATTTAGAAAAACATATATACACATATATTGTATTATTTTCAAAGTGGAAGACGCTGGTAAAGAACTAAAGTCTGACTAACCTATACGGTATACTTGTGCGAACATACTACTTGGGTAAAATGTGCACACTTCAAACAGTTGTTCTTCAATCGAAATCACCTTCTAGTATGTATTCTGTAGTACGTTTTAAAGGCTAAATTCACGTGTATCCACATATATTTAGCTTATGTCGCCATTGTATTACTATTACCTAGCATGTCATATTAGCATTTTGAAGAATAGTCATAACATGAATATAATTTTTTTTTTTACAAATGTATATAACATTATACACATTTATTTAAAGTATGATATAAATTTTACATTACTAATACAAGATAAACTTATATAATTACTCCATTATAACATTAACATTATTGACTAAATATTGTTTATAAAAATGTATGCTATGTTGTTCCATTGTTATGGTAAAAAGAAGTATAAGTGTATAACCATAGCATTCGGTGTTTTGAAAACTTAGGTAATTTGATGAAAAAAAAAATTTGAAGAGCAGGGCCGTACTAGTACCCGGTACCCCACATTAAAAGCGTTGTCTGAACAAGGTTTTGTCATGTTGGCTAGATTGTGCAGAGAAAGAACACTGATTTTAGGAGTATTTCGGCCAATTTTTAGGTTTAGCGGGTATTTTGGTCAAATTTTAGGTTTTGGGGATATTTCAGTTATTTTTTAGGTTTCTGGGGTATTTTGGTCATTTTTTAGATTTTGGGGGTATTTCGGTCATTTTTTTAGGTTTAGGGCATATTTTGGTAATTTTTATGTTTCAGGAATATTTTGATAAGTTTTTAGGTTTCGAGGGTATATTGGTCATTTTTTAGGTTTCGGGAGTATTTCGGTCATTTTTAGGTTTCAGTAGTATTTCGATTAATTTTTAAGTTTAGCGGGTATTTTGGTCAATTTTTACGCTTCGAGGGTATTTTGGTCATTTTTTAGGTTTCAGAGTATTTCAGTCATTTTTTTTTTAGGTTTAGGGTGTATTTTGGTAATTTTTAGTTTTGGGGAGGGGTTATTTTGATTATTTTTTAGGTTTCAGGTATATTTCGGTCATTTTTTAGGTTTCGAGGGTATTTTGGTTAATTTTTAGGTTTCGGGTGTATTTTGGTCATTTTTTAGGTTCAGGGTTATTTCGGTCATTTTTTAAGGTTTAGGGGGTATTTTGGTAATTTTTAGGTTTCAGGAGTATTTTGATAAGTTTTAGGCTTCATGGGTATTTCAGTCATTTTTTAGGTTTCGAGGGTATTTTGGTCATTTTTAGGTTTCAGTAGTATTTCGATTAATTTTTAGGTTTAGCGGGTATTTTGGTCAATTTTTACGTTTTGGGGTTATTTTGGTCATTTTTTAGGTTTCGGAAGTATGTAGGTCATTGTTTTAGTTTCGGGGGTATTTCAGTCATTTTATAGGTTTTGGGGGTATTTTGGTCAATTTTTTTTTGGGGAATATTTTGATCATTTTTTAGGTTTAGGGGTATTTTGGTCATTTTTAGTGGTTTTTTTTTAGGTTTAGGGGGTATTTTGGTAAATTTAAAGGATTTTATGAGTACTTTGGTCATTTACAAGTTTTAATGGCATTTTGGTGATTTTGATTATTGGGTAATTGAGTTAGAAGTAATTTGTTAAATAAGCAATAAATGAGTAAATGAGTTTTTATGTACCCAACTCAATTATGTCCACCCGTTGGACACCCCTAAGTGGTGAAGATGAAACTGATGCAGGCTATGCCAACACAGAACTTGGGGAATGCGGAGGCTTGCTTCTTTGTTATTTACACTTAATAGATAAATGCAACATTGCCCTAGGCAGGGTCAAAAGTTTGACGTTGGTGCACTTTTAATTAATGCACACAGAGAAGATCTTTTAAAAAGTTAATTACAGATATCTTACATTTATTTCCTTTGTGTTCAAATTATTCTAGATTTTAATTCCGGTTTGTAGTAGAGGTTGAAACCTGGGACTATTTTCTGATTTTCATATTCAAGTGACTAACTATTGGAGCTACTTTGGTGATTCTGAATTCGGGCTTATGTCGTACATTGAAATATGCTCCGAATCTTCTTATGTATCACTTTGAAAGAAAGAAAAAAAAAAAGAAAAAAAAAAGGAAGCATATAGATTGCTACAGTGTCTCCCAACAGACAAAAGAATGCAAAGGTTTGTCCTTTGTAATTAGACTTACATGTTAAATCTTAAGGTAAAATGATTTTAAAATTGTGGTTAAATGATTAAATTTATAATTTCCTAATAGTTTAATCTTTTTGAAAAAATTGATAATTATTGATTTTGACAGCCTATGTATTAGGCCTTAGAGTACTAGCATCCGAGATGCAAAAAAAAAAAAACTCTATTTTACATCCTCAAACACTAAGCATTAGCAACTAGGGATGCAAAAAAGTTCTATTTTGCATCCTCAAAAACCTACTTTATCTATTTTACCATCTCATTTTACAACTTTTTCAACATCTCAGTTTTTATTTTTACATCCAACTAAATAAAATAATATAAACCATACAAATAAAAAATAAAAAAATTTATATCTCTTCCATTCCTCTCTTTCCTCTCTTACTCTGTCTTTATCTCTCTAGTTTGTCTCTATCTCCCAAGCAAACCAATCACAACCACCACTGCACCACCACACACCCCAGCAAGGCAGCAACCACCACCACCCCACCATCACACACACCCCAGCAAGGCAGAAACCACCAACAAAACAGAGAGAAAAAAAAAAAAAAAAAAAAAAAAAAAAAAAAAACCTAGCAAATACCAATCACTAAGCACAACAACCACCCAAACACCAAACCACCACCGATCTGACCACCCAAACACCAAAACCACTAATCCAACCACCCAATCACCATACCAACACCGATTCGGTCACCTAAACACCAACCCACAGCCCACCCCACACTCACCAAGATCCATCAAAACCTATAGCCCATCTGACCCACAATCCCCACGTTGCCACCATCGCATCGCCCACGACCACCAGAAACCCACAGATCTCGTCTCCACCACAGCCCCATCTAACCCACAACCCACAGCCCACGTCTTCACCACAGCCCCACCCGACCCACAACCCACAACCAAGAAAAAAAATACCTCCAAATCAAGAGAGAAAGATGAAAAAAGAACAGAGAAAAGAGAAGAGTTGGAGAAGAAAAGATAGGGATCAAAGATAGAGAGTGAGAGTGATTGAAAAGGAAAAGAAGAAGAGAGAGAGTCAAAGATTGAGAAGAAAGAGAAGAGAGAGGAAAGAAAAAATAATATTTTATTTATCCATCCTTTGCTACAGTAGGTTGTATATACCCATACTTACTGTAGCAGGTTGCAAAATTTTTTTAGGTTTCCATACCCAGATGAAGCTCATTTTTATGGGTTTAGTGTGTATAATAGCCATTGGGGGGTGTTTACACCCCCCAATGCTAATTCTCTTATCTATATTTTACCATCTCATTTTACAACTCACACAACATTCTAGTTTTTATTTTTATATACAACTTATTAAAATAATATAAATATAATGTGAGTGAGACAAAGTGAGAAAGAGAGAGAGAAAAAAATTGAAAAAAATATAAGAACTTACTATTCATAGGTTGTTAAAAAATTTAGATATACATCCTCTCAGATGGAGCTCTTTTTTAGATGGTCACTGGTATTTTAGCAACTCGAGGGTTTTACACCCCACAGCAAATCTCTTTACAGATGAAAATAGGCCTTCTTGGTGATGACTACGTATCAGCATGCTAGGCCCAACACATGGGCCGTAAAAACAGATGGCCACTCACAAATAAGAATATGATGCCCACAAACTCACAAGAATTGTGATCCAATTCATGGCTCAAGCCCATGATGGGTCCAATTTCAAAAGTAAGCTAAGGGAGGATTGGTTTGGCAGGATGGACGATGTCTTCTAAAAGTGGCTGGATGTCTACTGCACCCTTTGATTATTGTGTCCACTAAGGGGCACATACACATACACCAAGGGACAAAGCTCAATTCAGCCTAAGTGTGCATGCGTTGTCCATTTTATTTCTTCTCAAACCCATCATCAGTGCAAGTTAGCATCCATAAGGATTAATTGATCCCAAACATCATCTTCATTTCCAAGGAAGTCAATCCAACCTTTCCTCTTGCAGCTAAAATTGAATGCCACTTTCATTTTCCTAATTAGTCGCAGACCTACAGTCGCAGACGATGTGCAAAAAAATTTGAAGATTTTTTTTTTTTATTAAATAAAAAATGAAAATAGTAAATAAGACTTATAAGTATTATTCCCAAACTCTTCTTAAATGATTTCTAACAAAGTATATTTGATACAACATATTAGATTTTCTAAATTAAGTTATCTATATTTGTTATTTGAAAGTTCTAAATTTTGCAAGTTTTTTTTTTAAATTTATTATTATTATTTTTTCCAAGGAAACATAATGCATTTTACATTCAATTATTATATAAGGAGAGATAATTTGAAAATAATGTAATGTGTTGCAACTTATTTCTAGCGCTCCTTACAAATGGTTCATCTTCTATATGTCTTTTTTTTTTTTTTTTGAGAATCGTCTTCTATATGTCTTGAATGAGTTAAAGAGGAAAAATATAAGTAAATCCATCACTTATATTAGAAAAAAAAAAAAGACTTTAATAACATAAGAAAAATGTAATTTTATCAAGAACCTATCAACATTACGCTGAGAAGGTAACATAATTCATAATTGTCAATGCAGCAAGTTCTCTTTCTACACAAATCTCTCCTCCTAAAGCATTACCAAAATGGACTGAAGTGGAATGAAGTGAATTAAAATGAACCGAAGTGGGACCAAAATGAATTGAAATGGACCAAAAGAACTGAAGTGGACTGAATTCACCAAAATGTTAAGCTAATGTGATTCAACAGGAGTTTAGCAACACTAAATACTACACTTCAGTTTTAAAATATTATATAAATTACTAATCCTAATAATAAAGCTTACACCCCAAAAACCAAGGGAAAGCCCATTTCTCTAGGTAAGCCAATATGAATTTTCAAACATTTAAGAGATGTCTTTCTCACATGGAACAAAATCTTAAACTATTATATAAAGGAAGCAGACCTGTGTTATGAAATGCAGGGGAGGGGAGAAAAAAAATAGAGAGACAACCCTCCTTTTGGTCATCTAATAATGTGTTAGCCTCCCCTTCTTTATCTTTTCCCCTTACTGCAAAGATATCCTATCTTAGTAAGTACTGGACACAAAAACATGCACACCTCATATGTCATTTTCTCCCTATCAAACCAATCTTTCCTTGAGAGAACTCTTCTTTTTCGTAAACGAAATCTGAGTTGTGCAGTTCTATACATCTCCATTTAAGCCAGATCTGGATTTGTAGACTTGAATACCTTTCTGCATGTACTGCAGACCGAATTATGTATTCTAAAGACTTAAATGCGTTTCTACATGTATGCAGATTGGATTCCATATTCTGCAGACTTGTATATCTTTTCTGAAGACCAGCATTTATATTTTAGATACATGAATGTCTTTCTGCAAAACCAAACTTGGACCTCTGTCTTCTTGCAGACCAGATTCTTGGCTCTACTGGCGTGAATATTTGATACAGGAGAAACTAGAAAGATTCAACAATAAAATTAAATGACACAAAAATAAAGGATCAGACCTAGGAATCATCACCTAGATTTGCTTCGACAGGGGAGGAGCCAGGAATTTTGGTTTGAGGAGGCCGAGTTACATATTCATAAATACATACATTTACACAACTACATATATTGATACATGTCTACTTTGCCACCAATATGTACAAAACGTTTTACCATTATTTAATTATAATTTTTTAAATCTTTTATTTTTGGAGTGTTATCAAAACCCAGCATTAAATATCCTCTATTTTTTTCATTCAACATTTTTAGTCTAAATCAAGCATTGACAAACAATTGGAAACTTAACAACAATAGCAATAACAACAAAAGACTTGGTCCCAAATTGAAAAGGAAATAAAAATTATATATTTACGTCCAAAAGAAAATTTCTTTTTAAGTATTGTCACTTATATATCCTCACCACAATTTTTTTTTTTTTTTCGTTTAACATTTTGTGACTAAATCAAGTATTGCCAACTATCAATTTTAAGGTCTAGTATCTAAAAAAATTGCAAAATACATATACCTTATAAAGTTTTTTAAAAATTTGGGGGGGGGGGGCATGGCCCCCCCATAGCTAAGTGTAGCCCTGCCCCTAGCTTGGAGTCAATATCAAGCGGAGAAAAACCACTAGGAATCAACACTTAAGCCTAGTTGGAGTTGGCACCAAACCAAAAACTAAAAGAAACTTTCATTCATCAAAATCATCTCCCTTTGATAGGAGTACATTGTTTGCTAAATAGATAATATGAAACTCTAATTCTAATTGTGTAGGAAACCCTATTTATTGAATGACAAAAACACCCTGTAGATGAACTTACAGCAAAAACCTTCTATCGCTTCAGAACCTCTGAACTCTTCAATATATGAACGCCACTCTTTTTGCATGGATCCCAGTACGTGACTAACCAATGATGCACGGCTCCCAGTACGTGACTAACACACCAACTTGAAGAAAATGTTGGCTGCAAAGTTCTTCACTTCATCAACAATGAAGATCAAGAAGCACTTGGTTACAAAACTCTAAGGCGGAAAGACGCAGTAGCTTCTTTTAGAGAGAATATGGCAACGGTCGCCTTTTTCATATGTTCTCCTTGTATTCTCTTATGTGACGGCCTCTAAAATAAGCCTTATATATGTCTAGAGTTGTGAGAAAAGAAACCCTATACAAATACATAAGCATGGGCTGAAAATCAGATCTGGAAATCTGAATTTCGTAAAGCTTGATCGATCAAGGAGGTGTCGAGCTTTAATGAATTAGCACTTCTTTACTTGTTTCTTGGACAAACTTGCATGGCTTCAATACTAGACTTGAATTCTTGTTCTTTGAAGTATTAAACACATCCTATATCTACCCAATTACAACTAAAGTGCGTTTTGTCAAAAGATTAGCCAATTACATAAAATATGTCTTTAACAATCTCCCCCTTTGGCAATTTGTGACAAAAGCACAACAAATAAATGAAGTATGAGAGAAGTTTTAAATCACTCAACTCATATTCACTTGTTGAATACAATAAAATCTATCCTAACACAAACTCTTGAAAAACTTTGCAAGAAGAGAGTTTATGGCAAGTAGACTTTGACAACCTGTATTTCTGAAATACTTTAAACAAAACTCATCAAGGCATCTTAGTGTGAAACAGAAATAAAAGATTGCATACAAAAATAAGAAACATGTGTATAAAAAATAGAAAAGAAACAACACATGTAGAAGTAGGTGAAGAAGACATACATCATCATATAAAGAAGATAAGTACAATGTATGTAAACATGGTTACAAGACCGGTGTACAAGAAGAAGGAGGTAAGCACTCCCCCTAACAAGATGAAACACATCTCCTCCTTACAAAGGAATGTATTTTTCCCCCTAACATGTAGAGTCTTAAAAAGAAACCACATATTCTCCACAATTTCTCCCCCTTTTTGTCATGATTGACAAATGGTACAAGAAGCTAGAAAGCTTTACCCGAGAAACATAAAGATGATCAAGGATGATCAAGGAGGTACAAAGAATTCATAAAAAAACATGAATGTAATGAAATAAGATGCTATGGATGACAAGATAACAAAAAGATGCAAAACATGTGGAAAAAAATGCATGCAAGTGGATCTCGATCGATCGAGAGGTGTTGAGAAGCTATCGAGCAGACCTCGATGGATCGAACAGCTATCGAGGATCCAGAAGATATGTCGATCGATCCACCTAGCTATTGAGAAGCTATCGAGATTGCGATAAAGAGAAGCTGAAAAATCTCAACAGATAGCCAGGTGTCGAGGATCTGTCGAGGTTGCTTTAAAACAGTTTTTCAAGAAGGGAAAAACACAGATATGAATGCAATCAAGCATGCAACACAACCAAAGATCCAAACAACAATTTAAACTCTTGAAAACATCTCTCAAAAAAATGTTAAGCATTTTGATCCCAAAAACACACACACACACACTAAACACGTCTAACCAATTTTATATTTTAAAAACAAGTCACGACAATTTAATGAGCATACATTAACACATGTATTCCTTGTGATGGCCAAATCACATTGTACCTGCACATGTATCAAGAGTAGCAAAGAATATTGTGTGTTGTGTGTGAAAAATATCGCAAGATTGCATAAGTGTATACATGTTATGACGATCTGAGATATGAGAAAATCACTTTAACTCACACACAATCATAACTGTTTGATGGGGACTATCACCTTCGAGGTACATCCTATAACTCCCACATCTCCTAGAATACACGATTGCAATCATATATAAAGCATTTTGATCTTTTTGCTTTTTATTTTCTTTGCATATTTTTCTTTTTAAGCAAATCATGCATAAACATATAAGAGAGAGAAAAGAAATACCCAATTATGTTAAGCATTTAACATTACACTTTTGCTATGCCGAAGCATACACATGTCATTTCATTATTGGCGGGCAACAGTGGTGAGATGGTTATTTATGCCTTTCTCTTAGGATTTTCTAATCCTTCCCGTCAAAAAGAGTGATACGAGTGTTAAGTACAAGAGATTACTTAATCTTACTCATCATAAACACGAGCCACAAAGCTTACTTGCTTAGTTGTGCATAGAGATGCTCATCTAAGTTACAAAAGATACAAAATTTAGAAAATTTTGTTTCATTGGCCATCCAAGGTACACAAGTACCAATGTACACAGACACATTGTTTTTGTATTTTTCTGATTTTTTATTTTTATTTTTATTTTGAAAACAAAACAAAATAAAAACAAAACAACCAAACAAAAATAGACAAATAACATGAAAGCATGAAAGAAAGATGCATATGCATGAATGCATGATAGAAAGATGCAGATGCATGAAAGCATGATTCCAAAAGCAGATAAGAAATCAATCAAAGAGAGACCTACTTTAGATAGAAAGAATTAAAGCAGAGGACAACAGAAAAGACAATTAAGTCTTAGGCTCCTTTCTCACCCACATAACATGAGTCTTTGGCCGTGAAGATGAAAATGCACATGTCCTAGTATGTCTACTAAAGGACATAGAAGAATTAAAATTCTCCTGAAATTGAGTTAAAAAGCTCAAAACTTTTAATAACTCTCCAAACAAAGGTGTAAGTCCTTGAGAGGAAACCTGTGACCGTTTGGACAATTGCTTATGATGATACAACTTAAAGCAATTAGGACGAATGTGTCCAGAAACACCACAATGGTGACAAATATGAGGACTAATAAAGGATTTAGAATTAGAAAAATCAGTTTTGAATTTCATACCTTTATCACCTTTCTCAGATTGGGGCACAAAGACAGTCCTTGATCTAGAAGCCGTGGAAGAGGAGGGGTCGGAGGAAACAGCATATCCTAAGCCAGTCTTATTAGAACTAGGCTTTTGAGAATTCAATACCTCATCAAGCTTTGCATTAGACATCCTCTCTATTTGAGTTCTGATTTACTAAGCTCAACCTCAAGATTCTTGACCTTCTCTTCTAATGAGGTGTTCTCTACAACAAGAGTCTCAACTAACCTTTTAGTCTCATCTAGTTTGACTAACAGATCAGTTTTTTCAGTTTTTACCTCATTAAGCACTTTTCTACAAAGATAAGAAGTCTTTTCAGATTTTATAAATTTAGTGCATAGTTTATCATAGGCTTCTTGAATGGTCATCTTCTTGGGTACTTCATCATCAGAAAGAATTCTCACTGTCACTAGCACTCTCCACAATCACCTTATCGGTTGAGGCAGCAAAGGCCATAAAATGACCACATTCATCCACATACTCATCGGAAGAGTCATCCTCAGTATCACTCCAGGTAGTAACCAACTCTTTATCTTTTGACTCCTTGGTTTTTTCCTTCATGAGGTAATTTGGGCACTCTATCCTCATATGACCAAAACCTTTGCACTCATGGCATTGGATGAGGGGTTTCACATTCTTGCCATTCCTTGAGGATTTAGATTTCCTAGGAGGTTTTCCCTTATCCCTTTTCCTAAATTGAAGAAGTTTGATAATCTCATCAGTTATGAAGGTTAGATCTTCATCCTTATCATTATCTTTATCTTCATCTGCACTTTCATCTTCATTTTCAGAGTCCTCAATCTCTTCTTCTATACCCTTAAGAGCCAAGTTTCTACTCTTTCCACATTTTCCCATTAAACCTAATCCCATCTCATAGGTTTGAAGGTTCCCTACAAGCTCAATTAAAGGAATTTGATCAATGTCCTTCACTTCTTCAATGACAGTGATCTTGGCATGGAATCTTTCAGGTAGGGACCTAAGGATTTTCCTAACAATTTTGGATTCTGCTATAAATTTTCCAAGGTTGAAGGCAGAATTCACAATATCCTTGAGTTTAGCATAGAACTCATCAAAGGTCTCATCCTACTAGTGAGTCTTTGAAGCTTCACAGTCTTAACTGCCTTGGTACCTTCATAGGTGGTCTCAAGAATAGTCCATGCTTACTTGGCAACTTCTGTGGATGATATTTTCTTGAATTCCTCATTGGTCACCCCACAAAACAAAGCATTCAAAGCCCTACTGTTGAAATTTGCCGCTATGATTGTTGCATCATCCCAATCCACTAGCGCTTCCTTTGGCTTAATCCAGCCAACTTCAACAGCTTGCCATACCTGTTCACCTAGAGCCTGCAAAAAAACTTTCATACAAACTTTTCAGCACGCATAATTAGTACCATCAAATCAGAGTGTACCCGCTCTAATACCACTTCTTGGGAAATTTAGATCCTGGTTGATATAATTAACAAGTTTTAAACCCAAGTTGTTAATTAGATTAATTATGCATAAACCTTGTTAAAACAAAAAAACATCAATATCATGTCAAAATCATGCAGCGGAAAAATAAATAAGACAAGATATGATGATCCAGGAAAACCAATGAAACAAACTAGTTTCACAGTAAAAAAATCTGGGGGGAAACCTTCCCGAAAAGCAATTCACTATAGTAAAGAGAAGTTTTAGATCTAGTACAAAACCTTTGTCCCTAGACTTTACAATTCCCGTAGATGAACTTACAGCAGAAACCTTCTACCGCTTCAGAACCTTTGAACTCTTCAAAATATGAACGCCACCCTTTTTGCACGGATCCCAGTACGTGACTAACCAATGGTGCACGGCTCCCAGTACGTGACTAATACACTAACTTGAAGAAGATGTTGGCTGCAAAGTTCTTCACTTTATCAACAATGAAGATCAAGAAGCACTTGGTTACAAAACCCTAAGGCGCAAAGACGCAGTAGCTTCTTTCAGAGAGAATAAGGCATCGGTCACCTTTTGCATATGTTCTTCTTGTATTCTCTTATGTGATGGCCTCTAAAATAAGCCTTATATATGTCTAGGGTTGTGAGAAAAGAAACCCTACACAGATACATAAGCATGGGTCGAAAATCAGATCTGAAAATTTGAATTTCGTAAAGCTCGATCAATCGAGCAGGTGTCGAGTAGGTGTTGAGCTTTAATGAATCAGCACATCTTCACTTGTTTCTTGGACAGACTTGCATGGCTTCAATACTAGACTTGAACTCTTGTTCTTTGAAGTATTAAATACATCCTAGATCTACCCAATTACAAGTAAAGTGCGTTTTGTCAAAGGATTAGCCAATTACACAAAATATGTCCTTAGCAATTTTCCACTAAACAGATTCAAAGAATCTTGTATGAAATTTACGTGGGTGCTTAACTGATAGATATTGTTGGGGGAGGCGGGGGGGGGGGGGGAAATGGACTTTAAACTCAACCTAAAGACCAAAGTCCAAGAGGCCAGGCCACGACATAATTCTAGATGATGTAATCTGTTAGTGGCAAGGAGCCATCTAGGCTTACATCCATGGAAATCCGAGATGACTGCCTTCCCAAGGACCATATCCAAGGTAATCCCTTAAACCTTTATCCCAAGGTCACAGAGGTATCTCAGATAACAGTTTCCTCCCGTCTTCCACACTTTCCCCGAGGAACGCGACGAAGAAGATGCAAAACCTAATGAAACAGCCACCTTTGTATTAATGGGATCCCTCACCTAATGTCAGCCACATTAAATGCTAAATGACTGGTCTGAACAGTGGAAACACCCTCAAAAGTCCTTCCTTATGATCAAAAAATAGCAGAGCAGAGGTTTGATGGGACATGTATCCCCCAAATCCAGCTAAGAGTTGGACAGCTGGAGGACGAGGACAAATAGCTATAGAAGAAGGAGGGGGGCAACAGAATTGAAGGTTCAGAAAAATAAAGGGAGAGGGAGTTAGAGAGTTTTTCTTTTGTATTTCTACCCTTGAATCCTTCTCGTGTACCTCGGAAACAATGTTCCTCCATATATGGAAGCTTGATTTTGTTTATTTCTATCTTTTAATTTACTGTCTGATCCTCTCATTATGGATATATTTTTTTTCCATCTTTTAGAAATTAGTTGTGTAGATCAAGAACTCTTGTCATTGTTCTATCTTTGGATGTTTTTGACTTCCACAATTGGCACTGACTATGGAAATATCCACCAAGCAGAAGGATTAGGAGTCAAAAGAGGTAGAAAGATGGCAAACCAAGAAGGAATTGGGCTCCCAACCTATCTCAGCTGAGTATTTTAGAGGAATCTATCTTTGAGAATGGGCGACTTTAGTTTGAGGTGACGAAGGAAGTCCAAGAGTAGTCCACATGGAATTATAGTAAGGAGCGGGAACCTCCTTCCTAAGGGGAGAGATCGATTGTCGATGCCTTGTGGCGGTTCGACCACCCATCATAGCGACGCTCGGCGTGTGCCCGCAGGAGCTTGCTGGCCCGGGAGCTTGGGTGCTGTGAAGAAGGGTACAACTCTGGTGTGTGACTGGAAAATGAGTCAATTTTAAGATAATTCCCAAAGGTAAGTGAAGTTTCCACCAATCATTAGGTTTTTTCTAAAGTGTGATTGGTCACCTAACTCTATTTGATTTTATTACCAATCCTAGGCTAAGAAAAATGGCATTTTTCCTAATCTAATGTGGATGGGTAAAAAAATCTTGATTCTTGAGTTCAGAAGTCTGGTTACGTGTGGGGAAGGTGTTAGGCACCCCACAACGCCTGTCCATAGACAATCATTTGTTTTGGTAAAATCTCAATTTAAGGACATTGGCAATTAAAAATGAGCTATTGACATTAGCTTTTAGGGCTTCAAACGAATTGGGATTTGAGGTTTAATTTTGGAAAGGGTGTGTGTTAGGATATATGTGATTCAATGTTAGGAACATATGTCAATATTTTTTGTAATTGGCTAATCCTTTGACAAAACGCACTTTACTTGTATTTGGGTAGATCTAGGATGTGTTTAATGCTTCAAGAAACAAGGTTTCAAGTTCAAGTGTTAAAGCCATGCAAGTCTGTCCAAAAAACAAGTAAAGAAGTGCTGGATTTTAAAACTCGATAGCTCTCGATAGCTCGCAACAAGTGAAGAAGAGCTTATTCATTATAGCTCGATAGATCTCGATACCTTTCGATAGCTCGCAACAGATACGAAAATTAGTTTTTCAGATCTGATTTTTGGCCCATGCTTATGTATTTGTGTAGGGTTTATTTTCTCACAACCCTAGACATATATAAGGCTTATTTTAAAGGCCGTCACATAAGAGAATACAAGGAGAACACATGCAAAAGGTGATTGATGCCTTATTCTCTCTGAAAGAAGCTACTGCATTTTTGTGCCTTAGGGTTTTGTAACCAAGTGCTTCTTGATCTTCATTGTTGATGAAGTGAAGAACTTTGCAGCTAACATCTTCTTCAAGTTGGTGAGTTAGTCATGTACTGGGATCCGTGCAAAAATGGTGGCGTTCATATATTGAAGAGTTCAGAGGTTCTGAAGCGGTAGAAGGTTTCTATTGTAAGTTCATCTACAGGGATTGTAAAGTCTAGGGAAAAAGGTTTTGTACTAGATCTGAAACTTCTCTTTATTATAGTAGATTGCTTTTCGAGAAGGTTTCTCCTTAGGTTTTTTATTGTGAAACTAGTTTGTTTCATTGGTTTTCCTGGGTCATAATATCTTGTCTAATTTACTTTTCCGCTGCATGATTTTGACATGATATTGATGTCAGTTTGTTTTAACAAAGTTTATTCATAATAAATCTAATTAACAACTTGGGTTTAAAACTTGTTAATTCTATCAACCGGGGTCTAAATTTCCCAACAGTGTGGTCTCGATTGATGCTTCCCTAGTGTGTTTGGAATCGGTGCCAAATTTCCACGACGAAAATCTGGCAGCATTTCGCCTTATTTTCGTGGCTGAAATCTGATAGCGCTTTGCCTTGGGTGCATCATAGCACACAAAATGCTATTCTCACCAAGTTTTTGCCGTGAGAATACGGCAACAGGGATGCCCCATTTCCATGACGAAAATCCGGTAGAGTTTCGCGTTTGGTGCGCTATGGCGCATTAGTAGAGTTTCATGCCTATGTATACGGCACATGCCAACAGGCTTGTGCAAGAACGAGTTGAAGCCCCCTCAAAGCATCAAACATATTGATGCGTGTCGCATACACAGGGAAACCAATGTCACTTGGTGACATGGATCGGGATAATCACACCGTGATGATCGTGTACACAATATAGTGTGAATATGCACCTACAGCAACGGCCTTGAGCATATACCCATACTACAAGGTCAAGAGCACTCGTGGCTAGAGAGGGTTGTTCATATAGCCACGAGAGTCCACCATACAAAGTGCATGATCACCCACGAGAATCCACCATACAAAGTGCAGACATTGCCAACATTCTAAGGGTATGGCCTAGCAAGGTACATGAAATGTAAAACAGACATTTCCATACCTAGGGAATGCAGCCCAAGTAAAGTGCAGGAAAAATAAAGGATACATGGAGAGGGAACCCTTATACATGATTCTAGGGAAAAAGGCTAGAAGAGAGGGAGAGAGAAAACCACTCAGGGAGACTAGGCCTCCTAATCTACTAAACATTGCCCTTTTTGGGCTTGCGTCTTCTTGCCTGCATCCTTACCTTTGTTACCTGCGCCTAGGAAGTCATGCCTTTGCTCCAAGCATCCTCGCTCCAAGCATGTACATGCAACAAACAAAGAAAGCAGCTAGTAGACAAGCAAAGGGGATAATCAAGAGGTAAATGGAGCATGCAAAAAGACACACTAGCAAAGAAAGCCAAACAGGGGCAAACAAACATGTTATCAAACAAAAAAGGATGTCCTAGAAAGACAAATGTAGGTTTGGAACGAGTCTCCATAGTTCCATGATATTGGAGTCTGGACGACACACGTTGCATCAAACAAAATTCCTAAAAGGGACTCAGGGTCTTGTGTATCAAAGACGGGTGTGAACCCACATGAGATAGTAGGAATTAGGCTTGATGACACAAGCAAGCAAGGACTCATGCATGAATATGTAGGCAAGCATGCGAAGATGCAAAGAAGCAAAGAAAGCCAAACGGGTGGCACAAAGCAAGCAAGGCAAGCTTAACATCGCACGGAGCGGAGAAAGGGCATGCATCATGCAAACTGACATCATGGGGATGTGTTCTCACAAATGGGTACACCCAAATAAGCCACACGCGGGACAGATGCAATCATACACAAGCAAGTGGCCCCAAAGACAAGCACAGGCCCACGGAGGGCACCAAGCATGGCAAAACCTAGATCTAGGTAGGCAAAAAAGGATATAAAGCATAGAAGCACAAGCATACACATGCATAAAGGAAATGATCCAAACCATTTGATATAGGCCTAGGTGTATGGATATAGGCCTAGACCACAGGATCTAGATCTAAACCCTACCAAAAGGGCCAAAACACAAGAAATAGATATATCAAGAGACAAAAAGGCTATAGAAGCACATGGCCTAGCATTTAACCGGTAGATCTAGACACACAAACATGGCAAGGAGCACATGAACATATAGATCTAGGCATAAACATGGCAAGGAGCACATGGAAAAGGCAAAAAGCACATAGACATGTAGATCAATGCAGAAACATGGTAAAAAGCACATAGACATGTAGATCTAAGCACAAACATGGCAAAAAGCATGGTAACAAGTAGATCTAAACAAAAAATATGGTAAAAAGCACCTAGACATGAGATCTAAGCACAAACAAGGTATTTAGACATATTCTAGCCCAAGAAGGCTAGGCCAACATTATCAAAGCAATAAAACATGCTAGAAAGCAAGGAGAGAAGCTAGGAAAACTATAAAGCAAAGGGTGTAGATAGTAACTAAAAAGCTATCTCTACACCCTTAAAACCTCAAATCCAAGGTCCTAAGACCAAAGAGAGGAAAAAGAGTGCAAGAACATTATCTCTTGATTGTTGAGAAAAGAGAAAAATCAAAGGTTTTCTTGGTGTGTTTAGGAGAGAATTTAAAGAGGAAAAGAGAGAGAATCTGCCTCGAAAAGTGCTCCAAATTGCCCAAAATGGATTTAAAAAAAAAAAAAATCTAGGGGTTTGGGGGGTTAAATAGCCTTTTGGAATGCTTTCCGAGGCTTAGTGGCCACTTTTTGTGCACTGGGTCAGGCTGGCAGCCACGTGGCCGCCGGGTCGGGTATGCTAACATCAGCAATTTCGTCTTTTTCCTGCATGACTTCGATCGCATATCTGAAGGCCTTCCCGGACTTCGATTAAGCTGATCTTGGTGTCCTTAGAAAGGTTTGGATGTCAAGTTTCTATAATACTAATGAAATTGAAATTCCAATGTTTGGATCAAAAGGTATGGCCTCGAGAAGCGTACTGACGCGCTCCACACGATTTTCGAGATATCTCAACCGTTTTAACTCCGATTTCTACCCATGAACAGTCGTTGGAAAAGGAATTCAATCATCTTTGCAATGACACTGGCTTTAAAAGAGAGATAGGTCAGTTTCACAACCTTGGTGAGAAATAAGGAATTCCCCACCTTAGCGGTATAGAGATAGGTCGGTTTCACCACCTAGAAGGTATAGAAGGGTGGAGTCTCCTCCGCGAAGGGAAGGGAGTAGGGGGCGTTCCCCCTAGAGAATGGAAATAGG
Organism: Notholithocarpus densiflorus; assembly: GCA_030021035.2. Lineage (NCBI taxonomy): Eukaryota > Viridiplantae > Streptophyta > Magnoliopsida > Fagales > Fagaceae > Notholithocarpus > Notholithocarpus densiflorus. Next base: position 1,981,062 of record JARYZH020000019.1, on the reverse strand, counting down.
AGATTGCGGGGAACCCTCGACTCCATAAAATATGGGGAATGATGCGATAAGTAGGGTGTTGCAGCAAATATCTCACTCCCCATTCTCCAATGAGATTGAAAGCACCAATCTACCACGGAGATTCGTTAAGTCTATATTTATGAATTAAATGATGAGAATCAACAAGTACCATTAAAGGATCCATTGCATGTTCTAGTTGGGCCTATTACTAGATCAAAATCCAAGAAGATCAAAGAAGCACTTAATGGGCTTATTCAAGAGATTTGAGCTGATTCTAACATGGGACATTCCAAACTTGGCCCAAAGGAAGATGAAGGCATAATAAATTTAATCCAAACTATTGATAGGGCTGATTTGGCTTAATTGGGCGTGATTTATGGTGTGGATTAATGGCTGATAGGGCTGATCTGGCTTAATTGGGCGTAATTTATGGTGTGGATTAATGGCTGATTGATTTTCTAACTCCATACCAATTAATAGCTATTTTTCCTATTCTGGAGCTACTAATTTCAGACCAAATCCACCTTAATTTTAGGCTTATATTATTTAGTATGTTTTTAGCTATTTTCCTATTTTGAAGTTGCTAATTTCATCCCAAATTAACCTTAATTTAGGCTTCTATTATTTAGTATGTTTTTTTTATTTATATTTTTCCTATTTTTAGTCATGTCTTATAAGTAGCATGCATTCATTGTAATGAAGGAGATTACTGAATAAAAATCAGAAAAACGTGAGGTTTTGCTTCTTCTTTTGGTTCTTCAAGAACTGTGAACTTATTAGGGATTCTTCCTTGTGGCATTCAAATTTTATACCTTCGGTTCATGATTCAGTTATAATCATTGGGTTGAGGTCTGTTACTTATACCTTTGGTTCGTGTTTCATTTATAAACGTTGGGTTAGGGTTTCTATCAAAATCTAAATTTTAGCTTTCTTGGGCAAGTATTCCAGTATTATTTGTTTGGTCTTAAAGCATGTCGATTAAGGTTCACATCAATGACGGTAAGTCAGACACCGTAGAGAATGCCAGTCCCTATAATCAGGGCATGGCTATCTACTTTAAGAATGAAGCGCTGATGTGTAAGATTTTTCCTTCCAACCTTGGACCCACAGCCATGAGGTGGTTAGACGGTCTGGAGAAGAGCTCCATTTATAGCTATAATGAGCTAATCCGAGCGTTTGTTACCAAGTTTGTGACATGTAAAGTAGAGTCCCAAAGCCTTTTGAATCCTTGATTACTATGTCGATGAAGGAAAGGGAGACTCCCAATGTGTATTCTGATAGATATTAAGAACTGTAAAATAAGATCGGGGGGATTAATGGAGGGGTGGCTACTAGTACTTTCAAGGTGGGGCTTTACATCGATTCCGATCTGAGAGCCTCACTCACATTGAGACCAGTTACGAATATGCATAAATTGATGGAAAGGGTGGAGAAATATAAAAGACTGGAGGATGACCAGCTACAAGCTAAGTCCAAATCTAAGGCGCTTGTGGTAGAAAGGAAAGTGGCTAGGGTAGTTCACCCCCCCTCAACTTGGAAGAGGCTTTTACCCCCAGGGACAACGGCAGAAACCCGAGGTAGTTAGCTCATTGAACAAGGAGCCGATTTATCGAATTGTGGACAAGATCAAGAATGAGCCCTATTTTTAATGGCCAAAAAAAATGAGCAGAGACCCTTTTCGGAGGAACCAAAGTCTGTATTTTTCCTATCACCAAGAGAGAGGTCACACCATGGAAGAATGCAAAACCTTGAAAGACCATCTAAATCAGTTAGAGAAAGCCGGACATTTAAAGGAGTTCATATCTCAAGATCACCCTTGACCTCAAGGAGAACAAGGGGCAAATGGGTCACAGGCCTCGTCTCCCTCGCTAGGCCTTATTTAGGTGATACATGTTGTCAAGGTCACAGGCGAACCCGCACAAATGGCTCGAAGGATTATGGCTGTGGCACCCACCTCGGAGGTGGAGATGGGCTCCCAACCAGCTAAAAGAGCTAGGTGGGAAGAGGACTTCCTAGGTTTCTCAAGGAGAGATAAAGAGGGGACCACGTAGCCCCATGAGGACGCTTTAGTGGTAAACTTAAGAATCATCGGTTTCGATGTAAAGAGGGTGATGGTAGATTAGGGGAGTAGGGCTGAGATTTTGTACCCCGATTTGTACTGAGGCCTGGGACTTACACAAGCATATTTGGCCAAGTATGTTACCCCCTTAGTGGCATTTGATGGAACCATAGTGACTCCAGCAGGACAAATTCGGCTTCCAGTGGAAATTGGAGGAAGGAAGGAGTATGTGGACTTTATAGTCGTGCATTCCTACTCGCCATGCACTACTATTCTTGGTAGCCCCTGGATCCACTCGTTGGAAGTCATGCCCCCCTCTTTACATTAGAAGGTGAAGTTCCCTATTGATCAGGGAATTTATGAGCTTCGGGGGGATCAAAGTGTAGCCTGGCAATGTCTGATCGTCGCCATCAGGCACGAGCAACTAGCATAGTCTGAACCACCCAGGGAGTTATAGCAGTTGCAATTCACCTCGGAAGAGTAGTGTGAACAGTTGGAGAAAGTGTATATAGACGCAAAGGATAAGTATTTCTAGGTCGGCAAAAGCCTTCCGGCTTCGAAAAAGGATCAACTACTACTATTTTTGGCTTGTAATACAGAAGTTTTTGCATGGAGTCCATATGAGGCCCCAAGGGTAGATTTAGAATTCATATGCCATCGGCTTAATGTCGACCACAATTGCATCACAAAGAAGTAGAAGCCGAGGAGATCCTCAAATATTCATTTCAAGGTTGTTAAGGAAAATGTGGAGAAGTTAAAAAAGGCAAGGGCTATTAATGAGGTTTTCTACCTGGAATGGTTGGCAAATACCATGGTAGTAAAGAAGAAGAATGAAAAGTGGCGGTATTTGTGGATTTCACGGATTTGAACAAGGCTTGCCTAAAAGATCCATTCCCGGTACCAAAGATAGACTAGCTTGTAGATGCCACCTTTGGGCACCCGAGAATGAGTTTCCTCGATGCCTTCCAGGGGTATTACCAGATAGCTTTGGTCCCCAAAGATCAAGAAAAAAAATTCTTTCATAACTCCTACGGGCAATTACCATTACAATGTCATGCCTTTTGTAGACACCTCAGTTGGTACCCAGTTAATAAACTTTAGTCCCCGATCCCAATAATGAGCTTGACATGTCTACAAAAGGTAATTGAAGTTATTTTGATTGTTTGGAAGTAATCACAACTCAAAAGTGCTCAAATCGCTTTGAAAACATTGCTAAAAAATGACCTTTGCTTATTGTGTTGACCATAACTTTTTATCCACAAAGAATTTTTTAGTGTGGTTTGTTTCATTGGAGAGTAGACATATAGAGCTTCAATTTGAATACAAATATTGTCTAATTTGGACTTACATTGAGTGAGTTATGACCATTTTAAGTCAGGCCATCAGAGTTGTGCATACGCATGCACAAACCTGTGTACGCATACACAAACTTGCGTGCGTAAGGCCCATTCCAGAACCTCAACACTTCATGTTTTAGGGCTCGAAACCTCCCTCTTTGATGGCGCCCGGCCCCTAGATCCTTTGGAACGTCCAAAACCCTAAAATAAGTCTGAAAACTCTAGCTTTAACATATAAATACATCTTTATGCCTTCAAACTAAAACCCTAGAAAGAGAGAGTGAATTTTTCACCTAAACCTCTCTAAAACTCTTTTCTAACTTTGATTTTTTTGCACATCAAGCACTAGGCACATTTTTGGCTTTTCAAAACCTCTCTCTATTACTTATTAGGGCAGAAACTATTTTTAATCCAAATAAAAAAAACCTTTTTCAAGCAATCTTTTCAAGAACATCTTTTATTTTGAGTTGTGATTACCTATGAACTATTGAATATTTTGATTCCCTTGATTATCATTGAATCTTGTTATGTAGGCACTGAGGGGCCGGTGAAATATCTAACAAGTTGTGTTCCATAAGCAAGGTGAGTCTCTCTTCATGGCTCTTCCTTAATTTTGGTTTTGTATAACTTGTGTTCTTGTTGTTCATATTTGATTTATATATTATATGTTCTTAGAGATATGCTTTGTTTTGTTTAATTTTGTTTTGTTGTGTCTCATTATGTTTCGATTGGAGAGTTGAATGATTTGATATATTGATGAATATGTTTTGATGAGTTAAGTGTTGCTTTCATTTGTTGTTAGATCCAATGCATGTTAGGAATAGTTTTTGTTTTGTGTATCTTTGATATATTTTTTCTTAGTTTAGGTTGTGTAGGTTTTATATTTTAAAGTATGATAGGTTGTTAGATTTATAGTTTTGAAGTTTTAGTCTGTTTTCTGTGTTCGTGGCTAGGGTTTCTGGGTTGAAACCCACGTGTGCATAATCTTGGCTACATACGCAGGCTGGATTATACGTACGCAAGCTTGTTCATGAGCGCACATACCGTTGCCCAGAAACCCTAGTTTGAGTTTTCTACTTTGTTTTCTTCATTTGTTTCACATATTATGCCTCTATTTTGATCCCTTTTTATAGGTATGAGTCCTTGTTCTATGTTTGTTGTTTTTTTGTCTTTCACATGATAAAACTAGGGTTTATCTTATGTTTCTTTGTTTTGATGTCATGAACACGCATTTTCATGCATTTGTGCTATAGGTGCTAAGATGTACCAAGGTAAGTGAGGTAAGTCATGCATTCAAAACATGCATCTTTGAATATGATTTTGCCTTAATGATGGAGATAAACATGTTTGTTTGGTTGAGTTCTTATTGAATTATAGATGCAATCACATTTTTGCTTGGATCTTTCTATATCTATATGCTACCTTGGATATGATATGTATGATAGTAACATGCTAGGGTTTATGTTATGCCATGATAGATGTATGATTAGGTCTTTTTGGGATGATTGATGCCATGTTGTGTGTTTAGATGTATGCTAGTGTGTGTGTGAGTTAGAATAACAATATTGAGTGTACCTTTAATAGGGTTAACATAAGACACAATGAGAGGAAGCCAACCTTAGGGTTAGGCAGTTTTGGGTGCCTAACACCTTCCCAAGACCGTACCTTAACTTCGTACCCATATCTCTGGTAGTAAGCCCAAAAGGTCCTTCCTCGAAAGGACGCTATATTCATGGTTCCTAAGCCATTGCAAAAACTAGGTGGTGACTCCTACGTTGTATCCACAGTGGCGACTCCACTAGGGATTGTGAGTTTAATTCCTATGTGTCCTATGTCTTAACCTTAATAAAGGCTTATTCAATACTTGTTTGCACACACTTCACATGGTTTGATTGTCCCTTAACTGCGGTTGGTGATGAGTGGGAATATGGAAGGCTCCATTCTAGCCCAAATCTTCCGAAGTTCATCCCACCAACTCACAATCAGTGCCATTGCCTATAATGGGCTTTAAGTACGTTAAAGGTTTGCTGTCAATCCACTATGGGGTCCATTTAGGCCCTCGGTTGGAATCATAACCCACCAAGTTGTGAGTGACCTATTTATCTATCCCTTTAGCCTTGGGGAGCCTACCCATACTTAGAGAGATCCTAGATCCTATCAATAAGAAGGTACCCTTTTATATCTCTTGTTTGTTCAACCATATATCTTGTGATCACCTAATTCTAAAGGACAAATAATAGATGTAAAGAATTGGAGGATGACCCAAAAGTTATGGCATACCCTAAGATATTGGGATGAAAAGAAAAGAAGTTCTCACATATGAGAAGCTTATCCCAAAGTCCAAAGGTCTATCTTAACTTGAAAGGTTCATAAGACCATAGCCTAATTGCTATCATAAGCCCAAATCAAAAGGCCTTTTATAAAAGAGGACCTTGAGCCTAAGGTAACGAGTATGCTATGGACTTAACATCCAACATCCTTTAAAGCCCAAAATGAAACTCCCTAATCTTGGGCCTCTTTGTTGCATGCCTAGGCCCAAAATGATGAGAATTTCATGGACTTTGAGAGGAAGGCTACAATATATCCTAGCTAGAGGACTACTTCAAAAAAAATTCAAAAAAAAAAAAAAAAGAAGAAGAAAGTTTTTTTGCAAAGAAGAAAAGTTTTCAAAAAAAAAAATCTTTTGTAAATAACTTTTTAAGAAGTGAAATTTTCAAAAAAAAAAGGGAAAAGTTTTCGAAAAAAAAATAAAAAATGATAAAAAAAATTTTGAAAAGAAAAATTCAAAAAGAAGATGAAGGATGATCCATAAAGGCATGATATACCCAAAGTTTTGGGCCCATTCAAAAAAAATTCAAATCAAGAGGGCCTAAGATCATGAGTATACCACAGACTTTGGAGGAAGGCATTGGGCCATAAATTTATAACATACCCTAGCTTTTGGGTCAAAATCCAAAAAAATTTTCAAAAGCAAGAGAGCCCAAGATCATGAGTATGTTATTGACTTTATTGAAAAGTTGTGAACCAATCCATGCTTTGGGAAAGTTTTGAAACCCTAAAACCCAAAGACATGGGTAGGCTCACCAAGAGCCCAATAAGGATTAAAAAGGGAAATTGTTTTGAGCCAATTGACCAAACTCTTCAAACTAGGAGCAAGGCCCATTTGAGAATGAAAGATAAAAGTGGATCAAACTTTTGAAACTAGGGGCAAGGCCCTCATGAAGGGAGAGAGTGAACATTCAAGATCGGCTTTGTAATGGGACAAGTAAAAGATTTTGATGTGTTGAGATATAACTTGGTCAATTTTTTTTCAAAATCCAAAAAGAAAAGAAAAGATATGGACTTCTAAATGTCAAGACTTATTTTAAATACAAGTTCAAATAAGTTTTTCATGAGAAAAGAAATTTTCCAAGGCATGATGGGCTTGCATTATAAATGGGGCATTGATCTTTGCGTTTAAATTGTTTGATAAGACCATTTTCATAAGGTCAAATAGAGCACAAGATGTGGACTAACCTTGCAAAATTCATGAACAACCTATGCTTAAGCCCAAATGAGGATGAGAGGGCGAGATGAGTGACTTGTAATTGGATTCAAAGCCCAAAGAAAAAAAGCCTAATAAAAAAAAGAATGTTGGGCTTGGATCTAAGTGAGGAAAGATGAGAGCTTGAGAAGTGTGAATGATGTAACTGGGCTTTAAGCATAGGGGAAAACATGAATTTTGAAAGATTGGTGTAGCTCATTCTATTTCTAAGTCCAAGATAATGAAATGATGCAAGACTTAGAATACGAATGAGGCATAGATATAGTCCACAAGTTGATGCAAGCAAGAAAAGTTGATTAAGATGTTGGGTCCAAAACTTTAAAAGACATTGGGAGCACATATTTATTTGATCAAGTTTTGTTTCAAGCACAATAATACTCCCTACTCAAAAGAACTTCCTAAGTTCACTTGGCTTCGATCACTTACCCCTAGTCACCTAAAGGAAGTTGACACTATTGTACTAGAAAGCATGGCTGGAGTTACTAATGAGGCAATTATCCAAATGTTGGCTAAGCAAGGAGAAATGCTGGCACAATTTGGAAATCGCCTAGATTGTTTGGAAGAAGAAAGAAGGGAGAAACCCCAACAAGATAAGGAAGGAAGAGGAGGTTAATCATGGCAAGAATGGGAAGATAGCTGTTGAGACTGCCATGATAAAGGAAAAGATGGAAAAGATGCAACAAGCCTTTCACAAGGCCCAAGGGATGGATGACTTCTTGTATACTATGGGTGGATTGGGCTTAACCCCATTGGCGCGTTTGCCTCCCAAGTTCAAGATTTCTGATGCTGAAAAGTTTGATGGAAGTGGTGATCCAAGGCAACATATTCGACAATATTTGAACTTAGTTGGAATGAAGGGATTGGATGAGAAGCAAGCTTTGTGTGCCTTCCCCATGTCTCTCACCGGAAATGCCTTAAGATGGTATTACAACTTGGATCCAAGCAAGACTAAGGTGTGGAATGAGCTTGTGGATTTGTTTGTGGACCAATTCATCTTCAACACCGTGATTGATGTGACTTTGAGAGACTTAGAGATTACTAAGCAAGGGTTCAGCGAGACATTTTTTGAGTACATGATGAGGTGGAAGAGCAAAGTTTCAAGGATGGTTAATAGGCCAAATGAAAAGGATCAGATTAACATGATCATCAAGAACTTGCTTCCAGCATACAATAATAGGTTTTTATCATCGCCTATCAATTCCTTTGCGGAGTTATGTGATTGCGGTACGAGAATTGAGGATGCCATCAATACTGGGCAGTTAAACCTAAGTGAAGCCAAGTTTCAAGCCAAGAAAGTGTTCAATGAAGGAGAAAAGGGTGGTGCTCTCAACAATGTGAATGTTATTCTTACTTGACCGCAAAAAAGGGGTGTTTGATGATCTACAAATGCCTTTATCAGAACTACTAGCTGTCTTAACTGGGGGGGGAGGGCACCTTAAGCCACTCAATCCTACTCCTCTTCCAAATCCAATCCCTCCAAATTGGAATAGAAATGATCATTGTACATTCCACCAAAGGATAGGACACAAGACAAATAGTTGCCTAAGGTTGAAGCATAAAGTTCAAGATTTGATAGATTAAGGGGTGATTGCCAAGCCATAACCTCAAGAAATGAGCAAGTAGAAACAAGCAAGAATGAATAAAGGGATGTGCCTAAGAGATTTGATCCATATGAACACATTTGCTAGAAGATGAGCCATTTCAATTTTGTTGAGTCTTTTTCAATTGTCGTGTCTCCAATTTGCTGAGTCTATATGAGTCTTTCCTTTGTTGTGTTGTCGAGTCTTTCCACTTATCATGTTGAGTCGTATTCTTTTGAATTTTCAAATCAATGTTGTTTCACTTTCAATAAAGATGGCCATTCAAATATGACGTGTATCATGTGATCTCTTTTCCTAGTTTTGAAATGAATGAATCCTTAAACCTAAAACATTGGTTAATCCAAATAAGGAATCAAAAGATGAGATTGACTTAGTTCATTCGATCATAAAGAGCAAGCATGAAAGTGAGAAAGAGGGTGAGAGATAGAGAGAAAGAAGAAAAAGGAATTTCAATCAAGTGAGAGAGTACACAAGAATGAGAAGGATGAGTGGTGAGAGATTCCTTAAAGCACAAACCATGAGTGAGTTCAAAGGTGGGAAAGAGAAATTGAATGAATGACTTGTTGTTTCACATGGATGACACTACAATGATGAAAACTTGATGAGATGAAAAAGCTAACCTAGGTTTGGAAAGGCTAAGCAATCAAGGTTGAAGGGATGAGAGGCCATTTTTTTGCTACCTTTTTTTACAATGAGAGATTATTTCCACTTGCTAATCTCGTTGAGCCTAAATGAATTCCTTCTTTATACCCATGCCAAAAGATTACCCCCTACACTATGGGCATGTCCTTAAGAGATGATGATTCGAAAGGGTTACTCTTAACATTAGGGGTATACTCTAATATTGAAAAGGATCAACCCTATACTAGGGGCAAATTTTAGGGATGAATGATAGAGAGATGTGAGGATGATTTATAAGTGAAAGGCTACCCATTTTCCTAACAAGGGGCATGGAAAAAGGAAAAAAGAGAAAAGCAAAGAAAAGAAGAAAAAAAAAAAAAAAGGAAAGGAAGAGATAGAAGAAAACAAGAAAGGAAAAAGAAATGGAAGTGAGAATCAAAAGGGACAAGGAAAAATGGATGAAAAAGAAGAAAACAATGCAAGCACAAGATGAGTAGTAATCCTTGGCAATTAAAATACCCAAAGAATAAAATTGAATTTGAGCCTCGAATACCCTTCCTTTCTTAATCCTTAGTATCCCAGCCTCATTGCAGTCCATAAACAAGTCCTCTCTAATTAATTGAGATTGTTTAGCCCTATAAATTTTGGAAAGCCTAGCCTTAGTTGTGAAAAGAAAAAAGAAAAGAAAGAAAAAAAGAAAGAAAAGAAAGAAGAAAGGCCCACTAGGCTGAAAACCTGAAAAGGAAGCCTAGGCAAAAGTTAGGGCACCTTGAAAAGAAGTGAAGGAAAGCAACAAGGAAAATGGTGAACTCACTCCAAGCTAGAGGCAAATCATGAATGAGAATGACAAAGGAATGAACATACAAGGGAAGATGGGACTAGCTCCAAGCTAAAACAACCATGATGAGGAGAAAAGTGACCATACATGAGAGATGAATTAATTTAGGAGAATGCAAGAAGAGAGAAATGAGAAAAGTGAGGTGTGCATGTTAAGACAAGGACAATGATCTAGTTGACTAGAGGTGATCGAATTTTGAATTCCTATTTGGACTAATCAATGAAGATGGTAGGTAATTCATGCAAAACTATTTCAAAGAGAATATGCATTGATATGCAAAGTCATTTGGATCTATGATCCCTTGTTTTTACTTCCTTTCTTCAATTCCTCCAAATTTTCTTCAAGGTCTTCTTTGTATTCAAATCATGTTGTGCTCTACTATCTCTAAACTCTCGTCGTGCTTGAAACTTCTTTTGTCTAGAGTCTCTTCCAACTTGTTGTGTTCATAAATATTCATTTTTCTCAAAACTCTTGTCGTGTTTGAAACCCCTTTTGTCTAGAGTCTCTTCCAACTTGTTGTGTTCATAAATATTCATTTTTCTCAAAACTCTTCTCGTGTTTGAAACTCCTTTTGTCTAGAGTCTCTTCCAACTTGTTGTGTTCATAAATATTAATTTTTCTCAAAACTCTTCTCGTGTTTGAAACTCCTTTTGTCTAGAGTCTCTTCCAACTTGTTGTGTTCATAAATTTTCATTTTCAAAACTCTTGTTGTGTTTGAAACTTCATTGGTCTAGAGTCCCTTTCAACTATCTTTGATCTTCATCTATAGGTGTTAGGAATTCTAGGGAATTGATGGTCATCCAAAGGCAAAAGGTGCATAAAATAAAAATGAATAAATATGTGCCCCGGTAAAAGAAAAGAATGCAATGAACCCATGGCCTAGTCAACTCTTTCTTGTTAATGCTCTAAATAGAAAATGCAATTTTCTAGAAGTCCAAAAGAATAGGAAAGAAAATTTAAAAGAAAAGGAAAAAAACAAAAAAGAAAAAAAGAAAGTGAGATGTTGAAAATAAAGAAAAGAAAAAAAATGAAGATTCACAAAGAAAATGAGGAATTGGAAAATGAGAGAAGAAAAAGAAAGGATGGAGATGAAGATGAGAAGAGAGAGAATAAAAGAAAAGAAGATGGAAGAGAGAGAGAGAAAAAAAAAAAAGGAAAAAAGAAAAAAAGATGAGCAGCGAGAAAGAAAAGATGAGAAGAGAAAAATAAATGATGCAAAAAAGAAAAAAGAAAAATAAATTATGAAAAAGAAAAAAATTATGAAAAAAAAAGATGAAAAAAAGAGAGAAAAGAAGATTAAGAGGAATGATGTGACATGTTATGCTTGGTTCAGTCCTGATATGTTTGGACCTAACCTAATGTGAAACGTTGTGATTGGTTCTGTCTTAATATGTTTGGATCAAACCTGATGTGAAGTGTTGTAATTGGTTCTGTCCTGATGTGTTTGGATCAAACTTGATGTGACTCGTTGTGCCTTGATTTTGTCTTGATATATTTGGATCAAACCTGATGTGACCCGTTGTGTTGATGTGACCTAATCATTGTGAAAAATTTAAAAGATTCAAAAAATCTCAAAGTTCCAAAGAGGAGTTCAAAACTTCAAGAATGATGTTTCTTAAGAAAAATTCATAGTTCAAAAGAGACTTTCAAAAAAAAATTCAAGTGAGAGATTGGCACTTAAGAAGAAAGTCATGAATCTCAAAAGTTTAAGGAGAATTTCAAAAGAAATATTTCAAGAATCAAAAATCCAAGAGAGATTTTAAAAATGGAAGGAAGTTTTCAAAGATGGATGGATTTGAATAATGAATTTCTTAAATGATTTTGATTTCCTTAAATAATGAATTTTTCTGGAGATAAATGATGTGTGTCTTGAATGATGATTTCCTTGATGTGTGATGATGAGTCTTTTGAGCTTTTTATGATGATATGATGTTGTGTTGGTGTGCTTATGATGTTGTGTTGATATGTTTATGATGTTGTGATGATAACATGATGTGTGATGTGTGTTCTTTCGCTTAGGGTAGTAGCCATTGAAGTTGTATTTATGATGTGTTGGTGTGCTTATGATGCTGTGTTGATATGTTTATGATGTTGTGAGGATGTGTTGATAACATAATGTGTGATGTGTGAGTTTGGCTTAGGATAGTAGACATTCTTGTTGTGTGCCTTTTATTATAAGTTCATGATAGCAAACTTAGACTTTTTGATGTGATGCTGTGTTGATGATGTGTTGATGTGATTTTTGGCTTAGGATAGTAGCCATTCTTGTGTGTTCATGATGTGTCATTGATGTGATGATGACATTGTATGATGATGTGATGAAGAGATTGTTGGGGTTTATGTCCTAAAAATCCAATTTATTGGCATGTCATAAATAATTAAATTATTTAATTATATGAGACTATTTATGAACTAATGGGACATTATCTTAGTCCATGAGATGCATAGTATGTGATTTAGTCACAGAATATATAAATCACAAATTATTTGTAAACTCAGAATTTTAATTCGTAGTCGGTGATGAAATTGGGCATTTCATCTGCGAATACTATAACATATCAACTAAGATGATTTGTCTTGATCATGGAAGTGGAGACTTCTAGTTGGTATGTTGATATGTTTTAAGAGTTAAGACATACTGAACTGGACCGCTGTGAGATTTATTATTCTCCTAACGACTGTCAAATGAATAATAAATCTCATGACTTTTATTTACATCAACTCTAAATTTTGAGAGAATAATGGACTTGATCATGAGGTGTAGGTTATTTTGATATATCAGGAGTGAGATCTATAAGTTACGGTCAAAACCTCAGTATGTTGGGCAGCCGCATTTAATGTTGATGGAACATATATTCTCAAGATGGAATTCATAATCTCTTAACGGAGATATAAAATATTCCCTTGAGATAAGTTTAATGGGTTTGGTTATTTAGAGTGTTGGGCCCAACCACTTTAGTAAGGAGTTACTAAAGTATATATTTATGAAATTGGATTTCATAAATATATGATGAATAACATAAAAGATTAAACCGGGTACTCAAGGATTAAGATGTAGTAATTTTCAAAATGGCAGTCAACATTCATGATTTTGTATTACTACGAATATTTTAATGAAGGGGTTGCATGTATAATAAAGTCTTGGGATATAATTTATTAATAAGGCCTAGAATGCAATTATATTCTTATAGTGGTATTGAATATAATTAATGGTAACTTTGGACTTGTCAAGAGTTGACAGAAAAGCCCAAGACCCATTGAAGCTAGAGTCTTATTTGTTCCTTTTGGTCCCATCTCAAGCCACAAACTAAAACCCAATTGGGTAGGCTCAAAAGGCTAACCCAGTTAGATAATCAGTTTTTATTTAATAAGATTTATTAAATAAGAAACTACTATTGTAGTGATAATGTACAATGATGAAAAGAAAAGAAAATATTGTTTCTCTACAAGAAGAAGAAGAAGGATTTTTTCTTTAAGAATCAACGTACAAAAGACTGATTGAGAGACCACACTTCTTGGGCACCATGTGGAATTAAGATGAAGATTAGAGATATTCTCAAGTCTTGGTTTTGATTTTCACAGCATCAAGGTACGCTTTCTATTCTTTGTTCTAGAATTCAAGGTTACATGTTATCTTTCATGAATGAAGTAGATTCGTGATTGTTGCTTCTGCTGTGTGTTTTGTATGAGATGCAAAACCAGATTTTCCAACACACGTGTCATCCTGTAATTTTACTTCGTGACTATGGTCTTCCCCTTTAGAGCTGTATGGATTATATGTTGTACAAACTTGATATACACCATTTTGCTGGTCAAATGGCCTCACAAAATGTATATTCCCTTTTACATAATTCACTTCATGGATACCCATTGCAAAACTGTTAAACTCTTGATCATGTTTAAGACCACTTAAAATCTTTGTGTACTGATTATTTGAAATAGGCGACAAGTTTGCACCAAATGTAGTCAACCAAAGCAGAAATTGGTAGACCACGTGCACCTTTCAATACATTGAAACACTCCAACATATTGATAGTCATTGCCCCATAATGGAATCCATGATCATGTGACAGTGTCCACATTGACAGATGCTCCTTCTTTAGAAATGAATGCGGCTTAAGTTTCTTAGTAATTGGATTCTTACTGAATTTGATCTAAGCATTCTTAATGCATTCCAATATTTTATCAAGTTTGCGGGCCTAAGAAGCGTATTTTGCTTTCAAGGAAAGAGACTTTAAGAATGGGTCCTTAAATTGACTGTTGAAGTTGCTAGCCACATGTCTAATGCAATATCAATGATCTACCGGTACATAATTACATGGCCACTGTGTAATGGATGCTATGATACCTTTATGTCGGTTAGATATGATGCAAATACTGGAAGGGGGTGCCACATCCTGTATCGCAGTCCTGAGGCAAGCTAAAAACCATCCCCAACTAGCCCCCGTCTCTTCATCCACAATTGCAAAGGCAAGAGGAAAACTCTCATTGTTAGCATCAATAGCCATTGCAATCAACAACTTTCCTTTATATTTTCCATAAAGATGAGTTCCATCAATACTAATTACTGGCCTACAATGTGTGAATCCAACAATAGGAGCGGAAGACCAGAATACATACTTAAATATAATAGTACCAGGTTTGTCCTCGTTGATCAACCGAAAAAACACCTATGTACCCTGATTCGAATCCTTATATGCCAACAACAACTTTTGCAACTTTTGGTACGAATCTTCCCAATCCCCATGTATGTTTGCAATAACCTTTTGTTTCCCATCCCATATCTTATAGTACAAATTTCATGTTTAAACCTTTCATGCATAATCTTTTGGAGATACTTTATTGTGTAAGTGTGATTTTCAAGTACTAACTTATGAAGTTTTCCTACAAGAAAATTCGAATTCATCATTCTACCATCTTGGTTCACCCCAACGGATGTACAAGTCTGAGGACCGTTGCATACTGTAATGGCCCGTAGTTCGTTAAGTTTCTGCTGCGGGAATGCTCAGACTATCCATGGGCATGACCCATACACGCATTTTCACACGCAATCTTTGCTGGTTTGACCACTCAATTACATAACTCTTGTTGTTGTCAACAAAGTAAACTATTAATGCATGCCTCACCGCCTCTTTATTGGAGAAAATCAACCCTTTGCTAAAATGCATTCCCCACTCCCAATTCGATGAATATGGTATCTCAACATTTGAAGGATCAACTATATTATCCTAAGTGTTTGCATAGAATGACGGGCCGTGAGCTGTGTAGGTAGGGATTGTATTTGTAACATGTTGCACGCCTATATCATCGCCTACATCATCATCATCATCATCATGAAATTCCATAGCATCATCATCATGATCATCCATAGCATCATTATGAACATTGTCAGCATTTTCATTGTGATCAACATACTCGTAGAAGTCATCTTTCCCAATCATCTCTTCATACTCATCTCTATCATGATCAATGCTGACTTGGCCTTCCCCCCTAGAGATGGAATATATTTGTGTTGATAGCTGGATTCGCAAACCTCCATTGGACTTGGTGTCTTATGACATGGTAGTATATAACCCCCAATTGTGGTGCATCAAGTAAGAGTCGGATGACCATTAGCATGTACCGATTGTAATTCTTCCCCTCCATCACCCTCCAAAGTTGTTTGTTGCACATCATCACCGCCAACAACTGTACGAGGCTTCACACCTATATACAACTCAGTAGCTTTTAATTGAGGTGTCGAGTTTATCCTGTCAAATATAATCTTAACATGCTTGTCTCCTTTTATGGATATAGGTGTGAAGACAATTTGGTCACTAAAAGCTACATGAGGAGCACGATATATAATTGTTATGTCATAGAACCGACAGTCCAAATCCAGCTTTTTCATAATTTTCTTTTTCAATTTCTTCAAACTAATCTCCCGCCATTTTCTTCAAACTTAAGTTCTAATAAGTATTATTGTTCTCTCAAAAAAAAATATATGGATGTTTATCTCATATCGGTTGTATGTGTTAGAGTTTCAGCTCTTATAACCCCAATTTACTACTACAAAGGTTAAACCCTTTTATAGTGGTACTCTGGTTATATAATGTATTATAAGTCTGTTTAAAAAACTCTATATACTACTTTTGTGTGAGTTTTAATAAGTATTATTGTTCTCTTAATTAAAAAGGAATTAATAGTTTAGTTTCGGCAATAAAAATAAATAAATCAAGGAAATTTTCTTTTTTTTGATAAAACGGTCAGAATCAAGGAAATTTTCTAAAATCCCTAAAACTCTACCCTCTTCCCTCACTCTCACTCTCACTCACACGTGAGTCAAGATTTGAAGTTGCAAACAGCAACTCCAACGGTGAGGATGACAGAGGCGGCAGGGTCTACGAACCGAACACGATACCCATTTTTTATCCACTATCGAATCCTTTTTATCCAGAGTCTACCGAAATCTTGCATATCATCCTCACAGAACCTTGTGATGTCCTCGTCCAACTCGCAAAGTTCAATGGGGGTAACAAACTTTGAAATAGTAGTTCCACCACCAGATTTTCGAGCACTTACAAACCAGCTTCTCACCCTTTTTTATCAACCTCTTTGTATTATTTTCTAGGAGATCAACTTGTTGGTTTAATCACTTTATATCATCTTTGACCAAAGGCAATAAACGATCTGGCATGGATTTGAGGCATTTAAGAATGGGTTTCAACATCTGCCTTTGTTTCCCACTTTCTTAACCTCTAAATGCTGCCTCAAGAGTAGCCCTCCAACCATTGCTACTGTCATAACTCTCAAACTTTGCACTTTGAAAATAACCCTAATCTTCAAAGATTGTAAATCCAATATAGTATTTCGAAACCCAATTTAGAAACAAACTAACAAAGACTTCCCTATACCCAACTACGCCAAAAATATCGAAACTTTATTATTATTTTGTTTGAGGATGTTTTAGATTTTCATTGAAATGAATGAAAAACTGCCACACAGTACAACTTAAATTAACAGTGAAACCTATTATGAAGCTGAGTTAACACTTATATATACAACTTCAAAACTGATAAACACGGAAACCCTTCAATTTTTTCTTAGTTTCTCTGTGCTGATAAGGAAACGGAGCTGAAGAACGCATGGAAGTTTCCTATAGAATTTAGTATTTCTCTATAAAGTAAAGGAAAATTATAAAATACCTCTTTAAGTCCTAAGGTTTATTAGAACCTACACTTTGATCCTCCTAATTTAACCGGTTTCGTTTGGGAGTTGACAAGGGAATGAAATGAAATGATTATAAATGAGTAAAAAGGAATAGAATTTATTTAAGTAAGGGAAAGAAATAGAAAAGAAATTAATGCAATGGAATGAAATTAAATAACTTTGTTTAGATATTTTAAAATAAAGGAATGGAAAGAAATGAAAATTATTGGAATGTAAGTAACCTTGTTTATGAGTAACATAGAGGGAAATGAATTGAATCATTTTATGACAATATTACTATTAGATCCCTATTTTAAAATAAATGGTTGAATGTATAAGGATATTTTTGGGATTTTAGTAAAAAAATTCATTAAACCTAATTTTATTCCTTCCAATTCCTCCTAATTTTAGAGGAATGAAAATTTGAGGTTTTAAGGGAATAGAAAGAAATGAATATTCCCTCCTACCCCATTCTCAAAAAAAAAAAAAAAAAAGTATTACCTCATTCCCATTCCATTCCCTCCTACTTAAACTCCCAAACAATAGAAAAGACTTTCCATTCCCTCCATTAAAACTCTTGTTGATGCCCACTTTTGACAAAAGGCCCAATGGATGAAGAAGCCCAACAATATGAAGAAGATGGGAAGAGAAAATAGTAAAGCAAAGACCAGCAGGCCGGAATGGCAGGAATAATGGTCAACAGGCTCACAAAAAAATAATAAGTGGCAAAGAAGAAGCAAATAGGCCGAGAAATCCCAAGGAATGAAGTAGTAAACTCATGGGAATAATAAGAGATAAAGAAGAAGTAAATGGGATAGGGAAGCCCAAGAAATGAATTAGTAAATTCATAGGGTTGGCATAAAGGTCAATAAGCCCGAAAGGTAATAAGAGGCAAGGATGTGGTAATTAGGCCGAGAAAGTCCAAAAGATTTAGCAAAAACCCATGAGAGTAAAAGAGATAAAGAAGAAGAAAATGGGCCGAGAAAGCCCAAGGAATGAAAAGGGCCGAGGAAGCCCAAGAAATGGAATGGGCTAGCACAACAGAAATGTGGCCCAATAAAGCCCAAAAGAGGTAAGGATGTGGAAAGTGGGCTGGCCCAGCAAGAATGTTGGCCAGTGAGGCTTAAAAGAAGAAAGAATGTAGAAAATGGACTAGCAGGAGCCTCAGCCCGTAAGCCTAGGGGTAACAACGAAATAAAAGATAAGTGATATCATAGCAGGAGTAGTGCAGTGGCATGGCAGGATCATCAGCCAAGCCCATGGACATAAGAAAGAATGGGACATGGGCTAGGCAGGAAGGAAAGGGCCTGCACCCAAGCAATGCCCAGTCCAAAGAATGTAAAGAACGCAAGCCCAAAAACCCAAGTATCTTTCACGTCGCAAGAGTTAAACAGCTACCAACGTACAGCAGAATCAAACAAATGCGGAGGCACTAGCAAATGCGTGAAGGCCAGAAAAGTAATGGATACAGACGGAAGTGAAGCATGCACACAGGGCCCAAGCACCACCTACCTATACCCAGCCAATATAGGGGAGGTGGGCCACGGGTCAGGGGTATGAGAGGGTGTGGTCTGGCGGTAGGGAGAAGGAGGAAGCCTATTTTGGGGTTCCCGCTCAAACTTCATTAGGAGAAATATCCTACTGGGATGACATTTCACCCAAAAGAAGTATACATGAACTGGAACCACTAGATGCATGCCATAGAGGTAAGTGAAGGAGAGGTTTAACCCTTATCCAAATAAGAGTATTGAAAACAAAGAGAGGTAGGAGACAAAACAAAACCACTTTTTTCTAGGAATGAGGTGTGGTGCAGCCAACACAGTGTAATGGTAGTGGCTGGGCAGCCGGCAGGCCAATGGGCAGTCTTGGAAGGATGCCCACAACAAGCCAAAAGTGGTTAAAGTGTAAAAACGGTAAATCATGTCACAACAGGCAGTATAAAAGGCCATAGTTGTGAACAGTAGAGAAGGAGGAGGAACAACGGCAAGAAACAGAGGTAGAAAGAAGAAAAAAAGCAGAGTAAAAAAGAAAAAAGAAAAAGGAAAGATACAGAAATCCCAAAGAAAAACATGAGTGATAGGAATAGAGGCATGCATCAGTAGGCTACCCATTTCTCTCCCTTCTAATAGACCCACTCTCTGATAAGCAAAGAATCCAAGTTTAAGCCATCTACGTCCTTTTTTCTAAGTGTGTAATCTCTACGGCAGGAGCCTCCTCTGAGGTTACCCACACTGGATATCAGCTCCATTTTTGGACTTGTGTCTGTTAAATAGCTACGCCATTTTCTTTGGCAGACGAATCTTGTTTTTGGTTGACGAATGACTAACGTGTTACCTTATTACTGAACTGTTTGTTGCAATTTTCTTATTCGTAATTGTATTACTCTGCCATGACCTCATTATTCTTCCTTGTGTTATTTATGTGTTATCATTATTTGTAGAGATGTTTTAGTCATCTTGCTGTATCGTGTTTCCTGCTGTAATATCTGTAACAGTCGTTCCTGTCATGAGCATGCTGTACATTCAAGGCTTCTGCCAAGACGCATCTACATGAGGATTGCCCAACTTGCGCACAAGCCAGCCTAATGATGTGAACCTCAATCAACACGCTTTGAGACCCAACAAATAATATTGGAATACTTGCCCAAGAAAGCTAAAATTCAGATTTTTGATAGAAACCCCGACCCAACGTTTATAAATGAAACGCGAACCAAAGGTATAAGTAACAAACTTCGACCCAATGATTATAACTGAATCACGAATCTAAGTTATAAAATTTAAACGCCACAAGAAAGAATCCTTAATAAGTTCACAGTTCTTGAAGAACTAAAAGAAGAAGCAAAACCTCACGTTTTTTCTGATTTTTATTCAATAAATCATCCATTACAATGAGTGCATGCTATTTATAAGACATGATTGAAAATAGGATAATATATATATATATATAAAATAAAAATAAAAAAATAAAAAAACGTATTAAATAATAGAAGCCTAAAATTAAGGTGGATTTGGTATGAAATTAGCAGCTCCAGAATAGGAAAAATAGCTATTAATTGGTATGGAGCTGGAAAGTCAATCAGCCATTAATCCACATCATAAATTACACCCAATTAAGCCAGATCAGCCTTATCAATAGTTTGGATTAAATTTATTACGTCTTCGTCTTCTTTTGGGTCAAGCTTGGAATGTCCTGTGTTAGAATCAGCCCAAATCTCTTGAATCAACCCATTAAGTGCTTTTTTGAACTTCTTAGATCTTACTCTAGTAATAAGCCCAACTGGAATATGCAATGGATCATTTAATGGTACTTATTGATTCTCATCACTTAAGGTGTGTTTTAGTTAAGCCAGTCCTAACTCTTCTACCTCAAAATCACGGGCTGTGGTACAACAAGAGAAATTAAGCCCAAAACACAAAAGGCTCACCACAACTCTCAAATAAGAGAAATGAATAATATTTTAAAGTTATTCTTTTCATTCATTTCCATTTTATTTAATTCCCTCCTCCCAACCTACGCGGAAGTTACTAATTACTTTTTACAATTCTTGTGAATTGTGATGCTCTTTACTTGTTGGTCATTTCAGAATTAGTCAAAAAACCCAACTTTGTTTTGCTTTTAGCAAGTAAACAAAATTATTTTATAAATCTCTTTGGATTGACTGTGTACAGTGCATACATTGTTAATATTTACACGTCTACGCTTCAACAGTAGATTAGAGTGGTTAATGTATGGGAGAATTTGTCTTTCTATTGTACTATTCAAGCTACTCACGTAATTTTTTTTGTTTACATAAAATTTTTAATTAATCCGTGCATCTCACGGACTTATTACTATTTGAGATAAAGTGCAGGTACGGTAAGCTTCATTATTCACCCTATCCACCGCAATAAAATAAAAAGATATAAATTTCCCTTTACACTTGGAATAGGACTTTAATATTTAACTTTAATATAGAAGTTGCAGGATGATAGCCATCTTCAAAGTCCCTAGTTCGGTCTTAAGACAATTTTGGCAGATCAAGGATGAAATCAAAAGATTTTTCTATATTTTACAAGAGAGAGAGAGACAGAGAGACTCCTTTATTCATGAGCGTCAATATCACAGCACAACTACTGCAATAGAATTTGTAATAGCTTAATACGTAGCACACATGATCACTGAGCTTATAGAGGTCTCCAAGGGACATGATCTTAATTAACTGATGAGTGATGATGATTCTTTAATCGCAAGCTCAGTGAACGTCTAGTAAGTAAATATAGAATAGGACCAAGCACTTGAACCACAACATTGAGCACATCCCATAGCAGTGTAACAGTGAGCACATCACATATCAGTATAAACGGTAAACAACACAACTACAGGAGCATCAAAGAAACCCCGAAAAGGTAAAACAAACAAAGAAGTAAAAACTATAAATCATATCCTTAGAAATTTTGAATACCTAAGTTTTGTCATTTCCAATAAATATAAAACAAGCCATTGTGGGTATACATCTGAGGTTAAGCAAGTCAGCATATAACGTTAGGAAAAGAATCGCCAAAGGTGATCATGCAGCAATAATGAACCTAGGAACAGTTGGCATATCGGTGCGTTGCCATTACATACATTGCACTATAGATTTACATCATATATTCATCAAAATGCTGCAAACTGGGTATTATACATTGTGGGGTTACACCTTTGTTCTGGTAAAAAATAACACGAGACCACATTGCATTCAATAGACTGGCATTCCTTGACCCCATTTCAGAACAAATTGTGAACAAAAGCCAAAACTCTGAATCGTCCGTCTGAAGCAGTGCAGTGAGTCATTAGCATCATATCTCAGATCTTGTATAATCACACTAGAGATCCACTTTCTACATCTTTTGGGTGAGGGAAGACCATAAACGTCAATATTCTCCTTCTGTAAACTCTATTAGTAGGGAGTAAAAGGTGATGGCAGTCCCTTTGCATGTTGGCTCTCCATTTCAAGAAGCATCAAAGATTTCTGCCTCTGATACTTGTTTCTCTTTGCAGCCAGTGCTGAGAAAAAGACATGAAATTAGATTGACATTCAATAAAGAAACAAGCTTTAATACATAACATCCTTTCAACTGATAAACTGATTTTCTTTTTTGATTGGTAACATCCCATCAACTGATTAAATGATAATGCGTAAATAAATTAAGAGCATGTTGGTCATCAAATGGACAATGGAACAGCTTGATAAATTTTAGAGAGCATTTAAAATTTCCAAATTTAAACCAGGAAAAACCCATAAAATAAGAAAATTGAATTTTTTGTAGCCGAGTATTGAAGAAATTTTAAGTTTTCAACCACAACTTCCAGTAATGTATTCAGAGTGAGATGTCAATGACTGCCCTTCTGAAAACAATCCTAAATATGTGCTGATTTTATCTATAAAATAATGCATCGGTGACAACCATTCGAAGCAGTTTAGTTTCCACAAGACATTTAAACATCTGGCTAAGATTGGAACAAACAGAAAATTCACAATAATGTAAAAAGCAAATTCAGTGCAAACACAAGATTTACTTGTAACCAATTATTCGGTGACCAGGTAACTGAACTACACCAAATTTACCTCAAAAATGTGACCTTCCTTGCAAACAAGGACAAATGAAGCATTGGAATCTTTTGATTCTTGAAGCAACAGAAGAAATTAATTTTTTACACAATCTACAAACTAAGAAGCCATCACTTTTAGAAGAAACTACCACTTCTCATAGACTAACAGGAAAAGATGAATTAAATCAATTCACCATTATTCCAACCCCCTCCTTCTAGTGTGGACCTACATGACTCCTTAGTCAATTAGGCTCAACACAAGGAGATATGTTTAGAACTCATGACCACTTGCTCTGATGCTATGACAGATTATTACTCATCCCAAAAGCTTAAGCTTGTAGCAAACTATGATTTTAATCATTCGACCACTATTATAATAGATCAAAGTTCTATTAAAAAATAAATCAGAGTTTAATTTCACCAGTATGACGTTCAAAAAAGATAGCCAACTTTTATGTTGGAAATCAAATAAAGTGGAAAAGACCTCTGATTATGCCGATAGCAAACTAAAATGCTTTGCTGTGATGTATACTTCCAAAGGGAAAAAATAAAAAATCTCTAAGTTATTGAAAGACCGCAGAATCTTGATAGCCCAACTGTAGGCAGTGTATCAGATCTCTCTTGATGAATAAGAGACAAAAAGCACATGGAAGTTCCTCAACATACAAGCAAAAAACTCTTCTGATGATGAGATCAAAATAATAAAGGTACTAGAAAGTAAAAACTTAAAATGGGTCTACATATCCACAAAATGAAACTTGTATATTGGATTATTTTGAAGATATTCCACAAATGAGATAACTGGACAACTTGTAAGTTGGAACCTGTACCATACATAAATTTTTGGCGGTATATTCAATGGCAACAAGCAAAAGGTGCATTTCCTTTTTAATGAAAATGAATAATGCATAATGGTCGACATTATATACTTCATTAATGCTTTACACTTAACCCAAATCAGAGAAGTCAATGCACTACAACATATACTACTAGACAAAATTGCTATGGACTATAGTGAAGATGAAATGATGCAGCCTATGTCAACACAGAACTTGGGAATGTGGAGGCTTGTTTCTTTGTTATTTATACTTAATAAATAAATGCACTTTATTATGAATTGACTTTTCATTTTGTTGCATCATGCATCGTAAGATACACAAAAACTTCATAAATGTTATAGAAAAATTGTAGATATACATATATGAAAGGTATATTTATTATAAGTTTGAAACATATTCAACTAACTAATTTAATCATCGCTTATGCAATAATATTTAACAAAACTAACTATATAAATCAAATTAAAATAAATTTATAACATCCAAAATCATATTGGTCGAACTAAAATAATATTTTCTTTCTCTTCATATTCATCATCTTTCCTAATCAACTTTATCTCCATAGTCCAAATCAATGTTATCATTATCTTGCAAAGTCATTTTATCATTAACATCTTCTTCATCTCCAACATTTACTATCTTTTTTTCTTCTATTTCAATAACTTTTCTTTATATTTCTTCTTGTCATTCAAGTTTCTTGGACTTCTATAATGATAATAAAAAATGAAAAATTATTATATTGTTATTTAATACTTTATTCATAGTATATAATAGAAATTTGCAAATGTGAAAGTGAAGTGCCAAGTGTGTAGTCCAAATTTTCCATGAGAGAAGGAAAAAAAAAATTCATGCTCATGTTATTTTATCGGGCTCAACCAAGTACCCAATAATTGTGTTAAAAATAAGTCTAACAACTTGTTGGACTCAAGTCAAAGCACAAGTTGAGCAAAAAGCTCAACTTGAACCCACATCTCCAAGTATCATCCATATCATACGATACGCATCTTTGTATTGTATAATTCTTTACCATGATTGATATGCATATGATATCGTATGTTTTTTGTTCGATTCGATACATATTGTACAATACGTGCGTATCGTATGATACTAACAACTATTGTTATAGCCTAATTAGCATATCATTCTAGATTTTAATTCTTTTTTATTCTGGTTTGTAGTAGAATGAGAAACATGGGAGTGCTTTTTAATTTTCATGCTCAAGTGATAAACTATTGGAATTATAGCTTCAGAGCTAGGAATCAGTAGTTCTAAATGAAAATAAGGCGTCATAATCTAGTACTAAGGAGCTACTTGGTATTCTAAATTCAAGCTTATGTCAGATAGTGAAATATACTCTGAATCTTCTTATGCATCACTTTTAAAAGGACAAAAAGAAAACACAGATAGCGGGGCAGATAATAAAATGATACACTACAGTATCTCCAAACAGATAAAAGAGTGCAAAGGAAAAGAACATTGAAAATGATTGATGAATTTGTCCTTCCTTGTCATCATACTTACACATTAAATCTTGAGGGAGACCAAAGTCATAATCATTTGTACCCCTTCTGATGCAGAACATGTATATCACCAGCAGAAGCACACAGAAAAAGACAAGACTTGATAAGCCTATCGCAATTTTACCCTTGGTAGATAAGCTGCCATTTTCCCAGAATAAAGGACAGTCTGGCAAAGTAGGTCCACCGCACAAACCTTTGTTACCAGAAAGACTGTCAAGAAAGATTTAAGCTCATTATGTAAGGAACTATATTATGAAGAGCCACTTCTAATAAAGATTTATGTAACCCACAAGTCATTATGCAATTAGGGACATCAAGGGTCAGTAAGTTTTAAAGACATTTAGATGCCCCTTTATTTAACCATTTTTGCTGCAATGATATTCTGATAAGAGGATAACTTGTGTTGATCAGTCATGAAATGTGTGCTTTCTTTTTCCACAGCAGAAAAGGTTCTGCAGTTACTCTTATTTGGACCTCTCAAGGAACAAATCTTAACCAGTAAAAACAAGGGTACGACCTTTTTCTGTTCATAGCTTTCTGGGGAATAGAGGAAGGGTAAAGAAGTGAGATGATGTAGAACATGGGTAGGAAAACAGAGATAAAAGGATTACATTGTTTGACCTAACGGCCTACGTCCACACGATAAAGCCCTAATGGCTACATTTTCACTATAATATCATTTGTGTTTTACAATGAAACAAATATGGGGTATTTATTGGAGGCTCAACCCTAAAATAACCATACAATAAACCATGGTTAATTGACTTGTAGTACTAGTAGTATTCCTGGCTTACACATCAAGGATTGGGCTTGCACCTTCAGTCCTTGACTATGATTGGGCTTGATATCTCTAAGAGATATATTTAAACTAAGAATTCAAGAAAACATGAGCTTGGTAGCTTGCTGAAATAGTCGCTCCATGGCTTTATAAAAAGTATCAGTGGATTACAATGTCTAAGAGACAGGTTTCTCTGTTCCTATGTGATTTTCCTTTTTTTCCCCCTTCAAAGAAGATGCATGAGGTAGAGAATTCATCACCGAGCCTGCTTTATAAATTAAAAAATCTTTCTGCAAAGGAAACATGCCCAGAAAGGAGTGGCAGAAAAAGATGTTTTGAGGGCATATGTTATGGTTCAGGTCATTGAGGATCAGATTGCAAAAGGAAAACATTATGAAATAAAACAGATTTTAACAATTTAGTTCAACTGGAATTTTAGGGGATTGAATAGCTGAAAGAAACAAATGCAAGAGCTATGAATGATTTAGCTAAGGTTAGAAAAGATAGAAGCAATTTAGAACTAAAGGGAGCTTAGGGCCTATCACAAATCATGTACACTACAAAAATTTGTCAGCTTACAGATTCTATAGCATTTGAACTAATATAACAAATTAATTGTAGCTGCTAGCAAATTAAATTATATCATACTCAATTGCTCCACCATGCACACCAATTGAAAAAAGTTCCTCTGGTACTCGTCCTTCTAATAAGTTATCATTCAATAGCCTGACAAGAGAGAGGTGTATTAAGAAATGATATAAACCCTGTAATGAAAAAAAAAAAATGGGGTCTGTAAATGGTGTTTTAGATTCAGGAAGTAAGTTAGTTCATGTCCTTGTTAACCATTTTATTAAAATTTCAGCTTTTAAATGATGGCTTCTAGATGATCAAGTCCGAGTATGTTAAAAGGATATAACATTAAAGTAAGAGGTGTAATTTGCATTTCTAAAGTAAGACACTATGAGAATATATTTGATGCAATAAAACATTATTTACTTATCCAAAAAATAAAACATTATTGAAATTATTTCTTTAAACTAATGCACTATTGAACACCTGTTTCTATGTCGAAGAACACCATTAGAAGTGCCACACTGCCATTATGGTATTTTAAATTACTACTGTAACAATACTCCTAAATTTTAATTTTTTTTTTTTTTTTTATAATGCCATGATACCTCACCAAGGCAGGGCCCTTCAGATCCACCCATGGGGAGTAAACCATGGATACACAACCCCACCCACCAGAACCATGTATTAGGTAATCCAGTGAAACTCTTAAGTGGGGATCAAACCTTGGATGTCTAGGTCTACAGCTCATCCCAAGCATAAAATAGGGAAGAATGCCAATGCGGCCACATCTTCCACAATACTAAATGTGTTACTTTGGGAGAAGGTTTTAACACATTATTTGAGAAACTCTCACAAAATGCATTACTGTTCAAAGAAAAACCCCAACACATGTATGGAGTGTATAAAATAAGTGAATAATGGGTGAAATACTTGATAGTAGAATTTATTTATAACTCAAAGAACTCTAGCTATTCAAGTTATATTTTCCTTCACATTTGGCTTAATTAACTGTTGGGAAATTGATTATTTTAATAAAAATAGCTCTAAGCTTTCTCCTTTTTTTCTGTTTTTGTTTTGTTTTGTTTTGTTTTTTTTTCCAAATATGGTGTATTTATAAGCATTCAGCTGTGATACTTTGAGAAAGTAAATGGTGTCTTCTGATGAAACATGGGATGCTAGATGCCAGATTACTGAGCAAGCCACTATCCATGCTGATATATACTATTAACACAGCTCCTAATGACCACAAATGACAATATATGATGTTGTTAGATATGTTTGATAAAATCCAGTAATCAAATTGGATACTGCCAAACTACTTACACCAGCTGCAGATTTGAAGATGCTAGACTATCTGGAATGGACCCTGTAAACTGATTGTACGATAAATCTCTGCAAAGTAGAAAACATAATAATATATGTAAACAAGCAGATTTTTGTATTACACTTGAGCTATCTTAAAGGAGCCATTAAGTGTACCATAGACAAGTATTAAAGTGAACATAAGAAGAAAACTAGATAAAGATTGATCACATGGTAAAACCATCTAAAAGAAGAGAAGCATTAATCATACTTAAAAAGGGGAAATTGTAATTTTCAAACGGTGAAGAAATTTATTAAATTAGCAAAATAAATTGAAGGGAACAAGGCCCTACTTACATGCACCATGTAAGAACGACCAAAGAAAAAAGGAACGTCATTGAGCAATAAGGTAAATTATTTTCAAATAAACAAATGCAAAGAATCTTCCATGAAATTATGATCAACTGAGTGATATTATATCAAATAAATATATTAGTGGTTTACAGTGTGGCACTTACCAGAACATGCCATATGCAATAGAAACCAGTACTATAAGTCTATATAATTGTAATTTACAAACTAAACAAATGCTCAATACTTACAGCCGTATGAGAGATTTTTGGCCTAGCCCAGATGGTAATGTACCGCCTAAAGAATTAGTACTTAAGTTCCTGTACATTTAGAAAAATTCAAAATTCAAAATGTTAACCAATCTATACGTTAACTACATATTCAGAACCTATATGAATTGTGAATGCATACTCCAAAAATTACCAAATTAGGTTTAAATGCAAAGCAAAGAAAAAAGAGAAAAAAAAAATGTCAACATTAAAGAAACCATGTTAGAAGTTAGAATATTAACCAAACTCGAATAGAAGAAAAAACACAACCTTATAAAGGTATAAACAATAGAAATCTATCAAACTCACAATGAATGGAAAAAGGAAAACATCTCCCTTGGACAATTTACTTATGAATGTGTGCATCTCAATCATTAGATGAAGTATAAATTCCTAAACACATCTTTGATTGAGGTATCATCCAATATCAACTTTTAACCACAATTGCAATGTATTTATGCCAATTAAAGGAAGCCACATAAGATAAGTACAAATATGCAACAACTAGCATGGGAATAACTGGAAGTAATACAAGTTCCCAAACATAATCACCATTCTTCTCCCATTGCTTAGGATATTTACCGGGCATAACTTAGAGGAGGTCCAAAAGTGGAAACTGTCCTTGAAAGCACAAGGACAGGTGTGATAAAATAAGATTTCAAGAAAAAAAAAATGTAATGATTATATGATAAGACAAGGTGACCTATGATGGGGGAGAAATTATATCTGTTCCAAGATAGAAAAGAATACTAAGAAAGGGCTCATTGAACTATTTCTAACTGCAAAACCATCATAATTTTTTGACACAGTAATATGTTGAATCAATGAATATAAAAGATGCACAACATTAAGAGTTGGCAGTTGATACTTACAGGCTTACCAAGTTTGACAAAAGACTGATCTGGTCACTAATATATCCTCCTTTCAAGCCTTGAGTTCCAAGATCTCTGAAATGTATAATTTGATCAATATATAATACTTAATGACTAGGAGTTTTGGCCCAAGATTATAGCTTCTTAGATTACCAGATAGAAAAGGAAATAAAAAGTTTGACACAAATGGCTTTGAAAGTGAAAGAGATTATTACATTTGAGATATCACGAGGGATTTTCCATCCTTGTTGAGATGGCATGTAACTCCCTCCCAAGCATCCCAACTTGTAGGAGCACAAGGATCACCATTCCAACCCATTCTATCAGGAACACGAAGCGACTCCTTCAATGCTCTCATAGCAACCACTACAAAGGAAACCCTGATTAGTATCAGCTCACATAACCTAAAGAATCAAGCACATTCCTAAGATTCCTAGAGTCTTTCTTTTATATTTTAATCACTCTTCAGCCTTGCCTATATCTCATTTTCACCAAATCATTCTTGTTATCAAACCATTAAATTATTATTGACACTTTTTTTAATATGTAGGTTACACATGCACTTGGTGGGTTTCAATACAACAACAAATCCTTAGTCCCAAAATTTGGGGTCGGCTATGGATCCTTGACAAATTAGACTATTTTGGCCATATGAATTCTTTTCTTATATTCTATTCTATCTAAAGTCATGGTCTCTAAAAAATTGAATAATAAATTAAACAAACAGAAAATAAAGATAGATCGTAGGAGCCAACACCTAGGCTTGCTTGGAGTCAACACCAAGCAAGGGAAAACCACTAGGTGTTAGCACCTAGGGTGGGGATGGAGTTGGCACCACACCATACCATGGAGATCATTTTAATTGAAATCTTTTTTTCATCAAAATAAGCTCCCTTTGATAAAAGTACAATATTTCCTTATATAAGAAAAATAAACCCTAATTATAATTGGCATAGAAAACCCTAATTAACTAATAACCTAATAAATAACCTAAAATTAAAATAATTTTCTCTATTGACTCTCCCACATCACTCTCCACCAATACCTATGGAAGAATGAAGTGCCAAACACGCCTCTAGATTCTCTCTCTCATGAACGAATGATGCTAAAGATACTGATAGTACATAAACTTCAGAAACTGATGTGTCAAAAAACAAAAAATTAATGAAGAATATTAATTTATTCACATTCATTTCTCTTCCAAATTTAGTTTTCTAAGGGTTTTGGAGTGAAATTCAGCAATTTTCAAAGTTGGGTTTGGTTGCAAGAAAGAGAAGAGAATATTTCACATTTTTTTCCAAATCTTTGCTTCCCTACATACATTTCGTCTCTAAGTCTAAGTAAGTAAAAAAGTCAAAAAATAAAAAAAATTATTTCCCCTAATTCAATTTCAAGAATCTCTTTTTACCTTGATCAGGCACAGTAGCAAGATCAGCCGGAACCAGCGCGTAATTCTCGAGCCCAGAAATCACCGGCGACCCTACCACCGGGACCAGCCTCACGGTCAACACAGTAGAACTCAAATTCTTCACCGTATAATTCCAAGTATAAGCTGCAAAGCCTCCAACCTCCTTGTAAATATCAATCCGATTCACATTATTGCCATTGACCAACACATCGAACACTCTCTGACCTTCCTTGTTCACGCTCGAATCCAGCTCCGCGAAGTGAAACCACAGCAAGTAATCCAGCTTCGCATCCACCGTCAAATCGTACTCGATCGCTCCGCCGTTCGTCGTCACCGCCGTCTGGTACAGCTTCGCCGGAAAGTAATTCGGCGCCGTATTGGTCCCGCTTATAGCATTGTTTGTGCCTATCTTCCTTAGTGCTGAGGAGCTGGGAATATGAGATTGGAAACTGTAGTCCGATTGCCAGGACCGGCCGAAGTAGTCGGTGTCGCTGGTGAAGCCTGGGCCCCATTGGGGGGAGCCGCAGGTGAGTCTACCATAGTTGACGAGGATGAAACTCTGACCGATCGAAGCGGCGTTGTATGAATTCGGGTCGATTTGGTTGATCTGGAGCGAACCGATTACAGGCGGGTCAGTGGCAATGCTGTAAAAACAGAAATCCGCTTGACCGTCGGTGACGTAAGCGAAGAGATCAGAGTACGCGCCGTCACGCGCGAGTGACTCAGCCCAAGGCGAGCGCCAGGAATAGACCAAAGTGCCCTCCACGGAAGCGTCGAAGGAAGGAGAGTGAGACTTACCGTCGTAGTTGTCGTAGACGGTGAATGTACGGAAGTAGTAACGGCCGTTAGGGAGTGGGACGGTGTAGCAGTTCTTTTTCCCGAAGGAGAGTGGGAAGAAACGGAGTGTCTTTTCCTGAGAGTGATGGAAGTGTAACGGCTCCGAGACTATCGCCGCAGACCCTCCGGTGTAGTAGCGGTCGGAAAGCCATGTTGTGTTGAAGGGGTCGGTCGTGTTGGTGGGACCGCCGCAGTCAATGTAGTATGAAACGTCTGTTAAAAAAACATATATGTAGTTAGTGAATTAGTGACAGTTAATAAGTTAGTTATTAGTTATTAAGGGAAGAGATTGTGCTTTACCGAAGGGGTTGGAGGTGGAGGAGCAGAGGAGGGGGAAAAGGAGGAGGAGTTGGAGGAAGAAGAGAAGGAGAGACATTTTTTTTTGGTTTTGGTTTTGGTTTTGCATAGCAAGAGAAGAGAGGATTAGGGTGTGTGTTCTGTTCGGACATAAAAGGTAGGGACTGAATGGGAAGGAAATAAATAAAGTAAAATAAAAAGAGAGAATGGGACCGAGATTAGCGGGGAAGTTTTGAGTACTTTATTGCGAAGAAGGGAACAGAGAAGACAAATCGAGGAAGGTAGCTGATTGATAAAAATGGGTACACGTTTAATTAAAACTTATTAATTTGACTTGGATTAAGTTACGAGTTCTTAGGACTTGGGGGGCTACTGGCCGTTAGGTCTTGCGTGATTGATGAGGTTGTAATCGTAATTGACAGGTTTCGATTTTTTTTTTTTTTTTTTTTTTTTCAACTTATATCGTCTGTTCTAATGATAACTTTTTATTATTAGACCAAAATGTCAATAAGTTTTTTAGTGTAAGCGGAGATTGAATTCTAAATATCTTATACGACCATTAAAAAATTTATCAGTTTTATGTTTCGATTTTTAATTATGGGATTTTAGAAAAGTCTTCCATTTAATATAAAATAAATAAAAGTAGACAACCATAAGGTTCGGAAAACTTTGCTATAACTTGTTGGACAATTTGGAATCGGCGAATTAAGTGCAGAGTGAGCAGCACCACTGGATAAACTTTCTTGCCTGGCAAAGCAACATCTCCTAGAATTTCAGCAGCAACGTGTTAAACCTGTTTCGAAGTAGCTCCCAAAGAAAACCGTTTGGAAACCACCTGACCCCAGAATGCTAAAAACAAATTTTGATGGTACAGTTTTCGAAGATTTGAATGCAACGGGTGTCGATGTAGTGGTCCGCAATTCTCTTGGAGAAATAATGACAACTTTATCCGAGATTATCCCTATCCCCTCCTCTATGGTCGCTCTTGAAACTATTGTGGTAAGAATGGTTGTCCAGTTTGTTCAGGAATTGGATTTGCATAACTCAATCTTTGAGGGTGACTCAAAAATCTCCATCTCTGCTGATGAGTCAAAAAATAAACTACAATCGTCACTCCCTATAATGACAATCAAAGCAGTGTTACACATTTATTGCACGCATTGATGATGAAGAGTAACGGACGGAGCAACGGTAACAAAGGGGCTGTGTACATCAAACCATCAATTTAGTAACACACTAACTGTTGAACATGTTGGGGTTTATACCCTAAAATCCAATTTATTGGCATGTCATAAATAATTAAATTGTTTAATTATATGAGACTATTTATAAATGAACTAATGAGACATTATCATAGTTCTCGAAATATATTATATATGATTTATGTAATTTAGTTACAGAAGATATAAATCACAAGTTCCTTATAAACTCAAAATATAGTTCGTAATCGGTGATGAAATTGGGCGTTTCATCTGCGAAGACTATAACATATCAACTAAGATAGTTTGTCTTGATCATGGAAGTGTAAAGTTCTAATTGATGTGTTAATGTGTCTTAAGTGTTAAGACATATTGAACTAGACTGCTGTGAGATTTATTATTCAATCAACAACTGTCACCTGAATGATTAATCTCAGGACTTCTAATTTTATAGACTCTCAATCCTGAGAGGATAGTGAACCCGATCATGAAATGTAAGTTACTTTGATATATCAGGAGTGAGATCTAATATTGACGGTCAAAACCTTAGTATGTTGGGTAACCATACGTAGTGTTGAGGGAACACATATTCTCAAGATGGTATCCATAATCCCTTTTTATAGAGACACGAAATATAATCTTGAGATAAGTTTAATGGGAACTGGTTATTCAAGGCGCTCACTTTAGTAAGGAGTTACTAAAATTTATATTTATTGAAATCGGATTTCAATAAATATGAATAACTAAAAGATTAAACCGGGTACTCAAGGATAAAATAGTTGTTTACAAAGTGACAGTTCATTATGACTTTGTTCACTATGGATATTTCATGGAGGGGTCAAATGATATCATTAAAGTCTTAGGATATAATTTATTAATAAGGCCTAGAGTGCAATTATATTTATATAGTGGTATTAAATATAATTAATGGTAACTTTGGACTTGTCAAGAGTTGACAGATTAGTCCAAGGCCTATTGGAGCTAGAGTCTTATTAGTTCCCTTTGGTCCCATCTCAAGCCACAAACTAAAGCCCAATTGGGTAGGCCTAAAAGGCTAACCCAATTAAATAATCAGTTTTTATTTAATAAGAGTTATTAAATAAAGTAACTACCAAGGTAGTTAGAATGTACGTATGATGAAAAGAAAAGAAAACAGTTTTTCTCTACAATGAGAAGAACTTTCTTTGAGAATCAACGTACATAAAGACTGATTGAGAGACTACTCTTTTCGGGCACCATGTGGAATTGGAATGTTGATTAGAGGTACTCTCAAGTCTTAGTTTTAAATTTCACTGCATCAAGGTATGCTTTCTATTCTTTGTTCTAGAATTCAAAGTTACATGTTATCTCTCATGAATGAAGTAGATCCGTGTTTGTTGCTTCCGCTGTGTGTTTTGTATAAGATGCAAAACCATTTTTTCCAACAATTGGTATCAGAGTGGTCTTCAATATCATGCTTGTATAACATGTGATTGGGTTTTAGAATTAAAGAAAATAGTTTTCTTGGTGTTTTTATTTTCTATAGTAAAGGTTCTGCATAATTGTGTCTTTTGACTATATGCCATGTTTTATATATGAGATATATATATATAATGGTTGGTGTTATTCCATGAAGCCCATGATCATGTCTTTTGTTTATGGTGCGGTGTCATGCTTTTATATTCATGGAATCCATATGTTATCAGGATTGAAGTGCTTTATATGTTATCCGGATTGATAACCTTGGATTGATTTTAAATAAGATTCAAGGCCTAACTTCATTCAGATTGATAATATATAGGATTCATGGCCTGATATATGTGTATATATATATATATATATATATATATACACTTATATTGATACTCTCATGTTAATGCTAGAATTAAAGTTTTTTGGTTACTGGTTAAAATCCTTTAATGAAATTTATTCCTAATGAGATTAGGATTATGTTTTCAAGGTTTCTAGCATTATTATGGTTCTTGATCTTGATATTGAAAACCCTAATGTTTGATCTGTAAATCTTTGTTGATAAAATCAAAAGGCGTTTTTGATGGAAGAACAATGAAGATGTCAAAAATGGTTACCAGAATATTCTGAGAAAAATTCAGTTTTGCGAGTTTGGATCAATCGAGAATTCCTTTCGATCGATCGAATGTTCTTTTCGATTGATCGAAGAGGAATCGAGAACCGATCGATTTAGGCAGAAACTCTATGATTAAATTCTTCATTGTCTCGATCAATTAAGAATCCCTTTCGATTGATCGAATGTTCTTTGCGACTGATCGAATAGGAATCGAGAATCGATCGAATGAGATAGTGACTTTGTGATGTATTTCTTCATTTTTTCAATCGACCGAGGAAAAGATTCGACCAATCGAAGGTATTGAATTTTGAATTTTCACTTGCTTTTTGATTAAGTGTTAAAACTTTGATAAAAGGCAAGGTTGTGTGTGATGAGATTACACATGTTTTCATATAAAGTGATTAATTTTTATAGTCCTTAAAAGTTAAGAACATTTATTAATTATTATCTAACTAAAAGACCTAATGAGATCAAAGATGTTAGTTAAATATAACTCTTAGTCCTAATTTGTTTAGGACCTCTCTTTTAAGAAACATTATAATGAGATTGGAATTGTTGTATGATTAAAAGTCCTTATTTTTTTAATTAGAGGTTTTTAATGAGATTAAAATTCTAATTAAAGTTATATAGTTTCTAATGAGATTAGAATACTTTATCTAGTAAATTAAGGATAGAGTTCTTTATAACTAATTTTTGATCCATTAGGATTTAAGGAATCCTAAATAGTTTAGGACTTTCCATTTTAGTTAGTGACTCTAATGAGATTAGAGTCTTCAACAAGTCCAAGGTTATTAGTTGTGATGGGATCACAATTATTTAAAGAAATACCCAAATAACAAGTGGGAGTGCTGAAACAACCCTTTTGTTAAGTTTATTGTAATGTGAATAGATACCTTGTCTTGGCCTTGAGCCTTGCATTCCATGCGGAGGGTATTTACTTCACGGATTATATGATTAAATTTCTTTGTGATTACACGAATGTTCGTTACGCTACTGTGACGTGACTTAGTCAAATCACATTAAATTTAAATAATTAAACACGTTTGATGTGTAGGGTTAAAATTGTGATAAGATCACAATGATTTCAAGACAATCCACCTTTTTTAAAATTTCTAGTGGGAGAGAGATACAAGGGTTGGATCTCACGGTCTCCATTATCGGTTCATAGTAGTGTGAACAAGCACCTCGTCTTAGCGTATACGCCTCACGATCCCAAAGGAAGGTGTTTACTTCATAGTACTACAAGATTGAACTTACCCATTTAAAGTAGT
Organism: Notholithocarpus densiflorus; assembly: GCA_030021035.2. NCBI lineage: Eukaryota > Viridiplantae > Streptophyta > Magnoliopsida > Fagales > Fagaceae > Notholithocarpus > Notholithocarpus densiflorus. The sequence goes on along the minus strand of JARYZH020000019.1, from coordinate 1,944,722 downwards.
GTGAACAAGCACCTTGTCTTGGCATACATGCTTCACGATCCCAAATGAGGGTGTTTTGTTTCATGGTACTACAAGTTTAAACACTATAAGGGAAATGAAATGTGGCTACATATGATTCTAGATAATGGTGTACACTAGACTAAGTGTAATGTTAACCTCCCAAAAGAGTTATGTCATTATTACTTAGAGGCTAAAGGAAGAGCAGCAAATTATTTTTGTTTGGTAAGAGTTACCATGATAGCATTAATAATGAGAATAGTTCTCGCTTGATCATAGTGGTTGGTATTCACTCTATGTTAAGGAATATTAATTGCGAGATTAGGTTGTCGTATTACCTAGTATAGTATGGTTTTTGGGTTCCATACTATATGATTATGGATGCAAAATTATAATGTCCTTGTATTTATGTTCATAGTCCCAAAATAAAGTTGTCATAAATTTTTGTTCTCTAACTACTAATTTAATTGAATCACATTAACTAAGAAATAATTTTGGACATAGTACTTAAATGAGCTAAAGTACATAAATATGTTTCGATTCAGCATTGTCATAATTTCCTATACATTATGCATTTATGGAAGATACCTTATGATGTGATCATAATCTCCATTGAAATGCTAAAATGTTATATTGGCTTCTATCTCAATTGTGATATAGCATGAGATACAAGAGTTAGTACTAGACTTAGACTTTATATTAAGTCTAAATAAGATATTTGGTATGAATCATATTGAGTACTAAGAAAGGCTTAAGGAATTCTAATTCTATATAATATTATGAAAAAGTTTTATTTTTTAAATGAATTGGAATTCTTGGATGTAGAGATTAAATGTTAATCTCATATGGATATGATCCACAAGTCCATGTTAGAATCATTTGATCAATTCAGATTGTTTTGAAAATAAATTCTTTTTATATTATCTGAGTTAATAAGTGAGTTCTACGCAACGGAAGACATCCTAAAAGCTAAGACTAGGATCAATATGATTTAATTCAAATTCTTAGTTTGAATCGAAAGGTAAGGGTGGTAAGAAGATGAATTATAATACCAAACAGTTGGACAAGCTAGTTGCCCTAGTAGTTGCTATTAAGATTAGTGCTCTTAAATCCTATTGTATGATATTATGTATAATATTAAGTATGACATTATATATGACTTAATATTGTGTTTAAAAAAGTTATTTTATTATCTAAAATAATGGTAACATGAATATTCAGACATTATTATATAGTCCATAAGATGCATAGTATATGATTTATGTGAAAAGTTACAGAAGATATAAATCACAAGTTCTTTGTAAACTCAGAATTGTAGTTCGTAGTCGGTGATGAAATTGGGCGTTTTATCTGTGAAGACTATAACATATCAACTGAGATGATTTGTCTTAATCATGGAAGTGAAGACTTCTAGTTGATATGTTGATATGTTTTAAGAGTTAAAACATATTGAACTGGACCGCTGTGAGATTTATTATTCTCCTAACGACTGTCAATTGAATAATAAATCTTACGACTTCTATTTACATGAACTCTTAATCCTGAGAGAATAATGGACCTGATCATGAAATGTAGATTGCTTTAATATATCAGGAGTGAGATCTAAAATAACGGTCAAAATCTCAGTATGTTGAGCAACCACATTTAGTATTGATGGAACATATATTCTCAAGATGGAATTCATAGTCTCTTAGCGGAGATATAAAATATTCCATTGAGATAAGTTTAATGGGTTTGGTTATTCGGAGAGTTAAGCCTAACCACTTTAGAAATGAATTACTAAAGTATATATTTATGAAATTGGATTTCATAAATATATGATGAATAACTTAAAATGATTAAACAGGGTACTCAAGGATTAAGATGTAGTAATCTACAAAGTGGCAGTCTACATTAATGACTTTGTATTACTACAAATATTTTATAAAGGGGTTGCATGCACAATAAAGTCTTGGGATATAATTTATTAATAAGGCCTAGAGTACAATTATATTTATATAATGGTATTAAATATAATTAATGGTAACTTTGAACTTGTCAAGAGTTGATAGAAAAGCCCAAATCCCATTGGAGCTAGTGTCTTATTTGTTCCCTTTTGGTCCCACTCCAAGCCACATACTAAAACTCAATATGAAAAGCCAAAAAGGCTAACCCAATTAGATAATCAGTTATAAGGAGAGAAACATACAAAATTTTATAACAACTAATAACAAGTTACATGAAATGGTTTTGTATGTGAGTGTTAGACACTCTTAAATTCTCTCTTGAACATATTCATAGAAACTGATTGAGAGACCACACATCTTGGGCGTTAGTGGAATTGGAGTGAAAATTAAAAGTGTTCTCAAGAACTTGCAATCTTTGTTTTGAAATTCACCACACCAAGGTACACTCTCTTGTTCTTATATTCTAAAATTTACATAGTACATGTTATCAATTGCAAATGAAGTAGATCCGTTAATTTTTCCGCTGCGTATGTTTAGTATGCGATACAAACATATATTTTTCCATCAAATGGTATCAGAGCAGTCTTCAATTTCGAATCTGTATAACATGTTTTGTGAGTTTTGGAATTAGAGATTATAGTTTCATCTTGTTAGAAGATTATGCATTTAATTTTCTTCATGGTTGTTAAAACTATGTTTTGATAAAAACTGATATTGATGTTATGATGTTATTTAAATTTGAATTTAAGTATGTTAAATTGAACTTTAAGGCTATAGCATCAATGAAATTCAGTTTTGATATCAATCTTTGTCTATCATGTTCATATGATGCTTGTTTGTTCATGAAAAACCGTAGAAAACTACCTTAGAAAATTTCTAGAAATTCAAATTCACGAGTTTCGATCGATCGAAAATTGCTTTTGATCGATCGAGTGAAATAGGGGTCAATCTGATTGATTCGATTGCTAGTCGATCGATCGAATTTTATTTTTCGATCGATCGAGTTCCGATCGAGTACCGATCGAGCCAGATAGATTGTCAGGTTCGAATTTTTTAATTTTTTCAACCGATCGAGGGGCACATTCGATCGATCGAAAGAGGAAAATTCAGAATTTTTTCTAAGTGTTTTCACATGTATAAAGAGCAAGGCTATGTGTAATTAGATTATGCATGTTTTAAATTTAAAAACATTTATTTTAAAACATCTAGTGAGAGAGAGATACAAGGGTTGGATCTCACGGCCTCCATTGTCGGTTTATAGTAGTGTGATTAAGCGCCTCGCCTTGGCGTATATGCCTTACTCCTTTCGAAAAGTGTTTAATTCATGATAGTACAGATTAAACTTCTTAATGATGGATGATATGTGTTTTTACATTAAGAATGACCACGCTTCTGTGAAGTTACTTAATGACTCACATAGAATTCAGTCAATGGTGTACACTAGACTAAGTTTAATGTTAACCTCCCTTCGGAGCTATGTCATTATTTCTTAGAGGCTAAAGGAAAAAGGGCAAATTATTTTTGTTTGGTAAGAGTTACCATGATAGCGTTAATAATGAGAATAATTCTCGCCTAATCATAGTGATTGGTATGACCTCGCTTCCGAGGAATATTAATTGTGGGATTGGGTTGTCGTTGCATATATTATATTATGGTTTTATTAAGATTTCATACTATATGTTTATATGCTAAATTGATAATGTCCAGTTTACTTATTATATTCATGTTTATTATTTTAAAATTTGAACATGGCATCATTTAGCCCACTTGTAACCATTCTTAATCAAAAGAAACTGACTAGATCCAACTATATTGACTGGAAAAGAAATTTAAACATTGTTCTTACTCCTAAAGAGCACAAATATGTGCTTACTAATCCATGTCCTAGTTTTCCTTCATTAAATACTCCTCCTGAAGAAAAACAGCGATATGATCATTGGCAAAAATCTAATGAGATGGTTAACTGCTACATCCTAGCATCTATCTCAAATGTTCTACAGCATTAAATGCAAGATGTAGAACTAGTTTCAAATATAATGCTAAGTCTGAAGGAGATATTTGATGAGCAAGGCCATTTTGCAAGGCAAGAAACCATGAGGCAAATTTATAATACCAAAATGGCTGAATGTAATTTTGTGAGAGAGCATTGTCTTACAATGATCTCTAATCTGAATACATTGGAAGTTTTAGGCGCCGATATTGATGGAGAATCCCAAGTGGATATGATACTCTAGTCACTACCAAAATCATTTAAAGAATTCAAACTTAACTATAATATGAACAAAAAAATTTATACATTGTCTAAATTAATGAATGAGTTGGTAGCGGCAGAAGGCATTCTTGGTACTTATAATGTTGAAGCCAATATTGGTGAAGCTTCTACTTCTCAACCTAAGTTGAAAGGCAAGGGTAAGAAAGAAGAAGAATAAGGACTTCACTAAGTAAGAGGGTAAACAAATTGTCTTAGGAGTTGCCGACAAAAGAAAGAAGATTAAAGGAAAATATTTCCATTGTGGTAAGAAAGGACATTGGAAGAGGAATTGTCCAAAATTCAGAGCTGCCAATAATAAGGGTATGAATAGTTCATTCCTCCTTGAAATATTTTTAGTACAAAATCCTATAGATTCCTGGTGTGTGGATTCAGGCTGTACTAATCATATCTGCAATTCATTGCAGGGGTTCCAAGAGACCAGAAAGCTTAATGAAGGGGAATTGTTTCTTACTTTGGTTGGTGGGAGCAGGATTCCGGTTGTAGCTGTTGGTGTTTATAATTTATGTTTTGAGTTTAGAGTTTTAATATTGGAAGACCATCTGTATGTACCTAATATTCGTAGGAATTTATTTTTTGCAACTTATTTAGGTGAACATGGATATTGTGTTATCCTTAAAAACAATGTTGTAATAAAGAAGGGTAAAATGTTTATCTGTTCTGGCAATATTGTTGATGGTCTTTATATTTTAACTTCTGATAAGCATGAATTATATAATTCTGAATTAGATCATAACTCTCATGTAAAATCATTAAAGAGAAAATTTCCTTCTACTAATGATGCATATCTTTGGCACTTGCGTTTGGGTCATATTAATCCAAAAAGAATTCAAAAACTGATAAAAAATGAACTCTTAAAGTCATTGGACTTTGATGAATTTTCAGTTTGTGAATCTTGTTTGGAGGGCAAAATGACCAAACAACCTTTTAATACAAAAGGTAAAATAGCCCAAAAGTTTCTTGAATTAGTTCATACTGATGTATGTGGTCCTATGTCAACTCAAGCAAAAGGAGGTTATGAGTACTTCATCACTTTTACCGATAATTACTCAAGATATGGTTATGTGTACCTAATGAAACAGAAATCCGAAGCCTTTGAAAAGTTCAAAGAGTTTAGGGCTGAAGTTTAGAATCAATTAGGTAAACGCATAAACCATTCGATCTGATTGTGGTAGTGAGTATCTTCTTGGGGATTTTAAGGATTACTTAACTCAAAATGGGATTGTATCCCAATTGACTGCACCTGGAACTCCCAAAAAAAATGGTGTAGTAGAAAGAAGGAATAAGACTATTTTAGAAATGGTTAGGTCCATGATAAGTTACTCAACTTTACCGATTTCTTTTTGGGGTTATGCCTTAAATACAGCAATACATGTTTTGAATTTAGTTTCATCAAAATCTGTTCCCAAAACACCCATGGAATTGTGGAGTGGGCGTAAGCCTAGTATGAAATATCTCCATATTTGGGGTTGTCCAGCATATGTGTTAAAAGGGAAGCCTGATAAATTGGAACCAAAATCAGAAGTATGTTTGCTTGTGGGTTATCCAAAAGAAACTAAGGGTTATTTATTCTATAGTCGTAAAGATAACAAAGTTTTTGTTAGTACAAATGCTAAATTCTTGAAAAATGACTATATGAATAATTTTACTCCTACAAGTAGAGTTGTTTTGGCTGAAATGAATGAATCTGTAAATAAACAACTAATGGATGAAACTAGGGATGGTGTGGCTATATTAGATACACTACAAGATACTACTGATGAGATGTCTAGTACACAAGTGCCTCGTCGTAGTGGGAGGATTGTTAGGCCACCTATAAGATTTATAGGTCTGGGAGAAACTTATGAAACTATCTCAGAAGAGGCTGAAACTGATCCTTACACTTATGATAAAGCAATAAATGATATAGATGCACATCATTAAGTCCAAGCTATGAAATTTGAATTAGATTCAATGTATTCCAATCATGTTTGAGATTTTGTAAAGGCGCCTAACGGCATTAAATCTGTTGGTTGCAAATGTGTTTACAAGAGAAAGAGAGGGATAGATGGAAATGTTGAAACCTTTAAAGCAAGGCTAGTGGCGAAAGGGTATACTAAAAAAGAAGGTATTGATTATGAGGAAACCTTTTCACCAGTAGCAATGCTTAAATCTATCAGAATTCTTTTATCCATTACTGCTCATTATGATTATGAGATTTGACAAATAGATGTCAAGACTGTATTTCTCAATGGCAATCTTGAAGAAGAAATCTATATGTTGCAACCGAAATGTTTCACAGCAAAGAACCAAGAGCATATGGTATGCAAGTTGAAAATGTCCATTTATGGACTTAAGCAAGCATCTGGGTCATGGAACATCAGATTTGATCAAGCAATCAAGTCATTTGGTTTTGAACAAAATCTTGATGAATCATGTGTGTACAAAAGACATCAAGATAAAGTAGTAATGTTCCTAGTGTTTTATGTTGATGATATTCTACTCATTGAGAATGATGTAGGGGTAATGTCATCAGTAAATATTTGGTTGTCAAGCCAATTTGATATGAAGGACTTGGGTGAGGCTAACTTTATTCTAGGGATCAAGTTTTGGCGAGATCGCAAGAATAAGATGTTAGGCTTATCACAAGCTGGATATATAAATAAGATTCTAGAACGGTTTAGCATGCAAAACTCCAAGAAAGGATTACTTCCTTTTAGACATGGAGTTCCTCTGTCTAATGAACAAATGCCTAAGACTCAAGAGGAAGTAGATATGATGAGACAAGTTCCTTATGCTTCTGCAGTGGGAAGTCTCTTGTACGCCATGCTTTGTACTAGACCAGATATCTGCTATTCAATTGACATGGTCAGCCGATATCAATCAAATCCAGGACCAAAACATTGGTAAGCTGTAAAGCATATTCTCAAGTATCTACGGAGAACGAGAGATTATATGTTTGTTTACCGGTGTAAGGATTTGATTCCCATTGGTTATACAGATTCAGACTTTTAATCGGATCTAGATTTCAGAAAGTCCACATCAGGATGTGTTTTCACCTTGGGAGGTGGAGCCTTAAGTTGGAGGAGTATTAAGCAATCTTGTATTGCAGACTCAACCATGGAAGCTGAGTATGTTGCTGCTTCTGAAGCAGCAAAAGAAGTTGTCTGACTCAATAAATTCCTTTCTAACCTTGGTGTAATGAGAATGGAGCAAGTTCCAATTACATTGTTTTGTGACAATAGTGGAGCAGTTGCACAATCTAAAGATCTAAGGAATCACAAGAAAGGAAAACATATTGAGAGGAAGTACCAAATCATTCGAGATATTGTTACTCGTGGAGATGTGGTGGTAGCAAAGATTGAAAGTGCAAATAATCTAGCAGATCCATTTACCAAAACCTTGTCTCAAAGGACTTTCGAGTCACATTTGGAGGGAATGAGAGTTAGATTAGTGCACAATAGTCTTTAGGGCAAATGGAAGATTGTTAAGATTAGTGCCCTTAAATCACTATTGTATGATACTATGTATGATATTAAGTATGACATTATGTATGACTTAATATTGTGTTTAATAAAATTGTTTTATTATTATCTAAAATAATGGTAACATGAATATTCGGACATTATCATATAGTCCATGAGATGCATAGTATGTGATTTATGTGAAAAGTCACAGAAGATATAAATCACAAGTTCTTTGTAAACTCAAAATTGTAGTTCGTAGTCGGTGATGAAATTGGGCGTTTTATCTGTGAAGACTATAACATATCAACTAAGATGATTTGTCTTGATCATGGAAGTGTAGACTTCTAGTTGATATGTTGATATGTTTTAAGAGTTAAGACATATTGAACTGGACCGTTGTGAGATTTATTATTCTCCTAACGACTGTCAATTGAATAATAAATCTCACGAATTCTATTTACATGAACTCTTAATTCTGAGAAAATAATGGATCTGATCATGAAATGTAGGTTGCTTTGATATATCAGGAGTGATATCTAAAGTAACAGTCAAAACCTCAGTATGTTGGGCAGCCACATTTAGTGTTGATGGAACATATATTCTCAAGATGGAATTCATAGTCTCTTAGCGGAGATATAAAATATTCACTTGAGATAAGTTTAATGGGTTTGGTTATTCAGAGAGTTAGGCCTAACCATTTTAGTAAGAAATTACTAAAGTAAATATTTATGAAATTGGATTTCATAAATATATGATGAATAACTTAAAAAGATTAAACCGGATACTCAATGATTAAGATGTAGTAATCTACAAAGTAGCAGTCTACATTAATGATTTTGTATTACTACAAATATTTTATGAAGGAGTTGCATACACAATAAAGTCTTGGGATATAATTTATTAATAAGGCCTAGAGTGCAATTATATTTATATAGTGATATTAAATATAATTAATGGTAACTTTGGACTTGTCAAGAGTTGACTGAAAAGTCCAAGTCCCATTGGAGCTAGTGTCTTATTTGTTCCATTTTGGTCCCACTCCAAGCCACATACTAAAGTCTAATAGGAAAAGCCAAAAAGGCTAGCCCAATTAGATAATCAATTATAAGGAGAGAAACATACAGAATTTTATAATAACTAATAACAAGTTACATGAAATGGTTTTGTATGTGAGTGTTGAACACTCTTGAATTATCTCTTGAACATATTCATAGAAACTGATTGAGAGACCACACATCTTGGGCATTAGTGGAATTGGAGCGAAGATTAAAAGTGTTCTCAAGAACTTGCAATCTTTGTTTTGAAATTCACCACACCAAGGTACACTCTTTTGTTTTTATATTCTAAAATTTATATAGTACATGTTATCAATTGCGAATGAAGTAGATCTGTTAATTTTTCGCTGCGTATGTTTAGTATGCGATACAAACATGTATTTTTCCATTAGTTGCCGAAAGGAAATTAGTCTCAAAAGTATGACCAAAAGGAAAGTGTTTCCGTTTTGGTAAAGCTAAGCATTGTCCATGATTGTTTTCTAGATGGAAATTTACATGTTTTACTTTTTAAAGAAAAAGTTTTCATTTTTTGGTATTGTATGTTTTGACACTTATGTCTAGATCTTATTAATCTAAATGATATTCAAGATTGGTAAAAGATGGGTTTTTAGAACCATTATTTTGTTATATTCATAGTCTATGAATTCTATTTAGAGAAAAATATGATTTAGGGTTACTTTTTGTAAAGGAATGAAGTTCCAATGACTTCTTTAAGTCAGTATATACATAAATGAGGAATATGACTCTTTTAAAGGTAGATTGTTCTAGAAGAAAAATGTCAGAATTTGTTGTACGACAACTATAAAATATACTTAGAAATGAGATGATTGTATTAGATACACCACAAGACATTATTTTGTAAATAACTATTACATCGGTATAATATCGTAGTGGAAGGATTATCAATTACCAAATAAATTCATACTTTTGGAATAAACTTTTGAAGTCATTCCACAAGGATATAAATTTGATTCTCGGTCCTAAGTAAAGGCAATAGATGATATGAATATGGATTACTAGATCAAGATTATGTGAATAGAATTAGATTCTATTTAAAGTCTAGAACTTGTAGAGGTGCCTAGTGGCATTAAGCTTATTTTTTTCAAATAGGTCTACAAGAAAATGAGATTGATAGATTAGAAGGTGTAAACCTTCAAAGTCAAGACTAGTGGTGAAAATATTTATTCAGAAAGAAATGATTCGACTATGAAAAGATTTTTTCACCAATAGTCAAGTTTGACTCTATTCAGATTCTCTTATTCATTATATTTCATTTGGATGAAATATGGTAATGGATATCAAGAAAGTTTCTTTTAGTAGCAATCTTGAGGAAGACATCTATATGATGTAACCAGACTTGTTTATAGTAAAGAACCAATAGTGTTTAGTATGCAAGTTGCTTAAAGTCCATTTATGAACTAAAATAAGCATCTAAATCATAAAATATCATCTTTGATCAAGCAATCAAGTTGTTTGATTTTGATCAAGTATTAAAAAAAATGTCTTATGTGTGTAAAAGCTATATAGAATAATAAATTTCTTAATGTATGTTAATGAAATTCTAATCATTTAGAATGATGTAGAGTTATTTTCATCAATAGAATTTTTTTGTTGTCTAGTCCAGTTTGATATAAAGTACTTGGGAAAGACTGGTCACATTCTAAGAATTAAATTTTGTTAAAATTCAGAAATTAGGATGTTGGGTCTTTCTCAAACTGGTTAAATAGATTAGATTCTAGCCAAGTATAGCATGTAATATTTTAAGAAATGATTCTTTTCTTTTAAGTTTGAAATTCCTTTATAAAGGACTATAGTCCTAAGACATATAAAAGGACGAGCATATTAAGACGGTTCCTTATATCATATCAATAGAAAGTCTTTATGCTATGCTATATACTAGGCTAAATATTTATTTTGCGGTGGGCATGGTAAGCAAATATCAATTGAATCTAAGATCACTTAATTTAGTGGAAGTAAAGCATATGATTAAATATCTTAGGAGAATGAAAGATTATATGCTTGTTCACCAAAGTGAGGATTTGATGGTTACTGGTTGTACAAATACTAACTTGTAGTTTGATTGTGATTCATGAAGTTGGACTTCAAGATATGTGTTCATCTTAGGTGGTGAATATACACATTAAGCGTAAGTATTATATCATTAGAGAGGTATGAGTATGTGAGATGTAATAGTAGAAAAGATAATTTATGCAATAAATCTAGCTGAAATTTTTTTCCAAACCTTGCCTTAAAGTGACTATGAATTACTCTAAAGGGAAATAAGTGTCAGATATATGGTAAATTGTCTTTGAGAGCAAGTGGAAGATTATTGGGGTTTATGCCCTAAAATCCAATTTATTGGCATGTCATAAATAATTAAATTGTTTAATTATATGAGACTATTTATAAATGAACTAATTGGACATTATCATAGACCTTAAGATGTATTGTATGTGATTTATGTAATTTAGTTACAGAATATATAAATCACAAGTTTCTTGTAAACTCAAAATATAGTTCGTAGTCGGTGATAAAATTGGGAGTTTCATCTGCGAATACTATAACACATCAACTAAGATGGTTTGTCTTGATCATGGAAGTGGAGACTTCTAATTGATGTGTTGATATGTCTTAAGTGTAAAGACATATTGAATTGGACTGTTGTGAGATTAATTATTCAATCAACAACTGTCACTTGAATGATTAATCTCACGACTTCTAATTTCATAGACTCTCAATCTTGAGAGGATAGTGAACTCGATCATGAAATGTAGGTTACTTTGATATATCAGAAATGAGATCTAATATTGATGGTCAAAACCTCAGTATGTTGGGTAACCATATGTAGTGTTAAGGGAACACATATTCTCAAGATTGAATCCATCATCTCTTTTTATAAAGACACAAATATCCCCTTGAGATAAGTTTAATGAGAACTGGTTATTTAGGGCGCCCACTTTAGTATAGCGTTACTAAAATTTATATTTATTGAAATCAGATTTCAATAAATATGAATAACTAAAAGATTAAATCGGGTACTCAAGGATAAAATAGTTGTTTACAAAGTGACAGTTCATTATGACTTTGTTCACTATGGATATTTCATGAAGGGGTCAAATGATATCATTAGAGTCTTGGGATATAATTTATTAATAAGGCCTAGAGTACAATTATATTTATATAGTGGTATAAAATATAATTAATAGTAACTTTAGACTTGTCAAGAGTTAATAGATAAATTCAAGGCCCATTGGAACTAGAGTCTTATTAGTTCCCTTTGGTCCCATCTCAAGCCACAAACTAAAACCCAATTGGGCAGGCCTAAAAGGCTAACGCAATTAGATAATCAGTTTTTATTTAATAAGAGTTATTAAATAAAGTAACTACCAAGGTAGTTAGAATGTACGTATGATGAAAAGAAAAGTAAACAGTTTTTCTCTACAATGAGAAGAAGAAGAACTTTATTTGAGAATCAACGTACATAAAGACTGATTGAAAGACCACTCTTCTCGGGCACCATGTGGAATTGTGATGTTGATTAGAGGTATTCTCAAGTTTTGGTTTTAAATTTCACTGCATCAAGGTGCGCTTTCTATTCTTTGTTCTAGAATTCAAGGTTACATGTTATCTCTCATGAATGACTTAGATCTGTGTTTGTTACTTTCACTGTGTGTTTTGTATGAGATGCAAAACTAGTTTTTCCAACATAACATAAATATAGGAATTCATTGTTCATTAAGGCGATGAACAACTATAAAAGAAAGGAACAACAGAATCAAAAGGTACACATAAAAATTCATCCAAAAACCACTCCAAGTCAATTCTCGTCTAAACATCTTTTTCTCTTTCTAACTTAAGCATCGAAGTGTTTTTGGCAGTATCCCATTTCTTTTCAAGCTTTATTGCAACATTGAAAACGTGACCAACCCAACTTCAGCCATCTATTAAGACAAGGAGTTCAACTGCTAATTTTGTGGCATCATCATCTGCCATTAAGGACCGATGTTTCTCCCAAACTGCTTGTGGTCATCTGATTAAAGACATCATGTCTTCAGCTAGTTTTTTTCAAAACTATTCCTTCTCTCATATACTTCGGCAAGGCAATGCTTTGGCAAATGTTTTAACCAAGAGAGCGAGATCTTCTTTTTCTGTTTTAATTTGGATGGAGTCTTTTCCTCTTGACATTTATAAGGTGTTTGTTTATGATTTTTTAGCCATTAAATAAAATTGGTTGCTCAGGCTTGTTTCTCAACCAAAAAAAAAAAAGCTGACAGCCAAAAAGGTCTTCCATATAGAAGGATGATCTTATCTAAAAGGTAGTTCATACAAGAATACCATATTCCACCACCAACTATCCAACAATAAATGAAAAACGTAACTAACGAGGACATTTAATAATGTAATAGACGACAGTTACCCGATAACTACATGCCCATTAAGTCAATAAATGATAAGTATCATCCAAAGCCAACATTCAATGCCATTATTTATGGAAGAATAATGACCAATTGTCTACAGTTACTCCAATCATCGGATGAATAGCTGTTGCACATTAAACAAGTAAGACATTACGTCAATCATATAAATGCGAGACATTAATTGACACATAACTAATAGCTGAAAGTACAACTATAAGAGATAACACATCTCCCCAGATAAGAGGTACATGATACATGAGACATATAAACTGTTTTTAACTCTTAAAGTTATCATATTAGCTCTTTGGGGTCTTGATTTAAGCATTGGAGACCGTTAGGCCGGTGCCACACCAGCACCCCCTCTAATCAGCCCTCTTTTTTTTTTGGTAGGCATGTTGGACCTTCCATGGCCATTCCTTTGAAAAGATCTTCCATCGACATCTCTAAATGAACTACCCAACTGAAGGTGAATTTTCACTCTAACAATATGTGTAAAGGAGTATCTAACGCTTTGTTGGTTTTGAAGTAAAATATTTTAAGGTGTTTTGTATGACAAGTAGAATTTTTCAAGAAAATCACTAAAAGGTGACCAAACCGCTAGAATCGGCAGTTGAAACGGTGGCTCTAAGGACCAGACTGTTGGCGACTACCGTCTAAACGGTGTCTTCAATTACCAAGACAAGTGACTAATTCTGCCTTCAGCCACCAGAATGGCAACTTTGGTTATTGGACTTCCAGCATCGATTATCGAAATGGTGTCTTTGGTGATTGGTTCGCTAGCATCGGTTATCAGAATGACAACCTTGGTGATCGGACCCCTCGACATCAATCACTTAAGCAATGGCCCCAGTCGACAATCCACTGGCACTGGTTATCGAAACGATGGCTCTCGCCCATTGGACCAATGACCTAGCCACCAGATGTGATGAGGGAAGCCACTGTGTGTTTTTGTAAAACGTTTTACAACTTTTTTATAAAGGAATTTATGATTAATGAAAAATATTTTACAAGTTTGGCCACATTTTACCTGCAAACAAACACTTGAAAATAGAAAAACATTTTTCGAAAAATATTTTACTTCAAAACAAACGGAGTGTAAGTAATTAATAATAATTCTTCTAAAAAAAATTAATTAATAATAATGAGAGATGGGGGAAGAAAGTAGGAGAAAAAAATATTTCAAACAATATTAAATAATGTTTGCGCTTAGAAAACAAATTTTTTATTTTTGAAAATTTTGAATAGTATTTAACAATTTAACATTAACTCTAACCTCAAGGGCTATTTATTTTTATGATTTGTTTAATGATTAGTGAATTTATAAAATGAAATTTAGATTTGATTTTTAGAAAAATGTAATATTATATATATAATAGTCAGTTTAAATCCTAATAAAATTGCTTTTCTTTATCGTTTTTGTAACTATTCTATATTTGTCCATTTAATTTTGAAAGATAGATATCCAAAAACTAGTGAAATAGTATTATTTTAATATTGTAGTTAAATTGAGTTAATGAATTCTCTTGACTTGAATAATAGTGTGTTAAAATTCTGCAGAAAGGATGCACGGATCAGAATGATTTGTTGCATATATTGGAGTACCTACTAGACTGATTGTCTTTGGAGGAAGTGGAAGTCTTCTTGATTCAAGCTTGGTTCATTTGGAGTAGGCGCAACAATGTTCTTCATGGTGGCAGATTTATTGATCCAGGGACTCTTAATCAGAGGGCAGCAGAATATTTAGAGCAGTACAAACATGCTCAACAACAACTTGATGCAGAACCGGTTATGCAGAACAGTAGGATAGATTGGGAACCACCTCCAAAATCGGCTTTTAAGCTGAATTTTGATGCAGCAATTTTTTTTGGGGTGAACAGAACCGACGTTGGGGTTATAATCCGTAACTACAAAGGAGAAGTCATGGCACCCATGTTTGCAAGAGGGTCAGCAGTACATAGTAGTGAGGAAGGTGAGCTGTTAGCATGTAGAAAGGCTGTTGAATTTGCTATTGACGTAGGTTTTTCTAGGTTGGTTATTGAGGGAGACAATGTTAATGTAATAAAAGCTATTTCATCGCAAGAATCCAACATATCTCTGTTGGGGAATGTCGTGGAAGATATTAAACATCTCATTAGGGGTTTACAGTGGGTATTTATTTCTCATATAAGGCGTAGTGGCAATAAGATGGCTCATGTGTTAGCGCAACATGCTAGAACTATTATTGAGGATTTGTATTGAATAGAGGATTACCCTCCTCTCGTTGTTGAACAATTGTATCAAGATGCTTGCCTTTTATAAATGAATGAATGAAGTTTCCCCTTCCAAAAAAAAAAAAAAAAAGTGTGTTTTTCAATCTTTTGAAAATGAAATTTTTATTTTTAGTTTTAAAAGCTGTATAAATGTTTTATATAAAAATTATGCTTAAAAAATGTGCGACTTAAAAACGGCTTATTATCAAAAGGGTGGGAATAACAAACTAATGACAAGCTGACTGGTTGAAATGTGATTGAAGTAGTAGTTATTTATTAGGTAAACCTCACGTGAAGCCCACTAATGTGAGTGAACAAAGGAGAGAGAGAAGGGTTAGTTTTTTTAAGACTTTTAATTAATTAATAATTAAGCCCAATTGTAATGGCTGGCTGACTCTGAAAATTGAAAATGGTTGGTAGGGACATTCTAAAGGGGACAATGGTTGACAGCTGAGAGGAATTTTTGACAGCTGAGGACATTTTTGCGTAGGCAGTTATTGAGTGGAGTGAGGCCTTCCCATTCCCAAGACGCGGCATCCATGTAACAGATTTCCATTAATAACCCATAAATATCTTTTTTTTTTTTTCTTTTCTCTTCTTGAAAAATGAATGATTATTAAAATCTTTCTTTTCTGATTTGCAATTACAAAACTACCCATTATTATTATTATTATTATCATGACCGGGGAGAGGTCATTCATTGCTCATAAAGTAATTGGCAAAATGAAAAAATAAAGTGAGTGAGCAGCTGAGGTGACCACTTCTTTCTTTAATATGTTAGGTTATCTTAAACAAACTCCTTTTTAAAGAGCTAAAAAAATAAACTTTACTAAACAAGTTAGGACCCATCATCCATGCCATTCCAATATTAATTAGCAAATTAAAATTTAGGATTGCTCCAAATATTTTGGATTTTATTAAGATACTACCAAATCCTATGCATCGTCTTCTTTTTGTTTTCATTTCAAATTTAATATTCCATCTTGATGGTAAACTAATAATTGGACCATCTCCAATTCGTCTATAGTGTCGTTCAAGTCTAAGAAGGTTATCCCAATATAAGAAGGTCATCCAGCATAAGAAGGTCGTCCGAGGGTAAGAAGGTTGTCTATCATGAAAGTACCTGGACGACCTCTCAACACTTAGAATTTTCAGAATGAATTTATGTTCAAAAGCTTATAATTCAGGCCACGTTCTACCATTTTGAAGTATAAGCAAAACCCTTGTTCATCGCTATAACTTCCCACTAAATTCTTAACTTCTAATGTCAGTTGTAGAAGATAAGATTGAACCTTCTAACTTCTATAGCAGTTGTGGAAGTTAAGTATGAACCTTCTAACTTCCATACACGTCGAGGAAGTTACTAAACAAGTAGCCACTCCAAAGCTTACTATATAAGGACTTATTCACATCAAATGAAAGTAAGTTTCCACTACTTTTAAAATTGGAATTCTTGAGTTCTAAATGGAAAACTAATTTAAGTATCGGAGGGTTCTTGGCCGGTTCACCCTAGTCCCCTTTGATCTTGTGTTTTTCTTTTCAGGCATTCCAAGTAACTACTAGCCCATTGAAACTCGGAGCATTCAGCCAACTGATTTTTTGTGTATCATCACATCCCATTCCACATATTTTTAACTTTGACATTTTATTTGAATTTAAGTCACTAAAACCTTTTTCCCTCAAATAATTTACTGGAGAGAGAAAAATAAAGGAAAAAATTTAGCTACAAAATTGGCTGTAACCTTAACTTACAATCTTACTCAATATCTTTTTATTGGAGATGAATTTTGATAAATCCACCATTAGATTGCATCTTCTTCTTATATCCTCTATGATTGCAAATTATTTTTGAAAATTAAAGATTAATAGCTATGCTATCAATAAATTGTTTAAATTGCAAGTTTTTGTAGTTTACAATTATGCATAAAATATAACTTATAGATTATCTAGTAAAGAATATCAAATTAATACAAATTTGACATGTATATTGAAAGCATAAAAAGCATGCAATTTAACCAAATGAGGCAACGTTATGAACGATGCGTGGAAGGACAAGCTTACAGTCAAGAAGTTAGAGAAGGAGAAAATGTTGAGCGTGAGAATCACTCAAGGGGTACCGCTTCATGTAGGGTGCCACACTTGGAAAATGAGATGGATCAAATGAGGAGAGCCATGGAAGAGATGAGGGAGAATATGAGAAGGATGAATCACGTAGATGATTTAGTTCATCGAACTGATTCTCCTTTCATAACTTCCATCAATAGTCATCCTCAGCCTTCCAAGTTTAAGATGCCTTCATTGGATTCGTACAATGGAACGCGCAACCCATGTGATCACATTGCAACTTTCAAGGAGTTCTAGATGAGATAATGTGTAAGACCTTCCCAACTACTCTTAAAGGACCAGCATGAGTGTGGTTTAGTAATATACCTCCAAAGACCGTTGGTTCTTTTAAAGAGTTGAGCAAGTTATTCGTCAATAACTTCATTGGAGGTCAAAGACATAAGCGTTCCTTATCCAGCCTGCTAACTATAGAACAAGGATGAAAGTTCAAATAGTGTGTAAAACTCCTAGGAACGTTTAGACCCCCCAATAAAAGTTATGATTCGATTGATTTTACTCTAACTTAACACTAAGTGCGGAATAGGGTAAATGCGAGCGGATAGACAAACAAGCTACTCTAAACCATATTCATAACAACACAACAGTATAATGAGAGGTAAAAGAGTAGGAAAGAAAGATGCAAACACAAAAACAACACAGCGATGTGTTATCGAAGAGGAAACTGAAGTTCTCGGCATAAAACCTCTTCGCCGCCCTCCAAGCGATAATCGATCCACTAGACAATCAGTTGGGATACATGAGTTAGCAAGAGACCTTCCAAGCCTAATCTACCCGATGTACCTAAGCCCTCAAAACTCCTACTCCAACAAGGCTACTCGGAACCGTGTCTTGTTTAGCTCTCCGGATCCCGCAACAAGCTCCATGTTGCATCTGCCATCCTTGGCTTCTTCCAATGCTTCCTAGTAGCACCAAAACTTCACTGAACACTCTGATAGGGTGTGGTAAGTGTTTGGGCTATCAACTTCTCAATGGTATGTAAATGGAGAGGTAGGAGTTGAGGAAATCCATAAGCAAAATGTGTAGAGATATGTGGGTATGACAATCTCTAACTCTCAAGGTTTGTGGCTAGGGTTTTCTCTCACAAGCACTCCTCAACATCTGTGGGTAATGTGGGTATAAATAATATAGGCACAGAAAGTGTGTATCAGAATTGACAGTCTGGCAAAATAGAATGTTTCGCGGGTGTCTTGCGGGAAGGCCTTACTCGCGAGCTACTCGCGAAACACAGCTGTCTCCATCTGTCCTGACTATTCGCATTCCAGTCATGTGCAGGGCACATGCAACATTTTGCGGGATGCTTAGTCGCGAGCTACCCGCGAAAACTCTCATTTCTTCAATAGCTTGAGTCTTCACATTTCTATCTTTCTATCACACAACCCTTACAAATAAATCTCACAATAAATACAGGGTACAAAAGATTGAATAAAATTACAATCAAATTTGGCACGGAATAAAGCCAACAAAACATATAGTTGTAAATTACAACTTTACAAAGGAGATAATGAAAGTTTGCGATCCTTTATCACTCGCTTCAACAGGGAGGCCTTGACAGTAGACGAGATGGACGATAAGCTACTATTAGTAGCCTTCCAAAATGGAGTTAGTTTAGATCTATTTATCCACAAGCTTTATGATCAAGAATCACAGACCATGGCTAAACTCGTCCATTCAGTCCAAAGCTTCATGAAACCAGAAGATGCGATTATTTCCAAGAAGAAGAAGAGAGCAGAGCGAATGGAACCAGACCTCCCACGTCATCCTGAACAAGGCCCTCGTCCAAATAAGGCCCAAACAGGAGAGAAGAAGGATAGAGACAATTGGAAGGTAGGTTCATTTTTAGGAAGAGGTTAGCATTACACGCCCTTAAATGTTCCACTTAATTAAGTGCTTATGCAGATCAAGGATGATCCATCCTTGAAGTGGCCAGAGAAGATGAAGGGAGATCCCAACAAACACAATAAGAATAAGTATTGTTGCTTTCATAGAGATCATAGGCATGACACGGATGAGTGCTATGACTTGAAGCAGTAGATAGAGAATCTCATCAGGTAGGGAAAATTGAGGAATTTTCTTAGATGAGATCATAAGGACGAGAAATTGAAAGGAAAGATAGAAGAGCCATCACGGCCCCTACTTGGAGAAATAAGAGTCGTTGTATGAGGAACTTCAGCAGGGCAATCTTCCAAGTCAAGGAAGACTTACTTGAAGGTGGTGCAGAATATCTAGCTATCTGGACGACCTCCAAGGACGAGGGGGGTAGACGAGCAAGCCATTACCTTCACAGACGAAGATGCTGTAAGGATTCATCATCCACATGACGATGCAATCGTCATCACTTTGCTCATTGCAAACTATACAACTAGAAGGGTGTTGATAGATAATTGGAGTTTAGCAGATATCTTATATTATCCCACTTTCCAGTAGATAAGGCTTGGACGAGACCAACTTCTTCCAGTGAATTTGCCCTTAGTAGGATTTAGAGGAATGAAGGTACAACCAGTCGGCATTATTACTCTACTCGTCGTGGTAGGGGCGTATCCACAGCAAATAGCTAAAGAAGTGAATTTCCTCGTCGTAGATTGTTCGTCTTCCTACAATGCCATCATTGGACGACCAACATTAAACAATTGGAAGGCAGTAACATCTACCTACCACCTATCTGTCAAGTTCCTAACAGATTATGGAATAGGATAAGTGCAAGAAGATTAGTTAGCTGCGAGAGAATGTTACTTAGCCATGTTGGCTATGGACGAGCATGTGCAAACGATGAATATAGAGGAGAAAAGGATTGCTGCAGAGCCCACTGAAGTACTGGAAGACATTCCTCTAGACGAGAGTAACCCCAAGAAGTTTACCAGAATTGGAACAAGTATGGAGGAAAAGACGAAGCAAGACCTCGTCCAGTTCTTAAGGAAGAGCATTGATATTTTCGCATGGAGTCATGAAGACATGCCAAGAATTGACCCAAGTGTCATTACTCATCGTTTGAATGTGTATCCATCTTCCAAGCCTGTTCGTCAGAAGAAGAGGGTCTTTACTCCTGAATGAGATAATGCTATCAAGGAAGAGGTCCAGAAGTTAACCACAGCAGAATTTATTTAGGAAGTTTATTACCTAGATTGGTTAGCTAATGTAGTGATGGTTAAGAAAGCTAATGGCAAGTGGAGGATGTGTGTAGACTTCACTGATTTGAACAAGGCTTGCCCCAAGGATAGTTATCCGTTGCCACGCATTGATCAGTTGGTAGACTCAACAGCAGGTCATCAATTGCTAAGCTTTATGGACACCTTCTTAGGTTATAACCAGATAAAGATGGACGAGGCAGATCAAGAGAAGACATCCTTCATTACCAGTCAAGGTTTATTTTGTTACAAAGTAATGCCCTTTGGTTTAAAGAATGCGAGGGCAACTTATCAGAGGTTGGTCAATCATATGTTTCATCCACAGATAGGACGAAATGTAGAGGTTCACGTGGATGACATGTTGATGAAGAGCTTGGACGAGAAGAAACATTTGGACGACCTATAGGAGACCTTTGACACACTTAGACAATACAACATGAAGCTGAATCCAAGCAAGTGTGCCTTCGGGGTTTCGCCAGGGAAGTTCTTTGGATTTATGGTTTCACAGAGGGGAATTGAAGCAAATATTGATAAGATCCAAGCAATACTGAACATGGAACCACCAAGAAATGTCAAGGAAGTCCAGTCTCTCACTAGACGAGTTACAGCCCTAAACAGGTTTGTTTCGAAAGATACTAATAAATGTTTGCCATTTTTCAAGGTTCTCAAAAAAGAGTTCAAATGGACGGACGAGTGTCAAAAGGCCTTCCAAGATCTTAAGATCTATCTTACCACGGCTCCCCTACTAAGTCCATCTATACCAGGTGAGGATTTGTATTTATACTTAGCGGTGTCTCCACATACAGTAAGTTTGACATTAATCAGAGAAGAAAGGAAAGTGCAGAAGCCTGTTTATTATACAAGCTGGGCGCTAAAGGGGGTAGAAGGACGATGTCCTATGATGGAAAATTTGGCCTTTGCACTAATAACACCTTCTAGGACGCTAAGGCATTACTTCCAGGCTCATGTCATTAATGTCTTGACGGATCATCCACTCAAGAAGGCAATAAACAAGTTGGAAGCTGCAGGACAACTGATCCAATGGGCTATAGAGCTTAGTGAGTTTGATATTAGGTATCAATCTAGGAGTGCAACAAAGGCTAAAGCTTTAGCAGATTTCATTGCAGAATTCACTCCAAATCATAGTAATTTAGACGAGAGAAATGAAGCTAAGACATGGGTCGTCCACACTACATGCAGGAGAAATAGGAGTTATACTAGAATCCCCGAAAGGGGACAAGTTGAAGTATGCAGCTCATCTACAGTACCAAACAACTAACAATGAAGTTGAGTATAAAGCTCTCCTTAAAGGACTGGAATTGGCTAAGTCCTTGGGGGCAGAGTCAATGGTCGTCCAAGGAGACTCTCAGTTGATCATAGGCCAAGTGAATGGAACATGTGAAGCGAAGGAAGAACGGATGAAGAAGTATCTCAATAGGGTGAAACGCCTTGTTAAGAAATTTAAAGAAGCCAGTTTTCTTCAAGTCCCAAGGGAGGAAAACATGAAAGCTTACAGTTTTCTTCTAAAAGCTTTCCATCTTTTAGGTAAGCTACTATTGGGGTTATCCAATTTTCTTCACCTTCTATCTGCTGCACCTTTGGAAGATATATGCTAGGCATGTACTGAACTTCATCAAACTCGTCCACTGACCCTTTTGTTGATGCTGCCAGAAAGCTAAGGATCAGATGAGCTAAGTATGTCTTTATAGACGAGGTGCTATACAAAAGAGGCTTCTCTCAGCCTTACCTAAGGTGTTTAGCTCCAGACGAAGAAAAATACGTATTGAGAGAAGTTCATGAAGGAACATGCGGAAACCATTCAGGAGCAAGAGCACTTGTCCATAAGGTCGTCTGTGCAGGTTACTACTGGCCGACCATTCAAGTAGATGCTAAAACTTATATAAAAGTGTGTGATCAGTGTCAACGCTTCAGCAATGTCCCTAGACAACCATCGGAGTACCTCACCTCGATGATGGCCCCATGGCCCTTTGCGCAGTGGGGGTTAGATATTTTGGGTTCTTTTCCAATAGGAACCAGGCAGATAAAGTTTTTGGTAGTGGAGATTAATTACTTCACTAAGTGGGTGGAAGCTGAACCCTTAGCAAAGATCACATAGCAGAATGTCAAGAATTTCATCTGGAAGAGCATCGTATGTCGATTTGGGGTTCCTAGGGTACTGGTGTTAGATAATGGAAGGCAGTTTGATAACACACCCTTCAGAGATTTCTATGAACAACTGGGGATAAAGAATCATTATTCCTCACCCTCCCACCCGCAAGCAAATGGACAAGCTGAGGTAGCAAACTGATCCTTGTTGAAGATCATCAAGACTCGGCTTGAAGGGGCAAAGGGAGTATGGCCAGACAAGCTACCAGGTGTTCTATGGGCTTACAAGACGACTGTGAGGACCCCCACAGGGGAAACTCTTTTCAAATTAGCCTATGGAAGTGAAGCAGTCATACTTACAGAAGTGCACATGGCTAATCACAGGGTGATGAGGTATCAAGACGAGGAGAATGAAGAACAATTTCGTCTTAACCTCGATTTAATAGACGAGGTAAGGATGGATGCAGAGCAGAGGACAGCAAGGTATAAAAATCTCATGGCTAGACAATATGATGTAATGGTGAAACCCAAGTGCTTCAACATTGGGGACCTTGTCCTAAAAAGGGTCTCCTTGGCAACAAGAAACCCGGCATATGGAAAACTGGGGCCTAATTGGGAAGGACCCTACAGGGTTATCAATTGTAAAAGACAGGGATCATACTATTTGGAAGCCCTAGATGGATGAAGATTAGAGTACCCCTGGAATGTTGAGCATATTAGAAGATACTATTAGTAAAGAGTTAGCCTGGACGAGCATCATTCAAGATGAGCATCATCCTGGACGAGCATTATCCTAGACGAGCATCATCATAGACGAAGTTGAAGTTATGTGTTACTTTCCTCATATTTGTTTGTGTTTATTGCTAGTACTACATGTTTTTAGTATTTTAATTCCCTAAAAGTGCATCAGTTTCCAACTTATGCACTGTCCATAGACGAATTTGTGATGGACAAAGTCATGAACTTAGTTTGTTTGTACATAAGTATTTTCAATTCCTTTAAGGCACTAGCTTCTAAGCATGTGCAATACTTGTGGACGATGTTTGTGTCATGTATATACAGTTTGGATCTCCAATGTATATAATGTTGTGTGAATTTCTAATTTTCATTTTGTTCTCATTCAAATTAATCCACAAGAAGGCTAAAGGCCCAAGACAAGTAAAATCTCTAGATGCAAGGATGTAATGTCTATAAGCTTTCCTTAAATAAGGATAAAGCAAAGAAAAATAAACCTAAGGTATATTCATCTAATCATTGGACGAGGAAAAACGTGCACGCAAGAATATTCAAAATCCATGGATGAATATAAACAACTAAACAATCCAATCTTTGGATGAGTGGATGTTGGAAACGTTTTTCCCAAAGACGAATAAAAATCGTCTAGTCTATGGACGAAGAATAGAGCAAGCTATAAGTCAAATTTATGGACGAATAAAGCTGGCAAGGGAAATACCATTCATAGACGAGTTATACTTGTGAAATTTAAAGAATGGTAAAAGTGTTGAACATGAGCAAATTATTCTAACATGGACGAGCTAAACGCCTTCATGAGTGGATGGACCACACTTAAAACCATAAGTTATAATATGGACGATGTAAATAAAGGAAATTCGTTCATGCACAAAAATAACATGTTCAACAGTAAATAAAGAATGAAGATGAAAATAGACATTCATTCATTTTAAAGAAAGGTAGATGACCACCGTCCAAAAACCCTTGAACTATTCAAAGCCAATGAAGGCTATTGTATCTGTTGCACGTCCATAAACTTGGACGAAAAGATTGTACTTGAATAAGTTTTAAAAATAAAGCCCAAAATAATGGGCATTTCCAACAAACTAAAATAAATAAAATTTTTTTTTTAAAAAAAAGAAATAAATTTACTAGGATAAACCACTAGGAGCATTATCCCCAGACTTTGGGTCGTCCTTGCTGGTAACAGTGGCATCCTGGGCAGGTTCCATTGAAGCGTCGTCCACAACGTTGATGTCCTCGAAGCTCGTCTGAAGCAGGGAACTCTCTGCTGTAGTAGGAATTTGGAAGGAGTCAAAGTCCATCTCAGGGTAGGCCTCCTTGGCATCAGAGCGGAAGTCTTCATAGCTAGCAACATAATATTGATCTAGACGATCAATGTATTCTTTTGACTTCATAAATGTTGCAATGGCTTCCTTCTTAGCTTTCTCTAAGGACGAAGTGAACTCTTGACATTTCACCTCAAGGTGATTGATACGAGTTTCCTTTTCAATGGAGTCTGCCTTGAGCTCTTCTACCTCATTCCTTAGTTTCTTCTCTATCCCTTCAAGACGAGTAAGCTCCTCGTTCAGCCTAATCACTTCCCCCTTCTTCAAAAGGACCTCATTATTCAGTTCTTTACTCTTTGCCTTAGAAGCCTTAGCCTCGTCACAAAGTTCCTTGGCTTGGCTAGACGTAGTGTAGAACTTCGCCATGGCCTGAAAAATAGATAGATGAAAGGGAGTTAGAAATTTTTCAAAATTTCTTTGAAAATAAAATAGGGATAATAAAAACTACATACCTTGAAAAGATCATGGATGACAGAGCGTTCAAAATCCCTCACTAACATATCATAGCATGCGCTCACTTCTTTGTTAGTAATAAATCCTTTGAATGTTTTGCAAGCATAATCCTCGTCCAGCACCAAGTTGGGAGGACGCTTGGTTTGGACTGAAGGATGAGTCCTGTGAGAAGTTTTGGCTGCAGGAGGAGGAGGGTTCTCAGGCTAGATGGATGAGGAAGTGGTTTGGATGGGAACCAGGTTCATTGCCGAGTCGTCCAGGTCTACCGTCGTGGTTGGAAGTTTTGGAACCTTGGGAGGTGGAGTCTTGCTAGGCTTTTGCTTCTTTGAACCCCGGCGTCTTGGAAGATCACCAAGGTTAATAGAACTTGAAATGCTTTTCCTCTTCCCAGCCTAGACGGCAGGCTTCTGGTTGGCTAGTGGAGCTGCCTTGTCTTGGACCTGGATGTCCTCTTCACCCTCAGTGCCATTAGCAACGCCTTTTCCTTTGTTTTCTTTCATAGTGGCTAACCCTATGATGAAGAAGACTAGAGTTAATAAAAAAAAAAGTGATGAAAAGATGATGAATGAATGGACGACACTTACTTCGACGAGTGGTCTTTTCGTGGGTGAGGTTCTCGTCAGTTGGCTTAGGACCAAGTCCCCAAATAGCAAGACGACATACGGTTACCAAATTATGAAAGGATCTACCAGGGTAAGCACGGGCTCTGTCAATACGATCCAAATAAAACTTGTCCAAACGTGGACGGGTAATGGTTGCACAAACATAAAATAGAATTAGACGAGGAAAAGATCAAATAAAACAGCCAAAGTAAAGGAAGAAGAACATACCTTCAGGACGAAGACGACCTAGGGCACTGGTAAAAGGAGGGAAGGGGGCATTATTTACATCAATTGGGTCCCCAGCCCAATTTCCAAAAATAAAGAAAAATTCCTTCTTCCATAACCTATCAGAAGAACTACAACCCCTAATCAAACTAAATTGGGAGCCCCTAGACGAAAACTGGTAAAAACCAGAAGATTGTGTAATTTCTGAGGGTTTATAACAGTAAAGGAACTCGTCCACTGTAATTGGATGATTCCCCTCAAACACCTCACGCCATAACACTTGCATGGCTACTATCGTCCTCCATCCATTAGGGTTGAGCTGGTTTGGTCTAATACCCAACCTATGGAAGAGACCTTTACAGAAAGAATTAAGAGGAAACCTTAAGACCTGCTAAGAGGTACGAAGTATATACACCAAAACCTGAAAGAGGAGAACAATACCATTCCCCCCTTTTAGGTAGACGAGGTCTAAACTCGCTAGGAATTTGATATCTACCTATAAGAGTATTCAACTTACTCACGTCTAGAGTATACGCCACCTCAGGGGCACAAATATAAATAACATTTTTCTCCTCCTCTTCATTCTGAGGGGGACCTGGGTGACCTACTCCTTTTGGACGAGCTAGCCTTAGCCTCAGAAGCTGTCCTACGTTGCATTTCCTGGAATTCCTTTAAAGGAATACCAGGAATCCCAAACGAATAATGCTCGTCTTGGGAACTACTATCACTATTACTACTGGTATTACTCTCATTATTGCTCTCATAACTACCATTACTTCAAGGGGACTTGTACTGGTACTCATCTATTTCTCTCTCAATACTACCACTAGACGCAGACATGATTAGAAGAATGAATAGACGAAATCCTAAGGATGAAGGGAAGGAAGTACTTGACGAGAAACTAGAGATGAGGACGACTAGACGTGACGAGTCATTTTCCTCGAAAAATAAATCGACACGACGAGTCAACCAATAAGATTGTGACACGTGACGCAATATGAAATAACAAAATCCAGCTAGAGTAAGGACGACATGTGGCATACCAATTGACCATTAAGATGTTAACATGTGTCAAAAGCAAATAGTTATACCACAGTGTTCTGGACGACCCTTGGACAAAGGGGGAAACTGATGGTGAACCAATAATTGGACCATCTCCAGTTTGTCCATAGTGTTGTCCAAGTCCAAGAAGGTTATCCCAATATAAGAAGGTCGTCCAACATAAGAAGGTCGTTCGAGGGTAAGAAGGTCGTTCAAGGGTAAGAAGGTCGTCCATCATGAAAGCACCTGGTCGACCTCTCAACGCTTAGAAATTTTCAAAATGGATTTATGTTCAAAAGCTTATAATTCGGGCCACGTTCTACTATTTTGAAGTATGAGCAAAACTCTTGTTCATCGCTATAACTTCCCACTAAGTTCTTAACTTCTAATGACAGTTGTAGAAGATAAGATTGAACCTTCTAACTTCTATAGCAATTGTGTAAGTTAAGTCTGAACATTCTAACTTCCATACACGTCGAGCAAGTTACTAAAAAAGTAACCACTCCAAAGCTCACTATATAAGGACTCATCCACATCAAATGAAAGTAAGTTTTCACTACTCCTAAAGTTGGAATTCTTGAGTTCTAAAGGGAAAACTAACTTAAGCATCAGAGGGTTCTTGGCCGGTTCACCCCGGTCACCTTTGATCTTGTGTTTTTCTTTTCAGGCCTTCTAAGCAACTACTAGCCCATTGAAGCCCGGAGCATTCAGCCTACTGATTTTCTGTGTATCATCACATCCCATTCCACATATTCTTAACTTTGACATTTTATTTGAATTTAAGTCACTAAAACCATTTTCCCTCAAATAATTTACTGAAGGGAGAAAAATAAAGGAAAAAATTTAGCTACAAAATTGGCTATAACATTAAGTTACAATCTTACTCAATATCTTTTTATTGGAGATGAATTTTGATAAATCCACCATTAGATTGCATCTTCTTCTTATATCCTCTACGATTGCAATTTTTTTTGAAAATTAAAGATTAATAACTATGCTATCAATAAATTGTTTAAATTGCAAGTTTTTGTAGTTTACAATTATGCATAAAATATAACTTATAGATCATATAGTAAAGAATATCTGATTAATACAAATTTGACATGTGTATTGAAAGCATAACAAACATGCAATTTAACGGTTTGATTTTCAAACTATGTAGTAATGTTTATTTTATTGAGTAGTGTTGTAGCCTTAGGTTACAACCAATTTTGTAGCTAAATTTTGTTCAAAAATAAATTAATGAAATGTATTAGAAGAAAATGTTAACTTCACTTCAAAATGTTACTATATATATATATATGTAAAATCGAAGCCTTTGACTTAGCTTTTGACTTTTTTTAGAGCTTCAACATTTTTACACATCAGCATTATTTAAATAAAAAAAACAAATCCTATAAAAAAATATTAGGACAAAGTTTAGTTACAAAATTGGTTGTTGCTAAACCCAGTCCCCAAACCACCGATCTCCACAGAGACAAAATGCAGACCCTTCTCCTTCCTCCAAAACAAAGATCCAAGGCCAAACTCGCTTCTCAAACCACCGTTCTCCATCTTTGTGACATGAAATCAATTTTTTTTAATGATTGGGAAGAGCACCAATCCATCTGTAACCAAAAGAAAAGGAGAATTGAATCGTGCGGATGGGCCAGAAAGTATGAATTAATTCGCCTTTCTCTTATTCACTATGTGTTGATACTAAGGCCAGATTTGTTGATCTATAATGGGTGCAGGCAAATCTTCATAATTTTCTAACCAAAATATTTTCACAATTTTTTATTTATATAAAACTCAATTCCTTCAGCACACTAGGTCTTACTCATGTTATCCTTTTATAACATTTGATCTGATTGTCTTATGATGATACTATGATAGTAATGTGGGAATTTAATAGTAAATTGTTTTGTCTTGACCCTAAGCAAAAAAATGAAGTTACTATGTTTGATTTTTATTTTATATAAATTGATAGAGTTTATGTTTGATTGAACTTGGATCAGTTGAAGGATTTTTCACTAATTCAGTTTGCTGTGTATTTGGTATACTTAGTTTTCTTTACTAAATTTAATGTGAAAAAAATGTTTTCTTACATGGTCTTGACATTGATTTTGACTTAATTTATATTCAATTTATTTTCCATTTTTAAATTATTCAATCAAGCTCACAAATTACAAGTCAGACCCTGATATTAAATTCACTTACAAATGAACATGAATTTGCTATGGCTATCAACTATGAAGACTTATCAGGAAAAAGAAAAAGTTCAACTATTTAGTTAGAATTTTTTTTATTTTTTATCATTGGTTGTGTA
The DNA here is from genome assembly GCA_030021035.2 of Notholithocarpus densiflorus. Classification (NCBI taxonomy): domain Eukaryota; kingdom Viridiplantae; phylum Streptophyta; class Magnoliopsida; order Fagales; family Fagaceae; genus Notholithocarpus; species Notholithocarpus densiflorus. The sequence continues at coordinate 1,915,280 of JARYZH020000019.1, read as the reverse complement.
ATACTCCATTTTTAGCATTACATAACTGGCATTGCATTTCATGCGTCACAGCAGCTGTTTCTAAACATTTTGTATCAATTTCATGTAAGTACCAACTTAGGGGTGTCTCAGTTACATATGTTGAATGGAAAAAATTGTTGGCGTCTCTACAACACAATTAATTCAGCTTGGAAGGATCTCTCTCATCAACTAGAAGACAAGTTTGAAAAGTAGTGGAAAGAAAGAAAAGGAGTGGCTCCACCAGCTGTTAGGAATAGGAACAGTCTGGCAATATGAAATGAGTACATACTATAAAGTTCAACTAAATTAGCTGATGAACTTGGATATAGTGTCAAAAAAGATTATTAGGTCCTCTCTCTCTCTCATTTTTTTTTTTTTTTTTCCAGTGCTAGGATAGTAAGTAAGCTATTTGATAATTCAGACTTGGTAAGAAAAGGAACTTAAGATCTTAAAAAAACTACTGAAACTTCAAATTGTCATAAAATTCCAAGTTTCATTGTGTTTCTTCAATGTTTTATTAGAATACAAAAGGATATCAATCAAAAACTAGTACTAAAATGTTGTCATAGTGTCTGGGTTTTTATTCCCATCAAATTACATTTCAAGGTTTGTTGTGGCTTGAGCCACATTTTAAGGAAGTCAAACACTTTAGTGAGAGTTCTTTTGTTTGTGTCCTCAGTATGTTTAATTCTTTGGTTGATTTATTGATTCTTTCCCTTAATGTGCTATATCATAATAGGTTGTTGGTTGTTGCATCTTCATCATGATCACAAGGTGAAGATAGAGATTACCCTCATCAATAGCTATAGTGTCTTTGTCATTATCACAAGATGAAGATAAACTTCTTTTGTTTTTCCAAACCTCATCTTGCTTGACAAACCTTACATTTATTTATTTGTACCACATATATTTATCTTACTTTTTAAATTGATTCTATTATTCATTGTAACATTTGTATATGTCTCTTGATTTTTTATGATATAATTTCTATGTTAAGTTGATCATAATAGCTATTTTAGAATTGTAATGATATAATGTTTTGGCAATTAAAGTCTAATTTTTGTAATTAAAGTTTAACGTTGGTTAATTTGATCCGCGCATTGGCTGTCATTCTATTTGATATTGTTTTTATTTTTTTATAATAAAATTTTGATATTGTTAATTGTCATGGATGTTTCTTTACTTTTATTGATTCACAGAATAAGATTACTTTAGATTTTTCATTATTTCATTAAGAGGTAAGTGACAACTGAACAAGAATGCATTGAACATATTACCAAGAAATATAAAAATCAACTTTGCAATAAACTGTGGTAGCAAGTTAAGTCATAGTGTCTAATATAATCCTAGGCATATAGTTAGTACCAAGTAGTCCTTTTGGGGTAAAAATAAGTTGAAAGCCAGAAGTTTGAATAGCACAATAAGAAAAATTGATAAGTCTGTAGTGGTTTATTATGTTTGGCCTGAAAGAAATGCTTATGTATTCTGCAGTAATGTCAAGTATGAGGAGGCATTAAGCCATTAAGGCCTTAGTTGAGTTTCCCATATTTAAGGGTTTTAGTTTGATTCTTTGTAAGTTTAGTTGTAGCTTTTATTTAGTTTCTTGCTTGCTTTGTTTTTTTTTTTTGGTTAGGTGTTACAGCTTTTAGATACTAGTGTTTGCTGTTCGTGTTGATTTTCTATCATGTTTGTCTGATTTGATTTCAAACAAACTTTAGATATGAAACCAATATTTTTGTCAGAAAAAAAAAGAAAAAAAGAAAATCATAAAATTAAGGAAACACAAAAATCTGATATTGATGGCTGACATTGAAAATGTGACATTGATATCCATTGTTTAGATTATGTGAGACAGTTATTATTCTACTGTATTAAGTATGAATATTTTGATCTAAATTCAATGGGTTGACACCATTAAATTGTAATGATATTTAATAGGATTGATCACCTAATAAGTATCATATAACATATGGCGAGTCTTGAGCATAATTTAGTGTTGACTATTGATATGATTTAAAAATGTAGGCACTAATTTTTCTACTGTTATGGGTTGACACCATTAAATTGTAATGATATTTAATAGGATTGATCACCTAATAAGTATTGTGGGGGCTAGTCATCCAGAGTGTACTATTACGACTGTACGAATTGGGCCTATGGCCCAATCTGAGGACAATAACTAGTCCGAGGATGGCCAAATAAGGTTATTATGGGAAGGGCATGAGTAGAAGAAATAAGGATTGTGTATGATAGTCTAGAATATGTTCGAGGATAAAAGTCATCTCGGAAACAGAGATCCAAGGTCAGTAAGAAGGCCTTATCATCCTGGACATTTTTCAAAAGTTGCATCACGATTAGAAGTCGAACATTGGATAAAGGATGGGTAAAGGAAGGCAACAAATATCTTTAAAGCTGCTACCTCCACATTAAATGCCTCCCAACTAACTCTCTGGCCGCATTAATGTGGAGGTGATACCTGAACAGTGGTTAAGCAGCCTTACAGCTACTAGTTGAAGGTTCTGGCAGGTGTTGGATGGGACAGAAGGGAGTTCTTAGAACCTAACCTACACGTGTATGGTTGAGATGATGCCAGGATTATAGTATATAGCATGGAAGAGTGGCCTGAAGAAGGGGAGAGAAAAAGAATCCAGAAATCTTTGTAATAATCCCATGAATTCCTGTAACTAAGATCAAGAACTCGACCTTAATATATAGCTCCTCGGACAATGCCGACGACGGATTTTTCTCACTTTATTTACATTGATTTCTCTTATATAAACGAGGTTTATTATCTTTCTTGCTGGATAGAACTAGTTCTTTCACCCACATTCTATAAATTCATTGTTTGGGCTTGTTGGGCTAAAACCCAATCCCATATTGGGTCTAATCCAAATCCCTGTCCCTACAATTGGCGCTGTCTGTGGGAAGAACTTGATCTATTTTGAAGATATTCCGAGTGCTACGTTTAAGATGGAAGGAGTAGGTTTACACCAGGCAGCAACAGGTCCGCAACAGGTGGATGCGAATCTATACCAAGAAGAATCAAAGGGGTCTCAGTATAGCGATTCGTTTGTACACCTCGAATGGAGAGGGGACCGTGAGGGTAGTGTGCGCACAACATATACCAGCAAAAGTTATTCTCGAGGGAAGAGCCACGTTTCCCATGCAAGGAATAATAGGGACATGCAACATGAGATCGTCGGATTAAAAAGGGAATTGCGCCACGCACAACGAAAACGTTTATCACCTAACCCCGAACTATCCTCCGAGGATGCAGACGATGCTAGTTACAGACAGAGGTCTAGAACTCCGCCCAGCGAGTCTTTTTCCTATGATGAAGAGTACTACCGCAGACGTAGGTATAAGAGCCCACCTCGTAAAGGTCTGGGGAACGATACCATGAGCAAGGCGTTGAGTCAAATCTCTAGATCACCCTTCACTCAAAACATAGAGGACGCGAGTCTTCCTCGATGATTCCATCAACCCACGTTCACCATTTATAATGGTTGAACAGATCCGATGGAACATGTCAGTCACTTCAATTTGAGGATGGCAGTTCACTCCAAAAATAAGGCCTTGATGTGTAAGGTATTTCCATCTAGTTTGGGCCAACTGGCGATGAGGTGGTTTAATGGTTTAAGGCCAAACTTAATTGACTCCTTTAGGAAGCTCACCCAAGCCTTTGGCGCTCGCTTTATCACTTGCAGTAGGGTTCCTCGGCCTTTAGGTTCCTTGTTATCTTTGTCCATGCGGGAGGGGGAAACTCTGAAAACCTACTTAGATAGATACTGGGAAATGTTTAACGAAATAGATGGAGACTATGAGGATGTGGCCATTAATACTTTCAAGGCTGGCCTCCCAGCCGAGCATGATTTGAGGAAATCTCTGACTGGTAAGCCTGTTACTAGCGTGCGCCAACTTATGGATCGGATTGACAAGTACAGAAGGATGGAAAAAGACCAACTGCAAGGGAAAGGAAAGGCTAAGGTGATCCCTTAGGAGAGGAGGGATTTCAGGTCGGACCGATATAATAATAACCGACCTCGGAAAGACTTTATGGGGTAGCCGGGATATGTCAACACCCAGGTGATTAATGCTGTGTTCTGAGAACTAGTACAATAGGTTCTGGAGAAGGTTAAAAACGAGCCATTCTTCAAATGGCTGAATAAGATGGCAAGAGATCCTATGAGGCGTAATCAAGAGCTTTATTGCCAATATCACTAAGACCATGGACACACCACTGAGGATTGCAGAAACTTGTGGGATCATTTAGATCAATTGGTTCGAGAAGGGAAACTAAAGCAACTCTTGCATCATTCCAGTGGTCGAGGGAGCCAAACGGGTTCAGAGCTTCGGGGGGATGCTTCTTCAAGACCCCTTCTAGGTACAATAAATGTCATATTTGCTGCCCCAGGGAGGACCGGGTTTTGCCCCTTCAGAGTAATGTCATTATCCTGTCATCTAGTTGAGGGGTCCAATTCAATGCCGAAGAGAGTCAAGATGGGCATCCCACTAGTTTTAGGCTTTTCGGATGAGGACAAATTGGGAACTATACAGCCGCACGATGATGATTTAGTAGTTACACTTAGAATTGGTGGGTATGATGTGAAAAAGGTGATGATTGACCAGGGTAGCGCAGCTGAGATTATGTATCCTGTCCTCTATAAGGGGCTGAATTTGAAACCAGAAAGTCTAACAGCCTATAGTTCTCTTCTGGTGAGCTTTGAAGGTAAAATGGTCATTCCAAAAGGTCAGATCAGGTTATCGGTGTAGACTGGCTCAGATGTGGTGGAGGTGGACTTCATTGTGGTTGATGCTTTCTCTCTATATACAGCCATTATGGGCAGGCCTTGGCTTCATACCCTGGGAGCCGTTTCTTCCACTCTTCACCAGAAGGTGAAGTATCCCTCTGGGGACTAGGTGTTAGAGATAGTAGGAAGCCAGTTTACAGCTAGGCAGTGCCTGGTGGCGGCCATCCGACATCGGCCTGAGGCTGAAACCTTGGCCACTGCTGAGAATGATTTATAGCAGTCAGAAACTCTAGCATCTCTCTTCAGTAGACCAATCGATGAAGTGAAATGTGACGATCTGGAGAAGGTAATAGTTGGTGATGATCCGAAGAAGTTCTTTCAGATTGGGGCTCAACTGCCTCAATTGGAGAGGGAGCAACTGGTTGAATTTCTTAGGAAAAATGTGGATGTGTTTGCATGGGATGCATACGAAGCCCCGGGCGTAGATCCCAACTTCATTTGTCATCATTTGAACGTTAACCCATCCATTACTTCGAAGAGGCAGCCACCTCGGCGTCCGTCCAAAGAGCACGCTGAGGCTGTCAGAAATGAAGTAACAAAGCTCAAACGGGCAGGAGCTATTAAGGAAGTGTTCTATCCTCAGTGGCTAGCTAATACGGTCGTGGTGAAAAAGAAGACTAGGAAATGGCGTGTGTGTGTGGACTTCACAGATCTCAATAAAGCTTGCCCCAAAGACCCTTTCCCTATGCCTAGGATAGATCAGTTGGTGGATGCGACAGTAGGCCATCCTCGGATGAGTTTTTTGGACGCATTTCAAGGGTATTACCAGATACCACTAGCATCGGACGACCAAGAAAAGATATCTTTCGTCACTCCTATAGGAAATTATCATTATAAAGTGATGCCCTTTGGTTTGAAAAATGCAGGGTCCACTTACCAGCGGATGATGACCAAAATGTTCGAACCACAGTTGGGCAGGAGCATTGAGGTCTATATCGATGATATGGTTGTAAAGAGAAAGTTAGTGTCCGAGCATGTGGGAGACCTCACAAACATATTTGAAATTCTAAGGAAGCATAAGTTGCGTCTGAATGAATCAAATTGCTTGTTTGGTGTAGTTTCGGGGAAGTTTTTGGGCTACATGGTGACCCACAGGGGAATTGAGGTGAACCCTGATCAGATCAAGGCCATTAACATCTTGCAACCACCTCGAAATCCCAAGGAGGTCCAGAAATTGACTGGAATGACTGCCGCTTTAAATAGATTTATATTTAGGTCGGAAGATAGGTGCAGACCTTTCTTCCTTTTGCTACATAAATGAAAAGGATTTGAATGGACCGAGGAATGTGCCGTGGCATTTCAACAGCTTAAAGATTACCTATCTCGGCCACCCATCATGTCCAGTCCTGAGGTGGATGAGGTTTTATTTGCTTACTTAGCAATAGCCCCTCATGCGGTAAGTTTTGTTTTAATACGATCAGATAGTGGCATACAACGACCATTCTATTACGTGAGTAGGTCACTTCATGAAGCCGAGGTGCGTTATTTACCCCTAGAGAAGGCCATCTTGGCGGTAGTACATGTTACACGAAAACTTCCCCATTACTTCCAGGAACACACCGTGATGGTCCTAACTCAGCTTCCGCTCAAGTCAATACTTCGGAGCGCGGATTATACCGGAAGGATTGCCAAATAGGGCACAATTCTAGGGGCTTTTAATATCAAGTACATGCCTCAGACCTCTGTAAAAGGACAAGTCCTTGCCGACCTAGTAGCTGAGTTTGTTGAACTTCCTGAAGAAATAGACAAAAAGCGGCATGGCATGGATGAAAAATCGGTTGGCCTGATCTCCACGCAAGACCCCCTATCCTGGAGAGTATATGTGGATGGAGCGGTAAACCAGTAGGGATCAGGAGTGGGCCTAGTTCTGGTATCTCTTGAGAAGACCACTATTGAAAAATCATTGAGATTGGGGTTCTTGGTTACAAACAACGAAGCAGAATACGAAGCTTTGCTGGTAAGAATGGCGATGGTCCAGAAAATGGTTGGAAAGACAGTAGAGATGTTCTCAGATTCAAGACTGGTAGTGGGTCAGGTAAAAGGGGAGTTGGAAGCTCGGGATGCAAGAATGCAGGAATATTTGGGTCAAGTTAGGCGTATACAAACAAAATTTGAATTCTTTAACTTATCGCATATCCCTAGATGTGGAAATACCCATGCAGATTCCTTGGCTACCCTTGCCACTTCCTCGGCACAGGATTTACCCTGAGTAATACTTGTTGAAGACCTATGCACCCCTACCCCAATGAAGAGAGACTTGCCCCAAGTCCATCAAATCGGGGTAAGGCCGAGTTGGATGGATCCTATACTGCTGTTTCTTGAAAAGGATATATTGCCTGAGGAGAAATCAGAAGCTGAGAAAGTACGAAGGAAAGCTCCTCGATTTGGCTGTCCGAGGACAAAAAGTTGTACAAGCGTTCTTTTTCTGGACCATATTTGCTTTGTGTATACCCCGAGGCATCAGAATCACTCCTAGAAGAATTGCATGAAGGAATTTGTGGGAGTCACACAGGAGGAAGATCTTTATCTTACCGAGCCATCACTCAAGGATACTGGTGGCCGGGCATGCAGAAGAAAGCACAAGAATATGTTAAGAAATGTGATCAGTGTCAGAGATTCGCGCCGAGCATTCATCAACCTGGAGGAGTTCTTAATCCTCTTTCTAGCCCTTGGCCTTTTGCCTAATGGGGCTTGGATATTGTAGGTCCTTTCCCTAAGGCAATAGGAAGTAAAAAGTATCTGCTGGTCGACACGGACTATTTCACCAAATGGGTCGAAGCTGAACCTTTAACCAATATCAGAGACGTTGATGTCAAGAGGTTTATCTGGAAGAATATCGTTACTCGATTCGGGGTTCCCCATACTCTCATCTCGGACAATGGCCTTCAATTTGATAGTGCAGCTTTCAGGAAGTATTGTTCTAATCTGGGGATAAAGAATAGATATTCTACCCCAGCCTACCCACAAGGAAACGGGCAAGTTGAAGCTGTCAACAAGGTTATAGTGAGCGGACTTAAAAAGAGGCTGGACGATGCAAAGGGAAAATGGGTGGAGGAATTACCACATGTCCTTTGGATGTATCGAACAACACCTCACCGGTCAACTGGAGAAACCCCCTTCTCAATGACGTATGGGGTCGAGGCTGTAATTCCCCTGGAAACTGGTTTCCCAACACTGAGAACAAATGCATTCACTTCGGACGACAATAACGAGCTGCTAGAAAAAAAGTTTAGATTTGATTGAAGAATGAAGAGAGAATGCAACAGTCCAATTGGCCTACTACCAACACAAGCTCAAGCAGGGTTATGATACCAGTGTAAAGCTAAGGCTGTTGTCCCCAGGTGATTTGGTATTGAGAAAAGTTTTGGGAACTACCAAGAATCCAGCCTGGGGAAAATTATGGCCTAATTGGGAAGGACCATATCGCATCACGTCGGTGGCAGGAATAGGCGCGTACCATTTGGAGGATTTAGATGAGAAAATTGTACTCCGTCCTTGGAATGTAAACAACCTAAAGAGGTATTACTATTAATAAAAATAGTCCTGTTCAGTTCCTTTCTAATTCATCATAATTTTGTATCGTGTATTTCCCCATCTATTGAAGTGTTAAACAGAAGCTAAGTCATGTCAGGTTCCTCGGACCACAGACTTAGTGGAAATTAGTACCCTTTGACATCTATTGAAGTATTAAACAGAAACTAAGTCATGTTAGGTTCCTCAGACCACAGACTTAGTGGAAATTAGTACCCTTTGACATCTATTGAAGTATTAAACAGAAGCTCAGTCATGTCAGGTTCCTCGGACCACAGACTTGGTGGAAATTAGTACCCTTTGACATCTATTGAAGTATTAAACAGAAGCTAAGTCATGTTAGGTTCCTTGGACCACAGACTTAGTGGAAATTAATACCCTTTGACATCTTTTAAAGTATTAAATAGATACTAAGTCATGTCAGGTTCCTCATCTTTTAAAGTATTAAACAGAAACTAAGTCATGTCAGGTTCCTCCGACCACAGACTTAGTGGAAATTAATACCTTTTGACATCTTTTAAAGTATTAAACAGAAACTAAGTCATGTCAGATTCTTCGGACCACAGACTTAGTGGAAATTAATACCCTTTGACATCTTTTAAAGTGTTAAACAGAAACTAAGTCATGTCAGATTCCTTGGACCACAGACTTAGTGGAAATTAATACCCTTTGACATCTTTCAAAGTGTTAAACAGAAACTAAGTCATGTCAGGTTCCTCGGACCACAGACTTAGTGAAAATTAATACTCTTTGACATCTTTTAAAGTATTAAACAAAAACTAAGTCATGTCAGATTCCTCGGACCACAGACTTAGTGGAAATTAACACCCTTTGACATTTTTTAAAGTATTAAACAGAAACTAAGTCATGGATTTGGTTGTTTGTTTGGTCAAATGTTTGAATATATTCTAAAATATGTGTAACCCTTGTTTTCCCTTGTGTAAGCAACTTTGCACTATTATGATATATGTTTATTTTCAAGCAAAGAACAACTAAAATTACATAAGTAAAGACAGTAACTCGCACAAAATTGAGAAAGAAACCTATGTATTTCATTAAAGCATGTCTTAGAAAGAAGAACTTCCATTATAAAAATTGGTATTACATCACTAAAATAAAGATTCATTGTTTCAATTTTATCTGAATCTTGTCCTTGGAAGTCTTGCCAGCTAGTTTATCTGCTTTGGTAGGAATTATTTCTTCTTTCTCTTTAGGGGCTTCCCCGGTAGGCATGGTAACTAAAGCTAAGGCCTGCTCAAAACCTTGGGAAGCTGCCCCACCTTTTGGAACCTTTGCGGCCTTGTCCGAGGATATGTCCTTAGGAGCTTCAGGTTCTTTCGTTTGCTCCTGCTGGTTAAGAGGAAGAGGATCCTGAGGTTGCGTCTCTTTAATCGACTCAGCAACTGTAGAGGTTACTTTACCTTGAGTGGAGGGAAGGTCTGAGGCTCGAATGGCTGATGGGTAGTGGATGCTTTCTGGTTTCCTCAGCTCAGAAAAAGCCTCAACCCCAGCTCTATTTAGGGCTTCATCCCAAGTCTGAGTGCAATAGATACGACACACAGCTGGGACCTCAGCCCTAAGAGTTTCCTCGGTCTCGGCTACCCTAAGGTCGTAATCTCGTTGCTCAGCTTCATCCCTAGTCTTCTCGGCCTCTATTTTTGCCTTCTCAGCCTCATTTTTCAGCCTCTTGGTTTGCTCTTGAAGCTTCTGGGTTTCTTCTAATTTCTTTCGGAGGGTGGCTATTTGGTCTTTGGACGAAGCCAGCTGCTCCTTGGTATCACGCAGGAGTAGCCTCTACTCCTTGGCCTGCCTTTGAGTGCTCTCCAGAGTTGAATCAGCACTCTTTCTGGCCCTTTCCTCCTTAGTCAGCTTATTTTTTAAATCCTTATTGCTCTGATCAGCAATGTTAAACGACTGTATAGCTACTACACGCCTTTTCCTCTCGTCGTCCAACTGCTGGTAGCAAGAATTGGTTATCTCTTCAACCCTGAAAGTGGCTTGCACAGCCTAAAAGAAAAAAGTTAGTAGCATAACAAATAATAATAATAAAAAAAGGGATATCATCATACCATGCCCAAATATCTTTTGAGGTTAAGGAAAACCTCGTTCTTCCTGATATTCCGCAGCTCGGCCATATCAGTAGGGAGTAACAGAGCCTCCTCCAGAGCTGAGACCATATGGCATCCAACTCCCTCATTAAAATTTCTGAGTGACGCATCCTCCCTCAAGGGTTCACCGTTGAGCATAGGAGCTGGGAGCCAAGCTTAAGACTCCAGTGGCCGATTATCTCCTCTTAACGATCGATGGTATGTAGCTTTCAGGAAAAAAATATGTAATAGTGGTAAATTAAACAACAATACTATTCAATTACTCAGATTTATCACGATATAAGGAGAACATGAATGCATTATGACCTCTTTGTTCCTTATGTTACAGTTGATTTTTAATTCAAATGATTTAGATGGCCTAATTAGTAGGGTATATGCTCCACAAACTTTCAAAAGATTAGAAACATTAGTTACATAGACAGACCAAACATTAGTTTCTCTCGCACTACTTTTGAGGAACAATGTATAACTTACAGGAGTCGATCCCTATAAAGCAAATTATTGTAGAATTTATTTTACTTTTATTTTGTTTTTCATATTAATTGATCAATAGAATCCATGGCCCATACAAAATTTAAACGGTTGGAATTAAGAAGAAATAGATTTCTAAATATATAAATAGAATAGTTTTTGTTTGAAGTCAATCACTGCACATGAGGAGAGAAAAAAAAATCAAATGAAAAGATAACATATCAAGTCTAAAGGAATTTCATAGAACAAATGTCATGTTGTACAAAAATAACATATATAGAACAACTAAATAGGTGAATTCAAAGCAACCCAAACTGAGAATTTAAAGAAAAAAACATGTAATAAAATTAAAAATTAAAGAGAGAAAAAAACTTAAATTACAAAACTAAATCGCATCAGTTCAGTATAAAGTTCCAAAGAACACAACAATTACCAACGTAAAGCAGAGATGCAAGAAAAATAAAAAATTCACCAAAAAATTGAGAGAGAGAGAGAGAGAGAGAGAGAGAGAGAGAGAGAGAGAGAAACTTTTTTTGTGAGGGAAAAGCATGTAAAGAAGGGAAGAGAGAATGACAAATTTATAGTAAGTGTGTGTGAATAAGAAAGGACAAAAAAAAGGAAGATGAAGGCAAAGATGAAGAGTGATATTAAGGTAGAGGGTAGTGGGGAGATGAAAAGGTAAGGGATAGAGAAAGGTTATAGAAAGTGTAAATATTAAAAAAAATGAGTAAATGTTAAAAAAAATTATAGGAAGATTGGAAATAAAAATGATAATGATGTGGACGCCGATGTGGCACAACTGGAGCATAGCAACAATAAATGCTACGCTTCAACTTTTAGATATATATATATAGATGATTGCAATTATTTACTCTTAATAAGATGAAAACTTTACATGTGTTCAGCTGTTATCGCGTGCCTAGCTCATCCTTTGAAATGAAGACATGATAGAATTGTACACTCCAATGTCATTATCTAAAACAATATGAAACATGCTTAAATTATTGTCGAAGAGCCTTGGCTTCAAGAATATATTGTGTCCCTTGTTATGTTAATGATTGCCAAATATGTATATATATACACACATGGACAAGTGTGGGGCTTGGGAAAAGGGACTAGTAACATGCCTACGAAAGTTATTGATAAGTATAATTTGATTTTTTAGGTCGGTTTTTAGACTCTAGAATTAACGTTTAGCTTAAAATTCACTTACTGGTCTTCTTTGCTCACTCCACCACATTCCGGAAAAGAGATGATAAGAGTGGAATTTTGAAAGCATAGGTGGGATGTTAAAATGTGTATAGTGGTATGGGCTTATCTTATCGGGTTTGCCAAACTTTCATAGGGATTAGAAACATACGTGTATTTGCCAAACTTTCATAGGGATTAGAAACATACGTATATTATAGCGGTGCAATAATGACGGATATTTGCCAAACTTTCATAGGGATTAGAAACATATGTATGCAATTTTATCCGACAAGACAAAAACATTGACCAAATAATTTGAGAACTTAGTATATATCACATTCATTTTGTATGTATACCAGCTATACATACCATTCTATTTCTCCATTTTAAATGGAGATATAAAAAAAAATGTAATCATATTACACTCATGCAAATGTGAACGTAGTACATACTAGATAGAGTGTAAAAATTGAAAAAATTGTGTACATCGCACATGCAAATGTGATGTAGTATACAAAGTGTAAGAAATAGTGTGAAGCAATATTTTTCCTTTTTAAGTATATCATACCGCCTAATGGGGACAAAAAACTTACATACATTTTTTTTTTTGGTTCAATCTGGTATCTCGGGCTATTTATAGGTGAACAATTTTAGAGGATACTTACTAACTTGACATAAAAGATATAGCTTCAATGGCTCTTGATACCATACCTTTATGGCTTCCTCTTCTCCTTGTTCTCCCTCTTCTGTTGCTCATGAGAAAAAAGATGGATGAGCGGAGTTCAAAGAACCTTCCACCAAGCCCTCCTAAGCTCCCTATTATAGGTAACTTGCACCAACTTGGTGTGTTGCCTCACCAATCTTTGTGGCAACTCTCCAAGAAATATGGCTCTGTGATGCTCCTTCAACTCGGTGGCATAAGAACTGTCATAATATCTTCTGCTGAGGCAGCAAGAGAAGTCTTAAAAGTTAATGATCTTGCCTGTTGTAGTAGACCTTCCTTAGCTTGCCCTAAAGTTTTTTCCTACAATTATAGGGACATCTCTTTTTCACCTTATGGTGATTACTGGAGAGAGATAAGGAAAATATGTGTTCTTGAGCTTTTTAGCGTGAAGAGGGTGCAATCCTATCAGTTCATTCGGGAAGAAGAAGTTGCTTTGCTTGTGGATTCTATATCTCACTATGCATCTTCTGCAACCCCTATTGATCTTTCTGAGAAGTTGTTTGCCTTTACTGCAAGTATAACTTTTAGGATTGGTTTTGGTAAGAGTTTCCGCGGGAGTGGTTTAGACAATGAAAGGTTTCAAGCACTGGTTCATGAGGTAGTGTCCATGATAGGAAGCTACAATGCAACTGAATTCTTTCCCTTCGTGGGATGGATTATAGACACTTTCTCTGGTAGATTTAAAAGGATTGAAAGGGTTTTTCATGAGTTGGATACTTTATTCCAACAGGTCATTGATCTCCATCTTGATCCTGAGAGGACAAAGCCAGAGCATGAAGACATTATCGATGTGCTACTGAGAATTGAAAGGGAGCAAGCTGAGTCTGGCGATGCTGCTCGGTTCACAAAACATAACATTAAGGCAGTAATCTTGGTAAGCTGCCAATCTTTTATTAATCAGGAGGAGGGAGTTTGGGTTGGGTAGACTTTCCTGGTGCACCTCTCCCAGGCTGAGACTCTATTAAATCCAGCAAACTCCTTTGGGATTTCCTCTGGATACCCATTTCATCTGAGACTATGACGTCTACTAGTTGCTGGTCGTCAAGGTCAGCCGACATGTTCTTAGGAGATAGAGGTTGGTTGAACACCTCAAATCTATCCGAGGAATCTGACAGCGTTAAAGCCTCCTCTGGGTGTTCTTTTTCTTTTTCTTCTTCTTCCTCCTCTTCCAAAAGGACGGGCTGAGATGAAGATGCTCCTATTGAGGGGATGCCCACGAAGAGTGGTTGAGTGAATGGTGTGCCCTTAGGGATTGGAATACCCTTAGGAACGATGAATCCTTCGTGGGCTATGCCGATACGGTGGAGCTGAGAATCCTTGGCTTTTATCACGCACTTGGGGGCTTGAAATGCCAAAGAAATGGGTGTTTACCCAAGGATTATGTGCGCTGCTCATAATTGGCCGTCGGCTTTGTTTACGAACACCTCAGATTGGAGGATTCTATCTAAACTCTCTCTGTTGACTAATTTGAGCAGAGGTTTGGTAGAACGTCTGTCTGCAAAATCATTAAAATAAAAGGAAATTTCGTCAGAAACAGGAATAATGAAAAACAAAAGGAAAATACAAGCCCAGTTATGTAGATTCGTAATTAAACCCCCACTTGGTGTTTCTTCATTAGTCGGGCAGGGTAGGCCATCATGCCATTTCCCAGAAAAGATTAAAAAAATCCTCTTTTAAACCCTTTGTTTGATAAAGGAAGACATTGGATTAACCTTACCTTGGGGTACCTTGACTTAAGGTAATACCCCTACCCCGTCAAATGGTGTAGGTTGTATACCCAGTTCACATCGTGATGGGTCAAATTTAAATTCATCCTCTCATTTAGGACTTTTATACTCCCTAATACCCTAAACATATTTGGGGCACATTGTGTGGGAGAAAGTCTAAAGAACCTAAGGTAGTTTCTCGTGATGGTACCCATGGGAATGGTCATCCTTCCTTCTATGAAGGCGATCATCGGGATGACAACCTCTCCTGTTTTCTTATCGTCTACCCATTCCCCTTGGGCAGCGTATCTCATGCCTACTGTTGGTGGGATCCTATACTTAGCCTTAAATCTCTCTTTATCCTCCTCGGATTCAACTAAACACTTGAACCTACCCATTTTTTAAGAAGTTTCGAAGAGAAGATAAAAATTTTGAACAAGAACTAAGAAGGTTCGAGGAAACTTACAAGTTTGAACAGAAGGCCTTCGGACAAAATTTTAGTATTTGAAGACGCACAGGGAAGTGAGAAAGAGTGAACAGGTTCAATGTATGAGCTCTAGGATTGTATGATTGCTAAAAGTAGGAAAGAGAAGTGATTTGAAACACTATTTATAGGGGCGTAGAAGCTACAGGCGGGAGAATTCCCGCTCATAAATCAAGAAAAATCCTCCACCGTTGGATTTACATCCTGCCATCGAACGTGGGGGACAAAGGTGCCGCCAAAATTTAATGACGGCACGCTCTGGACGTCGAAGCGTCAGGAGCATGCCTCGAGCATATAAAAGGAGTTTGGAAGTTCGGGTAGACAAGGTATAACCATAAATGGGACGGACTGAGAATATCAAAATCCCCCTTTTTTCTCCTGAGGGGTCGAAAAGCAAGATTTTGAGGGGTTATTGTGGGGGCTAGTCATCCAGAGTGTACTATTACGACTGTACGAATTGGGCCTATGGCCCAATCCGAGGACAATAACTAGTCCGAGGATGGCCAAATAAGGTTATCATGGGAAGGGCATGAGTAGAAGAAATAAGGATTGTGTATGATAGTCTAGAATATGTTCGAGGATAAAAGTCATCTCGGAAACAGAGATCCGAGGTTAGTAAGAAGGCCTTATCATCCTGGACATTCTTCAAAAGTTGCATCACGATTAGAAGTAGGACATTGGATAAAGGATGGGTAAAGGAAGGCAACAAATATCTTTAAAGCTGCTACCTCCACATTAAATGCCTCCCAACTAACTCTCTGGCCGCATTAATGTGGAGGTGATACCTGAACAGTGGTTAAGCAGCCTTACAGCTACTAGTTGAAGGTTCTGGTAGGTGTTGGATGGGACAGAAGGGAGTTCTTAGAACCTAACCTACACGTGTATGGTCGAGATGATGCCAGGATTATAGTATATAGCATGGAAGAGTGGCCTGAAGAAGGGGAGAGAAAAAGAATCCAAAAATCTTTGAAATAATCCCATGAATTCCTGTAACTAAGATCAAGAACTCGACCTTAATATATAGCTCCTCGGACAACGCCGAGGACGGATTTTTCTCACTTTATTTACATTGATTTCTCTTATATAAACAAGGTTTATTATCTTTCTTACTGGATAGAACTAGTTCTTTCACCCACGCTCTATAAATTAATTGTTTGGGCTTGTTGGGCTAAAACCCAATCCCATATTAGGTCTAATCCAAATCCCTGTCCCTACAAGTATCATATAACATACGGCGGGTCTTGAGCATAGTTTAGTGTTGACTATTGATATGATTTAAAAATGTAGGCACTAATTTTTTTGCTGTTATGCTTGGAGTTTTAATATCATTGAACAATTTCTTATTCTTTGACATACTTGATGTTAAGCTCTTTTAGAAAGTAAAACATCAAAATTTGATGATTTTGGATGCATTTATTCATCTTATGCAACTAATTGTAGAAAAAGGAAACTAAGTAGCTGATTATTTCAAGAAACAACAAAGGGTCCTTGAAGGTTATTTAAGTATGCTCTCTTCTAAACACACAACAAATATATGGTTACTGTTTTAAATCAATATTTTATTTTAATTGGGTTACAAATTTATTCATGAATGTTATTTGCATTTTAGGCTCTAGCAAATGAGAAGAGTAACACTTTGCAGAGAGGATGATGTTATTTTTAAATTGATAAAATACAAATTAGGCCCTTTTGGAGTTAAAGAGGTTTAAAACTTGTACTGTGTATCTAAGAGTAAGGTCTTTTTGGATATACACCATTGTCAGTTTCTTTAAGACTTTCTCCCCTCCTCGTGTGTGTGTGTTAAAATACTTATATTTTATCAAATATAAGTATAAGTATTTTATCAAATAATCATGTTTTTATGTTTTTTTATTCTGAAGTTAGTACGTGAATGCTATTTGCTTTCTATGCAAGACTGAGACGAAGGTTGATGCATGGGTGCTGTGGTGCAAATAGAAAATCTGAATGGAAAAGAATTTGTTTTCCAAATACAACTAAATGACTATAATCTCAAGTATGGATGAAAATTCTACACTGTTAAGAAAGTTTTTGAATCTTTTGAAGAAACTAACAAAGCAATTCAGCTTGATAAAATGACAAAAGTACGTATTCTTTAATATAGTAAAATTACAAATGTGATATTTAACTTGTATATGTTGTAATACATTCCTTAACCTGTCCAGGCTTACATCAGTGATACTTCAAATGAATGTAGCAGCAACTTATCAAGGTGGTGATTCTACAAAATTTCAAAAAGTTGATGTTCAAAGCAATGTGCAACTCACACCAACATCTGTACTCAAGAAAAACAAAAGGACATATTCAGTGACTACTATGAAGCAACAAAGAAAGAAGATACAAAAAGCACTTTAAAGTTGTCTTTCAATTTATTTGAAATATTGGTTAAGCAGTTCTTTAAATTTGTGTTTCATACATTTTATGGATAATTGAGGATATTAAAGATTTAATTCTTCATTTTATTTTAAACTTATGTTTGATTTTTATTTTTCATTATGTAAATTAATGTTTCATATCAAGATTAATATTTCATATCAATGAAAGGAAACTATAAAACTGGAATCTTAATGTACAATCAAAGAGGAAGAAAAAGAAAAGAAAAGAATAGTTTACATCATTATACACAATAGCTTTCTCATGCATTGCATGAGTTAGCGACTAGTCTATATACATCTAAAAACTGAAGTGTAGCATTTATTATTATTACGCTCCAGTTGAACCATATCAATATCCACATCATTATCTTTTTTTTATCCAATTTTCCTATAATTTGTTTTAGCATTTACATTTTTCTTTTTAATAATTACACTTTTTTCCAACATTTTTCCTTCCCATACATTTTCATTTCTCCACTACCCTCAACCTTAATATCACTATTCATCTTTCTCTTCATTTTCCTTTATTTTGTCTTTTCATCTTTCTCTCCCTTACCTTTTTATCTCCCCACTACTCTCAGCCTTAATATCATTATTCATCTTTCCCTTCATCTTCCTTTATTTTGTCTCTTCATATTCACAACATCTTACTATAAATTTGTCATTCTCTCTTTCATTTTTTGCATAGTTTTCCTTCACAAAAATGTTATTTCTCTCTCTCTCTCTCTCAATATTTTTTGGAGTATTTTTTTAATTTTTCTTGCATCTTTGCTTTAAGTTGTTAAAATGTTTTTTTTGTTTTTGTTTTTGTTAAATGTTATCCTATTGCGTTATAAAAATTAAAGATAATATATAAGAATATAATATATATTATTCTATTACATAACATGATTTTGGTAATTTGGTGTTTATTGTTATATCTTTTTTTTTTTTCTTCTCATCTTATTTTATTCAATATTTAAACTTAGCCACATCCTCCATATAATTAAATTATTTATAATTTCAATTATTTTTTATTTTTAAAAATTAAACATATAATATTTTATTTAAATTCAAATAAATAAAATTGTACTCATTTTTTTAACATTTACATTATCTCCAACCTTTCGCCTTTTTTTTACCTTTTCATCTCTCCACTACGCTCTATTTTAATATCACTATTCATCTTTCCCTTTATCTTCTTGTTTCTTCTTATTATTATTATCCTTTTAGTATAAATTTGACATTCTCTCTTCCATTATATGCATAATTTTTCTTCACAAAAAATTTTATTTCTCTCTTTCTCTCTAAATTTTTGGTGGATTTTTTTTTTTTTTTTGATCTCTTCTTTAGGTTGATAAATTTGTATATTTTTGAACTCTATTTTAGGTTGATGCGATTTAATTGTGTTTTAAGTTGTTGTTGTTGTTTTTTTTTTTGGCGAAAATGCACTTTTGGTCCCTACATTTTGGGTCAATTCTCATTTTGGTCCCAAAATTGATTTCGTTGCAAATTTCATCCCTAAAAAAAGAAAATCGTTTTTAAAATCGTCCTTGCCGTCAACCAACCAACGGAAATATCCTACGTGTCTGACGGAATGCCTTACTTGCTAACGTGGCACTGACGTGGCCATTAAAATATTATTAAAAAAGATTATTTGGCACTTTTAAATGCCATGTCAGCATTTTAATTAATAAAAAAAGCCATGTAAGAGTATTTAAATTAAATTAAAAATTAAATTAAAAAAAAACCTTAAATCTAATTTAAAAAAAAAATTTCTTAATTTTAATTTAAACTGAAATTACAAATTTGATTTAAACTGAAATTTTAATTTCTCAATTCTCAGTTTTAAAATTTTTTTATCACAATCCTCTACACCAAACCCCAATCCCAACCCCACAAACCCAAGTTCCCAACCCAACATCAAATTTTCTTAGTCACCAACGTCACAGCATCAATTTAATCCCTCTCTCTACCCATTGTTCTCTCACTCTCTGTCTCTTTGATTTCTCTTTGATCTGCTCCATACCCAGACACCCATGGCTAGAGATAGCAAGCTCCAAAACCCAGACACCCATGGCCAAATAAAACAAAACACTCTCTTCGATCTAGCCATAAGCCCATGGCCGAAGACTCCAAGATCTACCTCTTACGACCACGAGCTGCCGAGACTCGATTGATGAGGACGATGACGAGACGGGGTGGCCGAGGAGTCGTTTCGTGGTCGGGATGGCGTCATTTGACGAGTGGCTGAGGAGGTGGATGATGTCGTTTTGGTGTTGGGGTTGGTGGTGTGAAACGTTGCTGTTGGATTCGAGGAGGTAGAAACAGCACCATTGGATCTGCTCCAAACCCAGATCTGCTCCTGACCCAGATCTGCTCCTCATAAGAACATAAAAAAGGAAAGAAAAAAAAAAACCATTTAGATCTGGGTTGGTGTTTGTGTACAATTGATTTTTGTGGAAGAATTTGTGTACAAATTTTGGAATATTTTTGGTTTCTATTCTTTTGTTCTTGGGATTGAATATTCTGGGTTTGTTGTTCTTGTGTGTTCATGATCAAGATGAATTTGGAATAGGAATTTGATAATTTGAATGTGAAATTTATGAGTTTATTGGTTTGTTGGAGATTGGTTGGTTTGTTGGATTTATTTCTTATTTTCCTGGCATTGATGGAGATTGGATTTGGTTGCTGGGTTTGTTTCTTGGATTTGGGAAGAACATGAGGAACAAATTGTTACGTTCTTACGAAAAAATAATGAAAAGTAAAAAAAAATAAAAAATAATAAATTAGATTTAAGGCTTTTTTTAAAAATTTAATTTAATTTAAATACTTTGACATGGCTTTTTTTATTAATTAAAATGCTGACACGACATTTAAAAGTGCCAAATAATCTTTTTTAATAATATTTTAATGGTCAAGTTAGCGCCACGTCAGCAAGTAAAGCATTCCGTCAGACACGTAGGATATTTCCGTTGGTTGGTTGACGGCAAGGACGATTTTAAAAACGATTTTCTTTTTTTAGGGATGAAATTTGCAATGAAATCAATTTTGGGACCAAAATGGGAATTGACCCAAAATGTAGCGACTAAAAGTGCATTTTCGCATTTTTTTTTTTTTTTTTCACTTTGATTGTTAAATTTATCATATTGCATTATAAAGAATTAAAGATAGTATATAAGAATGTAATATTATATATTACATAGCATGATTTGGATAATTTGGTGTTTATTGTTATATCTTTTACTTTTACTTTTTTTCTTCTCATATTATTTTATTCAACATTTAAATTCAACCACATCCTCCATATATTCAATTATTATTATTATTATTATTGTGGCAGGCAAAAAGTAAAAACGAGGCAAGCTAAGTAGGTTGTAATTGTATTACTGTTTGCTCACACAATTCATTT
The DNA here is from genome assembly GCA_030021035.2 of Notholithocarpus densiflorus. Taxonomy (NCBI): domain Eukaryota; kingdom Viridiplantae; phylum Streptophyta; class Magnoliopsida; order Fagales; family Fagaceae; genus Notholithocarpus; species Notholithocarpus densiflorus. The sequence goes on along the minus strand of JARYZH020000019.1, from coordinate 1,894,470 downwards.
TTAGAGGTGGAGTGCAAGGTCAACCTTTAAGTACCCATTCAGTAACAAAAACTATTAGTCTGACCAATCTTAGGCGTATAGTAAAAATATTCAACTAGAAAAAATCCTGCAATGGCTAAGTGTCCATCCTCAGGTTTGGTTTGAGGAAGAGGTTACAATTGGATAATTTCTCTCTGCTCTCTCTCTCTTTCTCCCAAAAATCCCCCTATGATCTAGGTGCTTCTTGGCTTTATATAGCTAGCCAAAATGCATATGGACTCTACATTTTTAGGGTTAGGATTAGATCTCCCTGATACTTATCCCATCAAGACCTTGCTAGAAGGTCTTACACTAAGATGTGAGCTGTATGGATACTGTTCATGGTCATTTCCTTATTAATGCGGTCAGCTAAGTGGTTGCAGTGCGTTTAATGCAGAGGGGATGGCTGTTTTGTCCTTCCTTTTTCTTCTCTTCCTTATTCAATGCTAAGTTACCATTTTCCACTTTCGGGTTGCGCCGTATCCCTTTTAACTCTGCCCCTCGACTTTCCGAGGTTAGGTGGGCGTCCTCGGTGCCTTGGCCAACTGTGGTCGTTCAACCTCTATACGAATTAAGGAAGTACTTTCTGAGGACATCCCACCAATAAATCCCGAGGTCTACCTCCTCGAAAATGCCCTCACCTCCTCTATCAACTATCTCGGGTCTTCATCCCCCCACAATTATTATTATTGAATTAATATATTAGATTGTATATATTTTAAAAGTTAATATGTGTTATTTGAAATAATCTTTTAAATTAGAAGTTTTGTTTTTTGTTTTTTTGGTAGTGTAACCTAATATATTTTATAGTTGGATATTGTAAGGTTGAATTTAATCAACCATCTTGTTGGCTTTATTCCGTGCCAAATTTGCTTGTATTTTAGCAATTAGTAACCCTGTATTTAGGTGGGAATTATGTAAGGGTAGTGTGTGAGAGAGTGTGAAGAAATGCTCGAGATTGTGCAAAGAAGCAGAGACTCGCGGCTGGGACTCGCGGGTGACTCGCGACTGGCAAGCCGCCAACTGTAGCACACGAGTGAAGGGTGCAGGAAGATGAACAGTCACGCCAGCTGGAGCACTACAGGACAAAAAGTCCAGATTGGCTAGACCGTTAGCTCGCGACTTGAACTCGCGACTCAGTCAAGTCGCGAGGCCAAGCCGCCAGCCAACCCTGTTTTGAAAAATCTGTCTCTTCGTATTCCACTCTCACCCTAGTACAAATACCCCTTATACCCACGAAATGTAGAGAGCTTCCAGAGAGAATATTGAGAGAAAAACCCTAGAGAAAAACAAGATTAACTCATCCCCAATCTTCACATAGAGACTCTTCAAATTCCTCTACTCTCTTCCTCTCCACTGTTAAATCCTAGAGAGGTTCTTGACCAAAACCTTTTCTCACCATACCCATATCTGTGAGAAGGCTTTTTGGTGCTTTGGGAAGTAGTTAGGAAGGGACCAATTCATATTGGTTGAAGCTATGGGCTATAGCGGAATCCGGTAAGCTAAAGAAGAAATAGGTTCGGCGTAACCTCGTTAGAGCAAGAAGCTTAGAGGGCTTAGATACACTGGGTAGATTAGGCTTGGAGGGTCTATTGTTGTTCATATATCCAAACTACATTCTTTAGTGGATTATTTACCGCTTGAAGGGCGGCGGAGAGGTTTTACGCCGAGGGCTTCAGTTTCCTCTTCGATAGCACATCGTTGTGTTGTCCTTGTGTTTGCATCTCTCTTCCCTTAATCTTTGCCTTTTAATTTTTGCTGTGGACGTGATTTTAATTGGTTAAGATTGTTTATCCATTCTGTTATAAGCTTATGCTCATGTTCTGCACATATATTTTTTGATAATAAGCTTGAATTGGTAATTTATAAATTGGGGGTCTAAACGTTTATAGTGTTTTATACACTATTTGAATTTTCAGATATTATATATAGTAAGATTAGTGTAGGGTCAAGGGCCCAAATCCTATATTAGGCCTTGGGCCTGGGGCCGAGAACATGAATGGTCTGAGGAGGAATAAACAGCCATGGGTGATTCCAGTTTAGAGTCTCATAAGTAAGGAATGAGTGGAAGGTGGTTCGAGGAGGAGTTTTTCCTCGGATATGATAAATACAGCTCAAATATGTATTCCAGCAATCAGGGTGACCTTTCAAGAAGCTCCAGTGATAAGGACATGCATCATGAACATGTGAGAAGGAGGGGAACCCAAGAATATCTAAGAGAAAGCTGCTACTATAGCATTGAATGCATTGAAGCTACTTTTTTGGCCGCATTTGTGTGGAGAAGACCCTTGAACAGTGCTGCCTTGGCTAATGCAACTCACAGAAAGCTAAAGAGGGTGTCTGATGGGTCGGGCACTCAAGTAAGGGTCCAGATGATCAACAAGTGTAGGATCAAGATGGTCCAAAGGGAGCTATATAATGTAAGAGGCTCCCCGTGAGAAGGGGATTGGAAAAAAGAAGGAGAAACACTGTAGCACTCTAGAACGAAATTTGTAACCTCACTTAGGCATTAATAGAAGAGAAGCAGTCTCCTCAGACTTGGCCGATGACGTTTTTCTCAAGCCCCGACTTGTATGTTTTCATTCTCCTGTCATCAAGACCTACCTTGTTGTTTGACTAAATCACTAAAGCGCAGTTCTTCGACCTACTCTCTATAAATTTATTGTTTTGGGCTGCTTGGTCCTAAGTCCATCCATCCTTTGGGCCTAGAATCCGAGTCAGGTCCTTACAATTAGTATGAAAACACAATGCAATAAAAAATTATCTTTTATTTTATTGTGTGAGAAATATTATACTAACTTATAACCATGTATTCTATAAATATGTATGCGAATCAACTCTTATAGGTGTATTTTTCTCCTAAACATAGATCGAAATCTTTTTCTTTCTCACAATCAATAAATCTTATATCATAAAGTGGAAATATAAAATGAAATAAAATGAATTTTTTTTTCATCATATGAACATATGAATAAATCCCGCAATATATAACTATTCAAATTCATAAAATACATGATTACATAGATTATATAGAAAAATAAGACCAACTTATCACGTTGCAATACTGTCTAGATATAATTATATAAAAATAAGATTTTATTGATCTTGTCTTATAAACCAAAAGTACCATCTATATAGCTAATAATATCTTTAAAGGGTAATATATGACAGATAATTCTTAATTTAAACATCAAATTATATATATAAATCATCTAACACAAACGTCTATCAGAAGATAGAATCAATAACTTTAATATGAAAATTTGGCAAAATGATTGAATAGAATACTACCTTCAACTTAGTAAGATTAAAATATTGTTTTATCTTCGACATGTTATTATTCATTTATTTTGAAAAATTAAACATATAATATTTTACTTAAATTCAATTAATAAATTTTTCCTCATAAAATGGAGGTATATCAGGGACACATTCATTCTTACACCCAATGCATCAAAAGGAAAATGGAATACAAAACAAATGACAATTTAGAAATACTAAATTAAAAAAAAAAAGAATTAATGAGAATATCAAACCAAATATAGCAAAAAGAAACTAATAATACATATTTATTAATGTAATAGAATCATCAGCAAATTTTGGTTAAAAAATTAAATTAGTAATCAACAATTAAATACAATAGATAAGGTAATTCTACCGTACCCCCCCCCCCCCCCCCAAAAAAGGGGGGGGGGGGGGAGGGGTATGGTACTCACTAGTGGGTAACCTGCTATACCAGGTTATCTTTTTCTCACATTTGACGGTTTCATCATCAAATTGTGTAGTTCTAACATCATATGTGACAGTTTTTTTGTCACATTTGGTGGTTTCCTTATTTTTTTCTCACATTTGACAGTTCCATCCTCACATTGTGCAGTTCCAACATTACATGTGACCGTTCTTTTGTCACATTCGGTGATTCCCTTACTTTTTTTCTAACATTTGACGATTCCATCCTCACATTGTGCACTTCCAATATCACATGTGACGACAGTTCTTTTGTCACATTCGATGGTTCTTTTACTTTTTTTCTCACATTTGACAGTTCCATCCTCACTTTGTGCACTTCCAATATCACATGTGATGACAGTTCTTTTGTCACATTCGGTGGTTCTCTTACTTTTTTTTTTTCTCACATTTGACGGTTCCATCCTCACATTGTGTAGTTCCAATATCACATGTGACAGTTCTTTTGTCACATTAGGTGGCTCTCTTATTTTTTTTTCTCACATTTGACAGTTCCATCCTCACATTGTGCAGTTCTAACATCACATGTGATTGTACTTTTGTCACATTCGGTGGTTCCTTTATTTGACGGTTCCATCCTCACATTGTGTAGTTCCAACATCACATGTGACAGTTCTTTTGTCACATTTGGTGGTTTCCTTTTTTTTTTTTGTCACATTTGATGGTTCCATTGTCACATTAGACAGTACCAACATCACATCTGTCTGTACTTTTGTCATATTCAGTGGTACCCTATTTTTTTCTCACATTTGATAGTTCCATTATTATATTGTGCAGTACCAACATCACTTTTAACCATACTTTTGTTACATTCGGTAGTACCCTAATATTTTTTTTTCTCATATTTGATAGTTCCATTGTCACATTGGTAGTACCAATATCACATATGACCGTACTTTTGTCACATTCAATGGTTCTCTTTTTGTTTACTCACATTTGACAGTTCCATCGTCACATTAAGCCGTACCAACATTACATATGGGCATAGCCAACCCAACCATACCCCACCGAATTACCTAATAATCGACAAATATATATAACAAAAATACTCTTAAAGTCTCTAAAATTCCAAAATCCCCTTAAATATACTAAAATTACCAAAACGCATTCTAACAATAAAAACTTACCAAAATAACCTCGAAACTCTAAAAAATTATTGGGATATCCTTAAAACCTAAAAAATGACCGAAATGACCCGTAACCTTAAAATTTACTTAAATACGCTTAGAACTTAAAAAAATGACCGTACTTTTTGTCACATTTGGTGGTACTCTAATTTTTTTCTCACATTTGATAGTTTCATCATCACATTGGACAGTACCAACATCACATCTGATTATACTTTTGTCACATTTGGTGGTACCATTATTCTTTTCTCACATTTGATGGTTTTAACATCAAATTGGGCAGTACCAAATCACATACGATTATACTTTTGTTATATTCAATAGTTCTATTATTTTCTTCTAAAAAAAAAACAATAGTTCTATTATTTTTTAGTCACATTAGGCAATACCAACATCACAGATGAATGTACTTTTATCAATTCATAACAATCTTGGTAATAATTAAAATGTTAACAATGAATTTTCCACAAGGAGAACTGGTCGGGATGTTTTCGATACAAGTTGGCATCAAATCTAGTGCTTTCAAAGGAAAATGAACAACATTACAAAATAATAGAAAATGCTAGAAAAATTCCACTACAAGATTATGTTCAGTCGCTCAATTGACAATGATTTGTATAGATTGATGACTGAGATATTGTTTATGATTCAGTGAATTGTTTTTATTTTTAATAAATGGGAGATTGAATGTTTATCTTTAGCGATTTAGTGAGTTGTCTTTTTTTTTTTTTTTTTTGAAAGGGAGACTGATTTTCTATCATTCAAAAATAAAATTAATATTTGACAAATTATTATATGAGAAGCATTGGATGTGCAAGCTGTGGACCAGAAAAAAATAGGTGTAAAAATTATTATATGAGAAGCTTTGGATGTGCAAGCTTTGTTGTGGTGCTTTATTTGCATGGAATTTGTGTTGGAGGAGGTTGGATATAAACTGATTATTCTAGATAAAATTGTTCAAAATAATAAAATATACTTTCTAACAATTCTGTAATAACCATATATCTGGTGAGAAAGGAACCCCTATGAGATCTGGGGCAGTTGATGTGTATTTATGTAGTTTGATTGATGAGGATGCTAAGAGCGTTCAACTAGGAAATTTTTGTAGGTTGAACTTTTTGCACTGCCCTTGGTTGTGGGACATCTTGTGGAATTTTGGATTCAAATGCCAGATAAAATCTAATTATGCTTAACCCAGAGTTATGGGGTAAACCTAGAGTCATACGACAATATCAGATTACGCTATAAGCAATCATAAAACTTGGCTCGGTTTAAACATTCAATCGCTATTTAACAAATCTTGTTGTTGGCTTATTTTGACAAAGTGATGAACTAAATTAAGAAAAATGATATCTTAAGGACTAATGTGAAAATTGAAATAGAAGTCAGGTGACTAAATTGAATTTTAGCCAAAAACTTATATCATATCCTCAGCCCTATTTATTTCTAGGGAGATATGTAGCATGCACTGTAAACTATTCCATCAGTATGCTAATGCTAACAAAGTAACACATACAGCTTTTGCACTTCTTGTCACATAAATGTTCTCCAGGTCCCTATTTATTTCTTTTAGAGAAAAATCAAGTTTAAGGACCTTGGTGGTAAATCAGTAGCAAAACTAAGTATAATTGATTCCCTGTCAAAAGACAAAATCAGCTGCTTGCAAATTGGATGTCAAAGGGTTCATACAAAAATATTCCAATAACATCCTAGAGGGTTGGCATTAGTTAAGTTGTATTACCTATTCAACTTGAGTTTTCAACTGCGACAAATGCAATTAGTAATTCCAATAAATTTTGGCATGAATGCATTAACAATACTTCATGTAATATAAGTAATTAAGCACTTTTCTTTAGATAAAATTGTACATAGGGAAAGTTTGAAGCCAAATAAGCCATTTTGCAGGTTACAAACAGGTTCTAACTCCAAGAGTAAGGCAACAAACTAATATTTTATCTGATCCACTTCACCAGATGTACAGACACAAAATGGGGTCTATCATAATTCCATGTAAGCCTGGGTTCAATGCCATCTTCAATTATTATACTCCTAGCTAGCCTGAAAGAGGAAAGAAAAAAAGTTCGAACAATGCTAAAAAAGAACAACTTAATCTGCTAAGGAACCTGTATTTCCTTCAAGCTTCAGATTACAATTTTAAACTCCTATTATGCAAATGACATAACGACCTTTTCAAAGCAGCATATCCAAGTCATGCTCTTCCTTATAATTGAAAGCATCATCAAAACCAAACTTATTTTTCAATAGATCAACCTAATTCATCACAGAAAAAAGATGAGTTTTTCATGCTTAAATATATATATATATATATATATTTAACTTCTTTTGTGAATGGTACATTCATCCCACCAGCCCACTCCACAATCACAGAGAGAAAAGGACTGTTTTTGAGTAGGGTTTGTGGGGAAGGAAGATTCCATCCTGTCCGAATTGATCAATGTGGAATTCAGATAAAGAGTAGCTTGTAGATAAAGAAGGGCCAGTGAGTACTAAAAAGTATATATCCAAATAGAATATACCTTTTCTTTACTTCCAGCACTTCCAACTATGTAACAACCCAAAGATTTTGCAAATTGTCCAACAAGCTGGCCAACAGCACCGGATGCTGCTGAAACAAAGACATATTCTCCTTTCTAAGGAGAACAAACTTCATGGAAACCAGCATAGGTGGTCATACCAGGCATACCTTTTTTAAAATGAAAAAGCCAAAGTTTGAAGATTAGTGTACATTTACAGGGAGAATTGAACAAGATGCCCACAAAATCAAAGGAGATCTTAAATTAATGAAACTACTCTTTGAGACGTGCATATCAAAAGGGTATGTAGCATAATCACCTTCGTCTAAATCTCAAGTTATTCCAATCTTTATAGAATAAGCAAACAACATACCAAAGTCCTGTATAGTAGGAAAGGGGTACATCACTGTGCGTGATCTTTCTGAGGCCTTCGGTTGCTGTGATTAGGCTATACTCTTCCCATCTAGCAGACCCCCATACCCGTTTATCAGCTGCAAGTTTTCACAAAGAAAAGTTCACAATTGCAAGCTCAAAATTGTACACAACATCATTTTTAACAAGCAGTCACTCATGCATATATATAAATATATATATATATATAATTAATCTCTTTTAGTCATACAAAGAATTAGTTAATCTTTTAGTAGTCTCTAAAATGTTTAACAAGGTTATTCTTCTCTATGCATTCTGCTTTCTTTCTTTTCTGTCATTTATCTCCACAAGTACCAAAAAACATACTCTACATTTATCATCAACTATATCTTATCATTTTATTTACCAATAAAAGATTCTTTATTGTGATTCCAACTACACATATTACAACTTAGATGTACACCACATAGAAAAGAAATGAAATAGAAACAAAGAAATAGCAACTCTATACCCGTGTCCTCCCTAGGACATAGAAGAAAAAATTTATTTCTTTATAAAAACCCTTCCACCTTAAATACATAGGTGTCGCTTTTTTCCTCTGCTAACCAACAAAAAAAAAAAAAAAACCAAATAAAATTTCAACACCACACTAACAAGAAACCACACCTCCTGATGAGCAGAACACAAAGCCACAAGTTTTGGAAAAACTGAATCCCTAAGAAGCATTTCAACAAGCACTTTCTGTGCCACTTATAAGAAAGAACAAAATTGGTACCTCACCAGCACAGAAATGTGCCAACGTTACAGTGAAATGAAATTTAAGAGCGAAATTCCAAAAATTTCTCAAAAATCAAAAAAGAAAAAGTGGCACAAAACAATGATAGAGAAATTAGGGTTTTGTTTGATTCTTACCTAAAACAAAATCAAAACGAGTTGATCCCTTAAAAAACCATCAGCGGTGAGTAAATGAGAATGCCGGATGAAGTGAAATTGACGGACATGGGAGCAGAAGAAATCTGAGTTTTTTTTTTTTTTTAATTAATTTATTTTTTTTAATTTTTTTTTTAATTTTTTTAAGAGAAGGAGAAAGAGGGAGCACACGAGAGATTTTTTATTTATTTTTTGAAAATAACACTAAAACTCAAACTATCTTGTTAGTGAGCAAACTTTTGAAACTATTTTGCTATCTAACAACTCGAGACCAATAGAGTTGATTTTGGACTTATAAATCGAGTATAACTTCCTCGATTTTCCCATCGCAGTAGCAGCTGAGGTGGACATTTGGTCCACGTAGGCACAAAACTCGAGTTCTTTGGACTCGGTTTGGTTGAAAAGAAATCGAGTCCAAAGGACTCGATTTAGTTTAAACGGAAACCGAGCCTTTTAAACTCGATTTCACTTCAGCCCTCCACATGTGTCCAGATCACTCAAAACACTCACAGATTACTCAAACACTCAAACTTCACCATCTCTCTCATAGTCTCTCACTCTCACTCTTCAAACTGGGTTTTCCCTTTCAACACTTAGCACTCACTCAAACTTCACTGTCTCTCTCACAGTCTCTCACTCTCACTCTTCAAACTTGGTTTTCCCTCTCACTCTCACTCTCACTCTTCAATCTAGGTTTTCCCTCTGCTTCAAACTTCACGGTCTCTCTCAGTCTCATTCACTCAGCCACACTTCAAACTTCCCTTTCACTCTTCAAAGACTCTTCGCTCCGTCGCTCTACCTCTCTCTGATGCTCTGTCGCTTTCTCCCTCAGACATTGATTTTGGGTGGCTCCACTGGTAGGGACTCCACATCTATCACAAGCAAGGACCCTCTCTCTCTTTGTAGTGTTTGCTTGGTGTTTGGGTTCTGAGAAAATATGGCAAAACCGACAAATTTTGATTTCTTTGTATTTCATTTATATTATACTATTGTCCCATATTGATTATTTGAGATAAGGTTGCACTTTTTTATGTTTCTCTACTTATTTGTGATACTTGAGCTAATATTGTTCTTGGGGTTTCTTACTTCCTTTCATTATTATTGTCATTGTCATTTGAAACAATGGAGCATGTATTTGTGTAGGTTGAGTTCATTTTAATCCATTGGGGAATGTTTTGAGAGTCTTTGTGTCTTTTACCTAATTGAGGGTATTTTTTCATTTTTGGATGCATTCTTGAATTTTATTTCGCACTTCTTACCTTCTAGGAACTGTAGACATCACATTTTGTACCCCTTACAACTCGGGCCCTCGTTCCCTAATGATGTTGAATTCTAAAACCCAAGGTTTGTTTAGAGCCTGATCAGATGATAAATTGACATTGAGAAATGTTAAAATGAAAAATATAACTTTTAATGAGCAAATAAATCTATATTTTGAAAAATAAAGCCAAGGAAACCCTCGTTATGCGCATGCAAGAATCGGCTTGCGCATGTAGCTTTCTACATGCGTACGTAGGCTCGATCTTGCGCACACATAGTGAATTCTAGAAACTAAACAAGACAAGTTTTCTGCATTAATGTTGAGGTTTGGAACAAATCCCACATAGTCTAGAAGTCGTTCCAAACCCCTATTTTCACACTATAAGTAGCCTTACATGGTATATTTTCAAAACACATAGAAATCCCATGGGAAAACACTAAGATTCAATTAGGGCATTTTTTGGCCTTGATCTTTGAGTTTAAGATTACTAATCACTCTTTTATAGAATTGTGAATAGATTTGACTAAGGGGAACGGTCAAAAAATCAATCTTGAAGAGCTTTTCTTTGAGGTATTAGTCTAAACTATTCTTTTCCTTTTCTTTTTCTTTTTTATGCTTTAATCTTTCTGTTTGCTTTGTTTTCTTGTTATAATATGTTTATGTAGTCTAGGTTTACTTTTTGTATGTTTGAAAGCATGTTAGGATGTTAGATTTAGTGTTTTAAGTATCTGCTATGTTTCTAAGGTTTCTGGACAGAAATCCACGTACGCATAACCTTGCTTACGTACGCAGGCTTGGTTATGCGCACGTAGGGTTGTTCATGCGTGCGCATGAACTCGCCCAGAAACCCTAATTTTTATTTATTTGTTTTTTCTTCTACTTTCGCATGTATGCTTTTGTATAGCCTCCTTTTTGTATTTTTAGGCTTACAAAGCTTTTGTTTCACATGTTTAATTGCTTGTTTTCTCTCACATGTTAGAATTAGGGTTTTATTATTTTAAATACTATGAGCATGCATTCACATGCTCATGCATGATGCCATTGATGCTAAGTTGCTACAAGTTAGGTAAAAGGTAAGTCATGCATTCGTAATGTACATACATTTGTGATATGATCTTGCTTAGGATTAATGATATAATTGTGATCTTGATGCCTTGGATGACGACATGTTTTGTTTGGCTTTGTTTCTACTCTTGATTTAATGATTCATATGTTTCTGCCTTGGATAAGATATGATGAAATGATGATAGTAACATGCTAGGGTTCATGTTATGCTATGCCATGCTAGATGAATGCTAGGTTGGTTGACATGTATGTTAGATGAATGTTAGGAGATACCATGGTAGATGAATGTTAGGGTTTATGATGTGATGAGATACATGATTAGATGTATGTTAGGCTTTGTTTGATTGCCATGATAGATGTATGGTTAGGGATGTTTGATGACATGTTGATTGTTAGATGTATGCTAGCGCTTGTGTGAGTTAGAATAACAATATTGAGTATGCCTTTAATAGGGTTAAGACATAAGACACAATGATGGGTAGCCAACTTTAGGGTTCGGCAATTTTGGGTGCCTAACACCTTTCCTAGACCGTACATTAACTACAAACCCGTATCTTTGGTAGTATGATCGAATGGTCCTTTCTCTAGAGGACGCTATATATATGGTTCCTAGGCCATTGCAAAAACTAGGTGACGACTCCCTCCCTTGTGTCTGCAGTGGCGACTCCATTGGAGATAATGAGTTTAATTCCTATGTGTCCTAAGTCTTAACCTTAATAAGGCTTACTCAATACTTGTTTGTACACACATCACATGGTTCTTTTGTCCCTTTACCTTGGTTGGTGATGAGTGGGAAGATGGAAGGCTCCATCCGGGCCCAAGTCTTTTGAAGTTCATCCCACCAACTCACAATATGTGCCATTGCCTATGATGAGCTTTGAGTACGTTAATGGTTTGCCACCAATCCACAAAGGTCCATTTAGGCCTTCGGTTGGAATCATGGCCCATCTAGTTGTGAGTGACCTACTTATCTCTCCCTTTTGCCTTAGGGAGCCTACCCACACTTTGAGAGATCCTAGATCCTATCAAAAGAGGGTACCTTTTTATATCTCTTGTTTGTTTAACCATATATCTTGTGCTCACCTAATTCTAAAGGACAAAAAAAGATGTAAAAAATGGAAGGATGACCCTAAAGTTATGGCATACCCTAAGACAAATGGGACAAAAGAAAAGAAGTTCTCATATGTAAGAGGCTTGTCCCTAAATCTAAAGGGTATATCTTAACTTGAAAGGTTCATAAGACCATAGCCTAATTGCTATCATAAGCCCAAATCAAAAAGCCCTTTTGAAAAAGAGGACTTTGGGCCTAAGATAACAAGTATGCTATTGACTTAGCATCCAAGATCCTACAAAGTCAATATGGATTTCCCTAATCTTGGGCCTCTTTCTTGCATGCCTATGCCCAAAATGACGAGAACTTCATAGACCTTAAGAGGAAGGCTACGGTATATTCTAGCTAAAGGGCTACTTCAAAAAAAAAAAATGATGATAATGAGATGAAAAGAGAAGAGCCCAAAGGTGATGATTGTAAGCCCATGTTTGAGACAAAAGGTTGAAAATCTGTAAGTACATTCTAATGAAAGCCCATGAGAGTAAGATGAGACCATTGTTGTAAATGGACCAAAGCCCAATGAAACAAGGGGCAAGGTTCATGAGAGGAAAGAAAGTGATTTCGTAACTGGGCCTTCATTAAAATGGACTTAAAGATTTTCTAAGGAAACCTAAAAACAAAAGGAACCTTTTAATTAGGACACGGACTTAATGAAAAAGGGACTTCTTTTCAAGCACCATTGCACCACCAAAGTCAAGAAAACATGTCCCCACTCCAATTTGTATTTGAGAAAAGAATGGAAGGCGTTTGGTCAAGATTGAGGACACATATCAAGAAGAAGAGTTCCAAGTAGGGGAATCCTCTCAAGCAACAATGGTCACTCCAATTAGTGATGAAATTGCACAAAAGATATTTAAGACAATGGAAGAACAAAGTGACGCTCTCAAAAAGATGGGGATTCGCCTCACTAAGCTCGAGGAAGCCAAGTTGAAGAAACCCCCATGTGAAGAGGTTCTCGATGAGGAAGAAGGGAAAGATTGGGATGAAAGGGACAAAGCTAATTATGAAAGGAACAAAAAATTTAACAAACTCAAGGCAGAAACCATTGCCATGAGAGAAGATGGGGAAAATGCAACTAGCCTTTCGCAAGGCCCAAGGGATGGATGATTGTCTCTGCAACATGGGGGGCATAAGCTCTAAAACTCCCATTGCATTACCTCCAAAGTTCAAGATTTCAGATGCTGAAAAGATTGATGGAACTAGAGATCTTAGTACCGGTTTGTGGACTTGAGGAAGGAGGAGGTGAGCTCCAAATGAGTCGCTTTGAATTTGTGAACATGGCTGATTATGGATTGAAGGATGAAATGTTATACTTTGGACCTGGTCCCATATTGTAGCTATGAGGTGATTGCAATGATGAAGAACATGGGGTATATGCATGGTATAGGTCTTGGAAAAGAAGGAAAAGGGGTGGTCGAATTCCACAATTTCAAAACTCAATTAACTAAGGAAGGTTTGGGATTCTTTGAAGGCTATGATGGAATCAAGAGGAACCTTGATGTTTGGACAAGTGCTCTAATACCACTTGTTGGGACAAGTGCTTTGATACCACTTGTTTGGAAATTTAGACCCCGATTGATAGAATTAACAAGTTTTAAATCCAAATTGTTAATTAGATTTACTATGAATAAAATTTGTTAAAACAAACAAACAAACATCAATATCATGTCAAAATCATGCAGCGGAAAAATAAATAAGACAAGATATGATGGCCTAGGAAAACCAATGAAACCAACTAGTTTCACAGTAAAAAACTTGGGGGGAAACCTTCCCGGAGAGCAATCCACTATAATGGAAAGGAGTTTCAGATCTAGTACAAAACTTTTGTCCCTAGACTCTACAATCCCCGTAGATGAACTTACAGCATAAACCTTCTACCGCTTCAGAACCTCTGAACTCTTCAATATATGAACGACACCCTTTGATGATGCACGAATTCCAGTACGTGACTAACCAATTGCGCAGATCCCAGTACGTGACTTCAATCACCAATTAGAAGAAGATTGTTGGCTGCAAAGTTCTCCACTTCAACAACAATGAAGATCAAGAAGCACTTGGTTACAAAACCCTAAGGCGCAAAGACGCAGTAGCTTCTTTCAGAAAGAATAAGGCATCGGTCACCTTTTGCATATGTTCTCCTTGTATTCTCTTATGTGACGGCCTTTAAAATAAGCCTCATATAGGTCTAGGGTTGTGAGAAAAGAAACCCTACAAAAATACAAAAGCCTGGCCCAAAAATCAGTTCTGGAAATTTGATTTCCCGTAACCTCGATCGATCGGGAGGTGTCGAGGAGGTGTCGAGCTTTAAAACATCAGACACAAGAGATGAGGCTCGATCGATCCACCGGGTGTCGAGAAGCTATTGAGGGAACATGAGCTTTCTTGATCAATCCACCAGCTATCGAGAAGGTGTCGAGATTACGATAAGAAACACCTTAAGATGCTCGATAGATAGCTAGTTGTCGAGAGGTGTCGAGAAGTTGTCGAGCTATCTATCTGCAGGTGTCGAGCTATTTGTCTAGCTTTAATGAACAGCTTTTCTTCACTTGTTTCTTGGTCCAATCTTCATGGCTTTAATACTAGACTTAAACAACATGTTTCTTGAAGTATTAAACACATCCTAGATCTACCCAAATACAAGTAAAGTGCGTTTTGTCAAAGGATTAGCCAATTACACAAAATATGTCCTTAACAATCTCCCCCTTTGGCAATTCGTGACAAAACCACAACAAACAAATGAATATATGAGAGAAGTCATAAATCACTCAACTCATATTCACTTATTGAATACAATAAAATCTATCCTAACACAAACTCTTGAAAAACTTTGCAAGAAGAGAGTTCATGGCAAGTAGACTTTGACAACCTGTATTTCTGAAACACTTTAAACAAAACTCATCAAGGCATCTTAATGTGAAACAGAAATAATAGATTGCATACAAGATATAAGAAACATGTGTATAAAGATAGAAAAGAAACAACACATGTAAGGATAGGTGAAGAAGACATACATCATCAAAGATAAGCACAATGTATGTAAACATGGTCACAAGACCGGTGTACAAGAAGAAGGAAGTAAGCACTCCCCCTAACAAGATGAAACACATCTTCCCCTTACAAAGGAATGTATTTCTCTCCCTAACATGTAGAATCTTCGAAAAGAAACCACATATTCTCCACAATTTCTCCCCCTTTTTGTCATGAATGACAAAGGGTACAAGAAGCTAGAAAGCTTCACCCGAGAAACATAAAGATGATCAAGGATGATCAAGGGGGTACAAAGAATCCATAAAAATGCATGACTGTAATGAAACAAGATGCTATGGATGACAAGATAATAGAAGGATGCAAAAACATGTGAAAAAAACATCTCTTAACAAGAAAAATGTTATACACATAGATCCCAAAACACACACACACACACACACACACACATACTAAACAAGTCTAACCAATTTTATATTTCAAAAATAAGTCAAGACAGTTTAGTGAGCATACATTGACACATGTAAAACCTTGTGATGGCTAAATCACATTATACCTACACATGTATCAAAAGTAGCAAAGAATATTGCATGTTGTGTGTGAAAAACATTGCAAGAATGCAAATGTGTCAACATGTTATGACAATTTGAGATATGAGTAAATCACTTTAACTCACACACAATCATAACTGTTTGATGGAGATTATCACCTTTGAGCTACATCCTATAACTCCCACATCTCCTAGAAAACATGCTTGCAATCATATTTAAAAGCACTTTTAATCTTTTTGCTTTTGATTTTTTTTTACATATATTTTTTATTAAGCATATCATGCATGGGCATACAAGAGAGAGAAAAGAAATACCCAATGATATATGACATTCCAATTTTGCTATGCCTAAGCACACAAATGTCATTGACACTACACTTTTGCTATGCCGAAGCATACAGGTGTCATATTATGATTGGCGGGCAACAGTGGTGAGATGGTTATTTATGCCTTTCTCTTAGGATTTTCTAATCCTTCCCGTCAAAAAGAGTGATACGAGTGTTAAGTACAAGAGACAACTTAATCTTACTCATCACAAACACGAGCCACAAAGCCCACTTGCTTAGTTGTGCATAGAGATGCTCATCTAAGCTACAAGAGATACAAAGTTTAGAAAACTTTGTTTCAATGGCCATCCAAGGTACACAAGTACCAATGTACACAAAACACACACTGTTTTTGTATTTTTCTAATTTTTTCCTTTTATTTTAAAAAACAAACAAAATAAAGACTAAACAATGAAACAAAAACAGACAAACAACATGAAAGCATGAAAGAAATATGCAGATGCATGAAAGTATGATTTCAAAAGTAGATAAGAAATCAAGCAAAAAGAGTCCTACTTTAGATAGAAAGAACTAAAGCAAAGGACAAACAGAAAAGACAATTAAGTCTTAGGCTCATTTTTCACCCACACAGCACGAGTCTTTGGCCGTGAAGATGAAAAGTCACGTGTCCTAATATGTCTACTAAAGGACATAGAAGAATTAGAATTCTCCTGAAATTGAGTTAAAAAGCTCAGAGCTTTTAATAACTCTCCAAACAAAGGTGTAGGTCCTTGAGAGGAAACCTGTGATTGTTTGGATAATTGCTTATGAGGATACAACCTAAAGCAATTAGGACGAATGTGTCCAGAAACTCCACAATGGTGACAAATATGAGTAGTTTTCGAACTACTATGCTTCCTAGAAGAAGGTTTAACCTTAGAGGTGGACAGAGACCTCAACTTAGGACAATTTGGCCTAATATGACCAACAATATGACAATGATGACAAATGGGGACAAATTCAGATTTTTGATTCAACCTAGGAGCAGTTTTAGACATAGGTTTAGAAACATCAACATTAACATCAGATTGTTTACCTTTGTCTATCCTAGTAGAATTAGCCTTTAACTCTTCATTATTTCTTTTAAATGGAGGAATATAAACACCTTTTTCCTTTGAGTTACGCTCAACAAGAAGTTTGGCACTAGTTAAATTTTCAACTTCAGTTTTAGATTCAACTAGTTGCTCTTCCAAACTCATAATTTTGTCCTCTTGAGATGAAATTTGATTTTTAAAATTCTCATTCAAATTATTGGCTTCATCCAATTTTGCAATCAAATCATCTTTTTCAAGCTTGACCTTTTTAAATTTAGCTTTTATTTTTGTAGAACATTCAAAAGATTTCATACAAAAATTATAAAGCTTGCAATAGGCATCTTGAACATCATCATCATCATTCAACACAAGATCATGCAAATCAAAACAATCAAGAGATTCCATGACAACGAGGGTCAAGGATCACACTCAGGAAATTAATCCAATTAGAGTGTACCCGCTTTAATACCACTTGTTGGGACAAGTGCTTTGATACCACTTGTTGGAACAAGTGCTCTGATACCACTTGTTGGGACAAGTGCTCTGATACCACTTGTTTGGAAATTTAGACCCCAGTTGATAGAATTAACAAGTTTTAAATCCAAATTGTTAATTAGATTTATTATGAATAAAACTTGTTAAAACAAACAAACAAACATCAATATCATGTCAAAATCATGCAGCGAAAAAATAAATTAGACAAGATATGATGACCCAGGAAAACCAATGAAACCAACCAGTTTCACAGTAAAAAACCTAGGGGGAAACCTTCTCGAAAAGCAATCCACTATAATGAAAAGAAGTTTCAGATCTAGTACAAAACTTTTGTCCCTAGACTCTACAATCCCTGTAGATGAACTCACAGTAGAAACCTTCTACCGCTTCAGAACCTCTGAACTCTTCAATATATGAACGCCACCCTTTGATGATGCACGAATCCCAGTACGTGACTAACCAATTGCGTGGATCCTAGTACGTGACTTCAATTACCAACTAGAAGAAGATTGTTGCCTGCAAAGTTCTTCACTTTATCAACAATAAAGATCAAGAAGCACTTAGTTATAAAACCCTAAGGCGCAAAGGCGCAGTAGCTTCTTTCAGAGAGAATAAGGCATCAGTCACCTTTTGCATATGTTCTCCTTGCATTCTCTTATGTGACGGCCTCTAAAATAAGCCTTATATAGGTCTAGGGCTGTGAGAAAAGAAACCCTACACAAATACAAAAGTTTGGCCCAAAAATCAGATCTAAAAATATGATTTCTCGTAACCTCGATTGATTGGGAGGTGTCGAAGAGGTGTCGAGCTTTAAAACATCAGACACAAGAGATGAGGCTCGATCGATCCATCGGGTGTCGAGAAGTTATCGTGGGAACATGAGCTTTCTCGATCGATCCACTAGCTATCGAGAAGGTGTCGAGATTACGATAAGAAACACCTTAAGATGCTCGATAGATAGTTAGCTGTCGAGAGGTGTTGAGAAGCTGTCGAGCTATCTGTCCGCAGGTGTCGAGCTATCTGTCCAGCTTTAATGAACATCTTTTCTTCACTTGTTTCTTGGTCCAATCTTCATGGTTTTAATACTAGACTTAAACAACATGTTTCTTGAAGTATTAAACACATCCTAGATCTACCCAAATACAAGTAAAGTGCGTTTTGTCAAAGGATTAGCCAATTACACAAAATATGTCCTTAACACTTAATACCCATGGAAACTTTGTGAAGGAAGGGGGAGACTTCCTTTTTTGTGGCTTTCCCGAACTTTGAGTAGGTAAGGATGGAAAGGTGTATTCGGGTTGGGAGATATTCTTTAAGGAGAAGCTTACCTTCAAGGAGAAGCCTATGGTGGTGATCAAGGAAGTTAAAGAAGTAGTCGACTGGGTGGACTACATGGATACTGAAGCAATGGAGACTATGCTGAAGATGGAGGGAGGCATGTTTGCCATCACCAATGGAGAGCCAAGTGATCCTTCCACTTTCATCATGCCTATTGTAGGGTAACTTAATAAGTGGACTTGGGTTGGGTTTTCTGAAAATATGGGAAAGAAAGTGTGTAATGCAAGTCCCAATGTACTTTTCAACATTTTTAATGAGATGAATTCTGATTTGGCTTATTTTGATGTGTCCCATAATATTGAAATTCTGCACTTAAATGATTCAAATGGATTTGAAAATGAAATTAATAAACAATTGGAAAGGAAAATTTGTTAGACCGTGTGCCTTACCAATCCATTCAACAACCAATTGGTGAAGGATGAGGGGGCACAAATCTTTTATAGCATTTGATCGCAAACCAAGCCCATTGGTATTGGAGCGATTTGTGAAATCCCTCACAATCCCTCCCTCACAATGCGGCTCCAACGACTCGAACCTATGACCTTGGCTCTGGTACCACTTGTCGGACCGTGTGCCTTACCAATCCATCCAACGACCAATTGGTGAAGGATGAGGGGGCACAAATCTTTTATAGCATTCGACCGCAGACCAAGCCCATTGGTATTGGAGCGAATTGTGAAATCCCTCACAAAATTGAACCTATGGAACCAACTTTTGAAACTATTAATTTGGGCAATGATGAGAATCCAAACTTAATTAAAATTGGCCCAAACCTAAATGAAAAAGAAAGAAAAGATCTCAAAGATTTGCTCACAGAGTTTCAAGGGGTGTTTGCATGGTTGTAGACACAGCATTTTGTACTCCTTATGACTCGGGCCCTCGTTCCCCAATGATGCTCGAACTCTAACGCCCAAGGCCAGTATAGAGCCCAATCATATATCAAATTGACTTGAGGAGTGTTAAAATGGAAAATATAACATTTTAAATTAGAAAAAAAAAATCTATTTTTAGAAATAAAATGTCCAAAGCGGCCCGCGGCCTACGTACGTGGGTTGCGACCTGCGTACGTGAGCCAAAGAATGTGTATGCAGGCACATTCCTGTGTACATAACTAGGGTTTTAGAAGTATAAGAAAGACAAGTATTTTGCAATAATGGCTGAGATTTGGAATGAATCCCACATCGTCTGGGAGCCATTCTAAACCCTATTTTTTCAACTATATATGGTACATTTTCAAAACACAGAAATCCCACGGGAAAAACCTGAGATTCATTAGAAAGTAGTGAATCAAAAGGGAGTTTTTGACAAAACACCTTCAAGTCAATTTTATTTGATTGGGACCTTTTCTGGCCCCAATCCTTTTAGTTTAACATTGCCAATCACTTTCTTATTGGTTTATGAATAGATTTGACTGAGGGGAACGGTAAAAAATCAAGCCTATGAGCTTTTTGCTTTAAGGTATTCTTTCTAGCTTCCTTTTTGTTTTCTGTCTTTGTTTTCTTGTTTTAATCTTGTTTTTGGTTTGGTTTATGTTTATGCATATTTGCCTAGGGTAGTATATAGTTTTGTTTATGTTCTGAGCATACTAGGTTGTTAGAATTAGGTTTTTCTTGTTTGTGCTCTGCTTTTTGCGTTTTTAGGTTTTCTAGGCAAGGACTTGCGTTTGCATAATCTTGCCTATGCACACAGGCTTGATTATGCGCACGCAGGCTTGTTCTAGCGTGAGTGATGACGTTGCCCAGAAACCCTAAATTTTTGTTTGTTTGTTTTGTTTCTGCCTTCACATGTTTGTTTTGTTTAGCCTCTTTTTCACATGTTTTAGGCTCTATAGGTTCCTGTTTACCTCTTTCACATGCTTGTTTGCTATCACATGTTTAGATTAAGGTTTGTCTTAGTTTTGAATGCCATGAAAATGCAATCACATGCTCATGCATAATGCCATAGGTGCTGTGTTGCTACAAGGTAAGTAAAGGGTAAGTCATACATTAGAAATGTCCATGCATTTGGGTTTTGGTTTTATTTTGATGATATGATTAAGGTTTCTAATGTGTCAATGCTTTGTTTTTGATATGTATTGTTTGATGATATGCTTGCTGCCATGTTTGGGGTTGCTGCCTTGATAGGGTTTTCACATGTTAGATAAATGCTAGGGTTTCTTTTGTGTGTTTGGCTCTCTTTTGCTTTGTGGATAGATAAGTATGCTTGTTTAGGGTTAAAGATGCCATGTTGTTTGTTAGATGCATGTTAGTGTGTGTGTGAGTTCAGAATGCAAGTATTAAATAGTTTTTAATTGGGTTAAGACATAAGACACAATGATGGGAGGCCAACTTTAGGGTTGGACGATCTTGTGTGCCTAACACCTTCCCAAGAGCGTATCTAAACTCCGAACCCATACTTTAGTAGTAAGATCAAAATGTCCTTCCTCGAAGGGATGCTATATATATGGTTCCTAGACCATTGCAAAAACTAGGTGGTGACCCCAAAACTACCCTTTGTGTCCACAGTGGCAACTCCACTGGGGATGGTGAGTTTAATTCCTATGTGTCTTGTTTCTTAACCTTAATAAAAATTATTTCAATACTTGTTTGCACACATATCACTTGTTCTCTTTTGTCCCTTAACCTTGGTTGATGATGAGTGGGAAGATGGAAGGCTCCATCCGGGCCTAAATTTTTCGAAGTTCATCCCACTAACTCACAATCGGTGCCATCGCCCATAATGGGCTTTGAGTACGTTAAAGATTTGCTACCAATCCACTATGGTGTCCATTTAGGCCCTCAGTTGGAATCATAGCTTACCTAGTTGTGAGTGACCTACTTATCTATCCCTTTAGCCTTAGGGGCACCTACATTAGAGAGATTTTAGACCCTATCACAAAGGATACCCTTTATATATCTCTTGTTTGTTCAACCATATACCATGTGTTCACCTAATTCTATCGGACAAATAAAAGGTATAAAAATGGAATTGATGGCCCTAAAGTTATGGTATAACCTAAGATGTTGTAAGATAAAAGAAAAGAAGTTCTCACATATAAGAGGCTTGTCCCTAAATCCAAAGGCATATCTTAACTTAAAAGGTTCATAAGACCGTAGCTTAATTGCTATCGTAGGCCCAAGTGGAAAAAGCCCTTTTGAAAAAGAGGACTTTAGGCCTAAGATAACAAATACGCTATGGACTTAGCATCCAAAATCCCACAAAGCCAATATGAAGTTCCTTAATCTTGGGCCTCCTTGTTGCATGCCTAGGCCCAAAATGATGAGAAATTCATAGACTTTGAGTGGAAGGCTACAATATATTCTAGCTAGAGGGCTATTTCAAGAAAAAAATAATGATGAAATAGTTGTTGGGGTTTATGCCCTAAAATCCAATTTATTGGCATGTCATAAATAATTAAATTGTTTAATTATATGAGACTATTTGTAAATGAACTAATGGGACATTATCATAGTCCTTGAAATGCATTGTATGTGATTTATGTGATTTAGTCACAGAAGATATAAATCACAAGTCCCTTGTAAACTCAAAATGTAGTTCGTAGTCGGTGATGAAATTGGGTGTTTCATCTGCGAAGACTATAACATATCAACTAAGATGATTTGTCTTGATCATGGAAGTGGAGACTTCTAGTTGATGTGTCTTAAATGTTAAGACATATTGAACTGGACCGCTATGAGATTAATGATTCAATCAACAACTGTCACCTGAATAATTAATCCCACGACTTCTAATTTGATAGACTCTCAATCCTAAGAGGATAGTAAACCCGATCATGAAATGTAGGTTACTTTGATATATCAGGAGTGAGATCTAATATTGATGGTCAAAACCTCAGTATGTTAGGTAACCACACGTAGTATTGAGGGAACACATATTCTCAAGATGGAATCCATAATCTCTTTTTATAGAGACACAAAATATCCCCTTGAGATAAATTTAATGGGAACTGGTTATTCAGGGCGCCCACTTTAGTAAGGAGTTACTATGGTTTATATTTATTGAAATCGGATTTCAATAAATATGAATAACTAAAAGATTAAACCGGGTACTCAAGGATAAAATAGTTGTTTACAAAGTGACAGTTCATTATGACTTTGTTCACTATGGATATTTCATGGAGGGGTCAAATGATATCATTAGAGTCTTGGGATATAATTTATTAATAAGGCCTAGAGTGCAATTATATTTATATAGTGGTATTAAATATAATTAATGGTAACTTTGGACTTGTCAAGAGTTGACAGATAAGCCCAAGGCCCATTAGAGCTAGAGTCTTATTTGTTCCCTTTGGTCCTATCTTAAGCCACAAACTAAAGCCTAATTGGGTAAGCCCAAAAGGCTAACCCAATTAGATAATCAGTTTTTATTTAATAAGAGTTATTAAATAAAGTAACTGCCAAGACAGTTAAACGTACGTATGATTAAAAGAAGAAAATAGTTTTTCTCTATGGAATTTTGGGAATACACTTTTCCAAAGGAAAATCAACGTACATAAAGACTGATTGAGAGACCACTCTTCTCAAGCACCATGTGGAATTGGGATGTTGATTAGAGGTATTCTTAAGTCTTGGTTTTGAATTTCACTACATCAAGGTACGCTTTCTATTCTTTGTTCTAGAATTCAAGGTTACATGTTATCTCTCATGAATGAAGTAGATCCGTGTTTGTTGCTTCCGCTGTGTGTTTTGTATGAGATGCAAAACCAAATTTTCCAACAATAGTGAATAAAAATGAAAAGTCCAAAGGTGATGAATACATTGAGAGCCCATGTTTGAGACAAAGGGTTGAAAATTCCTAAATACATTCTAATGAAAGCCCATGAGAGTAAGATGAGAGCTTTATTTTAAATGGACCAAAGCCCAATGAAACAAGGGGAAAAAATCCATAAGAGGGAAGGAAGTGATTTTGTAATTGGGTCTTCATTAAAATAAACTTAAGAATTTTCTAAGGACATCTAAAGTTTAAAAGGAACCTTTAATTAGGACTTGAACTTAATGAAAATAGGGCTTCCTTTTAAGACATTGCTTCGAACCAAGTCCAATGGAAGACAAGACATCCAAAAGGAAGACTTATCAAGAGGGAAAGATGGACGCTACAAGTGAGAAGATCCTCATGCAAAAGATGCTTGAGTGTATGGAGGTGCAAGCTGAAGTCCTTAAGAAGACAATAGGCCACCTCTCCAAGATAGTGAAAGAAGAAGCTGAAAAAGGCAAGGCTAAGCATGAACAAAGCGAGCTGACCTAAGAGGACATCGACCACATGATGACAGAAGGGAAGGTTTGCCTACTTTTACCTAACTTTAAGCCACAACTAAAGAGTGCTCCGAGACCATGGACTTTCAAGAGGGCCCATGTCAACGACTTTTCCGAATCGGGAGATGCAAGATCGTGGGAAGATCATGATTGGCCAGAATGGACCTTGAAGGTGGGGACAACCCAAGTCACCCCAGCTCGCTTCATGCTTGAACGTAATATGGACCCTTCTTCTGACAACGACCAATATCTCGTGATGAACAGAGAAGAAGAAGGAGATGATGAAATGATTAGCTGTTGGAATGGGGATGACGGCGACTGGTTCCTTGATGAGGCGAGGAAATACTTCCCCAATGAGGGCAAAGATCTGTATGACATGACTGAAGCTATGCATGTATGGGAACCTCTGAAGAAGGAAGACAAGGGGAGGAGTGGTGAGCCTTGAAGAAGAAAGAGGAAAGAATTCATCATGCCTAGTGGGGGGCCCATTAATAATTGGACTTGGGTTGGGTTTTCTAAAAACATAGGGAAAGAGTTTTGTAATGCAAGTTCCAATGTACTTTTCAATATTTTCAAGATGAATTCTTATTTGGCTTATTTTGATGTGTCCTATAACATTGAAATTCGGCACTTAAATGATTCAAATGAATTTGAAAATGAAGTTAATAAACAATTGGAAAAGAAAATTGAACCTCAACTCTTGAAACCATTAATTTGGACAATGATGAGAATTCACGCTTAATTAAAATTGGCTCAACGCTAAATGAAAAAGAAAGAAAAGATCTTTAAGAACTCCTCATGGAATTTCAAGAGGTATTTACATGGTCCTATGAGGATATGCCTGGAATTGACCCTGAGATAGCTTAACATCACATTGATACTCATGATCACATGGTGTCCGTCTAGCAAAAGTTGAGAAGAATGAGGACCGACTGGCTCTTAAAAATCAAAGAGGAAGTCACTAAGCAATTGAAGGTAGGGTTCATCAAACTCGTGCACCAAGCCGAATGGATAGCTAATGTTATTCCTGTACCTAAGAAAGAGGGGAAGGTGAGGATGTGTGTGGATTTTAGGGACTTGAACAAGACATGCCCTAAGGATGACTTTCCTTTCCCTCAAATTAATGTCTTAGTGGATAACACAGCGGGAAGGGCTTTGATGTCTTTTATGGATGGTTTTTCGGGAAACAACCAAATCAAGATGGCTCCCAAGGACATGATCAAAACCACATTCACTACCAAATGGGGAATCTATTGTTACACGATAATGCCGTTTAGCCTTAAGAATGCTGGGGCAACTTACCAAAGAATGGCTACGGCTTTGCTACATGATATGATGCATAATGAAGTAGAGGTGTATGTTGATGATGTGATAGTGAAATCCAAGGTTAGGGATAGCAACACCATAAACTTTAGAAAGTTCTTCGAGAAGATTAAAGAGAATAGGCTCAGATTGAGCCCACAAAAGTGTACCTTTGGAGTAATTGCTGGGCTTCCTAGTGAGTGATAGAGGAATAGAAGTTGACCCATCCAAGATTAAAGCCATATTAGAGATGCCTCCGCCCAAAAGTGAGAAAGAAATAAGGGTTTTCTTGGGTTGATTACAATACATTAGTCGATTCATTGCCAAGCTCGCCTCTACTTGTGAGCCCATCTTCAAACTCTTAAGGAAGAATGAACCATATACTTGGAATGATGAATGCCAAGAAGCATTTGAAATTATCAAGGAATATCTCCTCTGCCCACCTATCTTAGTGCCTCCACAACATGGAAAACCCTTACTCTTATACCTCTCCATCATAGGGGATGTGGTTGGAAGTATGCTTGCATAAGAAGACGATGACCAAAATGAAAGGGCCATATATTATTTGAGCAAGAGGTTCCATGATTACGAGACTAGGTACACTCCCATAGAAAAGTCATGCTTTGCACTTGTTTGGGCTGTATAGAAATTGAGACATATCGTCTTACCTTTCCAAATATGGGTGGTAGCAAGAATGGACCCATTAAAGTATCTCTTTGAGAAACCCACTTTAAGTGGAAGATTGTCGAGATGGTTGATCTTATTGACAAAATTCAATTTGAAGTATGTGGCTAGGAAAACTATCAAAGGAAATATCGTGTCACATTTTTGTGCCGAGAATCCTATAGAGGGAGAAGATGGTGAAGAAGACTTTCCTGATGAGGACATTTTAGGTGTTGAGTTAAGAGCATGGAAGATGTACTTTGACGGAGCTATAAACCAATATGGGAATGGGATTGGAATACTCTTGTTCATTCTCAAGGGATCTCACATACCTTTGGCAATCAAGCTGAACTTCGAAGCAACTAATAACATGGCTGAATATGAGGCTTGTATTCCTGGAATGGAAGCTCTTCGAGAATTGGGGGTAAAGGAAGCCGAAGTCTTTGGGGATTCAACTTTGGTTATAGCCCAAGCACAAAAATTGTGGAAGGTGAAGGGGGAACATTTGAAGCCGTATCAACAATACTTGGAGAACTTGACCAAGACCTTTGACAAAATTGAATACACAATCATTCCTAGAGCTCAAAATCAATTTGCGAATGCCTTAGCTACCTTAGCCTCCATGGTTGAAATACCCGAGGGAGTATGGACACGCATACTCCCTCGGGTATTTGTAGACATCACATTTTGTACACCTTATGACTCGGGCCCCCGTTTCCCAAGGATGCTCGAACTCTAAGGCCCAAGGCCAGTTTAGAGCCCAACCAGATATCAAATTGACTTGAGGAGTGTTAAAATGAAAAATGTAACCTTTTAAATGAGAAAAAAAAAATCTATTTTTGGAAATAAAATGTCCAAAGTGGCCCTCGCCCTGCGTATGTTGGTCGCGACCTATGTATGCGGGCCAAAGCATGCGTACGAAGGCACGTTCTTGCATACGCAACTAGGGTTTCAAAAGCATAAGAAAGACAAGTTTTTTGCAATATTGGCTGAGGTTTGGAATGAATCCCGACCCCTTTTTTCAACTATAAAAAGCCTTACATGGTACATTTTCAAAACACAGAAATCCCACGGGAAAAACCTAAGATTCACTAGAAAATAGTAAATCAAAAGGGAGTTTTTCACAAAACACCT
Source organism: Notholithocarpus densiflorus (assembly GCA_030021035.2). NCBI lineage: Eukaryota > Viridiplantae > Streptophyta > Magnoliopsida > Fagales > Fagaceae > Notholithocarpus > Notholithocarpus densiflorus. The sequence goes on along the minus strand of JARYZH020000019.1, from coordinate 1,867,226 downwards.
TCAAGTCAATTTTATTTGATTGAGACCTTTTCTGGCCCCAATCCTTTTAGTTTAATGTTGCTAATCACTTTCTTATTGGTTTGTGAATAGATTTGACTGAGGCAAACGGTCAAAAATCAAGCCTAGCAGCTTTTTGCTTTAAGGTATTCTTTCTAGCTTCCTTTTTGTTTTCTGTCTTTCTTTTTGTGTTTTAATCTTGTTTTTGGTTTGGTTTATGTTTATGCATATTTGCCTAGGGTAGTATATAGTTTTGTTTATGTTCTGAGCATACTAGGTTGTTAGAATTAGGTTTTTCTTGTTTGTGCTCTGTTTTTTGCGTTTTTAGGTTTTCTGGGCAAGGACTTGCGTACGCATAATCTTGCTTGTGCATGCAGGCTTTATTATGTGCATGCAGGCCTGTTCTAGCGTCTGTGATGCCATTGCCCAGAAACCCTAAATTTTTGTTTGTTTGTTTTGTTTTTGCCTTCATATGTTTGTTCCATTTAGCCTCTTTTTCAAATGTTTTAGGCTCTATAGGTTCCTGTTTACCTCTTTCACATGCTTGTTTGCTATTGCATGTTTAGATTAAGGTTTGTCTTAGTTTTGAATGCCATGAAAATGCAATCACATGCTCATGCATAATGCCATAGGTGCTGTGTTGCTGCAAGGTAAGTAAAGGGTAAGTCATACATTAGAAATGTCCATGCATTTGGGTTTTGGTTTTATTTTGATGATATGATGAAGCATGCTTACATGTATGATTAGGGTTTCTAATGTGTTAATGCTTTGTTTTTGATATGTATTGTTTGATGATATGCTTGCTGCCATGTTTGGGGCTGTTGCCTTGATAGGGTTTTCACATGTTAGATGAATGCTAGGGTTTCTTTTATGTGTTTGGCTCTCTTTTGCTTTGTGGATATAAAAGTATGCTTGTTTAGGGTTAAAGATGCCATGTTGTTTGTTAGATGCATGTTAGTGTGTGTGTGAGTTTAGAATTCAAGTATTTAAATAGTTTTTAATAGGGTTAAGACATAAGACACAATGATGGGAGGCCAACCTTAGGGTTGAGCGATCTTGGGTGCCTAACACCTTCCCAAGAGCGTACCTAAATTCCAAACCCATACTTTGGTTGTAAGATCAAAAGGTCCTTCCTTGAAGGGACACTATATATATGGTTCCTAGACCATTGCAAAAACTAGGTGGCGACTCCAAAATGACCCCTTGTGTCCACAATGGTCCTATAAAGATATGCTTGGTATTGATCCCGAGATAGCTCAACCCTACATTAACACTCATGCTCACATAGTACCCGTTAAACAAAATTTGAGGTGTATGAGAACCAAATTGCTTCTAAAGATCAAAGAAGCGGTCACCAAGCAATTGAAGGTAGGGTTCATCAAACATGTACACTAAACTAAGTGGATAGCCAATGTTGTGCCCGTACCCTAGAAAGATGGGAAGGTGAGAATGTGTGTGGATTTTAGGGATTTAAGCAAAGCTTGCCCTAAGGATGACTTCCCTCTGCCTCACATGGATGTCTTAGTGTATAACACAACCAGTAGTGCCTTGATGTCTTTCATGGATGGTTTCTCGGGGTATAACCAAATCAAGATGGCTCCTAGGGATATGACTAAAACTACCTTCACCACACAATGGGGAGTTTATTGTTACATCGTGATGCCATTCGAGCTCACGAATGCGGGTGCAACTTACCAAAGAATGGCCACAGCCTTGTTACATGATATGATGCACAATGAGGTTGAAGTGTCTGTTGATGATACGATTGTGAAATCCAAGGACAGAAAGGGTCACATCATTAACTTGAGGAAGTTCTTCGAAAGGATCAAGGAGTATAGGCTGAGATTGAACCCACAGAAATGCACCTTTGGAGTAACCGCAGGAAATTTGTTAGGCTTTTTGGTAGGTGATAGAGGGATAAAAGTTTAACCCATCAAAGATCAAATCCATATTAGAAATGCCTCCACCCAAAAGCGAGAAGGAGATAAGGGGATTTTTGGGCTGATTACAATACATCAGCCGATTCATTGCCAAGCTCACTTCCACTTGTGAGCCCATCTTCAAGCTCCTATGGAAGAATGAACCTCATGAATGGAATGATGAATGCCAGAAAGCTTTTGAGCTCATTAAAGAATATCTCCTCCATCTACCTATCTTGATACCCCCGATGCATGGGAAACCATTACTCCTCTATCTCTTTATCATAGAGGATGCTATTGGAAGTATGCTTGCACAAGAAGACGATGATAAGAATGAGAGGGCCATATACTATTTGAGCAAGAGGTTCCATGATTATGAGGCTAGATACACACCTATAGAAAAATCATGATTTGCTCTCGTATGGGCCGTACATAAGTTGAGACACATTATCCTACCTTTCCAAATATGGGTAGTAGCATGAATGGATCCATTGAAGTACTTTTTTGAGAAGTCTGCTTTGAGTGGAAGACTGTCGAGATGGTTGATCCTATTAGTGGAATTCAATTTGAAGTATGTGGCAAGAAAAGCCATCAAAGGGAGTATCGTATTAGATTTTTGTGCCGAGAACCCCATGGAGGGAGGGGATGGTAGAGAAGATTTTTCGGATGAGGATATTTTATTTATTGAGCTAGGGGCATGGAAGATGTATTTCGATGGAGTCGTGAACCAATATGGAAATGGGATAGGAGTACTCTTGATCACTCTCGAAGGATCCCATATACCTTTAGCAGTTAAGTTAAACTTTGAGGCAACCAATAACGTGGCAGAATATGAAGCTTGTATTGCTAGAACGGAAGCTCTTCGAGAATTGGGCTAAGAGAGGCTAAGGTTTTTGGAGATTCGACTTTGGTTATAGCTTAAGCACAAAGGTTGTGGAAAGTGAAGGAAGGACACCTAAAGCCCTATCAGCAATATTTAGAGGATTTGACCAAGACTTTTGACAAGATTGAATATACAGTCATCCCTAAAGCTCAGATTCAGTTTGCAAACACCTTGGCTTCCTTAGCTTCCATGGTTGAAATAGCTTCCATGGTTGAAATACCCGAAGGAGTATGGACACAACCTTTATAAATTGAACAAAGTTATGGGATGGTACACAAAGAGAAGGCCGAAGCTTCAGTCTTGGTTATAGAGGAGGAAGGGATTCCTTGGTATTATGACACCATGAAATTCTTGGAGTTGGGGGCATATTCGGATGGTGCCAACAAAAGAGAGCGTTGTTCGATTAGGATGATGACAATGCAATACATCTTATGTTGAGGTTGGCTCTATAGGAGATCCTATGATGGTACATCTTTGTTGTCTAGAGAAAGAAGAAGCTGAGAAAGTCATGGAGGAAATTCATCAAGGGATTTGTGGTCCTCATGTGAATGGGAGAATGTTAGCTAAGAAGATCTTAAGGATATGGTATTATTGTAACACGATGGAAACCGATTGTGTAGACTTTGTGAAGAGTTGCCATGACTGCTAAACACATGCGAATTTGAATCACGAGCCACCTAGTGAGTTATACAGCATGACCTCTCCATGACCTTTCTCAGTCTGGAGCATAGATGTGAATGGAAGGATAGCCCCTAAGCCCTCGAATGGACACGAATACATCCTAGTGGCAATTGACTAATTCACGAAGTGGGTGGAGGCTGCCTCTTACTCCATGTTAAAAGCCAAGCATGTGGCTTTATTCATAGAGAATAACATCATTTGTCGGTATGGGGTACCCTAAGAGATTATCTTCGATAATGGTTCCCACTTTGGGGGAGAAGTTAGAATAATCATGGAACTATACAACATTGAGAGCATCATAAATCTTTGCCATATCGACGACAGGCCAATGGGGTCGTAGAAGCAGCCAATAAAAACATCAAGAACATCCTAGCCAAGATGGTAGTGACATACAAAGATTGGGCCGAGAGGCTCCCATTTTCCTTATGGGGTTATAGAACTTCTATCCGTGCATCAACTGGGGCAACCCCTTACTCTTTGGTCTACGGTAGTGAAGCGGTACTTCCCATTGAGGTGGAGATACAATCTTTGAGGGTACTAGCAAAAACTAAAGTCCTAGAGGAAGATTGGGTGAAACAAAGATATGGGCAATTGGCTTTGATAGATGAGACAAGAGCAAGGGCACAATACCATGCACAAGGGTACCAAAAGAGGATTGCTAGAGCATTCAACAAAAAGGTGAGACCTAGAAACCTTAAAGAAGGGGACTTGGTTCTAAAAGTGTTTAGAGATGAAACTTTTGATCTGAGAGGAAAGATGTAGTCAAGATGGTCTGGGCCTTTTATTATTAAGAAGATCATGTCAAGAGGTGCTACTAGAATTATAGATTTGGATGGGAGAAGAGATGCTTCGCTCAATCAACATGGATAGACTACGAAGATATAACATTTGAAAAGAAAAAAAAGGGAAAAAACCTGCTAGGTTGAAAACCTGAAAGGGCGGCCAAGGCAAAAGTTAAGGCAAAAGAACCCCGCTAGGTTGAAAACTCGAAAGGGCAATCTAGGCAAAAGATAAGGGCAAAGACCATGGGCATGGCGAAAATTCCTCAAAGGACGTCATAGGAAAAAATTATATGGCATGGAAAAAAGAAAAGAAAAAGAAAAAAAAGAAAAAAAATGAAGACAATAAGCAAAGATAGTAAATGGGTGGTTCTCTGTTTGCTCAAATTAAAAGATGATAATTTGTTTCTATAAGGGATGTGGAACATTCAAATCCTTTATTAAATTCATAAGAAAAGACATGAGAATCATAAAATGTAGAAAATTAAAATTTGAGGCATATCAAGGTAGTCGGTCAGTCTTTCTTTCTTTTGATTGGACTTTTTGTAAGCTTTCTTAGCTATGTGAACCCACTTCATGACAGCCTTAAATCATTTCTTATATCCTAAAGTTGGATGAAACGATTGGAGCCTCTCATATGTCCATATCTAGAAGAGGTAAAATCAAAGGATAGAAGGCATGAGTGAAAAGAAAAAGAAAGGGAGAGAAAAATAAAAATAAGTTCAAAGACAATACAAGGAGCCTCGATGGGTTGAAAACCGAAAGGCAATTCATGCAAAAGTTAGAGGAATCTCACTAGGTTGAGGACCTAGGAAAAAATTAGGGATTGAAAGAAAGGGTCATCCATTTTAACTTGATGGTATTGGAAGGTGCAAGGGAGAGACTAAAGGGACTACTTAAGGCACAATCCAAGCATAGAGTTTCCAAGAATAACATAAAGTTTCCACAAGTTTGTAATTTAAGTACATATCCCAAATAAAAGTATAAATGTAAAAGTTGTTCTTAAAATACAACCCAATGTCTCTAACCAAATCTAAAGTGCAAACATGTGTGCTAAAAAGAAAAATAGTAAAAGCAACAAAAAGAAAGTATGCTGTGCTATGTTTGTCTGTCTGTCTGTCTACAAGGTCACTTAAAGCATCTCTTCCTCGGTTGATGGCTCAAAGTTGACACTGAACCTCCCGCACCATCACCGCCATCATCATCATCATCATCACTGGCATCCCTGCCACCATACAACTGTCGGGAGTACTCGGTTAGCTCTAGCTTGAAGTTTCCTACAAGTTAAACAAACTCCTCATGCTTCTAGATAGTAGGCTAAATTTTGAAGGAAAGGTTGTTAGAACAAGTGTTCAGATGCAAGAATAAAAAGGAAAAGGAACAAGAATGAAAGAGAACTCATTGCCCGCATGCCACCAGGGAAAGGGTAGCCTATGACATTTGTATTGCACCTAACAGGATTCTCCTAAGCAAAGCCATCAGGGCCTTAGGCATAGACTGACGAAGGAAAATGGGGAGGATCAATAGGAGCACTGATAGCAGGGCCTTCTTGACACAAATATTTCATTTGAGTGTTCCTAATGTACATGAATACAAATAATGACTGATTAAAGAAAAATGAGAAGAGAAAGAACACATACTGAAATGGTGAGAGAAGGCTTAAGGTGATTCCTACTGAACTTGTCATAATCTAGCTCATCCGTGACTCGATTAGTAAAGGGGATGCCCAGCCCCCACAGGTCGTACTCCGCATTCGTCATAGAATGAGAAGCAAGCATGAACACTAAAAGGTCCATAGGAACCCGAGACGTGTTCTTCTCTGCCAGCTGGCAGCACACCCTCTTCACCAAGTAGATCACTCTCAATCCACCGCCTTCAAGGGATTGAGAGAGACGAGAAGCAAGTATGGTAGTTGCCTCCAAGCCTAGGTATGTGACAAGGGAAACTCTGGCCCAAGGACTCCATATGATCTATGACAACACATGGGGTTAGAAAGAGAACCTTAAGAAGCATGCAAATAGTGAAAGCAGTATATATTTCTAACTTACATCATCAGGAGAGAGCCTATCAAGGTAAGATTGAAGCGAGGTGACCCTCCTCAAGTCTACCACAGCCCCTGTTGCAATGAGACTATACTCCACGGTCCAACGCTAAAAATATGACTGTGTATAAGATTCAAAGATAACAGTTTGCAAGATTCAGATATGATAGTTTGTAAGATTCAGAAACAACAGTGTGCAAGATATAGGTATGAATGCAATCAGCAGGAATATGGCACATGGTTCTAACCTAGATGGCATGTGGATGTATGACCATAAGGATGAGAATGCATGAGCTACAAGAGAAAAGGGAAAGAAACTAACCTCAAGGAGCTTCCAAGGCCCCACTAGCTAGCGTAAAGTCCCCCGACTGAGAGTGTCCAAGGAGGAGTAAAAGTAGGTTAAGCATACTGGCCCCCAGTTGGCAAGCCCGAGCCCTCTCAAATCTTGAAAAAGGGCCAACCACCTCAAGGATACAGTTTGCCCACCATTGGCGAATAGGTATGCCCAACAGGTACAACAGAAAGAGCCTAGCCATTTGGAGGCACTCCTCAGCTGTCCATTGTGGACGTTGCATAAAGTCTGACTCAAGATCCATATAGCGGATCATCTCCATAGCATACCTCCTCCCGAGCAAGTCCGCACCCAACTGAATGTTCGACTCGTCCTCTAGACTAATCGGGACCCCAATAAACTGCAAGCCAGTCATGCGGTGGAAGTTGTGAGGAGTGATGGTCATCTCTCGGCCAGCAATGTGAAAGGTGTGAGTAGTGTCCCACCATCTCTCGACCATGGTTTATGCCAAGATAGCACTGGCAGATCTTTCAGGCATCAGACGATTAACGGGCTCAAAACCCGCAGCACGAATATGGTCCCGAGTCTCCTCAGTCAAGACTGAGTACCACACTAAGACCCGCTTGGTACTACCCGTTCCAGAATATGGGGCTGAAACCTAAGAGAAGAGAATGAGATTAAATTCATGATTAGGAGAAAGGAATGGTGATAAAGTGATATTGGATGTACAATAGGATGAAATGTGACATGAGACATAAAATTGAGTGCAAAAATGATGGAGGATGATGTTAAAATTACAAATAGATGAAAAATGGATGAAAAATGAGCTAAGATGCCCAAATTAGGGTTTCTGCCGGCACTATGCGTGCGTAGGAAAGATCTCTCGGACGCAAAATTCTGTACATGTACGCAGGATGGAACCTGCACATGCATAAATTGAAGAACAGGTACACGCACGCAAGAACAAGCCCATTTACGCATGAATCCAGGCTACGCATGCAAGAACAAGTCTGCGCACGTAGGCCTGAACCTGCACACGTAGGAATGAACACAGAAGGTTGTTCTTCGACATTTTCAAAATTTTCTCAACCAAAACTCAACCTAAACATGTTTCTACCCATCCTAGAGTGTCAAGTTTTCACCTAAACCCATCCTAAAGCAAAACCTAAGCATTTACAGGCCTAAAAATAGATCAAAATGGAAGATCAAAGGAAAACTTGAAAATGCGAAAAGTTTGAAAAACTTACTGATCCGGTCATTGCACCATCCGAAAGGTGTTGTTGTGATCTATAGGTCAAGGAAGGAGTTGCTGTTAGCCTTACCATTCCATTCTAGCAGGTGAGATGGAAAGCATCGGTGGAGAGGATGTAAGAACTCTTTTTGGACTTGGGTGCCATTGAAGAAGATGAGAGAGTTTGAGAGAGAAGTTGAGATTGAAGAAGGAAATGAGAGTCAGATTGTGAGGGAATGAAAGAGAGGGAAAATGTTTTTTTTAGAGGGAGTTAGAGAATATGAAGAGATGAAGAAAGATGAAGAGAATGAAAAAAAGAAACGGTTGGTAGCCGTTGGAGAAAAAAAAAAGATGAAGAGGTGAGAACATACCTGATGGCTAAACTACATGTAATTTAGGCTTCCTCGCTAAACTACATGTAGTTAAGCAAAAAATAAAATAAAAAATAAAAAATAAATATCCCCATGGAGTTCCCAAGAGGCTGGAAGTGCAAAGGAAGTTTCAAAAATATACCCAAAAATGACAGAAATGCCCTTAGTAGACAAGGAGCACAAAGACCTTAAAAGAGCATCCCTAGTGGATTGAAAGCATAAAAATATCCCCAGTGGATCGAAACCATAAAAAATATCCCCAATGGATCGAAAGCATCAATACCTCTCTCAGTGGACCAGAAATCATCATGAAAATTCCTCCGTTAGTCAAGATCATCAACTAAATCCCAAGTAAATCCAGTATCATAAACGGACTCCCCCGTGAATCCAAGGCACAGAAGTAGCTCCCTTGAGAGTTGCAAAGCAAAATCTCCCAGTAGAGTTTTGTAAAACCCCCTCGAGGTTGGAGTTAAACATCAATCCTCAGTGAGTCACAAGAAAGAAGAATATAGTTATTCCCAAGTGGAAGAAAGTTCCTTAGTGAACAACACACCATCAAAAAATCCCAATAAGCTGCCCCTTTCCTTAGTGGGCCATACACCATCAAGACTTCATGATAGGTCAGAATCATCACCAAAACACTTATCAACAGAATTATACTCCCCAGTGAATCCTCAAGCATTCCCAGTGGATCTTTCATCCAAAAATAGTCAAGCAAGTCAGAACACAGAACTTGTGCACATATCCTCCAATAATTGAATATGCCGGCATAGATCCTATACAAGTCATAATTCGTGCACATATCCTTCGGGAATTGAACATGCAAGCAAGAAACCCCATACAAGTCAAAAAAGAAGAACATAGAACTTGTGCACATATCCTCCGAGAATTGAACATGTAGGCACATCATACAGATTTTGTGCACATATCCTACGAGAATTGAACATACATGCACGACAAAAGAGGTAGAGATAGAGATAGAGACCAAGGTTACCTTGAGGTAAGAGCCTTACCAGAATAGGCAGAGATGGAGATGGAAGACAAGTACCACCAGAAGAAGTTTGAGGCAAGAGCCCTAGATGGAAACCACACACATATATATATATATCCTTTTTAAGCTCATAAGAGCACCCTTATTTGTTTGTTTGAGCTTGTAAGAGCACCTTTTTTTGTTTGTTTGAGCTCGTAAGAGCAACTTTGTTTTTTGTTTTGTTTTGTTTTAGTGATTCTAGGATAGTGAGTCACTCGCCTTTTACTTGCAATTGGCAAAACAGGTTCTGGGATAATGAACCTGTCGTTGCTCATTTCCTAAGAAACAAAGGTGGGAATTCAGATATATGAAATCCCACGTAACTCTTTGGAGTTGCACCCCACCCCATGTATGTGTGATGTGTGTCATGTGCGTGGGTTGGGCCTGAGCCGTACGTCGAAACAAAATGTTTTGTCTTTTATTATTTTGAGTCCGTTAGTGAAGCTTATGAATCAAAAGAGGGGGCATCTGTAGACATCACAATTTGTACCCTTTACGACTTGGGCCCCCGTTTCCCAATGATGCTGAATTATAAGAGCTAAGGTTGGTTTAGGGTCCGATCAGATGATAAATTGACTTGAGAAATGTTAAAATGAAAAATATAACTTTTAATGAGTAAATAAATCTATTTTTGGAAAAATAAAGTAAACCCTCGCTATGCTTACGGAAGAATCGGCCTGTGCACGTAGCTTTTTGCATGCGTATGCAGGCCCGATCTTGCGCACGCATAGCGAATTCCAAAAACTAAACAGGGTAAGTTTTTTGCATTAATGTTGAGGTTTAAAATGAATCCTACATCATTTGAGTCGTTCCAAACCCCTATTTTCACATTATAAGTAGCCTTAACATGGTATATTTTCAAAACACACAGAAATCCCACGGAAAAACACTAAGATTCACTAGAAATAGTGAATCAAAGAGGGAGTTTTTCACAAAACATCCTCAAGTCAATTTTCTTTTGATTAGGGCCTTTTCTGGCCTTGATCTTTGAGTTTAAGATTACTTATCACTCTTTTATTGAATTGTGAATAGATTTGACTGAGGGGAACTGTCAAAAAATCAATCTTGAAGAGCTTTTCTTTGAGGTATTAGTCTAAACTATTCTTTTCCTTTTCTTTTCTTTTTTATGCTTTAATCTTTCTGTTTGCTTTGTTTCCTTGTTATAATATCTTTTAATATGTTTATGTAGTCTAGGTTTACATTTTTGTATGTTTGAAAAGCATGTTATGATGTTAGATTTAGTGTTTTAAGTATTTGTTGTGTTTCTACGATTTTTGAGTAGAAACCTATGTACGTATAACTTGGCCTGCGTAATGAACTCGCCCAGAAACCTTAATTTTTATTTATTTGTTTTTTCTTCTGCTTTCACATGTATGCACTATATAGCCTTTTTTTTTCGTATTTTTAGGCTTTCAAAACTTCTGTTTCACATGTTTAATTGCTTGTTTGCTCTCACATGTTAGAATTAGGGTTTTATTGTTTTGAATACTATGAACATGCATTCATATGTTTATGCATGATGCCATAGATGCTGAGTTATTGCAAGGTAAGTAAAAGATAAGTCATGCATTCGTAATGTACATGGATTTGTGATATGATCTTGCTTGGGATTGATGATATAATTGTGATCTTGATGCCTTGGATGATGACATGTTTTGTTTGGCTTTGTTTCTACCCTTGATTTAATGATTCATATGTTTCTGCCTAGGATAAGATATGATGAAATGATGATAGTAGCATACTAGGGTTCATGTTATGCTGTGCCATGCTAGATGAATGCTAGGTTGGTTGACATGTATGTTAAATGAATGTTAGGAGATACCATGGTAGATGAATGTTAGGGTCTATGATGTGATGAGATGCATGATTCGATGTATGCTAGGCTATGTTTGATTGCCATGATAGATGTACGGTTAGGGGTGTTTGATGCCATGCTGATTGTTAGATGTATGCTAGCGTGTGTGTGAGTTAGAATAACAATATTGAGTATGCCTTTAATAGGGTTAAGACATAAGACACAATGATGGGAAGCCAACCTTAGGGTTGGGTAGTTTTGGGTGCCTAACACCTTCACAAGACCATACCTTAACTCCAAACCCATATCTCTGGTAGTATGATCAAAAGGCCTTTCCTCGAGAGGACGTTATATACATGGTTCCCAGGCCATTGCAAAAACTAGGTGGCAACTCCCCACCTTGTGTCCACAGGAACCCATTGGGGATATTTGAAATTTTTATTTTTTATTTTTTTTACTAAACTACATGTAGTTTAGTAGAGAGGCCTAGACTACACGTAGTTTAGCCATTAGGCCTTCTTGCCTTTTCAAAATTTTCCAACGGTTACCAACCATTTCTTTTCTTTTTCTTCTTATTTCTCTTCATCTTTCTCATCTCTTCACATTCTCTCTAACTCTCAAACTTCTATCTTTTCTCTTTACAAATACTCTATGCCTCTCTCTCACTTCCTCACAATCTGATCTTTCCTCTCAAATTCTCTCATCCAAAACTCTCTTTCTCTTTCAAACTCTCTCATCTCCATGGCACCTAAGTCCATGAAGAGCTCCTACGTGATTTCCGGTGATATGTTCAACCTTACCTATTGGAACGGGGCTGTGAGGCTAAATGAATCCCCTCCATTGACCCACAGGCCACATGATCATCTCTCGGAGAGTGCAAGGACCGGATTGGTAAGTTGTTTTTCAAACTTTTCTCATTTTTGAGTTTTTCTTTGATCTTCCATTTTAATCTTTTTTTGGACATGTAAATGTTTGGATTTTGTTGTGGGATGGGTTTAGATGAAAACCTGACTCTCTAGGAGGGGTAAGAACATGTTTAGGATGATTTTTGATTGAAATATGTTTGAAAATGTGAAAGAACACCTCTCTGTCTGTGTTCATGTGTACGCGTGTATTGGCTTGCGTACATGGCTTGTACCCATGCGTACGCATACTTGACTCATGTGCACGCAAACTCCCTTCATGCGTACGTGTCCATGTTCTTTAGTTTATACAAATGCATGATCCAACTTGCGTACACATGTGGCGTCCCTATGTACATAGATGCAGGCCCGCGTGTGTATGCTGGCATTCAGAAACCCTATTTTGACTGTTTTAACTCCTTTTTAACTTATTTTCTCATCCAATTGCCATTTTAATGCTCTATTTTCATCTTTTTGCAGGTCTTACTCGCCTTCTTGGGTAGAGGCAGCACCAACTAGCAATGCTTTAAGCCTAATATCCGTTTGCTATTGGTGACCTTTGCCAGTGCCATTTTGGTGCAGTCCTTGGCTGAGAGATGGTGGGATACTACCCACACCTTCCATATTGCTGATCGAGAGATGATGGTGACTCCTTATGATTTTCACCGGATGACTGGCCTTAGGAGTGATGGGACGCTTATCAACTTAGGGGTGCGTCAGGCATGCAGCTGGGCATAGAGTTGCTTGGAAGGAGGTACTCAATGGATACGATCCATTATTATGACATTGAGATGGATTACAGGCCTCTTCAGCAGGTGACTCCTAATGACTGTGCCTAGATGGCTAGGGCTTTCTTGCTGTATATTCTGGGGGCATATCTCTTAGCCAATGAGGAGTAGACAGTGTCCTTAAGGTGGCTATCCCTCTTCTGTGATTTCGAGGAGGCTCGGGAGGCCAACTAAGGCCAGGCATGTCTTGCTTACTTGTACTCTTCTTTGGACACACTCAGCAGAGGGACTATGTGTCAGCTAATGGGGCCTTAGAAGCTTTTTGAGGTTAGTTCTCTTATCCTTTCTAGCATCTTACAATGTGTGTGTTTCCCATTCTTGTAATTGCGCTTATTTATATGTCATCTAGGCTTTAATAACTGTGTTTCACATTCTTGCAAACTGTATCTATATCTGTACCTTGTAAACTGTCATCTTGCAAACTACATTCATATCCATACCTTGCAAATTGTACCCATTCTTCTTGCAAACTATCATCTCGCACACTATCATCTTGCAAACTGTCATCATGCAAACTGTGTTTTCTCTTTTCAGTGCTGGGCCGTGAAGTACGGTCTTATTGCTTATGGAGTGGAGGTGGATATGAGGAGCGTCTCCTCAGTTAGGACTCACTTCGAAAGATTTTCTTTTGAGGAGGTGAGTTAAACATTCATTTTTCCCTGTTACTTTCTCTTGCACGCCCTTAGGATTCTTCACCTAACCCTACATGCTATCACAAGTCATTTGGAGTCCATGGGCGGGTGCTCCTACTGTTGTTACCCAAACTTGGAGGCTGCCGCCATTATCACTTTTGAGATCACCCAGCCTTTCGAGGGTGCTAGTCTGAGGGTTCTTTACTTGGCAGAGAGGGTATGTTGCTAGTTGGTGAGTGAAGACGCACTGTGGGTTCCGCTAGATCCTCTACAATTCATGTTTATCCCACTTTCCATGACTGATGCCGAGTACTAGCTTTGGAGGAATGAAATTCCCTATGCCATGTGGCTTGTGGATGATCTGGATTATGTTGAGTTCAGCGAGACTCGTCTCATGCCTTCCTTCATTCAGGAGGTATGTATAATTTCCTCTCCATTTCCCTTCATTCTTTTTTTCTTGTATTTCTGCACATAGTGATGCTCAAATATGATGCTTATATCAGGTTGACCCTGCTGGTGGTGGTCCTGTTAACCCCCCTCATCTACCCTGGTTGGTTTATGCTGATGACCCTGACAGCTTTGTTCAGGAGCATGCAGTGGGATGTAACACAAACGTCATGGGCTACCCTTTTCACTGTTTTCTTCTCAAATTTAGCCCACTGTATAGGAGCACGAGGAGCTTGTTGGCTTGTTGGAAACCTCAAACTGGAGGTGACAGAGTATTCCAGGTGGATTTGTGGTCTTGGAAGGTTTGCTTACCCGGGTGATGATAATAATGATGATGATGATGATGGTAATGATGGTGGCTCTGAGACTACTCCCAACTATCAATTGAGGAAAAAACGCCACCAGTGATGATCCTGCAGATAGACAAACAAACACAGACATACATCATATTTCTCCTCTTTATTTCCTTTTCTTTTTATTTAGCATATATTCTTGTATCTTGGATTTTATTTGACACATTGGGTTGTATTTTAAGAACATCTTTTACACTTCTGCTTTTATTTAAGACATGTACTTAATTTACAACTCACGAGGATAATTGTACTTATTTTCATGCAATTTTATTTTCCTTGGTCCTTGAGGCTTGAAATCTGAGCTTTATTGTGCCTTGAGTAGTCCTTTAAGTTGTGGGAATCATAGGAGGATCCTTGATGGAGGAATCACACTCCAAATAGGAATAGGAATTCGATTCAGCCTTCCTCCTTAGATGCGTATACATGGGCCTACGTATGCAGGTGTTGACCATGCGTACGCAGCCTTGATCGTGTGTACGCATGCCACGGGCCAGAAAACCCTAGCTGCCTCTTTTAAGTATAAAATAGCTGTTAGGGCCTCCAAACCCTCACAAAATGTGTTCTAAACTTAGAAAACACTCAGTAAGGTCCCCCAATGGCAGAATTCACCCCTTTGGAGGTCTCGACATGAATAAAGAAGCTTGGTCCCACTTTCGAGGATGCTTTCATCCCTCTTGGCCTCTCTTGCATCATTCCCTACCATTAAATCAAAGTGGATGAACCTCTACTTTATGCTGCTGCTGAATTTTGGATCCCAACTCAGCATGTCTTCCAATTCAATGGTGTGGAATTATGCCCTACTCTTGAAGAATTTAGTGAAATCATGGGCAAACCTAACGTTGGTACTCTCATTCTTCCAATTACTGATGAATATTTCTTTAACATGGCTCATCAACTCTTGCGAATTCCTCTTGCTATGGCTTAAAGATGGTGCATGCTTAACAAGTTGAATATCTGTATGGTTTTCACGTACTTTTCTCAGAAGAATGCTCATTTGGTTGGGAAACAACGCTCTCGTTATCTCAATGACTTTTGTCTATGCCTTCTTGTGAGGTACTTCTTGGTGCATGAGACACCTCGTGTAGATTAAAGGATGCTTTCGGTGGTCATTAATCTAGAGAGGGGAAGTCCTGTGGGCATGGTCCTGGCCGAAACTCTCAATGGTTTGGATGCCGTTTATAGATGGGAAGCAACTTTCTTTGCAGGGAGCCCTCTCCTTCTTCAGGTATGATCCCTAAATTTTGCATTTTTCTAATTTTTGCATGGATTGCCTTTCGGTTTTCAACCCATCGAGGCTCCTTATATTGTGTTTGTTTATTATTTTTCTCTCTTTCTTTTATCTCTCCTTTTTCCACTCAAAACTCATGCTTCCTTTTTCTTTCTCTCTTTTCTCTCTTTCTTTTAGATATGGTTAAATGAGAGGCTTCAATTGCTTTAACCTCCTTCTATCCCTCCTAGTTAATATCAACCAAAGCATTATTGTGACCGCAAGCTTAAAAACAAAGAGATGGACCTTGCTAAGTTCAATGAGTTCTTGAAGCGTCTTACCTCCTTAGGTGTCCAGTGGGTGGTGGATTGGTGGCGCGTTACAGGCATGGTCAATCGTGTCTTCAAAGACAATTGTGTTCCTTTGATTAGGCTTCACCATTGTTCTTACTACTCCCCAGGCTGCATTGCAAGGCAATTTGGTGACCGTCAAGGAGTTCCTAATAATGATGGCATCTTTCATATCTCGGTCTTCATTAAGAGGGTCTTGGGTAGAATCCGTGAGACTTGGTTGAAGAGGATGGTGGGTAAAGATATCCGTTTCCCTTGGTTTCTCCATCCTACTTCGGGTTACAAGACTTGGTTGACTGCTGACATAAAGTCGGTTCGTATGGAAGAGAAAGATTACCAGAAGTCCAACAAAAGGAAGAGGACCGACTGACTACCTTGATATGCCCCAAACTTTACTTTTCTGCGCTTTATGACTCTCATGTCTTTACTTTTTGAATTTAATAAAGGATTGGAATGTTTCAAATCCCCTATGGAAACAATTTGTTATATTTTAATTTGAGCAATAAGAGAATCAACTTTTCTTATGTCAGCAGTCAACCAAGTCTAATTTTTCTAATTTGTTATTATTTTTCCTTATTGTCTTTGTTTTTTCTTTTCTTTCTTTTTCTATTCTTTTTTCTTTGCCATGTAACTTTTGCCCATGACATCCTTGTGGGAATTTTTGCCATGCCTATGGTCTTTTCCCCTATCTTTTGCCTAGATTTCCCATTCGGGTTTTCAATCTAGTGGGGTTTCTTTGCCTTAACTTTTGCCTAGGCTGCCCTTTCGGGTTTTCAACCTAGTAGGCTTTTTTTTTTTTTTTTTTTTTTTTCAAATGTTATACTTTTGGAGTCTATCCAGGTTGATTGGGCGAAGCATCTCTTCCCTATCCAAATCTGTAATTCTTGTAGCACCTCTTATCATGATCTTTTTTATAATAAAAGGCCCAGACCATCTTGGCTTCATCTTTCCTCTTAGGTCGAAAGTCTCATCTCTAAGTACCTTTAGGACTAGATCTCCTTCTTAAGGTTTCTAGGTTTCACCTTCTTGTTAAATGCTCTAGCAATTCTCTTTTGATAGCCTTGTGCATGGTATTATGCTCTAACTCTTTTCTCATCTATCAAAGCCAACTGTTGATATCTTTTTTTCTTCCAATCCTCCTCTAGGACTTTGGTTTCTACTGACACCCTTAGTCATTGTATCTCCACTTCGATGGGAAGCATCGCTTTACTCCTGTAGACCAAAGAGTAGGCGGTTGCCCTAGTTAATGCACAGGTAGAAGTTCTGGAACCCTATAAGGCAAATGAAAGTTTTTCGGCAAGATCTTCATATGTCACAACCATCTTGGCTAGGATATTCATGATATTCTTGCTGGCGGCTTCTATGGCCCCATTAGTCTATGGTCGGTATGGCGAAGACTTATGATGCTCAATGTTGTACAACTCCATAATCCTTCAAGCCTTCCCTGTGAAGTGGGAGCCATTATCTGAAATAATTTCTTATGGTACTCCAAAGTCCAAACCGACAAATGATGTAATTCTCTATGAACCCAGCCACATGCTTGGCTTTTAGCACGAAGTAGGAGGCGGCTTCTACCCACTTGGTAAAGTAGTCGATTGCCACTAGAATGTACTTGTGTTCCTTTTGAAGCCTTGAGGGCTATTCTTCTAGTCATATCTATGCCCTAGACTGAGAAAGGCCATGGAGAGGTCATGCTGTATAGCTCACTAGGTGGTACATGGTTCAAATTTTGCATATGTTTGGCAGTAATGGCAACTTTTCATAAAATTTACACAATCGATCTCCATCGTATTCCAATAGTACCCCATCCTTGGAATCCTTTTTGCTAACATTCTCCCATTCATGTGAGGTCCACAAACTCCTTGATGGACTTCTTCCATGACTCTTTCAGCTTCCTCCTTCTTCAAGCAACGAAGGTGTATACCATTATAGGATCCTTATAGAGTTGACCTCCACATAGGATGTATTGCATCGCCATCATCCTAATCGATTGATGCTTTCTCTTATCGGCACTGTCAGGGTACACTCCCAATTCCAAGAACTTTATTGTGTCATAATACCAATGAACTCCTTTTTCTTCTATAGCCACGACTAAAGACTCTGTCCTCCCTTTGTGTACCAACTCATAACTTTGTTCAATCAATAAGGGTCGTGTCCATACTCCATCGGGTATTTCAACCATGAAGGCTAAGGTATCCAAGGCATCCGCAAACTGATTTTGAGCTCTAGGTATAATGGTGTATTCAATCTTGTCAAAGGTTTTGGTCAAATCCTCTAAATATTGTTGATAAGGTTTCAAGTGTTCCTCTTTCACCTTCCACAACTTTTGTGCTTAGGCTATTACTAAAATCGAATCTCCAAAGACTTCTTCCTCCTTTACCCCTAACATTCAAAGAGCCTCTATTTTGGCAGTATAAGCCTCATACTCTACCATGTTGTTGGTTACCTCGAAGTTCATTTTGACGGACAAAGGTACATGGGATCCATTAGGGGTGATCAAGAGTACTCCTATTCCATAACCATATTGGTTCACAGCTTCATCGAAATACATCTTCCATGTCCCTAGTTCAATGTCCAAAATATCCTCATAAGGAAAGTCCTCTTTACCATCCTTTCCTTCAATGGGGGGTTTTTGGCAAGAAAATACAACACTGTTCTTCCTTTGGTAGTTTTTCTTGCCACACACTTCAAATCAAATTCTGCCAATAGGATCAACCATCTTGACAACCTTCCACTTAAGGAAGGCTTTTCAAATAGATACTTCAAAGGGTCCATTCTGGCTACTATCCATACTTGGAAAGGTAGGATGATGTGCCTTAATTTCTGTACGGCCTATACGAGAGCAAAGCATGACTTTTCTATGGGTGTGTATCTAGTCTCATAATCATGGAACCTCTTGCTCAAGTAGTATACAACTCTCTCATTCTTATCGTCATCTTCTTGTGCAAGCATACTCCCAACCGCATCTTCTATGATAGAGAGGTAGAGTAGTAACGGCTTTCTGTGCTTCAGGGGTACCAATATAGGTGGATGGAGAAGATATTCTTTAATGAGCTCAAAGGCTTTCTAGCACTCATCATTCCATGCATGGGGTTCATTCTTTCTCAAAAGCTTGAAGATGGGATCATAAGTAAAAGTGAGCTTGGAAATGAATCGGCTGATGTATTGTAGCCATCCTAAGAATCCTCTTATCTCATTCTCACTCTTGGGTGGTGGCATATCCAATATTCCTTTGATCTTTAATGGGTCAACTTCTATCACTTTATCACTTATCAAAAATCCTAACAATTTCCCAGCAGTTACCCTAAAATTACATTTCTGTGGATTCAATCTCAATTTATACTTCTTGATCCTTTCAAATAACTTCCTCAAATTAGCTATGTGGCCCTCTCTATCTTTGGACTTCACGATCATGTCATCCACATACACATCTACCTCATTGTGCATCATGTCATGTAACAAAGCTGTAGCCATTCTTTGGTAAGTTGCACCCGCATTCTTGAGCCCAAATGGCATCACAGTGTAGCAATAGATTCCTCATTCTGTGGTGAATGTAGTCTTAGTCATGTCCTTAGGAGCCATCCTTATTTGGTTATATCTTGAAAATCCATCCATGAAAGACATCAAGGTCTCTAGTGTCTACACACATCCTTACCTTTCCATCCTTCTTGGGTATAGGCACAACATTGGCTATCCAATCGGCTTGGTGCACGGGTTTGATGAATCCTACCTTAAACTCTTTTGTGACCTTTTCCTTGATCTTTAGAAGCCATTCGGTTCTCATATGCCTCAAATTTTTCTTGACGGGTACCATGTGAGCATAAGTATCAATGTGGTGTTGGGCTATCTCGGGATCAATGCCAAGCATATCTTTGTAGGACCATGCAAATACTTCTTGGAATTCTGTGAGAAGCTCTTTGAGATATTTTCTTTCTTTTTCATTTAGGGTTGAGCCAATTTTAATTAAGCGTAGATTCTCATCACTGCCCAAATTAAGAGTTTGAAAAGTTAGTTCCATAGGTTCAAATTTCTTTTCGAATTTTTTATTAATTTCATTTTCAAATTCATTAGAATCATTTAAGTGTAGAATTTCAATATTATGGGACACATCAAAATGAGCCAAATAAGAATTCATCTTATTGAAAACGTTGAAAAGTACATCTAAACTTGCCTTACAAAATTTATTTCCCATATTCTCAGAAAACCCAACCCATGTCCAATTATTAAGTTGCCCAACAACAGGCACGATGAAGGCAGAAGGATCACTTGGCTTATCGATGGTGATGGCGAGCATGTCCCCCTCCATGTTTATCATAGTCTCCATGACTTAGCATCCATGTAGTCTATCCAATCAACCTCTTCTTGAACCTCCTAGATCACCACAGTAGGTTTCTCTTTGAAAGTGAGCTTTTCATTGAAGAATATTTCCTAGCCGGGATTCACTTTTCTATACTTATCCACCCAAAGCTCGGGAAAGCCACAGAAAGGGAAGCCCCTTCCTTCCTTCTCAAAGTTCTCATTTAGAGTATCAAAGTTCTTTTTGATTCCGTCGTAGCTTTCAAATAATCCTAAACCTTCTTTGGTCAGTTGAGTCTTGAAGTTGGGGAATTCAGCCACTCCTCTTCCTTCCTTTTTATGACCCATACCAGGCTTGTATCCCATGTTTTTCATCATCGCAATCATCTCATGGCTACAATGTGGGAGTAAATTTGTAGTATACCTTTCATCCTTTAATCCATAGTTAGCTATGTTCACAAACTTAAAGCCACTTATTTGAAGCTCATTTCCTCCCTCTTCAAGTCCACAAATAGGAGCTAGGATCTCACCATCACTAAGCACTACAACAATTCCCCCTTTCCATAGGATTTTCATCTTTTGATGTAGAGTGGAAGGGATAGCTCCGATGGGATGAAGCCATGTTCTTCCAAAAAGAATGTTGTAGTTAGGAGTGATGTCCATTACGTGAAATTTCACAATTTTTTCCAATGGACCAATCTTACAAGGAGCTTTGAAAGTTCCCATAACCTTCCTTAAAGTGTTGTCATATGCTCTAACTGTCAAAGGGTAGGGGATGATTGTCTCCACATCTAGACCCATGGTGAGAGTGGTCCTAAAAGGGCACACATTTAATGTTGATCCATTATCAATAAGCACCATTAGAACCTTGGCACCTATGCACTCGATGGTGATTTACAAAGGCCTAGTGTGAGTGGATCCTTCGAGAGGGAGTTCTTCATCGGAAAAGGTAAGGGAAGGATGAGATGAGGCCTTAACTCCTATGATAGATTGCACTTCTTGTGGAGTAGTTTCGATGGACACTTCTTTTCCATTCAAAGCACCCAAAGGAACACTACAATGCTAGTGAGAAGCCATCAATAAACCCCATACAGACACATGAGCTTGAGTCTTCTTTAATTGGGTCAAGACCCTATCCTCTTCCTTTTGAGTTCCTTGGGCTTGTACTTTTCTCCCATGTTCCTACCAGGGTGATCTTCTTTAAGAAGGATGGCTTGTAGTGTTTCCCACTCCTAGTGATGTTTGCCACATTGTCCTCGAGGACTCTTTTCTTTAACTCAGTCATTCCTTTGGGGAGTATCCCCCACATAGCCACCGCACTTTTCAAAATCTCGTCTTCTTCATCCCATATTCCTTGGACTTCTACCGCTTTAACCTCCATGGTTTCTATCAACTTTGAGCAATCCCACTCAACCTCATCCACTTACACCCAATTCTAATATGGAGGAGGAGCTCGGTGATAATCATGCGAAGGGTTCTTCCTAATGTTAGGCTTGGTGATGATATTTGGATTTGGAAGAGTTCCATTGTCTATTATGTCTTGTATTTCATGCTTAAGGCGGAAACAATTGTCAGTTTTATGGCCGAATTTCTGATGGAAGTGGCAATACTCATTGAGGTTCCAAGTAGGAGGTACAAGATTAGGTATAGGTGTGGGATCTAAGGATATGATGAATCCTTTAGAGGTCAAGTTCTCATATGCTTGGCAAGGGTCATTCCTAGGTCGAAAAATTCTCGACGGGCTTTCTTTGTGAAGCTTGGGTAGGTTAGAGTTTGTTGAGGTACGATGGCACTCACCTTCATGGGGTTAGGTGCTTTAGAAGTGGGGTTTCCTCCCCCATATGTCTTCTTGATCAGAGGCTTGCTCTCACCTTTCTCCAATTGACCGTTATTGATAGCATCTTTAATCCTAGTTCCACAATCACACAATTCCCTAAAAGAACTAATAGGCGATGATAAGAGCCTACTATTATATGCTGGAAGAAAATTCTTGATGATCATGTTGATTTGTTCATTCTCATTCGGCCTATTAACCATCCTAGATGCCTTTTGCTTCCACCTTGTCATGTATTTGGAAAATGTCTCTCCTACTCCTTACTTGGTAGTCTCCAAATCCCTTAAAGTTACATCAATCATGGTATTGAAGATGAACTGATCCACAAATAATTCCACTAGTTCATTCAGCACTTTGGTTTTATTTACATCCAAACTATAGCACCACCTTGATGCACCTCCCGTAAGTGAGAGAGGAAATGCATACAAAGTTTGCTTATCATCAAAAACTTTCATTTCAGCAGCAATGCTTAGATACCTTCTAACAGGTTGCTTTGGGTCTCCAGCCCCATCAAATTTTTTCGCATAAAAAATCTTGAACTTTGGAGGCAATGCAATGGGAGTCTAGGAGCTTATGCCACCTATATTGTAGAGACAATCATCCATCCCTTGGGCCTTACGAAAGCCCAGTTGCATCTTTTCCATCTTCTCCTTCATAGCCACGGTGTCCGAGGTGAGCTTCTCAAATTGCTTGTTCCTTTCATATTCGGCCTTATCCCTTTCATCCCAATCCTCTCCTTCCTCTTCATCACGTATCTCCACATGTATGGGCTATTTGTGCTTGCTCTCCTCTAGCTTGGTGAGACGCCCTCCCATCTTCTTGAGAGTATCATTTTGTTCTTTTATTGCCTTGAATATCTTTTGTGCGGTCACATCAACAATTGGGGCAGCCATTGCTTCTTGAGATGCCTCTTTTTCTTAAAATACTTATTCTTGATGTGTGTCCTCAATCTTGACCAAACGTCTTCCGTGCCTTTCTCGAACCCAAATGGGAGTGGGCACGTGCTTTCTTGATCTTGGTGGTGCAATGGTGCCTGAAAAGAAGTCCAGTTTTATTAAGTCCCATTTTATTAAGTCCATGTCCTTATTAAAAGGTCATTTCTATTAGATGTTCTTAGAAAAGTCTTTAAGTCTATTTTAATTAAGGCCTAATTACAAAGTCACTCCCTTTACTCTCATGAACCTTGCCCTTTGTTTCATTGAGCTTTAGTCCATTTACAATAAGCTCTCATCTTACTCTCGTAGGCTTTCATTAGAATGTGCTTAGAGATTTTTAACCCTTTGTCTCAAATATGGGCTTACAATGTATCTATCACCTTTGGACTCTTCCTTTTTTCCATTTATTATCATTACATTTTTGAAGTAGCCTTCTAGCTAGGATATATTGTAGCATTCTTTTTAAAGTCCATGAACTTCTCATCATTTTGGGCCTAGGCATGCAACAAGGAGGCACAAGATTAGGGAATTTCATATTGGTTTTGTAGGATGTTGGATGCTATGTCCATAGCGTATTTGTTATCCTAGGCCCAAGGTTCTCCTTTCAAAAGGTCTTTTGATTTGGGCTTATGATAACAACTAGGCTATGGTCTTATGAACCTTTCAAATTTCGATATACCTTTGGATTTTGGGATACGCCTCTTACATGTGAGGGCTTTTTTTCTTTTATCCCAATATCTTAGGGTATGCCATAACTTTTGGGTTATCCTCAAGTTTTTACATCTTTTATTTTTCCTTTAGAATTAGGTGAACATAAGATATATGGTGTACAAACAAGAGATATAAAAGGGTACCCTCTTATTTATAGGATCTAGGATCTCTCTAAGTGTGGGTAGGCTCCCTAGAGCTAAAAGGATAGATCAGTAAGTCACTCACAACTAGGTGGGCCATTGTCGATGCCTCGTGGTAGTTCGACCACCCATCGTAGCGACGCTCGCGCGTGCGCCTGATACGTGCAGGCTCAAGAGCTCGGGTGCTGTGGAGGAGGGTTACACCTCTGGTGTGTGATCGAAAAATGAGTCAATTTTAACAGATTTACCAAAGGTAAGTGAAGTTGCCGCCAATCATTGGTTTTTTTTTTTCTAAGGTGAGATTGGTCACTTGACCTTATTTGATTTTATTACCGATCCTAGGCTAAGAAAAAGGTCGTTTTTCCTAATCTAATTTAGATGGATAAAAAATCTTGATTCTTGAGTCTGGAAGTCTGGTTACATGTGGGGAAGGTGTTAGTGTTAGGATTAGTGCCTTAAAATCCTATTGTATAATGCTAGTGTTAGGATTAGTGCCTTAAAATCCTATTGTATAATGCTATGTATGACATTATGTTATAAGTAATAAAGTTGTTTTATTATCTATAAAAATGGTAACATGAATATTTGGATATTATCATATAGTCCTTGAGATGCATAGTATGTGATTTAGTTACAAAAGATGTAAATCACAAGTTCTTTGTAAACTCAGAATCTTAGTTCGTAGTCAGTGATGAAATTGGACATTTTATCTGCGAAGACTATAACATATTAACTAAGATGATTTGTCTTGATCATAAAAGTGGAAACTTTTAGTTGATATGTTAATATGTTTTAAGTGTATAAGACATATTGAACTGGACCACTGTGAGATTTATTATTCTATTAATGACTGTCAAATGAATAATAAATCTCACAATTTTTATTTACATAAACTCTCAATCCTGAGAGAATAGTGAACCCGATCATGAAATGTCGGTTGCTTTGATATATCAGGAATGAGATCTAATTTAACGGTTAAAACCTCAATATGTTGGGCAACCATACGTAGTGTTGAAGGAACACATATTGTCAAGATGGAATTCATTATCTCTTTATAGAGATAAAATATTCCCTTAAGATAAGTTTAATGGGTTTGGTTATTCAGAGTGTTAGGCCTAATCACTTTAGTAAAGAGTTACTAAAGTTTATTATTTATGAAATTGGATTTCATAAATATATATGAATAACTTAAAGGATTAAACCGGGTACTCAAGGATCAAGATGTAGTAATCTTCAAAGTGACTATTATATCTTATGATTTTGTATTACTACGAATATTTTTATGAAATGGTTAAATGTTTAATAAAGTCTTGGGATATAATATACTTGTAAAGTTGTGATTTACAGCTATGTGTTTTGTTGGCTTTAATTCCGTGCCAAATTTGATTGTAATTCTATTTCAATCTTTTGTACCCTGTATTTATTGTGGGATTTAATTGTAAGGGTTGTGTGATAGAGAGAGAGAGTGTGAAGACTCAAGCAATTGAAGACTGAAGAGTTTTTGCGGGTGTCTCGCGACTAAGCATCCCGCGAAGTGACTCATGTGACTTGCATATGCTGGAATGCGAAGAGTCAGGACAGGATGGAGACAGCTGTGTTTCGCGAGTATCTCGCGGGTAAGGCCTTCCCGCGAGACACCCGCGAGACATTCTGTTCTGCCAGACTGTACTATCTGATACACACTTTCTATACCCATACTATATATACCCACATTACCCACAAATGTTAATGAGTGCTTCTGAGAGAAAACCCTAGCCAAACACCTTGAGAGTTAGAGATTGTTATACCCACAATCCTCTACACAATAGCTAGTGGATTTTCCTTAACTCCTACCTCTCCATTTCCATACCATTGAGAGATTGATAGCCTAAACACTTACCACACCCTTTTAGAGTGTCAAGTGATAGTTTGGAGTTGCTAGGAAGAATTGGAAGAAGCCAAAGATGGCAGATGCAACATGGAGCTTGTTGCGGGATCCGAAGAACTAGACAAGACACAGTTCCAAGAAGCCTTGTTGGAGTAGGAGCTTGGAGGGCTTAAGTACATTGGGTAGATTAGGCTTGGAGGGTCTCTTGCTAACCCATGTATCCCAACTGATTGTCTAGTGGATTGATTACCGCTTGGAGGGCGGCGGAGAGGTTTTACGCCGAGTACTTCGGTTTCTTCTTCGATAACACATCGGCGTGTTATCTTGTGTTTGCATCTTTCTTCCCTACTCTTTTATATTTCCATTTTACTACTGTGTTGTTTTTAATATGGATTAGAGTAGCTTGTTTGTTTATCCGCTCGCATTTACACTATTCCGCACTTAGTATTAAGTTAGTGTAAAATTAATCGAGCCGTAACTTTAATTTGGGGGTATAAACAGTTCTTGTAGTAACTATGCCTTTTGGAAAGTCCGAATGAGGGCATTCTTGTGTTCAATTGATGATATTGTTTGGGATGCGGGCAGCACTTGCGGCAGCTAACGCTAACAGTAAAGCTTTGAATACAATCTTTTGTGGTGTTTCTCCAGATGAATTTCACAGGATTTCTCACATAACAGTAGCCAAGGAAGCTTGGGAGATATTGGAGACCACATATGAAGGAACAAAGAAAGTAAAGGATACAAAGTTGCAGATGCTAACCACCATATTTGAGGAGCTGAAAATGAGTGAGGACGAGTCATTTGACTCTTTCTACAGTAAGCTGAATGAAGTGGTTATTGGCAAGTTCAACTTGGGTGAGAGAACGGAGGACTCAAAGGTAGTGAGGAAAATCCTCCGATCATTGCCGGAGAGCTTCCGAGCAAAAGTCACAGCTATAGAGGAAAGTAAAGATTTGGATGAAATCAAAATTCAAGAACTCATTGGATCTCTCCAAACGTATGAGCTGGGATTGCCTTCTCATAAGTCGAGCAAATCTCTTACTCTTAAAACCATCACCGAAAGAATGGATGATTCCTCCGAAGAAGATGGAGTGGAGAAGGAGGTAGCATTTCTTGCAAAGAACTTCCGAAAATTTCTGAAGATGACGAACAGTGGGAAACCGTTCAGCAGAGGGAAGTTTTCATCCTTTAAAGGTGATATGAAGGAGTTTAAGAAGAAAGATGGAAATGATTCACAACCCCCTTAAGGCATCATGTGTTACGAATGCAATGGTCATGGACATTTTAAAAAGGAGTGTCTAAACTATTTAAGAGGAAAGGGCAAGGCATATGCCACAACCCTTAGTGATTCAGATCCTTCCAATTCTGATTCGGAAGAGAGCTGTGATGGAGAAGGGAATTACTCCGCTTTTATGACTATTGCTCATGTTGAGTCCTCAAAGGACTTGAATTTGCAAGTAGAAGAGCTCGATGAACATAGTGAAGTGGAGTCAATGGGAGTAGTAGAAGAATTTGATGCTGAAGAAGATGAAAATCCAGTGGGACTTCAAGAAAACTACAATTCCCTCCTTGAGAAGTCAGGATAATATACAAGGGTGGCCAAGGCAGCCATTAAAAAGATGAAGAAGGTAGAGGAGGACTATAGAAGTCTCCTAATGCGATATAAGAAGGCTAAATGTGAAATAGAGACATTGAATGGAGAACTGACCGAAGCCTACTCAAAGATAAAATTTCTTGAGCTTGAGGTGGTTCAAGCAAATGCCAAGGTAGAGTGAGTATCCACAAAGAAGCTTGATGATGTCCTCTCTCATCAAAAACCTTTCTCTGACAAAACCGGATTAGGATACACCGGAGAAAGTAGTTCAGTTGTGAATATCTCCAAAGAAGTGAAGTTTATGAAGGCCAAAGAGCTAGTTATAGTTGCCCCTACTATGAAAAAGGCAAAGGTTGAGAAAAAGAAGAATGTGGATGACCAACGGATGTTGAACAAGCCCCATAACCTATCTGTGGTCAGGTCTGAAGCCAGAGGGAAATCACTCCCAAGATCACAAAGAGGTCCTAGAATGAACCATTTCTGCCATCACTGTCATAAGCTGAGGGCATTGAAGAATGTAAGTGATCAGAGGTCAAGAGGACCAAGAAATGACAAAAGGAATTGGGCTGTTGAGAAATCAAGAGGTCGAGATGGTGATTCCGGAGTGATGGATGTGATGAAAATGATCGATGCATTCACCACCTGTTTGGCAAGCTTCTCTAGAAGATTTGAAGGCCACAACACTCGTACCCAATCCTATAGGGATATCACCCCAAACGCACGTGCCGTGTGGGTGAAAAGGGGTACTCATGCATAAGCTTTTCAACATGTTCATGCATTAATACTTTCGATGTTTAGGGACATATGTTCATGTATCACGACATGTATAATTTACTTTGCGTCATTTGCCTTTGGTTTATAGCATGTTTCTTTGTTTTGGTTTTTGTACCTGTTTTTGTTAATCTTACTTTACTTGTTCTGTTTTTGAGTGTGTTCAAAAAATTCAAAAACCCATAAAAATTGAAAAATCTTCAAAAAGTTTGATCGCTTGTGTTGTGTTTATCATATGTGAGTTTGGCCTAGTACCTTCATGCTAATGGCGTAGTGCATTTACGAGCTTAGCTTGTTATGTATGCACATATATCTTTGTGGGAGAAATATTGAAAACTTTGTGTGATTATTGTAAATAGATCTTCAAGCTTGTCATGAATAATTGATCAATAGTCTTGATGGTCTTGATACTTGCATAGACTTGTGCCTATATCTCTTCCCACCTTTATTTTTATGTTTTTGCTATAGAGCTCACCAAATGTAAATCTCACAATCAAAAAGAGATTATGAGCTGCAAAAGCCTGTCGTACATACTAGTATTTGACTAGGAAAAAGGGAAAGCGACTCTTGTATTGAAATGTATGGTGCTAAAAAAAAAAAAGCCAAAGGCTAACTCTACATGTTGAAATATCAAAAATTTCAAGCACCGATCTCAAAAAGGAGATGTATTATCCAAAAAGGATCAATTGTTATGATTTATGCAGAAGCCAAATGAAAAGTTTCTAAATTTTGTAATCATTCTCTTATGGGAGGTCATATATGCTAATTTCTATAATTAAGATAGTCTACTTGATTTCGTACCAGTTGTGTATGACTTGATTGAATTGATCATTGAAGCTTCACTCTGGTCTAAGGACTATTCCACATTTGATACTCACCCACAACACACAAGTCTTCGATTCAATTAATGCTTATCTCATTTGTGTGATTGTACATGTTCAAATGTGATGTGTATGATCAAGTACTTGCTGATCAAACCCAAAAAGATTTTTGAGTGTTTTATTTTTTTTAGAAAGTGATTTTATACTTTTGTGCTTTTAGTTTTTGTTCAAAAATGCATTTTTGTGTTTTTTTTTTCAAAAAACTGGTTCAAAGGTCTTTTCGTGAGAAGCTCGCAACTTAGAGCTTCCCGCGAAATGTGCTAAAGGGAAATCAATCTTTTTATCATTTCACACAGAGATTCTCGCTACTGTCTCGCGAGTATTTCGCGACTAACAGCTTCTTGCGAAATGTTTTTAGGCAAAAAATTGGAAATTTTTCCAATTCATACAGAGGATATCGCGACTGTTTCGTGACTGATTCGCGACTAACAGCTTCTCGCGAAAGTTTTTGAGCTTCAATGGCCCTTTTCGTGACTGTTTCACGAGTGTCTCGCTACTGCCTAACTCGCGAAAAATGCGTGTTTTCAGTTTTATAAGGCAGATGTGACAGGTTTTCAAAAACATTCTCATTTCCCTTGCTCAACCTCTCTTGAACCCCTTTCAACCCAAAATCATTTTTCACTTAAACCCCATAATTCTCAAGCTTATTTTCTGCATTTTCAACTTCAAGGTATGTTTTCTAAAACGTTATCTTCATGTTTCTCTGAGATTATGTAGAAATTTAAGTTAGGGTTCTAAAAATTGGGGATTTTTTCGAAAATGGGTTGGGGTTCTTAATTTTGTGAAATTTTTTAAAAATCTTTGATTGGGCTGAGTCCCATTTGATGTTTGTGTATCTGTGTTGGCTCCATGTGGCAATTTGAGCATGTATTGAGGCAATTTTCATTATGTTCATGCACTTTTCATCATCTGTGTACTTTATTGCATGTTAGGTGTTTGACAAAATGTCCTAGTGACATTCTTGTGCTGAATTGGACTCAAGTGAGTTCCAATGATTGGATTTTGTCTTGTCTGATCATGTTTATCATGTTTTGGTCAGTGTTTGTGTGTTTTTCACACTTTGTTCATTTTGTGCCTCAATGCCATGCCATGCACACACTAGGCATACCTCTTGCATCTTATGCCGCACACACATACATCAGCACATGCACAACACATACACATACATGCATAGTGATTCACTTCATGCATTTTGATGTTGTTTACATGGTTAAATACTTATAGTATGCTGTTTTGTGTCTACTTGCTCTGTTTTGAGTTTGTTATGCTCTGTTTTTAGGTAGTTTTTACTTTTGTTTTGAACTAACTTGAATCTAATCAAGTTTTTTGTTCTGTGTTTATGTTTTTGCATTTGTTCTCTTGTTGTGTGTCCATTTGTGTAGATGTCTCCGTTTAAAAGCTCAGCTGTGAAAGGAGGCTGCAACAATTGGAAAGAGCTGGTGATTGATGTTGATGACCCTTCACCGAGGTCAAAGAGGACTCGTTTTTCAACATGAGTGTATGACCCTGATCTATTCAGATCTTATGCTTCATTCTAGACTTACATGAGCCAGTTTCGAGATGCTCCACTGCTAGTTGAAAGGGCCGTTGATCAGCCATCTCTCCTAGACACCAGTATTCCCATCTGGTTTGCCACCAAGGATTGGAACTTTCTTCTCTCAACTCTTGAGGATGCATACGAGAACTTGGTGAAAGAGTTTTATGCTAATGCCCTTGTTGGAGGAGAGGAGATCAAGTGCTGGGTTAGAGGAAAGAGGTTCTCAATTACACCCGTCTACTTGGTGGAAATTCTAAACATCAACCGGCCAATATTACCTATCCCATCGGTATATGATGAATTGATTCTGGATGGGAAGTCAATAAGTGTGGCCTCTCTTTCTCCCGAATTAAGGCTGCTCACAATGATCATGTGCAGCAACCTTTATCCTCTATCTAGCATCGGTTACATGAATCTCGGTTGAGCATTATTCTTACATGATCTGATCACTAACTTGGAGATCGATGTGTGTTCCCATATTTTCCACATTGTAGCAAAAACGGTTGAACGGACTGCTTCAAGGAATTATATTCCTTTTTGTCGCCTTATCTCAAGGATTCTAAAGCTCAAAGGTGTGCATCCCTCAGAAGATGAGAGCCCATATCCACGGCCAAGTCCAATTAATATTCGCACTCTCTATGCAAGCATGAGTCACACCAAGAAGAATACTAAGCAAGAGAGTTATGCTACTCAGGGAAGCTCCAGCTCTACCTCCCATGTTTATGATGAATAGCTAGACAACATCATGGCTACTCTTCAAGAGATCACTACCAAAATATTTGGACTAGCTACCATCATGCACTCCCAACACATTCGTTTCGACACCAAGTTCACATCTCTCCAGACTCAAATGGTTCAAATTCAGAGGAAGCTAGAGGAACATAAAGACTAGCTATTCCATGACAAAAAGGGGGAGATGGTGTTGTTGATAGGGGGAGTGTAGTGATAGGGGGAGAAGAAACCAGAAACAGAAACTGCGTTTTCTTTGTTTTACTGCTTTCATTTAAAGCTTTAGTACTCTGTCTTTTAATTTCAGTTTATTCAGTATTTGTTTTTACCTTATTGCTTTGTAGCACTTTTTGTACTTTTAAGATATTGCCAATATGTCTTGAGTACCTCACTCTTGTGCCCTTAGTAGGATTTTGTATCCTAGATGCAAATACTTCGTGTATTCTGCATTGGTTGAATGTTGGACATGCAATTGATCCGTGGGATTGATCTTAACTGCATTGCGTGTCCGGATGAGCATTTACTTGCTAAATGTTCATTGTAGTCATTCTTTAATGACTGATCCTGTTTGATCAAGATATGCTTACATGTTCTATTTTGTTTACTAACTTGACCACATTTTACTTGCTCATAAACGTACCATGTATTCAACTTGTCATAAGCTTAATGAAAATTTTGTTTGTGTGCAAGCATTTCAGGTTACAGGTACATACGTTCAAGTGCTTCACAGCTTCTAGATTAGGTGTGAGTGAGTTTTGCCACTGTTCCCAAACTCACGTTTAAATCTAGAGTCTATTTTAGGGGTTTTGTCACGGAATAGCAAAAGGGGGAGATTGTAAAGTTGTGATTTACAACTATGTGTTTTGTTGGCTTTAATTCCGTGCCAAATTTGATTGTAATTCTATTTCAATCTTTTGTACCCTGTATTTATTGTGGGATTTAATTGTAAGAGTTGTGTGATAGAGAGAGAGTGTGAAGACTCAAGCAATTGAAGATTGAAGAGTTTTCGCGGGTGTCTCGCGACTAAGCATCCCGCGAAGTGACTCATGTGACTTGCAAATGCTGGAATGCGAAGAGTCAGGACATGATGGAGACAACTGTGTCTCGCGAGTATCTCGCAGGTAAGGCCTTCCCGCGAGACACCCGAGAGACATTCTGTTCTGCCATACTATACTATCTGATACAAACTTTCTATACCCACACTATATATACCCACATTACCCACAAATGTTAAGGAGTGCTTTTGAGAGAAAACCCTAGCCAAACACTTTGAGAGTTAGAGATTGTTATACCCACAATCCTCTACACAATAGCTTGTGGATTTTCTTCAACTCCTACCTCTCCATTTCCATACCATTGATAGGTTGATAGCCCAGACACTTACCACACCCTTTCAGAGTTTCAAGTGATACTTTGGAGCTGCTGGGAAGCATTGGAAGACGCCAAAGATGGCAGATGCAACATGGAACTTGTTGCAGGATCTGGAGAACTAGACAAGACATGGTTCCGAGAAGCCTTGTTGGAGTAGGAGCTTGGAGGGCTTAGGTACATCGGGTAGATTAGGCTTCGAGGGTCTGTTGCTAACTCATGTATCCCAACTGATTGTCTAGTGGATCGATTACCGCTTGGAGGGCGGCGGAGAGGTTTTACACCGAGTACTTTGATTTCCTCTTCGATAACACATTGGCGTGCTATCTTGTGTTTGCATCTTTCTTCCCTACTTTTTTATATTTCCATTTTACTGCTGTGTTGCTTTTAATATGGATTAGAGTAGCTTGTTTGTTTATTCGCTCGCATTTACACTATTCCTCACTTAGTATTAAGTTAGTGTAAAATCAATCGAGCCATAACTTTAATTTGGGGGTCTAAATAGCTCTTGTGTTTTCAACACATTTTCGAGCTTTCAATACCAATAAGGCATAAAGTGCAATTATATTTATATAGTGGTATTAAATCTAATTAATGGTAACTTTGGGCTTGTCAAGAGTTGACAGATAAGTTCGAAACCCATTGGAGCTTGAGCTTTTTTTGTCCCTTTTAGTCCCACTCCAAGCCATACACTAAAGCCCAATTGGGCTGGCTCAAAAGGCTAACCCAATTAGATAATTAGTTATTTATTTAATAAGAGTTATTAAATTAGGTAACTGCTAAGGCAGTTATAAAAAGTGATATACGTATGATTAAAGGAGAAACATACAGATTTGTTAAGAATCTCTCTTTTTCTCTTGAACAAGTATGTATAGAATTGATTGAGAGACCACACATCTTGGGCATATGTGGAATTGGAGTGAAGATTGAAAGTCTTCCCAAGTTCAATCTTCGTTTGTTTTTTGAATTTTACTGCATCAAGGTACGCCTTCCTATTCTTTGTTCCTAAAATTTAGATGTTCCACGTTTTCTCACATGAATGAAGTAGATCCGTTTATTTTCGCAGCGTGTTTTTGTTTGAGATGCAAAACTGTGTTTTTCCAACAGTTAGGCACCCCACAACGCCTGTTCATAGACAGTCCTTCGTTTTGGTAAAATCTTAATTTAAGGACATTGGCAATTAAAAACAAGCTATTGGCATTAGCTTTCGGGGCTTTAAACGAATTGAGCTTTGAGGCTTGGTTTTGAAAAGGGTGTGGTCTAGATTGATGCTTCCCTAGTGTGTTTGGAATTGGTGCCAAATTTCCATAGCAAAAATCCGACAGCATTTCACCTTATTTTCGTGGTAGAAATCTAGCAGCGCTTCGCCTCTGATGCGTCATAGCACGCTAAACGCTATCCTCACCAAGCTTTCCCTGTGAGAATACAGCAATGGGGATGCCCTATTTTCACGGTGAAAATGCTATGGTGCATCGGTAGGGTTTCATGCCTATGTATGTGGCACGTGCCATCATACTTATGCTAGGATGAGCTGGAGCCCTTCAAAGCATCAAGCATATTGATGCGTGTCGCATACACGGGGAAACTAATATCACTTGGTGACATGGATCAGGACGGTTACACCGCGATGATTATCCATACAATATAGCGTGAATATGCACCTATAACAGTTGCCTTGGGCACATACCCATACTACAGGGTCAAGAGCGCCTATGGCTAGAGAGAGTCGCTCACGTTGCCACGAGGGTCCATCATACAAAGTGCATAATCACCCATATACAAGCATATATAAATATACATACATCATGCACAATGGTATCACATGAAGTAGGAAAGTAAAATAGACATTGCCAACGTCCCAAGGGTATGGCCCAGCAAGGTACATGAAATGTAAAATAGACATTGCCATACCCAGGGAACGTAGCCCAAGCAAGGAGCAAGAAAGATAAAGGGTACAAGGAGAGGGGGAAACCCTAATACATTGCTCTAGAGAAGAGGCTAAGAGAAAGGGAGAAAGATGTAACCACTCGGGGAGGCTAGGCCTCATAATCTACTGAACATTGCCCTTTGTGGGTTTGCATCTTCTTTCTTGCATCCTTGCCCTTTTTGCTTGCACCTATGAGGTCACACCCTTGCCCTAAGTGTCCATGTTCCAAGCGTGTACTTGAAATGACAAAGGAAACAAACCACAAGACCAACAAAGAAACAACTAGAAGAAAATCATGCTAAAAGACAAACTATCAAAGAGAGTCAAATGGGGGCAAACAAACATGTTATCAAACAAAAGAGGGTGTCCTAGGAGGACAAATGTAGGTTTGGATCAGGTGTTCATGGTTCCATGAGATTGGAGTATGGACGATACACAGACTCATGCATGAACATATAGGCAAGCGTGCAAAGATGCAAAGGAGCAAAGAAAGACAAAAAGGTGGCATAAAGCAAGAAAGTCAAGCATATCAACATTGCACGGAGCGGAGAATGGTGTGTATTAAGCATACCAACATCACAGGGATATGTCTCACAAGCGGTCACATCCAAACAATCCACAAGAGGGACAGATGCAACCACACAAGTAAGTGGCCCCAAAGACTGACGAGCACAAGCCCATGGAGAGCAAAAAGCATGGCAAAGCCTAGATCTAGACAGGAAAATATGGAGATAAAGTATAGAAGCAAGCAAGCATAGACATGCATAAGCAAAATGATCCAAATCCTTTGATATAGGCCTAGGTGTATAGATGTAGGCCTAGACCACAAGATCTAGATCTACAACTTACCTGAAGGGCCAAAACACAAGAAAGAAAAGGATAACAAGAGATAAAAGGCTTTAGTAGCACATGACATAGCAACCAACATGTAGATCTAGAGACATGAACATGGCACGGGGCACACAAAGATAAAGATCTAAGCATAAGCATGCAAGGATCACATAGACATGTAGATCTAAGCACAAAGACAAAATTTAGGCATATCCTAGCCCAAGAAGGCTAGGCCAACATCATCAAAGCGGTAAAACATGGCAAAAAGCAAGGAGACATGCCAAAAAAAGCTATAAAACATGCTAGGAAGCAATATAAAGCAGAGGTATACTATGGAAAGCAAATAGACATGTTATGAAGAAAGATAAAGCAAAAGGTGTTGATTGTAGCTAAAAAGCTACATCTACACCCTTAAAACCTCAAATCCAAGGTCCTAAGACCAAGGAAAGGAAAAAGAATGCAAGAACACTACCTCTTGATCATTTATAAAAGAGAGAAATTAAAGGTTTTTTGATGTATTTGGGAGAGAATTTAGAAAGGAAAAGAGAGAGAATTTGCCTAGAAAATGCTCCAAAACTACCAAAATTCATTTTTTTTTTTTTTCCCTAAGGGGGTCTAGGGGTATTTGGATGCATATTTAATGGCCTTCCTAAACTTTGATTGAGCTGATCTTGGTGTCCCTGAAAATATCTGGATGTCTAGTTTCTAGAACACTAAATAAATTGAAATTACGACGGTCGGATCAAAAGTTATGGGCTTAGGAAGTGAGTAGACGCGCTTTGCATAGTTTCTAGGATATCTCAACCGTTTTAACTTCGATTTTGACCCATGAATAATCGTTGGAAAATGAATTCAATAATCTTTGAAATGACACTGGTCTCAACCCGTTCCGATGATCAGATCGAAATTAGGTTTTTGGGGCCTCCAAGAGTCAACCTCAGGTCAAACTTGGTCAA
Source organism: Notholithocarpus densiflorus (assembly GCA_030021035.2). NCBI lineage: Eukaryota > Viridiplantae > Streptophyta > Magnoliopsida > Fagales > Fagaceae > Notholithocarpus > Notholithocarpus densiflorus. The sequence continues at coordinate 1,831,151 of JARYZH020000019.1, read as the reverse complement.
TTTTGGTCAAAGTTGACAAAAATCACTAAGTAGCTTGGGTTTGATATAGAAACATGAAAAATGTTTTTTTGGGACGATTTTGACCAGCTTTGACTTTTAGTTAACCCAGGGTTGACATTTTAGTCAATTTGACCTGAAATGGCACTTCGAGTTCTCCGATGCCCGAACGAGTTGCGCAACGTCAATCTAGATGTTTCCGTTGCCCTATGGAAGAAATTTAATATTTTTGGAATTTTTAGGGTCTAACACACAAATCGAGAACGGACAAAATACGGTATCTACAACTGCCCCTTCTTTATTTGGCAGCTTGATTACAAGGAGAGGTGTTGGATAAAGAATGTAATTTCGCATTTTATTGCCTCAAAATTACGTGCGACGACTACTGCTCATGGGCCGAGACTAGTCTTACCCTAGTGAAGGTTGAGTTATTGAACCTGGTCTAAGAAAAATTTCTTCTAGCTTGGCTCTTTGGTACTAGGCAAAAACTTACCCCCCTTTTTTTTTTTTTTTTTCTTTTGTTGGTCAACGGTCGACTGGTCAACGTTGACTCGGTCAATGCTGACCGGCAACCACTTTATGTGCACTGGACAGAATTAGCGGCCACTAAAGGTGCTCCGGGCAGACCTGGCAGCCACTAAAGGTGCTCTGGGCAGACCCAGCAGCCACTAAAGGTTCGCCGGGTAGACCCGGAGGCCACTAAAGGTGCCCCGTGCAGACCCGACGGCCACTTTAGTGACTAAGCAATTGCGCGGATCCCAGTACACGACTTCAATCACCAACTAGAAGAAGATGTTGGCTGCAAAGTTCTTCACTTCATCAACAATGAAGATCAAGAAGCACTTGGTTACAAAACCTTAAGGCACAAAGACGCAGTAGCTTCTTTCAGAGAGAATAAGGCATTGGTCACCTTTTGCATATATTCTCCTTGTGTTCTCTTATGTGTTGGCCTCTAAAATAAGCCTTATATAGGTATAGGGTTGTGAGAAAAGAAACCCTACACATACATGTCATCATGGGCTGAAAATCAGATCTAAAAATCTGAATTTCCGTAACCTCGATCGATTGGGAGGTGTCGATCTTTAAACTTCGTCAGATACAACTATCGAGAAGCTATCGAGGAGCTGTCGAGGAGACAGGAGATTTCTCAATCGATCCACCAGCTATCGAGAGGTGTCTAAATTGCGATAACAATCAACTGAAGAGCTCGATAGATAGCCTAACAATCGAGAGGTGTCGAGCAGCTGTCAAGTTATCCGTCTAGCTTTAGTGAACAACTTTTCTTCACTTGTTTCTTGGTCTAATCTTCATGGCTTTAATACTAGACTTGAACAACATGTTTCTTGAAGTATTAAACACATCCTAGATCTACCCAATTACAAGTAAAGTACGTTTTGCCAAAGGATTAGCTAATTACATAAAATAGTGACATATGTTCCTAACAAGTGAATCACATATGTCCTAACAGAGATAAAGAGTGAAACACATACATCATCATCAAATATAGAAACAACACATGATGTATGTAAATGGTTACAAAACCAAAGGATACACAACACAAAAATATATATCAATATCAAAGTGTATCAAACTAACTCTCCCCTTAAGTTAGTTACATAAAAAACATTCTGTCCTTTAACATGAAGGTCTCCCCCTAAATCTACTACTCCCTCTGAGGAAAGACATTCAAATCTCAAATTTCTCCCCCTTTTTGACACGATTGTCAAAGGGCATAAAAAGCCAAAAGACTTGATAGGAGACAGACAAAAAAATGAAATAGAGGGAATGGGGAGAACAAGGAACCATAGACCTACAAGAAAAAGAAAAACAAGATGCTATGGACACAAAGGGAAAAAAATGCAAACCGAAGAAAAATGAAATGCATACAAGGGTATTTCGATCGATCGAGGAGGTGTCGAGAATCTATCGAGCATCCAAAAAGTTCCTCGATGGATTGAACTACCTATCGAGAGCTATCGAGAATGTGATAAAAAGATGTTGAAGAGTCTCGATAGATAGCTTATCTGTTGAGAGCTATCGAGAAGCTATCGAGATTGCTTAAAAACAGTTTTTCAAAGGAGAGAAAAACACAGATATGAATGTGTTGGGGTTTATGCCCTAAAAATCCAATTTATTGGCATGCCATAAATAATTAAAATTTTTAATTATATGAGATTATTTATAAATGAACTAATGAGACATTATCTTAGTCCATGAGATGCATAGTATGTGATTTATGTGAAAAGTCACAGAAGATATAAATCGTAAGTTCTTTGTAAACTCAGAATTTTAGTTCGTAGTCGGTGATGAAATTGGGCGTTTTATCTGCGAAGACTATAACATATCAACTAAGATAATTTGTCTTGATCATGGAAGTAGAGACTTCTAGTTGATATGTTTTAAGAGTTAAGACATATTGAACTGGACCGCTGTGAGATTTATTATTCTCCTAACGACTGTCAAATGAATAATAAATCTCACGACTTCTATTTACATCAACTCTAAATCCTGAGAGAATAATGGACTTGATCATGAGGTGTAAGTTTTTTTGATATATCAGGAATGAGATCTATAAGTTACGATCAAAACCTCAGTATGTTGGGCAGTCGCATTTAGTGTTGATGGAACATATATTCTCAAGATGGAATTCATAATCTCTTAACGGAGATATAAAATATTCCCTTGAGATAAGTTTAATGGGTTTGGTTATTCAGAGTGTTGGGCCCAACCACTTTAGTAAGGAGTTACTAAAGCATATATTTATGAAATTGGATTTCATAAATATATGATGAATAACATAAATGATTAAACTGGGTACTCAAGGATTAAGATGTAGTAATCTTCAAAGTGGCAGTCAACATTCATGACTTTGTATTACTACAAATATTTTAATGAAGGGGTTGCATGTATAATAAAGTCTTGGGATATAATTTATTAATAAGGCCTAGAGTGCAATTATATTCTTATAATGTTATTGAATATAATTAATGGTAACTTTGGACTTGTCAAGAGTTGACAGAAAATCCCAAGGCCCATTGGAGCTAGAGTCTTATTTGTTCCCTTTTGGTCCCACTTTAAGCCACATACTAGAGCCCAATTGGAATGGCCCAAAAGGCTAGCCCAATTAGATAATCAGTTATATATAAGGAGAGAAACATACAGAATTTCTTAAGGGGCTTTTCATAAGAATTTTCATAAGGAATGAAATAGTTTGTATGTGAGTGTTGGACACTCTCTTATTTTCTCCTTGGAAATTGATTGAAAGACCAAACTTCTTGGGAATCAAGTGGAATTAGAGTGAAGATTAAAAGTGTTCCCAAGTACTTCCAAGATTAAAAGTGTTCTTTCCAACAAAATGCAATCAAGTATGCTACTCAACCAGAGATCCAAACAACATTTTAAGCTCTCAAAAACATCTCTTAACACAAAAAATGTCAAGCACAAAGATCCCAAAACACACACACACTAAACAAGTCTAACCAATTTTATATTTCAAAAACAAGTTAAGACAATTTAGTGAGCATACATTAACACATGTATTCCTTGTGATGGCCAAATCACATTGTAACTGCACATGTATCAAAAGTAGCAAAGAATATTGCTTGTTGTGTGTGAAAAACATCACAAGATTGCATAAGTGTCTACATGTTATGACGATTTGAGATATGAGAAAATCACTTTAACTCACACACAATCATAACTATTTGATGGAGACTATCACCTTCGAGGTACATCCTATAACTCCCACATCTCCTAGAATACACCCTTGCAATCATATATAAAACATTTTGATATTTTTGCTTTTATTTTTCTTTGCATATTTCTCTTTTAAGCAAACCATGCATGGGCATATATGAGAGAGAAAAGAAATACCCAATTATGTTAAGCATTTGACATTCCACTTTTGCTATGCCGAAGCATACAAATATCATTTCATGATTGGCGGGCAACAGTGGTAAGATGATTTTTTATGCCTTTCTCTTAGGATTTTCTAGTCCTTCCGGTAAAAAAAAGTGATACGAGTGTTAAGTATAAGAGATTACTTAATCTTACTCATCACAAACACGAGCCGCAAAGCTCACTTGCTTAGTTGTGCATAGAGATTCTCATCTAAGCTATAAAAGATACAAAGTTTAGAAAATTTTGTTTCAATGGCCATCCAAGGTACACAAGTACTAATGTACACATACACACACTGTTTTTGTATTTTTCTGATTTTTCAATTTTTATTTTTATTTTTATGAAAAACAAAATAAACAAAACTAAAAAATAAACAAACAAAACATGTTAAGCAAAGAAAAGCATAAAACTAGATGCAAATGCATGAAAGTGATAGGCCAAAAACGAATTGATCCCTTGTGATAAATTAATTAATTAATTAGCTAAGTTTATTAATTAATCAAATTAACATGCAAAGCGCATGGTAGCACAAACAAATCACCAATTATACTAAGTATGCAGCGAAAAATAAATTGACACGGTGATTTGTTTACGAATGGGGAAAACCTACACGGCAAAAACCTCACCGGGTGATTTTTAGGTCACCACTCCCGAAATTCCACTATTATCATAACAAGCGGTTACAAGTAAATGAATCCTTACCCCAATACCCAATTGGACTTGTTCTGTAATGACAATTTCCCCTTTTGATGCATGGCTCCCAGTATGTGACTAACCAATTGCGCGGATCTCAGTACGCGACTTCAATCACCACCTAGAGAAGGTTGTTGGCTACAAAGTTCTTCAGTTCATCCCAACGATGAAGATCAAGAAGATACTTGGTCACAAAACCCTACGGTGCACAAACACAGCAACTTCTTCACAAGAATGATGAACTAGGGCAAATTCAGTCTCCGATCACAATTTGCTTGAACAAACTTTGCTCAACACTTGTGCAACTTGTGAACTCTTTGACGACCCTTAAAATAATCCTTTTATATGTCTAGGGTTGTGAGAAAAGAAAGCCTAAACACATAATCACGGATTAGAGTAAAAACAAAACTGAAAATCTGTTTTTCATAAACCTCGACAGATACCCTATCTGTCGAGATGCTGTTGAGCCACGGGGTTGAATAGCTCTTCAAGCTCGATAGATGACTAGTTGTCGAGCTTTAATGACAGACACTTTTCAGCTTGAATCTTGGACAGACTTGCATGGCTACAACACTTGATCTTGAAACAAAGTTTCTTGAAGTATTAAACACATCCTAGATCTACCCAAATACAAGTAAAGTGCGTTTTGTCAAAGGATTAGCCAATTAAATAAAATAGTGACATGTTCCTAACAAGTGAATCACATATTTCCTAACAATCTCCCCATTGACAATCCGTGACAAAAACACAACAAACAAATGAACATATAAGAGAAGTCATAAATCACTCAACTCATATTCACTTGTTGAATACAATAAAATCTATCCTAACATAAACTCTTGAAAAACTTTGCAAGAAGAGAGTTTATGGCAAGTAGACTTTGACAACCTGTATTTCTAAAACATTTTAAACAAAACTCATCAAGGCATCTTAGTGTGAAACAGAAATAATAGATTGCATACACGTAATAAGAAGCATGTGCATAAAGAGAGAAAAGAAACAACACATGTGAGAGTAGGTGAAAGAAACATACATCAACATATAAAGAAAATAAGTACAATGTATGTCAATAATGGTCACAAGACCCAAGGTACAAGAATAAATGTATCTAAAATAGAGAAAAGAAAAAGATAAATGTAATCCTCACTAATCCTCACTACATCCCTCAGATAACAACACCCCCCTTAACAAAAAGGTCCTATACTAACTCTCCCCTTAAGAATGACTACTCTCATATCCAAAACTACTTCCCCTTTTTGTCACGAGTGATAAAGGGTAAGAGTGTCAAGTAGACATCTCATCGGTAGAGCTAGCATCTCTATCATCATCATCATTAGAAGCATCATCCTCATCACCATCATCATCATCCTCATCATTAGAATTAGAAGTCACTAGAGGATGTGGAGGAGAAGCCTCAGGAGCAAAGCCACCCATGATCGCCTGCTGTCGTGCTATACGACCGACATGGATGTTCACCTGATACAACTCAGTAAAGAGTGTATCAAGGTGAGTATCTGTGCGCTGAAGTTGCGCCATGATGTCTCCAAGTGACACATTGCTCGTAGAAAATGAGGGAGCGGATGTGGATGGATCAGATCGGGATGGAGTCGAATGGGAGGGAGGAGCTGCTGAATCCAACTGCCGTGACCTAAACTGTGCCTCGCTACGTTTAACGGTAGTGGCGTCTATGGCACATATGACAGAAAAATGGTTGGAAGAGGGAAAAGGAACAGAAAAATGGCATAAAATCCGCGTGATAGCTAAAGGGAAAATGAGCTTATCACGGGTAGCCGTATCCCTATACACATCTATAAGAGAAAGAATAAAATGTGAAGGAAAATCAATAGTAAGATGCTCAAGAAGAGACAACAAAAATCAAACACGAGGCTCTGTGATAGAGTTGTAGTGAGAGAGTGGGTGCAAACAAAAAGTCATCACCATGTTTATGAATCTAGGACCTTTAGCAAAGGCCTTACATGGTGTAAACTGACTATCACCCCAATCAGAAGGGCGCTCGCAGAATGCAGAAATCATCTCGTCTTTAGACACAGTCCTCAGACGCTCACATCCGAGGTAGTTAGGATGCTCCACCCTCGGAATACGAAGCACATCCACAACAAGCTATGGTGTGACAATAATGTGTGTACCTCGAACGCGAGTATGAAAGAGAGGTTCTGAATAATCGAATCCATGCATGTTGGAGTAAAACTCCTAAATCAGCACGGATGGACATGTGACCGGGACGTCACACAGTGACTCCCGACTGTGAATGACATCGGGTAGGTCAGTGTCGGCGAAATTCGCCAAAATGACTCGGCGTTCCGAATGAACACCTCAACGAGAAAAGTTCTCTAAGAAGTCCTTTCAGGAATCCTCATCACGGAACCGAATATGTGAAGGAGTAGGATCAGAAGATGAAGATGCCCTAGAATGCAAAGGGTTCTGGGACGGAGCTGACTTACGCTTAGGTGCCATAGACACGACTAACGTAAACAGAAAAGAGAGGGAGAGAAAGAGAAAATCAGAAAAGTCCCAACACATTTCAAATATAGCAAGTATATTGAAAAAGGAGTACGTATGCATGGGGAATGCATGAACATGTGACATGCAAAAGAAATTGCATCAAGGGCTCAGTCCAATCCAATTCTACCAGCACACAATCAATTTGCATACATCTAAATGCATGGTAATACTGTTATAATGCTTATGTGATGCAATGCATGAGATTTTAAACTCATTTAAGCAAAAACCCATCCTAAAATTTCAACAAAAATTCATCAATTTTTAAAAACCCCAAAATTTTTCAAAAACCCTAAAACCTAGGTTTCAAAACATGAAAATGCATGTAAATGAGAGATTTGAAGCTTACCAAGTGAAAAAAAACTTGTAAAAGCTTGAAGAAACCTTGAGGAAGAAGTTTGGAGTGAGTGAGAAAGGTTTGAGAGGAGTGAACATGAAGCTATCGAGAGAGAGATCGAGAGAAAGTGAGAACCGGATCGCGCTGGACCTTTATATAGAAGGTCAGTAAATCTCGACAGATAGAGGTGTTGAGACATTTGTTGAGGAAGGTGTCGAGAAAAACAACGTCGACAGATGCAGCTATCGAGAAGGTGTCAAGGTACAAGGCAAAGACACAAGACAAGAAGCTCGATCGATCCATCAGCTGTCGAGAGGATATCGACGATGCAGGAACTTTCTCGATCGATCCACCAGCTGTCAAGGAAGTGTTGAGATTGCGATAAGAAACAACTTAAGATCTCGACAGATAGCCAGGTGTCGAGGAGGTGTCGAGATTGCTTAAAATCAGTTTTTCAAGAAGGGAAAAACACAGATATGAATGCAATCAAGTATGCAACTCAACCAAGGATCCAATCAACATTTTAAGCTCTCAAAATCATCTCTCAACAACAATTTTAAGCACATAGATCCCAAAAAAAAACACACACATACACACACTAAACAAGTCTAACCAATTTTATATTTCAAAAACAAGTCAAGACAGTTTAGTGAGCATACATTAACACATGTAAAACCTTGTGATGGCCAAATCACATTGTACCTACACATGTATCAAGAGTAGCAAAGAATATTGTGTGTTGTGTGTGAAAAACATCGCAAGATTGCATAAGTGTCAACTAGCTATGATGATTTGAGATATGAGAAAATCGCTTTAACTCACACATAATCATAACTGTTTGATGGGGACTATCACCTTCGAGGTACATCCTATAACTCCCACATCTCCTAGAAGACACGCTTGCAATCATATTTAAAAGCATTTTAATTTTTTTGCTTTTTATTTTTCTTTGCGTATTTTTCTTTTTAAGCAAATCATGCATGGGCATATAAGAGATAGAAAAGAAATACCCAATTATGTTAAGCATTTGACATTCCAATTTTGCTATGCCGAAGCACACAAATGTCATTGACATTGCACTTTTGCTATGCTGAAGCATACAGATGTCATTTCATGATTGGTGGGCAACAGTGGTGAGATGGTTATTTATGCCTTTCTCTTAGGATTTTCTGGTCCTTCCCGTCAAAAAGAGTGATACGAGTGTTAAGTACAAGAGATTACTTAATCTTACTCATCACAAACACGAGCCACAAAGCTCACTTGCTTAGTTGTGCATAGAGATGCTCATCTAAGCTACAAAAGATAAAAAGTTTAGAAAAACTTTGTTTCAATGGCCATCCAAGGTATACAAGTACCAATGTACACAAAACACACACTTTTTTTATATTTTTCTGATTTTTCAATTTTTATATGAAAAACAAAATAAACAAAACTGAAAACAAAAAAAAAAATGTTAAACAAAGCAAAGCATAAAACTAGACTGACTCATAACTTGAAAGCAAAACACACAAGTAATGCACACACAAAAACAAGAAGAGAGAAAGAGAAAAGTGATAGAATCACTTGGAGCCTTTTTCCTTCCACGCCTTGGAAGAACCTTTCCTTTGAGTGAACCCTTGAACCGGCAGTGAGGGGGAAGAATTGAAACCGTTCAAGTTTGAAAGGAACATGAAGGCTTTGAGTAGATCTCCAAGAGGAGCAAGAGAGGATTGAAGATGATTCTGGCTTCCAGATGCTATCATGACATTGCTCTGTTGAATGGCTAACCACTTATAGCAATTTGGTCGAGGATGACTGGTAACTCCACAATGATGACAGAGATGCTGCTTCTTTTGTTTAGGCTTTTAAGAGTTAGCCTTCTTAGCCCTAGGGTTTTTAGCTTCCTTCTTCTCAAGCTTAGGGGGTGCTTCTAAGATAGATTTACCCTTGTGTTTAAGTTCTCACTATCTAGTTTAGTTTTAATAACATTGTTCTCAATTTCAACATTATTATTAGGAGGAACAAAAACAGTAGTACTAGTAGAAGCAATATTAAAAGAAGAGAGACCATACCCTAAACCGGTTCGATCGGAAGCAGATTTCTGAAGATTTAGCATCTCATCAAGCTTTGCACTTGAAGTCCTCTCCAATTGAGCTCTGACTTGAAACAGCTCTGCTTCAAGCTTCTTGGTCTTCTCAGCTAAGAAGTTATTTTCAAACCTCAGTACTCCAATAGTTTGATTGGCTTCATCAAACTTTGTGGAAAGCTCTTCACGATCAAGTTCCACATCACTGAGCTTCTTGGTGGCCAGGCTATAAAGTTTCTCATGTTTCTTAGAAAGCTTGTATAGTTTCTCATAGGCTGTATGGATATCATCTTGATCATCCATTTTCACAAACTTGGACTCCACCAATTCCTCTTATTCATCTACATCTTCAACAATCCCCTCAGTAGTATTGACAGTGGCCGTGAAGGCATTCAGGATTTCGTCATTCTCATTGTCGGAATCGTTCTCAGGCTCGGTGTCGCTCAAAGTAACAGCGAGTGCCTTATTCTTCCCAATGCTCTTGAGATATGTAGGACACTCCTGTTTCATATGACCGAAGCCTTGACACCCAAAGTACTTAGGTCCTGCGGGAATAGTGTACTGACCGCCATCCCTAGCATCCTTCTTCCCTTTATCTTGACTCTTGAACTGAGAAGAATTGGATTACCTATGGTCCTTGTCGAAGCCCTTCCTATTGTCATTCTTCATGAACGTCTTGAACTGCCTAGTGATGTAGGACTTCATCTTAGAATCTTCATCCTTAGAAGACTCATCAGTATCACTGCTCTTGGCTTTCAATGCCATGCTCTTGCTCTTACCCGACTTACCAATCCTCGTTAACCCTAACTCGTAGGTTTGTAGATTACCAACCAATTCTGTCAAAAGGATCTTGTCAATATCCTTTGATTCCTCGATTGCTGTAATCTTGGCATGGAATCTCTCAAGTAGAGATCTGATCACCTTTCTCACAATCTTGGGTTCAGGAATGGTTTCCTGAAGATTGAAAACTGAGTTCACTATGTCCTTGAGCTTGGCATAGAACTCATCGAACGACTCATCCTCCTCCATCTTAATCTCTTCGAAACTTGTAGTGAGCTTCTGAAGCTTCGAATCCTTGATAGCCTTAGTTTCTTCATAGGTTGTCTGGAGGATGGTCCATGCTTCCTTTGCAGTTTCAGTAGAGGATATCTTCTTGAATTCCTCATTAGTGACTGCACTGAACAAAGCATTCAATGCCCTGCTGTTGAAGTTTGCCACCTTGATCTTGGCATCATCCCAGTCGGTCGGCGCTTCCTTTGGCTTGGTCCAGCCAATCTCTATAGCTTGCCACATCTTCTCATCTAGAGACTGCAAGAAAACTCTCATGCGTACTTTCCAGTATGCATAGTTAGTGCTATCAAATAAGGGAGGTATAATGAGAGGCTGTACTCTATCCATGACAAACAGGGGTCAATGGATCACAAAGCAAACATTAAAACCTAATCAGAGTGTGCATGCTCTGATACCACTTGATAGGCCAAAAATGAATTGACCCATTGTGATAAATTAATTGATTAATTAGCCAAGTTTATTAATTAATCAAATTAACATGCAAAACGCGTGGTAGTACAAACAAATCACCAATTATACTAAGTATGCAGCGGAAAATAAATTGACACGGTGATTTGTTTACGAATGAGGAAAACCTACAGGGCAAAAACCCCACCAGGTGATTTTCAGGTCACCACTCCCGAAATTCCACTATTATCACAAGAAGCGGTTACAAGTAAAGAAATCCCAGTACCTTATACCAACCTATAGTTGAACCCTTACCCCAATACCCAATTGGACTTATTCTGTAGTGACAATTTCCCTTTTTGATGCATGGCTCCCAGTACGTGACTAACCAATTGCGCGGATCTCAGTACGCGACTTCAATCACCACCTAGAGAAGGTTGTTGGCTGCAAAGTTCTTCAGTTCATCCCAACGATGAAGATCAAGAAGATGCTTGGTCACAAAACCCTACGGTGCACAAACACAGCAACTTCTTCACAAGAATGATGAACTAGGGCAAATTCAATCTCCGATCACAATTTTCTTGAACAAACTTTGCTCAACACTTATGCAACTTGTGAACTCTTTGACGGCCCTTAAAATAATCCTTTTATATGTCTAGGGTTGTGAGAAAAGAAATACCAAACACATAATCACAGATTAGAGTCAAAACAGAACTGAAAATCTGTTTTTCATAAACCTCGACAGATACCCTATCTGTCGAGATGCTGTCGAGCCACGGGGCTGAACAGATCTTCAAGCTCGATAGATTGCTAGCTATCGAGCTTTAATGACAGCTAGCCTTTTAGAATAAAAACTTTCCTGGCTATAGTCTGAATCCCGTAAGCTCGATAGATCGAGACATCTGTCGAGCTTTAATGAATCTCGACAGATCGAGCTTCTGTAGAGGAGGTATCGAGACCTGCAGATTGCACTTTTCTTGAGAAGTTCTTGAGTAATCTTCATGTCTTCAATTTAACCACTTGTAATGATCATCTTGAACCTACTTAGATTTACCCAAATACAAGTAAAGTGCGTTTGTCAAAGGATATGCCAATTACATAAAAATATGTCCTTAACAACATATGTTCCTAACATGATTCACATATGTCCTAATAGGTTCAATCCCACAGAAATCAAAAAGAAGGAAGAGGAAGATAGGGTCTTGACTCAATTGAAGAAGACTCAAGCTTATGTATCTGTATGGGGCTTGCTAATGGCTTCTCACAAGCATCATAGTGCTCTCCTAGACCCTTTGAATGGGAAGGTGGTACCCATAGAAACTACATTGCAAGAAGTGCTATCCCTCATGGGAGTTGAAGTCCCATTTCATCCTTTCCTTAACTTTTCTGACGAGGAACTTCCTCTCGAATAGTTACTCATACTTGGCCTTTGCAAATCACCATTGAGTGCATGGGTGCCAAGGTTCCGATGGTGCTTATTGATAATGGATCCGCGTTAAATGAATGCCCTTTTAGGACTGCTCTCACCATTGGCCTAGATGTGGAAACGATCATCCCCTCTCCTTTGACTATTAGGGCATATGAAAATACTTCAAGGAAGGTTATGGGGACCTCCAAAGCTCCTTGCAAGGTTGGTCCATTAGAGACAATTGTGTAATTTCACGTGATGGACATCACTTCTAACTATAACCTTCTCTTAGGAAGGGCATGACTTCATTCTATTGGAGCTATTCCTTCTTCTCTACACCAAAAGATGAAAATCCCATGGTAGGGAGGGATAGCTGTAGTGATTGGTGATGGTGAAATCCTAGCAACTGTCTGTGGACTTGAGAAAGGAGGAAGCGAGCTTCAAATGAGTGGCTTCGAATTTGTGAACATGGCTGATTATGGATTGAAGGATGAAAGGTATACTATGAATTTACTCCCGTATTATAGCCATGAGGTGATTGCAATGATGAAGAACATGGGGTATTGTAGACGCCACATTTTGTTCCCCTTACGACTTGGCCCCCCGTTCCCCAATGATGCTGAAATTCTATGAACTAAGGTTGGTTTAGGGCCTAATCAGATGTTAAATTGACTCAAGAAATGTTAAAATGAAAAAAATATAACTTTTAATGAGCAAATAAATCTATTTTGGAAAAGTAAAGCTAAGGAATTCCTCGACATGCGCACACAGGAATCAGCTTGCGAGTGTAACCATGATGTATGCGCATGGAGGCCCGATCCTGCGTACGCATGTAGGTTTTCAGAAACATAAAAAAAGGCAAGTTTTCTATATTAATATTGAGGTTTGGAATGAATCCCACATCGTCTGGGAGCTGTTCTAAACCCCCATTTTCACAATATAAATAGTTATACATGGTACCTTTTTAAAACACACAAAAATACTAAGGGAAAACACTAAGATTCACTAGAATAGTGAATCAAAGAGAGAGTTATTCACAAAAAATCCTAAAGTCAATTTTCTTTTGATTAGGGCCTTTTCTGGCCTTGATCTTTGAGTTTAAGATTACTAATCACGTTTCTCATTGGTTGTGAATAGATTTGATTGAGGGGAACAGTCAAAAATCAAGCTTGGAAAGCTTTGTGTTTGAGGTATTAGTCTAAACTTTCTTTTTCTTTTTTATGCTAGTCTTTCGGTTTGCTTTAGTTTCTTTGTTTATGTTTGTCTATATAGTTTAGGTTCTTGTAATCTTTATGTTTTAAAGCATGTTAGGATGTTAGATTTATTGTTTTGAAGTCTTGCACTGTTTGCTGTGTTGCTAGGGTTTTTGGGGTGGATTCCACGTGTGTATAATCCTGCCTGTGCACGCAGGCTAGATTATGCGCACGCAGGTTTGTTCATGCGTGTGCATCATCCTGCCCAGAAACCCTAACCCTAATTTTTCTGATTCTATTTCTTATTTAACATGTAATGCTTTTGTTTTAGATCCTTTATATATATATATATATAGTTTTGAGTTTCTGTTCCATTGCTTGTTGTTTGTTTGCTTTTCACATGTTTAAATTATGGTTTATCTTGTGTTTCCTTGTTTTAATGCCATGAACACGCATTCACATGTTCATGCATTTATGCCATAGGTGCTGAGATGTAGCGAGGTAAGTGAGGTATGTCATTCATTCACATAAACATGCATCTTTGAATATGATCTTACTTTGATGATGAGTATGAACATGTTTATTTGGGTGAATTATTCTTGATGTGTAGAAGCAATAATATGCTATTTAGATCTTTCCATGCTTGTGTTTCTGCCTTGATTTATTGTTTATGCCTTGGATATGATATGGTGACATGATGATAGATGGATGTTAGAGTTGATATGAGATGCCATGTATGCTAGGTTTGGGTTGTGATATGCCATGCTAGATGAATGTTAGGAGATGCCATGATAGATGTATGTTAGGGTATGCTATGATAGATGAATGATTAGGTCTTTTTGGGATGATTGATGCCATGTTGTATGCTTAGATGTATGCTAGTGTGTATATGTGAGTTAGAATGCAATATTGAGTATGCCTTTAATAGGGTTAAGACATAAGTCTGTCGACGCCCAGCCCCGATCGGCTAGCGAAAACACTGCCGCCGCCGTGCCTTCTTTCGACCACCCGCCGCGGCGATAGCTCCCACGTGCGTAGGCCCCGTTGGAGGGCTCCTCTCAATGATTAGTGTGCGTGTGTTCGCGCGGAGCTTCGGGTGCTCTCTCTCTCTCGGTAGAGGAAGGTAGGTCTACCTTTGGTGTTATGGCAAGAAGCTAGGCCAATTTTTAGGTGATTACTAAAGGTGAGTGGAGTCGCCACCAATCATTGGGTTTTTCTAAGGTGTGATTGGTCACCTGTTTCTAGTTGATTTTATTATCAATCCTGGGCTAAGAAAAATGGCATTTTTCCTAATCTAATGTGGATGGCAAAAAATCTTGATTCTTAGGTCCGGAAGTTTGGTTACGTGTGGGGAAGGTGTTAGGCACCCGACAACGCCTATCCAATGACAGTCCTTTGTTTTAATAAAACCTTAATTTTCAGAAATTGGTAGTAAAAACATGATTTTGACATTGTCTATCGGGGCTTTGCATGCATGGGGGCTTTGAGGTTTGGTTTTTGAAAGGGCATGGTCCCCATCTATGCTTTCCTATGGCATTCGAGCTGAGAACCAAATTTCCACGGTGAAAATTTGGCGACGTGTCACCTTACTTTCGCAGCGGAAATTAGGCATCGCTTTGCCTTAGGTGACATGGACTGTGACGATCACACCAAAAGGGGGGAGCAAGTATATATACATACATCATGCACAATGCAAGCACACACAACAGGAAAGTAAATGCTTACATCCCTAGAGCATGGCCTAAAATATAGGTGCAGGAAAGTAAACAAGGGTTGCCATACTCTAGAGATGAGGACGAATGGTACAAGGCATGATATACCTAATACAAACCATCTAAGAGAGAAAGGGAGGAGGAAGGAAGGGGTTTAAAAGAGTACATAACCAAAGGGAAATGCTAAACTCCTAAACCTACTGAACACAACCGCTTGGCTTATGTACATGCTTACGCCTGGGAGACTGTGCCCTAGCTCCATGCGTCCTCGCTCCATATGTGTACATGCAAAGGCAAAGACAAGAAAACAGTAGACAAGCAATGGAAGGAAAAGATGCAAAGAGTATATGAAAAGGCATAAAATAGATGAGCGTGATAGACATGGCAATCATAGGAGGAAAGTAAGCAAACAAGCGAAAAAGCAAACAAGCAAGAAAACGAACAAAAGGTGGTGTCTGCGAGGGACAAATGTAGGTTTGGATCGAATGTCCATAACTTCATTGTGTTGAAGCATGGTCGACACACTAACAAGCAAGACTCATGCATGGACATGTAAGCAAGCGTGTAAAGATGCATATAAAGCCAACGAGTGGCACAAACAAGCATGACAAGCATATCATCGCACGGAGCGGAATGAGGGAAAGGTAACCACACAACCACACGCCTGCTAAGGGAGTCAAGCATGGCAAAGCCTAGAACAAGAGAGGCTAACACAAGCATAAAGCATAGAAACAAGCAAACATAGACATGCAAATAGGATGATCCAAACCCTTTTATGTGGGCCTTGGTGTATGGAAAATGACAAAGACCACAAGGTCTAGATCAGGTTCTAACCACTAGGCCAAAATACAAGAAAGAAAGATAAAGCGACAAAAGGGCTACAATAGCACATGGCATGACAAACATAGCCTAGGTCTAGGCACACAAACATGGCATGGAATGCACAAGCACATGGAGAACTACATGAAATGTGTAGAGCATAGATCCAAGCACACAAGCACGTGAAAACATAGATCTAGGCATAGGCACGGCAATACTTGTGTGAACATGTGAAAGCTTAGCACATAGACGTGGTAGAACTTGGATCCAAGCATATAGACATATACAGATGTAGATCTAAGCACGAAACATGGTGAAAAGCGCATTAATACATAGATCAAAGCAAGGCATAACCAACGATATCAAATGGGCATGTGAGCATGTAACCCTAACATCAACATAGAGCAAAAAAAGGAATGAAATAAAGGAAAGCATGGCATAAAACCCTAAGCATGTAGATCTAAACATACGAGCATGTAGAAACATAGATCTAAGCACAACAACATGGCACAAGACATAACAACCTAGAGATTTAAGCTAAGAGCACAAATAAAACAACAAACATGCTAAGGAAAGTAATAAAACATGTTATTCAAGCAAATATAAAAGGTTAGGGGTGTGGATGATAGAAAGAAAAGCTACATCCACACCCCTAAACCCCAAATCCAAAGCGTAGAACCAAGGAAAGGAAGATTGGGTATAAGAACAATACCTTGTGTTGTTGGTGAAGAGAGAAGAATCAAGAGGCTTTGATGTGTTTTTTTTTGGGTGTTTTGTGTGTTTTTTGGTGTTTGGAAGGGAGAAAAACATGTAAAGAAGCTGGGCAGAGAGCAGAAAATTAGAAAAAAATGTATGGATCTTGAAAATCCAATGGTCGAATCAAAAGTTATGGCTCTCAGAAGTTTGTGGTGCATCGATTGATATGTCATCCCTGTTTTCGTGATATCTCAGCCGTTCTAACTCCGATTTTGACCCATGAATAGTCGTTGGAATGAGAATTTGATAATCTTCACAATGGCTTTAGTTTCAACCTGTTTTGACAGTCGGATCAAAATTAGGGTTTTTGGGCCCACCCGAGATCGACTTCGAGTCAAACTTGGTCAAAGTTGTTAAAAATCTACGAGAAGCTTGAGTTTGATGTAAAATTGTGAAAAACGTTGTTTTGTGAGAGTTTGGACCTCGTTTAGCCTTTGGTCAAACCTAGGGCTGACTAGGGGCATTTTGGTCATTTTAGCTGAAAAGGCATTTCGGGTGCTCCAATGCCCGAACGAGTTGCGCCACGTCATTCAGGATGTTCTCGTGGACCCATGGAGAGAAAATGATGTTTTTGGATTTCTTGGGGTCTGGCACACAAATCGAGGGCAGACAAAATACGGTATCAACGGCTGCCCCTCCTTTATCTGATATGTCGAGTGCAATGAGAGGTGTCGGATAAAGACTGTGATTTCGAATTTTGTTGCCCCCAAATTTGCATGCCGGGACTGTTCGTGGATTGAGATCAAACTTTACTTGCTTGGCCCGATCTGTTGCAATTGCTATTAGAATATTTCCCGAACATGTCTCTGCTCTCTGGAAGGGGCAAAAAGAGAGGTTTTTTTTCTCCATTTTTTTTTTTTCATAAGTTTTGACTGGGTCAACGTTGACTTGGTCAACACTGCCTGCCGGCCCTTAAAGGGCTGCTGGGCAACCCAAGCCTATAAAAGGGCCCTTTTGCTGCATTTTTTTTGGCTCATTTCAACACTTCCTCCCTATTCCTTACTCTCTACAAAAATTCCTAGGGTTCCCGAAGCTTAGCTGGTCCTTTCAGCTTTAGTCCATTATTTCAGTCTACCGCTTCAGTCTTTTTTGTACTTAAGGTCAATGTTTATTTTTTTCTTCTTCTCTTTATTTTTCCTGCAAAATGTTAGTAGCAATACTACTAGAGATGCATGCTAGTGTTTATTCTTTTTTTTTTCTTTTTTTTTTTTCATAATCATATTTTTGCCATGATTTATGCCATGCTATCTTAGGAAAATATGCGTGCATTTTGTTTTTGGTATATGAGTGCGTAAATATGTGGTAATTTAAATGCTGCAAATAAAAAAATGCAGGACATGGGTAAGGGGACTTACCTAGTAGTCGGGAATAGTGGGAATGGTGAGATGTACGAGGGATCCAGGTAGAGATAGAGGATATCTGAATAGCAGTCTTAGGTTGTAGAAGCTTGAGAAATTTTCAGAATTTAGTGTCAAAATGCTGGCAAAACGTATGGCACAGTCGCTAGTTAGCCTGAAATTTGGGAAATCCGAGTAGAGACAGATGATATGTGAATAACAGTCCCGATTTAGTGTCAGGTAGAAACAGAGGATATCTGAATAGTAGTCCTGATTTTTTCCAAGTAGAAACAGAGGTTATCTAAATAGCAGTCTTGGTCTTAGGCCGAGTAGAAACAGAGGATATCTGAATAGTAGTCTCGATTTTTGCCAAGTAGAAACAGAGGAAATCTGAATAGCAGTCTTGGTTTTAGGCCGGGTAGAAACAGAGGATATCTGAATAGCAGTCTTGATTTTGGGTCCTTTGCAAGTGTGTGTTGGGTACAGGCCTGCACGTTTTTAAAATAATGTTAGTCCACTTGCGTCGCCATTTGACTTATGGGCTTACCAATTATGTTTGGATTTCTTGCTGTTTTGTAGATTATGTCACGGAGGACGAGTTCTAGGGGAGATCGGGGGAAGGCCCCCATGTATGCTACATCCCACGGGGACGATTCTTCTAATGCGGAGACCGCTTCAGCTGTTAAGCAGGCGGCTCGGGTTTTGCAGAGCCACATTGATTGCGGGGGTGATAACCCCAGGCCTACAAGCGGTATACCCATGGAGACCCGGTCTAGGAGACAATGCTCAGTTGAGATGGCCAGTGTCTCCTCTGCGTCCTACAATGTTTCTAGCGGGGCTTCTTCATGGTGCAGGCCGACTAGAGGGAGGGGGGCCTCTGGAGGAGAGATGCGAGCCAAGGACATCCTTGTAGACATAGATGATGAGTTTCCTAGGCTAGAGGTCCTGCCAGAGTTTGGCGCTCGGAGGCGCAGTTTGAGGTCAAGGTTCCCATCACATCAGGCCGGGGTCGATGCTCACACCCGAGCCGTAGATAGAGGCATCCAGGACACCCACCTTCATCGGGGGCTGAAGGACCATCCTTCCGCACCGGCACGGAGGGGAGAGGTATGTTGCATCTCTTTCTTGGTCATTCAGATTCTGGTTATATGCATGTACTAATGAGTAGCTTCTGATTTCAAATGCAAGGGGGGCGACAAGCTCCGTGGTCGGGGCGCCTGGTCCACTTTTCTCCGGCTGGTGTTCACTCCTAGGAACCACCCGCGGTACGCTGCATTTTTAAGAGAGCAGGAGTTTGAGGACTTCCTGCAGATACCCCCGTTCACCATGAGGCATGGGATCGGGGAGGCTTTGGTGTGGCAGTTTCATGCCGAGATGGGTACCTTCCATTTGAGCTGCGGGGAGTATGCAATCCTCCCTCTTGATTGGACGGCCATTCTAGGTATCAAATTTAGTGGTCTCCCAATTCCGACTGAGGAGATGAGCTTCGATATGGCTTGCGAGCTCTTGGGCATCCTTCTTCCATTGACTGTGGAGACGAGGGGATATTTCAGGCCCACTACATCACCACAAATCCACACTGAATGGCTCAGAGTAGTATTCCCTAGGACGTGGCACCCACTAACATTCATCTTCATCGATTCTTCCTGTGGTTCCTCAGTAGTTGCTTCTTTGGCAACAACCGGTCAGTGTTGACTTGCTAACTGCTATGGACCATAGGAGTAGTTTCTGGTATTAGGACATATGACTGGGGTCTGTCACCTATGGCTTCTTCATCGCTTTCTTGAGGCGAGCCTCTCAACAAGATTTCAGGAGTTTGGAGGGATGTTGGTAGATTTTGACATGGTGGGTGTATGAGTACATCCCAGCTTTGCAGACACATTATTCAGGCTTATCCACGATAGCATACCCTCGAGCATATGTGTGGGCTCATTGTAGGATCACGAGGGTTGTCGTAGTTCAGCCAGTGACTATTTTCGCAGGGCCTATCATTGGAGATGTTTTTGTGAGTGGAGGCAGGGTGTTGGGGGGTGTTATCCACGCTCAGATGGCCACTGGGGTAGAGTGGAGAGTGCGTGCAGAGGCCAGGGTGACAGAGCTTGAGGCCCTAATTGCCGCTAGAGAGGTGCATATGTAGGAGGAAACTACTCGGGCATTAGCTCGAGAGAGGGAACTCTAGGAGAGAGATAGGGAGGTTCGAGCTACCATGGCAGAAAGAGAGCGAAGTCAGTTTCAGAGTGAGATAGCCACACTTCATGGCTATACCATGCTATTGGCGGGAGAGTTACGAGCATTTTTAGCAAGATGAATTTTGATTTGGCTTATTTTGATGTGTCACATAATATTGAAATTCTGCACTTAAATGATTCTAATGAATTTGAAATTGAAATTAATAAACAATTAGGAAAGAAAATTGAACCTATGGAACCAACTTTTGAAACTCTTAATTTGGGCAATGATGAGAATTTACGCTTAATTAAAATTGACTCAACCTTAAATGAAAAAGAAAGAAAATATCTTAAAGAGTTGCTCACAGAATTTCAAGAAGTATTTGCTTGGTCCTATGAAGATATACCTGATATTGATCCCGAGATAGCTCAACACCAGATTGATACTCACGCTCAAATGGTACCCGTCAAGCAAAAGTTGAGGCGTATGAGAGCCGAATGGCTTCTAAAGATCAAAGAAGAGGTTACCAAGCAATTGAAGGTAGGGTTCACAAACCCGTACACCAAGCCGAATGGATAGCCAATGTCGTGCTAGTATGCAAGAAAAATGGGAAGGTAAGAATGTGCGTGGATTTTAGGGATTTGAATAAGGCTTGCCCTAATAGATGTTATAGTGGATAACACAGCTGGTAGTGTCTTGATGTCTTTCATGGATGGTTTCTTGGGATATAACCAAATCAAGATGGCTTCTAGGGATATGACCAATGAAAGTTCACTTTGTGTGTAAAACACTAGTGAATGTTTAGACCCCCAATTTCAAAAATACAAACACAAGCTTATATTCAAACAATGCGGAATGATAAATATAAGCTATACCCAAACAATCAAATGACTCTAAGCCACAATTTAATCACAATACAATAGTAATTAAAAGCAAAGAGTAAGGGTTAGAGAGATGCAAACACAAGATAACACCGGCACGTGTTATTGAAGAGGAAACCGAAGAACTCGGCGAAAAACCTCTCCGTCGCCCTTCAAGCGGTAAAATGATCCACTAGAAAATCAATTTGGATACATGAATAGCAATAAACCCTCCAAGCCTAATTTACTCGATGCACCTAAGCCCTCCAAGCTTCTTGCTCTAATAGGGTTAAGCCTAACCTTGTCTTCTCTAGCTTATCGGATCTCGCAATAAGCCTATTGCATCAACCAAATGAATTAGTCCTCTCTGAACTGCTTCCCAAGTGCCAGTTTCGACTGATTTGCTACTTTTGGCTAATATTATGAGAGATTATACCCTGGAGTTTGAGATCTGGGTTGAGAGGGCCCTTGCAAACCTGAGGGAGTGACTGAGGGAGACTGTAAAGGACAAAGATTGCTGTAAGGAGTTAGCTGATACACTCATAGAGGACATTGAGGAGATGAGTAGCGTGCAGGAGAGTGAGCTTGCTACTCTCAAGGCAGAGCTCGATCGGAGCGGGCCAGCCCCTTTAGGCACAGAGGCTGTGTCTGATCATTTGGGTTGTGTTTGACCTACTGGCATTCTTTTCTATTTACTTTGTTTCTGCACATGAGCTGTGTAGTTAGTATCCCACCATGTATGGAAAGGTCCTTCGTAAATTGCTAGGCATTTGCGTAAGGCCTTCCGCTTTTTGTTTGAGTTCTTAAAGTATAGTCTAGTTTGTTAGGCATGCTTAGAAACTGAGAGATGGTGGAGAGAGATGTTTATGATGATATTCAGGATATATTTATGAGATGAGATTTCATGTTTTGATACCAGAATGTATGAAAGAAACAGAATGGCACAATATAGGCATGTTAATGAATATGCGGGCAAATGCTTTGAAAATGAAAGATTATACAAATAAGTAATAAATGTAAAATCCATGCATATCAATATCTTATTTTTCCAAGGATACATCATGTTCTAGAGGGATCTCTTCCTTTTCCCATTGAGGTACATTTCCCATTGGCATGAGCCAGGACATCTTGAGCGGACCACCGGGTCGTGGCAGTATTGTAGACAGAGAGCGATCTCAAAGGTGTCTTAATATCTTGTCTTGGACGCTGGATCCCTTTAATTTTCTAACCTTGAGCAGACATTCAAACAGGCCAAGCTGACTGATCTTTCTTTTAGGATGTGATCGAACTAAGATGGTTGCCTACGTACCTCTACGAGGAAGGATCAGGTCATCACGTAGTTCAACTGACTTCTGATTTGCCTTAATTTTTGCCTAGACTGCCCTTTCAGGTTTTCAATCTAGCAAGCTCTCTCACACTCTTTCTTTTACTCTCCTTTTGCATAGTCCGCCCTTTCGGGTTTTCAATCTACCATTTATGTTTTCTCACAAGCTCTTTCTTTTGGCTCTCCTTTTACGTAGACCGCCCTTTCGAGTTTTCGATCTACCTTTTTACATATTTTTTTTTTTTGTTGTTTTTTTTTTTTTTTTGGATATAAAAATACAAAAATGAGGTGCACTGTGAGGCTTCTTTATACAAAGTACCGTATGACAGCGTCAGAGTTGGTGGGCATGTTGAAGTCATGCCCATCCATGTCGGCTAGAATCAAGGCTCCTCCGGAGAAGGCCTTCTTTACCACATATGGGCCCTTGTAGGTTGAGGCAAACTTTCCTCTGTGATTAGGCATGGCCTGGTTGCGCTTCTTCAAGACTAGATCGCCTTCTTCGAAGACTCTGGGTCTAACTTTCTTGTTGAATGCTCACTCGGTGTGTCGTTGGTACAACTGTCCATGGCACATTGCGGTCATGCGCTTCTCATCTATCATGTTTAGTTGTTCATATCGGGAATGGGCCCATTTAGCTTTTGACAGCTTTGTCTGAGATAAAATCCTGAGAGACGGGATCTTTACCTCTGCGGGGAGGACGGCCTCTATGCCATGTACCAGTGAATACAGGGTTGCACTTGTGGAAGTACGAACAGAAGTGCGATAGGCGCACAGAGCAAATGGTAAGTACTCGTGCCAAGCCTTGTATGTGTCTATCATCTTCACCAAGATCTTCTTTATGTTCTTGTTAGCGGCTTTCACTGCACCATTCATTTGAGGGCGATAGGGAACTGAATTTCTGTGTTCGATCTTGAACTGTTGGTAAAGTTGCTTGATCACTTTCCCATTTAGGTTTGTCCCATTATCTGTAATGAGCTCTCCTAGCATGCCGTAGTGGCTAATAATGTTGTGTTTCAGGAACCGGGCTACCACGGCTTAAGTGATGCTCTTGTACAAAGTGGCTTCCACCCACTTTGTGAAATAGTCGATGGCCACCAAGATGTACTAGTGACCATTTGAAGCTTTCGGAATCACGGGTCCGATGACATCCATGCCTAGGCTGAGAAGAGCCATGGTGCTGCTAAAGAGTCCAAAGGTTGAGGAGGAGTGTTCTTCCGGTCTTAATAGGCTTGGCAACAGTGGCATGTCCTCATATGTTTAATGCAATCATTTTCCATGGTAAGCCAATAATAACCGGCTCTCATAATCTTGTGGGCCAAGAAGGGTCCATTGGCATGAGCCCCAAGTAAGCCTTCGTGCATCTCTTCCATCAGATGATTAGCCTTGGAGGCATCTACTCATCGAAGCAAGGTAGAATCATAATTCCTTTTGTATAGGACTTCTCCACTCAGGAAAAATTGGCAGGCCATGCGCTGGATGAACTTCTTTTCACTGTCTGTTGCACTAGGTGAGTACTCATAATTCTTGATATAAGCCTTGATATCATGGTACCATGGATTTCCGTCGGCTTCGACTTCGACACTCATACATTCTTTGATGTTCATGCAATAGGGTGGGACTTCTATGCGCAATTCCCATATATCATCTCCTTCTGATAACTTAACCATGCTAGCTAGTGTAGCTAAGGCGTCTGCAAACTGGTTGTGTGCTCGGGGCATATAGGCGAATGTGATGTTTCGAAACTTCGAAATCAAGTGGCTGACACATTTTTGATACGGAATTAACTTGGTGTCTCTGGCTTGCCATTTTCCTTCGATTTGGGAGATGATTAACAAAGAATCTCTAAAGACGCTCAGGTCATAGGCTCCAAACTCTAGGGCCACTTGCAGGCCGACTATGCACGCCTTGTATTCTGTGATGTTGTTGGTGCAATCGAAGTTCAGCTTGAGTGAAACAGGGATTTGCTGGTCCTTAGGGGAAACGAAGACTGCTCCCACTTCATTTCTGGTAGAATAGGTGGCTCTATCAAAATAAAGCTTCCAATGCCACAGTTCCACACTATCTGGTTATGGCTTTAGTGCCATGACATCCTCATCAAGGAAGAGGGATTTCGAAAGTTCTGGATTGTTTAGCGGCTGATCCGCTAGGTAATCGGCTATGGCCTAGCCCTTGATGGCCCTTCTCATCACAAACACAATGTCGAACTCAGAGAGCAACATTTGCCAACAGGAGATCTTTCCTGTAAGAGCTAGCTTTTCAAAGATGTACTTAATGGGATCCATGTGGGAAATGAGTCACGTGGTGTAGTAGAGCATATATTGCTGCAACTTGCAGGATGCCCACGCTAGGGCGTAACATGTCTTCTCAATGGCGATGTGGTTGATCTCACAACTGGTGAGCTTCTTGCTTAAGTAATAAATCGCCCTTTCTTTCTAGTCGGGTTCAGCCGATTGGCCTAACATGCAGCCCATGGAGGTTTCTTGTACTGCTAGGTAAAAGATCAACAGATATCCCAGCGTCGGGGGAACCAGAACATGAGGGTTCAACAAATACTGCTTGATCTTGTCAAAGGCCACTTGACACCCATCTGTCCATTCTATCTTTGTGCCCTTCTTTAAGAGCTTGAAAAACGGATCACATATGGCGGTCAATTGCGCTATGAAGCAAGCTATGTAATTGACTTTGCCTAAGAAGCTGCGAATCTATTTCTTAGTTTTCGGTGTCGGCATATCCCGGATGGCTTGGACTTTGGCTGGGTCCACTTCAATTCCTCTTTGGCTGACTATGAAGCCAAGCA
This sequence comes from Notholithocarpus densiflorus, assembly GCA_030021035.2. Classification (NCBI taxonomy): domain Eukaryota; kingdom Viridiplantae; phylum Streptophyta; class Magnoliopsida; order Fagales; family Fagaceae; genus Notholithocarpus; species Notholithocarpus densiflorus. The sequence goes on along the minus strand of JARYZH020000019.1, from coordinate 1,805,806 downwards.
GTTTCCCTGAACTAGCTTCGAAGACACACTTGTTAGGGTTTAGTCTCAATCTGTACTTGATAAGGCGTTTGAACAGCTTTCTCAAACCTACTAAATGATCCTTTGTAGTGCAGGATTTTGCAATCATGTTGTCTACATAGACTTCAATCTCTTTGTGCATCATATCATGGAACAAGGTTACCATGGCTCGCTGATAAGTAGCACCAACGTTCTTTAAGCCAAATGGCGTGACATCATACGCATAAGTTCCCCTATGTGTAGTGAATGTTGTCTTGGCTTTGTCTTCCTTGGCCATCTTGATCTGGTTATAGCCTAAGAATTCATCCATGAAGGAGAAGAACCTGTTGGTAGCGGTATTATTGATCAATGTATCGATATGCGGCAATGGGAAATTGTCCTTGGGACTAAACTGGTTCAAATCCCTGTAATCAATGCACATGCGTACTTTCCCATCTTTCTTAGGCACGGGAATAATGTTGGCGACCCAATCTAAGTAGGCTATTGCAGTAAGGAAACTGGCTTTCAACTGCTTTTCTACTTCTTCTTTGATTTTCAAGATGATCTCAAATTTCATTCTTCGAAGGGCTTGTCGCACTAGGGGCATTCAAGCTTGATTGGAATTCTGTGCACGACAATCTCAATATCTAATCCTAGCATGTCTTGGTAGGACCAAGCAAAGATCTCCCTGAATTCCTTAAGTAGTGTTGTGAGCTTGTGTTTCATGTCTTCAGGAAAGTTTACCCCAATCTTGACAGATTTTTCATTCTCGCCTTCGTCGGCAAGGTTAACCACCTCTGTCTCTTCTATGTTGGGCTTAGACCCTTTGCTCTCTCTATTTAGAGCTTCCAAAATATCACGAGGCAGACTCATAATATCCTCTAATCCTTCAATGTCATGTTCCAACTCTATTGTCTCATTCATGTCATCAATATCCTCGCTATAGTAATTGGACGATGTACCTACTTGGGAATTAGAATAGATCCTATAGAATGGAACATATATAAGGAAACATAAGACAATTTGCACACACATATTCATAGGAAAGCAAGTAAAGAGATAAATGCAAGGATTTCTTGAATAATACGTTGGATAATTTCATTAATGGATTATAGACAGGGGATAACAAAGTTCATGCCTGATAAAGATAAAAAGGAAACATTTTTTTTTTCTTGGAGAATAAACTAGGAAATGCAAACAAGGAATGCAGGAAACAGGAAATAAGCATGCAAAACAAACTAGATATGCTGTTCCAACTCTTTCGGGCAATTGGAGGACCCAACCACACGATAATGGAATACTCCTTACTTAGTCGGTACAACCATAAAGCAGGGCTGGGCGATCCAATGGCCTATTGTCTTGCCTGGCACATAGGGCCTAATAGTAGAAGTCAGATCATCCCCTGAGGATATGATGGCATTCACTAAGAATTCTTCTGGACAGATATGGATGAGGCAAGCTAGATCTGATTCCTCCTCACATGATTCCTGTGCTACTTCTGATCTGATGACCTTGGTCGAAGCCGAAAAAGTGACCTTGATGTGGGGAATAGACATCCCTTGGCTAATGCACTTCCTTTTCTTTCCTCTAGAAGCCTAAAAAATTTCTTCGTTGAAGGGGTCATAGCCCAGATCGAAACCTCCTTTGTTATCCGGGAGTTCAACCAAAGAAGCCTTCCCATGTCCTACAGCACCAAGGCCTTGGCCTAACTAATAACCAAATTTGAACATCTCCTTGGCAGCCATTAAAGTAGCTGAGGGCCATGCCGACTTGAGTTCTAAAGCTCTAGAAATCATGGAGACTAGCTTGAAACTGTGAAAAGTTGCCTTCGGAAAGGCATTAGCACCAATGTAGGGGACAAAAGTCTCCTTGAAGAAAGTCAGGGGTTCCTCAGCCATAATAGTGATCATTAGATCCTCGGACGGGAACTTGAGTCTCCGATGAAGGTAGAAGTAATTGTACCCGCAGTGTGTAGCCAAGGCCTCCCTAAGAGCATATTATAAGGGGAATCCACCTTGATGACTTGGAAGTTGACCATGAAAGACATGGGGCCAACTCCAATGGTTAACTCGATCTCACCTTGCACCTCCCGGAGAGTGCCATCAAAAGCTCTAATAATCATGGTGGTATAGCGGATAAGAGAGGTATCCATATTCAAATGCTCTAAGGTGGACATCGGGGAAACATTCAGGGTCGACCCGTTGTCAGTTAGTACTCTGGCGATGATCATATCTTCACACTTTACTATAACGTGCATGGGCAAAGTATGCTCTCTACCTTTTGGTGGTAGTTCATCATCTGTAAAGGAAATTTGGTTGGTGGCCAACACTGTTGAGACCATACCTTCAAAGGTGGACTCTGTAGCACTTATGGGAACACATGTCTCTTTCAAGAATTTCAAGAGAGCTTTGCGATGGACATCAGAGGATAGCAATAGCACTAAGATGGAGATCTGAGCTGGCGACTTGTTCAGCCGCTGAGTCACACTGTACTCTGAGTTTCTAATAACTTTCAAGAATTCCTCGGCTTCTTCAGTTGTGACCCTGTTCCTAACAAGTTCGGCGGCACCTTTGCCAATCTCTTTCCTTTTCTTTTCTAGCTCCTCGGGAGTATAGCAACGATCACTCCTAGTGAGCCCAGATAGACCTGAAGAGATATTGGAACAGACCTCCTCTTTTTCAATACGAGTAGAGATCAAGGACACATCATATTTCCAAGGGATACGATGACTATCTTGATAAGGGAACGGCTTCGGCATGCGAATGATAACACCCTTCTGAGTTTGAAAATTGGATGCTATAGAGAACGTCTTCAGATTAATGACCACCAGATTGGGCAAAATAGCTTCAAGGGCCTTTGAGCTGGATACCCCAGAGATTCCTAAGGCAAGCTTCGGCAAAATAAGAGGATTGAAACCTCGGATAGTGGGAACAATGAAAGTTCTCTCCTGAACTAATGATGAATTTGGCCCAGTGACTACAAGCAATGCAAGAACTAAAGGAGCGAATCCTCCAATGGTAGGTGAGGCTTGCCCTTTCCTTAAATCTGATGACCTCGGATCTGCAGGTGATTCTATGATCTCCTCAATGACTGCTGAAGAGGGAGGCACTGAAGTAACCTAGCCAAGGCGTTTCTGTAGATATTCGTCCCAATCCTTCCTTGACCCAACTGATATAGCATTGCAGCTGGCTTCTGACTAGAAAGTTGGAGGACACAAGCTAGCAGCCATACAATCACCTTTTCGCACAATTTCCTTTTCGATCCAAATGATATCGTGTTTGACTAGACTTTGCACTTGTGCTCGAAGCATTTTACAGTCAAACAGGGCATGGCTGTCTTCACTGTCACGGAATGAGCAGATTCCCCCAATCAAATCCCAGGGTTCCTATACCTTGAAGATCAAGGTGGCTCTCTTGGACCAAGGCTCGAAGCATAGCCTTCTATGGGAATAATGGTGAGGAGAAATCCGGAACCCTTTCTTCCACTGTGATGATGGCATTCACATTCCCTTCCTGATGGGGAGGCAAAGGGTTGGTGATGATGTTTGGAGCGACTACATTATCAAACTGTATTAACTTGTTGTCTATGAGATCCTAGACACGGTCTCTCAAATGATGACATTCTTCAAGGGTATGCCTTTCGGCCCTGAAATGGTGTTCACATTTCTTTGATGGATCAAAATTAGGTGGTGTAGGCCCTTCCCTGGGCCTTTGAAACATCAGGGTCACCAGCTTCCTTTCCAACAGGTAAGCGTAGAGATCTGCCAAGGGCATGGGTAACGGAGAATACTTTCGATTTTCCCTCCTAAAGGGATGAGATGGGTCTAGCCTCCCTTTCTGATTAAAGGCTCGGTTAAGCGCTTGGGTAGACTATCCCTATTGCTGATAAGGTCTAGCAACTGGGGTAGCATAGGCGGGAGCAACACCCCTAGGCCTTTTTGATGCATTATCGACCATATGAATGTCGGCATCCTTGGTCATACGGCCGGTCATTCTCCTAACTTGTTGTTCAACCATGGAACTCAGAGACTCGGCATCCATGATTTTCTTGCTTCTAATACCCTCGTCAATGCGCTCCCTAATAGGGATGAGGCTAGCGAAATGAGTGACTTGGGTGTTGATCATTTTCTCATAGTAAGGAGGCTTGAGGTTGTCAATGAACCACTTGATCATCTCATTTTCCATCATAGGGGGTTGCACTTGTGTGGCTAGCTCATGCCACCTCTGGGCATACCCATGGAAGGACTCCCGACTTTTCTTTTCTGTCCTCTGAAGAACTGTGTAATCGGGAGCTATCTCGGTGTTAAACTTGTACTACTTTAGGAAAGAGTTAGTCATTTCCCTCTAGCTAGAGGTCTTTTCCAATCTCACATACCATGTGGTCGTGGGGCCAGTCAAGCTATCAGGGAAAATCTGGCAAAGTAGAGGGTGATTATCCCTATAAGAAGCCATCCTCCTACATAACATGCGCAAGTGAGCGGAGGGGTCTCCTGTACCATCATACTTGACAAACTCTGGTGCCTTGAACTTGGGAGACATAATGACCTGAGGGAAGTTGGGCAGATTATCTAGATAAACACTTCTATGGACACTAGAGCCCTCTATGATATGAAGCTTTTCGACCAGTGTTTCCACTTGGCTTTTGACTTGGCCGTACCCAGATATGAGAATCTTATCCTTTGAAAGATCCATTTCTTGGTCGTTACCCTAGGGCGGTACATTGTGGCCCTGCTCTTGTACTGGCTGAGGCTGATTTTCATTCTCAATTTGGGGACCTCCTTGGCCATGACTGGAAGAATTTTGTCTTCCTCCTACAACTAACTGTTGTACCATGCACATTAACTCGGCAGGACTCACTTCGGGAGTCGAAGGCCCACTGGTAGACATCTTTTTTGCACGGGACCTAGTGATGATGGGATCGCGATGTGGTGGTAGCTTAGACTATTTCTTTTTAGCAATCTTTCGGCAACCTTTTGATCCTTGTAAAGAATAGGAGGTGAAAGAAACGGGGTGTATTTGACAAGGTGGAAACACAACACCAAAATCAAGTTAGTTTATGCTCTTGCTATTTAACATGCACCTACCATTTTCAGAAAAAAATTTGGCTTTGCACCCTTGATCGGGTATTCATCATGGTGAGTTTCTATTATGATGCAAGATTAATGCACAAGATTGGTAAGTAACCGAAACTTTCATGATATGCCCAACAAATTTGGGAAAGACCCTTCCTTTGATTACAAGCTTGTACAAGATTTGCTTTTACAATCCTGGGTTTATCGGCTCCAATGATGGGCCTTTTACAATACAAGAAATGCAACTACGAGGAAAAGCTCGGCTTCTGACAATGTGGACTTCTCGGGGAAGCTCTTGGACAATTGGACCTCTTAGTAACTTGAACAACATGGATCTCTTGGACTTTTAGATCTCTTGGGGGAGCCCTTGGATTCTTGACATCTAGGACCTTTTGGCAATTTTGACATCTTGTGATCTCTCTGATGAATTAAACTTCTGGGCAATCTTTTTAGATATTTTCTAGGGAAGCTTTTGAACTCTTGATGCTTTGGATCCCTTGAATGGAGTTTCGGTTACTTGCCACAATTAGGTGATGGAACCAATTAGTGTATGCATGAGTGCCTTTGTAAGGTTGTAAACCCTTAGGGATAGGGTAAGATCTAGCATGTATAAGCAACGAGGTTGCTTTTCCTAGGAGTTTAATCATGGAAGCTGTGCAAATAGGATAGAAAGAACCTGGAGTAGAGCACAATTTCTTTGACGCAAGAGAAAAGGGCGCACCTGTTACAAGACACTTTCCCCTGACCTTTAGCCCTATAAAGGTATCCTTTCCTAGGCTTGGATGTTCACTCTTTAGGTTTCGCCTAGTCCTGATGGGCTCTAGGCTTAAGCTAGTCCTCACAGGTTTAACATAACTAGGCCAACTATATGCAAGGGCTTAATTGGTATGTGGTTCCTGTCCTAGGGTACTCAATCGCCATACCCCTCCCTTCATGGAAGTTACGGGGTAGGAAGGATCGAAGGGGCCTTTTTAGCAACTCCTGTCCACCCATGGACCCAGAAATGCCTACAACATCAGCCCCGAATCTAACTATGGGTAACACTGCCGATGTGTTTGTCTGGGCATCTACAAATGGGGTGATGAAATCCCTAAAGAGATGTCACTACGCTAGCAATGCGGAGCTCGGGTTCAGCTCAAAAGGTTGTATATGTCATGCAATCCTTAATGAAGGGGAAAGAATTTTTTAAAGCACGGCATATATATATATATATATATAATGAGGGGTAAGTTATCGACAAAAGGGGAGGCCGACCGGGGCCATATGATTACAAAAGTAAAATCCGACTGAGGAGGCATTACAAGTGTAAACTAAAAAGAGGGTTGCCATCTGATTACAAGTATTGGGTTGTAAGGAGGAGGCTGTACTGAGTTTTTCTTCAATTGGGACTCCAATTAGACTTGCTTCAGAATGGAGCTTTGGCTTCCTTAAATAGGCTGAAGGGAGCTTTGGATCCTCTGAAGAACTGCTGAAATTCCGGAAGGTGAAATACTTTTACTGAAGGTGAAAACCTTTTCAACTGAAAGCAATCAGTGATTTTGGAAAGTAGTGCTGGACTGCTCATGAATAGTGACTGCGAACTGTTCATGAATAGTGTTCTATCTTTTGTCTTTTAGTGGCGGCTGAGTGCGAGTACTATTCATTAATAGTGACTGGTACTGTAGATGAATAGTAACCTGTCTGAAATGCTGTTCTGAATAGTGACTGGTGCTATTTAGGGTAACTTAATCGCTATCCAAATTGTAACCATCATAGGGATCCAGAGAGTCCTGGAATAATGGGTCGAAAGGACAGTGATTAATTAAAGCCTCTAAAGAGGTAGGAGAAACCTTTTCTTCTAACTTTAGCTGTACTGATTGGAGGAGCAATTGATTTGCAAGATCTTTTAATTCTTTGCTAGATTTTTCGGCGACCTGGATGGAGTCTAAGTTAGATTGAGATCTTGATTTCTAATCAATAGCTTTCTAAACTGGAGGAGGGAAGTCCTTATGGAGCTGATTGATGACCTGTCAATCTTAAGGCTATCCCACCATTTAACTGAGAATTCCCTGTTTAATAGATTATTACAAATTGCATAAGACCACATGCTAATCCAATGGATATTGTATTTGATAGTCATATGCAAAATTACTGGAAACTGGGAATTGTGTCTGTTGGTTTGAATCCTGGAGCCAAAATACCTGAGGGCATCCTGAAGGGGCTCGGGGAAGATCTGGGGAACTGATCCAAACATTTCCCACCACTTAAGGAACAATCTGGAGAACTTCTTATCAAACATTAAGAACCGTGAATGATCAAAGCTCTTGTTTTGGTAGAAGAGGACATTCTCGAAGGCGTCCATATAGTCATAATAACTATAGTAGAGTTCAGAACCTGTGAGAGACTTGAGGTTTGTGAGAACTTTGAGTAAGGAGTGGTGCCTTCCCCATTCTTTGTTGCTGACAAAACCTGTAATGATAAACTTATGGTAGAGGACTATTGAGGGGTTCCCTTTGTTCATGATATTTTCTACTCGAGTAGACTTTTCTTGGATAAGGATGCTCTTATAGAACTTGATATTTTTCTCTAGGTGTTTTGGGAGGTAGTGCCAATCTTGGGGCAACGCTTCCATGGCCATAGCCAACAGATCCTTAATATGAACTAAATGGGGTTCAATATAAGAGATGTACTGGACGAAGGATTTCTTAACATAAGAAGACCTTCCTTTTCTGGATAGGTAGAAAGAAGGCTTTTGGGACTGTATGGGGCCAAAAGGTTCTTCTACTATGTATGGGGTGATTGCCCTAAGTGCTGGGGTGGCTAAGGCTGAACAATAACTAGGTTGACTATGGGATGGCCTTTCATAATTTGGCTTTGGGATTGTGGAAACCAAATAACGGTTAGCTATGGTCGATGGGGAAACTGGTACTAATTGGTCAGGGTTCTTTGCTTGACTAGTACCACCAGGGTGTAGGAAAAATGCATGTACGCAGCGGAAAAATTAACGGATCTACTTCATTCGCAATTGATAACATGTACTATGTAAGTTTCAGAATTTGAGAACAAGAATGCTTACCTTGGTGTGGTGAAATTCAAAACCGAAGATCAGAAGTTCTTGGGAAGACTTTTAATCTTCACTCTAATTCCACTTAATGCCCAAGATGTGTGGTCTCTCAATCAGTTTCCAAGGAGAGAATAAAGAGTGTCCAACACTCACATACTAAGTATTTCATTACTTATGAGAACTCTCTTATGAAAGACCTTCATCTTAACTTTATGAAAAAACACTTATGAATTTTGTATGTTTCTCTCCTTATATACAACTGATTATCTAATTAGGCTAGCCTTTTTGGGCCATTCCAATTGGGCTCTAGTATGTGGCTTGGAATGGGACCAAAAGGGACCAATAAGACACTAGCTCCAATGGGCCTTGGACTTTTCTGTCAACTCTTGACAAGTCCAAAGTTACCATTAACTATATTTAATACCACTATATAAATATAGTTGCACCCTAGGCCTTATCTATAAATTATATCCCAAGACTTTATTATACGTGCAACCCCTTCATTAAAATATTTGTAGTAATACAAAGTCATGAATGTAGACTGCCACTTTGAAGAATACTACATCTTAATCTTTGAGTACCCGGTTTAATCCTTAAAGTTATTCATCATATATTTATGAAATCCAATTTCATAAATATATACTTTAGTAACAACTTACTAAAGTGGTTGGGCCCAACTCTCTTGAATAACCAAACCCATTAAATTTATCTAAAGGGAATATTTTATATCTCCGTTAAGAGACTATGAATTCCATTTTGAGAATATATGTTCCATCAACACTAAATGCGACTGCCCAACATACTGAGGTTTTGACCGTGACTTATAGATCTCACTCCTGATATATCAAAACAACCTACACTTCATGATCAGGTCCATTATTCTCTCAGGATTTAGAGTTGATGTAAATAGAAGTCGTAAGATTTATCATTCATTTGACAGTCGTTAGGAGAATAATAAATCTCACAGCGGTCCAGTTCAATATGTCTTAACTCTTAAAACATATTAACATACCAACTAGAAGTCTCCACTTCCATGATCAAGACAAATCATTGTAGTTGATATATTATAGTCTTCGCAGATGAAACGCCTAATTTCATCACCGACTACGAACTAAAATTCTGAGTTTACAAAGAACTTGTGATTTATATCTTCTGTGATTAAATCACATAAATCACATACTATGCATCTCATGGACTAAGATAATGTCCCATTAGTTCATTTATAGATAGTCTCATATAATTAAACTATTTAATTATTTATGACATGCCAATAAATTGGATTTTAGGGCATAAACCCCAACAATCTCCCACTTGCCCTCAAAGACAATTTACCATATATCCGACACTTATCTCCCTTTAGAGTAATTCATAGTTACTCTAAGGCAAGACTTGGAAACAAGTTTCAGCCAAATTTATTTCATAAATTAATTTTTTATTTTTTTTTATTTTTTTTTCACTACTACTTCTCACGTGCTCGTATCTCTCTAATGAGATAATACTTTCGCTTAATGTGTATCTTCATCACTTAAGATGAACACATATCTTGAAGTCCAACTTCATGAATCACAATCAAACTGCAAGTCAGTTTTTGTACATCCAGTATCTATCAAAACCTCACTTTGGTGGACAAGTATATAATCCCTCATTCTCTTAAGATATATGAGTGTATGCTTTACTCTCACTAAATTAAGTGATCTTTGATTCAACTGATATTTGCTTACTATGCCTATCGCAAAATAGATATTTAGCCTAGTTTATAGCATAGCATAGAGATTTCCTATTGATATGATATTAGGAACCGTCTTAATATGCTCTTCCTTTTATATGTCTTAGGACCATAATCCTTTATAAAGGAACTTCAAACTTAAAAGGAAGGAAATCCTTTCTTGAAGTACTACATGCTATACTTGGCTAGAATCTAATCTATTTAAGCAGTTTGAGCTAGACGCAATATCCTAATTTCTAAATTTTAACAAAGTTTAAATCTTTAGGATGTGACTAGTCTTTCCCAAGTACTTTATATCAAACTGGACTAGACAACAAAAACTCTATTGATGACAATAACTCTATATCATTCTAAATGATTAGAATGTCATCAACATACATTAAGAGATTTATTATTCTATATAGCTTTTACACATCTAAGGCATTTTAATATTTGATCAAAATCAAACAATTTGATTTCTTGATCAAAGATGATATTTTTATGATTCATATGCTTGCTTTAGTCCATAAATGTAATTTAAGCAACTTGCATACTTAACACTACTGATTCTTTGCTATGAACAAGTCTAGTTACAACATATAGATGTCTTCCTCAAGATTGCTACTAAAAGAAGCTTTCTTGATATCCATTGCCACATTTCATCCAAATGAAATATAATGGATAACAGAATCTAGATAGAGTCAAACTTAAATATTGGTGAAAAAATCTTTTCATAATCAAACCATTTCTTTCTGAATAAATATTTTCACCACTAGTCTTGACTTTGAAGGTTTGCACCTTCAAATCTATCAATCTCATTTCCTTGTAGACCTATTTGAGAACAATAGGCTCAATGCCAATAGGCTCCTCTACAAGTTCTAGACTTTAAATAGAATCTAATTCTATTCACATAACCTTGATCCAATAATTCATATTCATATCATCTATTGCCTCTACGTAGGATCGAAGATCAAATTCATATCCTTGTAGAATGACTTCAAAAGTTTATCCCAAAAGTGTGAATTTACAATCCTCCCACTACGATATTGTACCGGTGTACTAGCTATATATCTATAGAATAATACCTTGTGGTGTATCTAATACAACCATCTCATTTCTAAATGTATTTTATAGTTGTCTTACAAAAAAAAATTCTGACATTTTCTTCTAGAACAATTCTTTAAGATTATTCATATAGTCATCATCAAGAACTTTGTATTTGTACTTTACAAACATCTTGTCTTCTTTATGACTACCAAAACAATCTTCTGCAATTTCTTTTGAATACCCAACATAAGCATACATTTTTCTACCTTTTGATTTCAATTTGTCAGACTTCCTTTCTAACACAAGTGCTAGACATTTCCAAAAGTGGAAGTATCATATACTAGGTTTTCACCCAAACCACAATTTGACAAATTCCCTAGGAACAAACTTTTGAAATCAACTTTAGAAAATGTATAGTAATACAAAGAGTATATCTCCAAAAGAAAAAGGCAAATGGAAATACTTATCATGTACTTTACTATTTCTAAAAGAGTCTTATTCTTCCTTTATGTATGTTATGACTTAAAGAATTCATTAATACTATATTCCTTTATAATAAAGGAGTTCTAGATCATATTATCCTCTAAATAGAATTCATAGATTGAGAATATAACAAAATAGTTTATTATACATGCAACCCCTTCATTAAAATATTCGTAGTAGTACAAAGTCATGAATGTAGACTGCCACTTTGAAGATTACTACATCTTAATCCTTAAGTACCCGATTTAATCCTTTACGTTATTCATCATATACTTATGAAATCCAATTTCATAAATATATACTTTAGTAACAACTTACTAAAGTGGTTGGGCCCAACTCTCTTGAATAACCAAACCCATTAAACTTATCTCAAGAGAATATTTTACATCTCCGTTAAGAGACTATGAATTCTATCTTGAGAATATATGTTCCATCAACACTAAATGCGGCTGCCCAATACATTGAGGTTTTGACCGTGACTTATAGATCTTACTCCTGATATATCAAAACAACTTACACTTCATGATCAGGTCCATTATTCTCTCAGGATTTAGAGTTGATGTAAATAGAAGTCGTGAGATTTATCATTCATTTGACAGTCATTAGGAGAATAATAAATCTCACAGTGGTCCAGTTCAATATGTCTTAACTCTTAAAATATATCAACATACCAACTAGAAGTCTCCACTTCCATGATGAAGACAAATCATCGTAGTTGATATGTTATAGTCTTCGCAGATGAAACGCCCAATTTCATCACCGACTACGAACTAAAATTCTGAGTTTACAAAGAACTTGTGATTTATATCTTTTGTGACTAAATCACATAAATCACATACTATGCATCTCATTGACTAAGATAATGTCCCATTAGTTCATTTATAGATAATCTCATATAATTAAACTATTTAATTATTTATGACATGCCAATAAATTGGATTTTTGGGCATAAACCCCAACACAGGGGATTGCTGTTTAGGCAACTTTGAAGGTTGGGGTTGTGCGGGTTTCTTCCCAGACATCTTGGTTTGGACTCTGCAAAAATTCACGGGTAAGGAAATCAGGGATACTATTTTGGGCTCCTTTTATGAATTCTATATCAAAGTCAAAAACGGAAAGGATGGCTTGCCATCGTGCAAAAAAAATTTTTGATGCAATGTTTTGAACATCTTTTTCTAAAACATGTTTTGTAGATTTACAATCTATCCTTATTAAAAACTTTTAATTCAAAAGATCACTTTAAAATTTTGAAATGCATAGTACTATAATTAATTTGGGTGGGAGTCCATATTCCTGAATGGAAACAGACTATCTGTTTAGGGGAAGTGGAACTGGTACGTTGGAGGAGAATGCCACCATAACCTATGTTAGAGGCATCTGTCTGGACAATCTTGAAGGAATTTTCTGAGGGAATTCCTAAGCAAAGGAGAGTCTTGACATATTGTTTGATCTCTTGGACGATTGTCATATGGGCTGGAGTCCAAGGGGATGGATTGGTTCGGAGTCTATCAAAAAGAGGTTTGCATTGCTGCCTAAGATTTTGATAGAAGTCTGAAATGTAATTGAGAGATCCTAGAAATCTCTGAAGTTGGGTTTTATCTAGTATTTGATCTGGGAATTTTTCAGCAAACTGGATAGCTCTATCTATGGGTTTGATGACACCATGATGAATATCAAATCCTAAGAATCGAACCTTAGTTTGGAAGAGTTTGATTTTTTGGGCTGAAACAACAAGACCATTGAGCTTGATGGTATAGAGAAATGCTTGTAGGTGTTTCCAATGTTGATCTAGGGATTCTGAAAAAATGAGTACATCATCGATGTACACAATTGCATGACTGGAGAATGGATTGAAAATCTTATTCATGATATTTTGGAATTCAGAAGGTGCATTTTTTAGGCCAAAGGGCATTACATTCTATTCGTAATGACCAAAGGGTGTGGTAAAGGCTGTTTTATACCTATCAAACTCTCTGATTTGTATCTGCCAAAAACCACTCTTCATGTCAAACTTGCTAAAAATCACTGCTCTACAAAGCCTATTGCTAAGTCTTTTTTGTTGGGAATTAGGTACCTTACCCATTCTAAGACTTTGTTAAGGGGCTTGTAGTTGATAACTAGTCTGGGGACGCCTCTTTCTATCTCAGCATTTTTCTGGACATAAAAGGTTGGACAAGACCATAGTGATCTAAACTTTTTGATGATCCCCTTTTTTAGGAGATCTTCTATTTCTGCTCTACAAATATCCATGAGTTCTTGGTTCATTTGGATAGGTCGAGCTTTGGTAGGGATATCCTTTTCTTTAAAATCCTTGACATAGGGGAGAGTCACTTCATGTCTCTTTCTATGCCAGAAAGCTGTAGGTAGATCAAAGCAGACTTCCTGCTTAAGTTTTTTTTAAACCTTCTGATCTCTGCTTGAATTTCGCTACAAGTTATTTGTTCCTCAAATTTCTTGTATCTTAAATCATCCTTAAGGTGCTTAAGATGCTGAGTTTTGGCACTAATCAGGTTTAGGGTTTTGGAGACGGAAACATCCTGGAGAGATCTAATTTCTCTAGGTTCCGGGCTCCTAAGGAATTTAAACTTGACTGGCTGGCCAAAGGGATGGGTAGTGATGCCTTCACTATCCATGGTGAAAGGATATAACAGACACATGAATGGGTTTCCTAAGATGACCCTATCTATCATATTCTTAACAAGGACAAATGTTGTTTTGAAACATGAGTTGTCCTGACACACATAAGCCTTTGGGATTTTGAATTCAATCTGCATTTTTCCACCACTTGTGGATGTTAATCTCTCCTTAGTCTTTTTAAAATACTTGGAGGGAATGATTCCTTCTTGAATGCAGTTGAGATCAACTCCTGAATCTACAAAGGCTATAACCTCAAATTCAAAATCTTTGCTGATGACAATCCTGACTTTGGAATGCCATTTCTGGAAGTTAATCCTACTGATGGTTTCTAAGAATTTTTGGGTTGGTTGCCCTAACTCCATATCAGCTGTAGGGTTAACTAAATCATCTTCATCATCAGAAGGGTTTTGAAATGAGGGACCTTCCTCATTGCCTTGATGAGAAGTGTTTTCCAAATGCTTAAACCTTTGATCAAGGAAATTGTGATCAATCCTAAGAATGGTTAGCTCTTGCTTGAGGATTCTAACTTCTAACTTGGTTTCCTTGATTTCATGTTGAAGATCGTTGACTGTAACTTCCTTCTTGGATTTGGTAAACCTATTGTAGATCTTTTCTAGGTCTACTTTGGGTTCTTGAATCCTTGGTTCGGGTTTACTGGTTTCTCTAACTAGGGTTTCATGGAATTTACCAAGCTTTTGGGCTTTGATAACAGGGTCTTCGATCTGTTCTATGAGATCTAGGATAAGCTCTTCTTGCTTGCTGAGAACACTGATAGTTTTGTTCCTACAACAACTATCCTTGCATGCCATAGGGGCATCTGGGCCACTAGAGGTACTCGAGGAGGCTCTAGAGGGTTCAGAGGATGACTGGTTTAGTTGGTAGATCTCATTGTCTCTAGAACTGCTAGATGATTCGCTTTCAGTGCGGTTAAGTTCCAGGAGTTTGAGGATCTCTTCTTTACTAGTTTGGTCATTGACTAGGGTGTTGATAAGGGCTTTGGCCTTAGATCTACACTCGTTTCTGAAATGACCTTTCTTGCCACACTTAAAACATTGACCTTTTTTGGATGCTCTGAGTGTGGAGTCTTTTCTTTTGCCACTGTCTTTGTGGTAATTTCTGGATTTATTTCCTTTCTTATAGAAATCATTGTCTTTGAAGTGACCATACTTCTAATTCCTATAGTACTTGGAGGTTGCTTTCTTCCTGGAAAATTTCCCAGAGTGATCCTTTTCTCTAGATTTTCTTTTGGAAGGGGCTATGGAGGGTAAGCCATATTGAATACAGAAGCTTCCTACTTCGTACTTAGCTTTGCTTTTGGAAGGGGCTTTGGATTTTCATATCTCTGCACATTTTCATTCTTTCACTTCTTATTGTGCTGGATATGTCTCCATAGGTCAGGTTATCATAATCTATGACATCTAAGGGAGTGGTAAGGGTTTCTTTGACCTTTTTGCCAAAGAGCCTAGGTAAGCCATTGATAAACTTCTCTTTCCAAAATGGAGAGTTACAATCGCTTCTATGCATGACTCTGGTAGTAAAGATATCTTTATAGCACCTATAGTCACCAAGGGTGCGACACCTAAGATTACTTAACTGATTGTAAATCTTGGATGTGATGTTGCTAGGTTTTCCTACGAAGTGTTTCATGATCGTATAGATTAGGGTGTTAACTCCATCAAGAATTCCTCTTCCTATGAGTTCGTCAAAGATAGGAGTTCCTTCCTCATTTTTTGGATTGCATGCTTGATATCTTCCCTAGATTCTTCTGTTAGGCAGTTGTTCCACCATTGTAGAAGTTTGCCTGTGAATCCTAAAGTTATGAGCTCTATGACTTCTGTGTGGGGATGGCTCTCGTTTAGGTAGTTATTGGCTACCATAGTCATATGCTGGATAGACCATTTATGTTCCATTCATAGAGTTTACCAGAGGATACAGAGAATTGGTTGCTAACATTCTTTTCCTCGAATTAGAGGTCAGGAGGTGTTGGTCTGGGATACCAATTCTTGGTTAGGCTAGTTGGGGTTGGATGATGAAGCCTTTTCACCTCTAAACCTCGAAACTGGTTTTCTAATTGTTCTACGTCCTTGTCTGACTCTTGAGAAGTTTGACTAGAACTACTAGAGGCTGTGTGGACGTCTAAGATAGTAAGTCGAGGGTCAATGCTAGGTGAAGGGGTGACAGGTTCCTTCTTTACTAGTTCCTCAAGTTTCTGGGTGACAATTTCTAAGGCTGTTTTGTCCTTAGACGTAAGGCTGGCTTGCCTAGTGACAGGTAGCTTGACAAGGGGTTTCTCTAAAGTTGGGATAGGCTTGGCTTGGTTTCCTGGCTGGAGGATAACCTTGTTTTCTATCCTTCCTTCCACCCTATCGAGCTATTTTCCTATAACATCTAGACACTGGTTAGTGTAGTTGTTCTGTTCTATCACCTTTTTGACAAGTTTCTCATCTCCAGAAGGAAATTTAAAGGGGGTAGCAATTACATCTTGTCCCTTGTGCTTAAAGGTTATGGCTTCTAGAGGAGGGTGACTAGACCAGATAACCTCATTGTTTTTCTTGGTCCAGTTGGTTTTGGTGAGAACACAAGATTTCTTGTGCCACTCAAAATGGTTCTCAAAATATTCAAAGAAAGGGATATTGCTGGATATCTCTTTCATGAATTCTTGCCATTTTTCTAACACCTCAACCTTTTGTTCTTTAGTGTGGTTGGCTCTGTATGCTTCTCTTTTGACTCTATTTCTTTCAGAATCAAATTCTTTTCCTAAGACTATTAAGTTAGGGGTGAAGTTTTTCTTTATAACCATAAGCTCATGGTCCACTGGGGGCTCTGGTTGGAATGGTTGTTCCATATCAGTGTGGGATGGGGATGGAGTGGATCGATGATGGTTGTCATCCTCATTGACAACTGAGTCTTACTCTCTTCTAAATTTTGGGAATGGTACAAGAGGTCTGGATGAGCTACACTTGGATGCCGGCCTATCCCGAAGAAGGATAGGGGACTATCTGCTGGGTTGGTGAAGATCAATTGGGGATTTAAACCTAGATTCATCATAGTCTAAAGGTGTTCTAAACCTAGACTAGTCAAAGCTTAGTCTTACGGTTCCATCGGCTAACTGCTGGACAAAGTCTAAGTCTGGATTCTGGGCTGGGTTTTGGATCTGGAGAGGATAGTTTTCATTCTCTAGAGTCCAATCTAGAGGGAATGTGACTTCGGACCATTTCAGGGTTCTGGGTACCTGAATCTTAGATCTAGGGTTTGTGGTTTGGATGAGAGTGGTTTCTCCTATCTTTCTTTTGTCAAGTGCTTGGACATTTAGGTTTGTCCTGATACACTTATAATATACTCTGTATATCAAGGCTATTTGGTAGGTTCCCTGCACCATGAGGGTTCCCTGGGTCTTGATATTAAGGGTTAGAGCTTTCATGATATGTGGGTCGTAAAGGCTGACTGTGAAGTTGGGGAAATAGTAAAAATGAATTGGTCTACAATTGAGACTGGTTTGAATGGTTCCTAGAAGACTGTCATCAAACCAGATGTGATGTATGTCTCTAAGGGCCATATGGATTGAACAATTCAACCCTTCTCTAATCAAAGGTTTGACTCCAACTTGGACCAAACCTATGTGTAAATAATTGTGTCCGTCCTTCCTGTGTGCTAACAGGGTGGATGGTGATAACAAGTAGCATGTTTCATGCTCCTTGTTAATACCAAAAACTTGTTCTATGGTCTTGACATGGTAATCTGTCTTAAATGCTTTTTTAAGACTCCATGAAGACTTATAGATTTGATGGGTAGGAACTTTAGGGATATTCCAATCTCCTAGTTTTAAATCTACATCTGATAACTCATAAGACTCAGAATTGAGAATTCCAACTTCTTGTGGAATTTCAGGGAGAAATGATCTTTGGCTGGTAGAAGAGTTACTTCTAAAAAACCTATTCATAGTTCTGGATTAAAAGCTTAGGTTAAACAATTAAAACCTAATTGTCTTTATCTTCAAGCTGTTGGATCTAACCTTAGATTTGTAACAAGGATACTTTCCATGACATCTTGCCTTCTCGTGCATTCCATGACCAATTGCGATTCCTGTTTCGCCTAAAACGCCTATTTTTCCGGCTAAACAGCTACTTCCAAGGATATCCAAGACTTACAAGGTTAAACCTGCACTGATCTAGTCTTACGGGTCACAACAGTATGCATCTGTAACAAACTGTAGGGCTAAGAAAAATTTTTAGGTGATTACCAAAGGTGAGTGGAGTCACCACCAATCATTGGGTTTTTCTAAGGTGTGATTGGTCACCTGTTTCTAGTTTATTTTATTACCAATCCTAGGCTAAGAAAAATGGCATTTTTCCTAATCTAATATGGATGGCAAAAAATCTTGATTATTAGGTATGGAAGTTTGGTTACATGTGGGGAAGGTGTTAGGCACCCCACAATGTCTGTCCAAGGACAGTCCTTTGTTTTGATAAAACCATAATTTACGGAAATTGGCAGTAAAAACATGATTTCGGCATTGGCTACCGGGGCTTTGCATGCATGGGGGCTTTGAGGTTTGGCTTTTCAAAGGGCATGGTCCCAATCTATGCTTTCCTATGGCAAGTGAGTCGAGTAATAGATTTCCACAGCGAAAATTTGGCGATGTGTCACCTTACTTTCGCAGCGGAAATTAGGCATCGCTTTGCCTTAGGTGACATGGACTGTGACGATTACACCGAAAGGGGGAGCAGGTATATATACATACATCATGCACAATGCAAGCACACAGAGCAGGAAAGTAAATGCCTACATCCCTAGAGCATGGCCCAAAATATAGGTGCAGGAAAGTAAACAGGGGTCGCCATACTATAGAGATGAGGACGAATGGAACAAGGCATGATATACCTAATACAAACCATCTAAGAGAGAGGGAGGAGGAAGGAAGGGGTTTAAAAGAGTACATAACCAAAGGGAAAGGCTAAACTCCTAAACCTACTAAACACAGCCGCTTGGCTTATCTACATGCTTGTGTCTGTGCCCTTTTTGCTTGTGCCTGGGAGACTGTGTCCTAGCTCTATGCGTCCTCACTCCATATGTGTACATGCAAAGGCAAAGGTAAGAAACCAGCAAACAAGCAATGGAAGGAAAAGATGCAAAGAGTATATGAAAAGGCATAAAACATATGAGTGTGATGGACATGGCAAGCATAGCAGGAAAGCAAGCAAAAAAGCGAAAAAGCAAACAAGCAAGAAAACGAACAAAAGGTGGTGTCCGCGAGGGACAAATGTAGGTTTGGATCGAATTTCCATAACTTCATTATGTTGAAGTATGGACGACACACTAGCAAGCAAGCAAGACTCATGCATGGACATGTAAGCAAGCGTGTAAAGATGCAGATAACGCCAACAAGTGGCACAAACAAGCATGGCAAGCATATCATCGCACGGAGTGGAAAAGGGGAAAGGTATGCACGAAGCAATCGGCATCATGGCGATGTGTCCCAAGTAATTGCATCCAAACAGGGCCTTATGGGTGTCAGTTGTAACCACACAACCACATGCTTGCTAAGGGCGTCAAGCATGGCAAATCCTAGAACAAGAAAGGCTAACACAAGCATAAAGCATAGAAGCAAGCAAACATAGACATGCAAATAGGATGATCCAAATCCTTTTATGTGGGCCTTGGTGTACGGACAATGACAAAGACCACAGGATCTAGATTAGGTCCTAACCACTAGGCCAAAATACAAGAAAGAAAGATAAAGCGACAAAAGGGCTACAATAGCACATGGCATGGCAAACATAGTCTAGGTCTAGGCACACAAACATGGCATGGAACGCAAAAGAACACGGAGAACAATATGAAATGCGTAGAGCATAGATCCAAGCACACAAGCACGTGAAAACATAGATCTAGGCATAGGCATGGCAACACGTGTGTGAACATGTGAAAGATTAGCATGTAGACGTGGTAGAATATGGATCCAAGCATATAGACATATACGGATGTAGATCTAAGCACGAGATATGGCAAAAAGCACATAAATACATAGATCCAAGCACGGCATAACCAACGACATCAAACGGGCATGTGAGCATGTAACCCTAACATCAACATAGACCAAAAAGAGGAACGAAATAAAGGAAAGCATAAAACCCTAAGCATGTAGATCTAAACATACGAGCATGTAGAAATATAGATCTAAGCACAACAACATGGCACAAGACATAACAACCTAGAGATCTAAGCTAGGAGCACAAATAAAACAACAAACATGCTAAGGAAAGTAATAAAACATGTTATTCAAGCAAAAATAGCAAGATAAATTATAGAAAAAGATTTAGAAGGTTAGGGTTGTGGATGATAGCTAGAAAAGCTACATCCACACCCCTAAACCCCAAATCCAAAGCGTAGAACTAGGGAAATGAAGATTGGGTATAAGAACAATACCTTGTGTTGTTGGTGAAGAGAGAAGAATCAAGAGGGTTTGATGTGTTTTTTTGGGTGTTTTGTACTTTTTTGGGTGTTTGGAAGGGGTAAAAACGTGTAGAGAAGCTAGGCAGAGAGAGAGAAAATTAGAAGAAAAAAATGTGGTCTCCTCTAGTATAAGGGGTGCCTGGGGTTATTTATAGCCTCGACACGCATTACGAGGCAGCGGCCCTTGTAGGGCCGCCTAAAAATGTGTTGATATGGCCACTCCTGGAAAGATCTAGACTTCCTATTTCCAAAAAGGCATGGATCTTGAAAATTCAACAGTCGGATCAAAAGTTATGGCTCTCGGAAGTTTGTGGTGCATCGATTGGTGCGTCATCCCGACTTTTCGTGATCTCTCGGAAGTTATGGCTCTCCGATTTCGACCCACGAATAGTCGTTGGAATGAGAATTTGATAATCTTCGCAATGGCAGTGGTGTCAACACGTTTTGACAGTCGGATCAAAATTAGGGTTTTTGGGCCTCACCCAAGATCAACTTCGGGTCCAACTTAGTCAAACTTGGTCAAAGTTGTTAAAAATCTACGAGAAGCTCGGGTTTTATGTAAAATTGTGAAAAACGTTGTTTCGCGAGAGTTTGGACCTCGTTTGGCCTTCGGTCAAACCTAGGGCTGACTAGGGGCATTTTGGTCATTTTAGCTTAAAAACGCACTTCAAGTGCTTCGATGCCCGAACGGGTTGCGCCACATCATTCTAGATGCTCTCACGAACCCATGGAGAGAAAATGATATTTTTGGATTTTTTGGGGTCTAGCACGCAAATCGAGGGCGGACAAAATACGGTATCAACAACTGCCCCTTCTTTTATCTGATATCTTGAGTGCAATGAGAGGTGTCAGATAAAGAATGTGATTTTGAATTTTGTTGCCCCCAAATTTGCATGCAAAGACTATTCATGGATCGAGATCGAACTTTACCTGTTAGGCCAGATTTGTTGCAACTGTTATCGGAATGTTTCCCGGACATGTCTCTACATTCTAGAAGGGGAGAAAGGAGAGGTTTTTTTTTTTTTTTTTTCATAAGGTTTGACCGAGTCAGCGTTGACCGGGTCAACATTAACCTGGTCAACAAGGGCCGCTGGGTAGCACGGGCCTATAAAAGGGCCCTTTTTTTTTTTTTTTTTTTGGCTCATTTCATCACTTCCTCCCTACTCCTTACTCTCTACAAAAATTCCTAGAGTTCTCGGAGCTTAGCGGGTCCTTCCTTTCAGCTTTAGTCCGCTATTTCAGTCTACTGCTTCAGTCTTTTTTGCACTTGAGGTCAATGTCTATTTTTTTCTTCTTCTCTTTATTTTTATTGCAAAATATTAGTAGCAATACTACTAGAGATGCATGCTAGTGTTTATTCTTTTCGCTTTTTTTCATAATCATATATTTTTGCCATGATTTTTGTCATGCTATCTTAGGAAAATATGCGTGCATTTTGTTTTTGGTATATGAGTGCGTAAATATGTGGTAATTTAAATGCTGAAAATAAAAAAATGCGGGACATGGGTAAGGGGGCTTACTTGGTAGTCGGGAATAGTGGGAATGGTGAGACGTACGGGGGATTCGAGTAGAAACAGAGGATATCTAAATAGCAGTCCTTGCTAGTAAAAGTTTGAGAAATTTTCGGAATTTAGTGTCAAAATGCTAGCGAGACGTACGTCACAGCCGCTAGTTATCCTCGAAATTTAGGAAATCCGGGTAGAGACAGATGATATCTAAATAGCAGTTCCAATTTGGTGTCAGGTAGAAACAGAGGATATCTGAATAGCAGTCTTGGTCTTATGCCAGATAGAAACAGAGGATATCTGGATAGCAGGCCCGATTTGGTGTTAGGTAGAAACAGAGGAAAACTGAATAGTAATCCTAATTTTTGCCAAGTAGAAACAAAGGATATTTGAATAGCAGTCTTGGTCTTAGGCCGGGTAGAAACAAAGGATATCTGGATAGCAATCCCGATTGGTGTCAGGTATGAATAGAGGATATCTGAACAACAGTCCTAATTTTTGCCAAGTAGAAATAGAGGATATCTGAATAGCAGTCTTTGTCTTAGGCTGGGTAGAAATAGAGGATATCTGAATAGTAGTCCTGATTTGGTGTCAGGTTGAAACAGAGGATATCTGAATAGCAGTCCTGATTTTTGCCAAGTAGAAACAAAGGACATCTGAATAGCAATCTTGGACTTAGGCCGAGGAGAAACAGAGGATATCTGAATAGCAATCCTAATTTTTTGCCAAGTAGAAATAGAGGATATCTAAATAGCAGTCTTGGTCTTAGGCCGGGTTGAAACAGAGGATATCTGAATAGCAGTCTCAGTTTGGTGTCAGGTAGAAACAGAGGATATCTGAATAGCAGTCTTGATTTTTGCCAAGTAGAAACAGAGGATATGAATAGCAGTCTTGGTCTTAGGCCAAGTAGAAATAGAGGATATCTGGATAGCAATCCTGATTTGGTGTCAGGTAGAAACAGAGGATAGTTGAATAGCAGTCTTGACTTTAAGTCCTTTGCAAGTGTGTGCTGGGTATAGACCTACACGTTTTTAAAATAGTGTTAGTCCACTTACGTTGCCATTTGACTTATGGGCTTACCAATTATGTTTGGATTTCTTGCTGTTTTCTAGATTATGTCACGGAGGACGAGTTCTAGGGGAGATCGGGGGAAGGCCCCCATGTATACTATGTCCCACGGGGACAATTCTTCTGATGGAGACTGCTTCAGTTGGTGAGCAGGCGGCTCGGGTTTTGCAGAGCCACTTTGATTGCCGGGGTTACGATCCGAGGCCCATCAGTGGTATACCCATAAAGACCCGGTCCAGGAGATAGTGCTCAGTTAAGACGGCCAGTGTCTCGTCTGAGTCCCGTACTGTTTCTAGCGGGGCTTATTCACAGCACCAACCGACAAGAGGGAAGGGTGCCTTCGAAGGAGAGATGCGAGCCTAGGACATCCTTATAGACATAGATGATGACTTTCCTAGGCCTGAGGTCCAACCGGAGTTTGGTGCTCAGAGGCGCAGTTTGAGGCCGAGGTTCCCATCACATCAGGTCGGGGCCAATGCTCACACTCGAGCCGGAGACAGACGCATCCAGGACACTTACCATCAGCGGGGTTTGAAGGATCATCCTTCTGCACTGGCGTGGAGGAGAGAGGTATATTGCATCTCCTTCTTGGTCATTCAGATTTCGATTATATGCATGTGCTAATGAGTAGCTTCTGATTTCAAATGCAAGGGGGGCAACAAGCTCTGTTGTCGAGGTGCCTAGTTCATTTTTCTCAGGTTGGTGTTCACTCCTAGGACCCACCTGAGGTACGCCATGTTTTTGAGAGAGCAGGGGTTTAAGGACTTCCTACAGATTCCTCGATTCACCATGAGGCATGGGATCGGGGAGGCTTTGGTGTGGCAGTTTCATGCCGATACGGGCACCTTCCATTTGAGCTGTGGGGAGTATGCGATCCTCCTTCTTGATTGGATGGCCATTCTGGGTATCAGATTTGGTGGTTTCTCGATTCCGACCTAGGAGATAAGCTTCGATATGGCTTGCGAGCTCTTGGGCATCCCTCTTCCATTAACTTCGGAGACGAGGGGATAATTCGCGCCCACTACATCGCCACAGATCCACACTAAGTGGCTGTAGAGTAGTATTATTGCTGTGCAACTATGCTTCCACCTTCAGCTTGGTGTCCCTTCCCCCTTTGTGGTATCAAAGCCATTCTTTTCTGGCCGGTGATAGTGTTGTTGTGTTCTCTATCTTTCTGTTTGTGTCTACCTGAAGCTTTGATACTCCTTTGTTATGTTCCCTTCTTATCGTCGTTGGCGCCACCCATGTAGGAAAGTGAATTCCCAGAACTGAACAGTAAGGCCCGTTTGAGCTAGAGAGGGCGTTTAGGGCATGAGAGGTATAGGGTTGACTAGGGTATCTGTTACGAAATGCAACGGTTGTGAGAAAAACATGATAATTGAGTGTTAATACTAGGATAGTATAGATAGGATGTGGAGATCCAACTCCTCTGTCAGCTCCAGGATTAGTTGTCCTCCTGATATTGTAAATGAAGAAGATCACACTATTGAAGAAAATGAGTTGTTTCCTGATTTCCAGAAATGGAATATCCCTAAAGTTGATACTAAAACTGTTTACAAAACTAGTTGGGCTGAAAGTATGATTCATTCTGCTTACAAAGGGTATTAATGCTTCCATTCTCATGTGTTTATGTGATGCTAGATTTAAGAACTTTAAAGTTAGCATTCTTGGTATAATTACTGCTTCTTTGTATGATGGTCCTGTTTATTTCAACTGTTATCCTGATATAACTCTTGCTTTGGATGATCCTAATATTGTTAAAGCTTTAACTTTGAATATTGTTTCATCTGGTTATCACATGGAAGAAGGAAGTAAACCTTTCGCTTTGATTTACCGCATTTATTACAGATTTTTAGGTACTTAATTGAACCCTGGTGCTAAGATTAATAGAGAACCTTCTGGTAAAAACATGTTAATCCAATGTTCAACTCTTGATGATAAAGTTCAAGTTCCAAAAATGATTCAATGGCAAGACGTTAAGCTTCCCACTGAATGGTTGTTGAAACAAGAATCCCCTCTTGCTAAACTTGTTTTTGATGAGCTAATCTCACTCATATTCAACAATATCTTGATGGTACTGTTAAAATAAGTTTTCAAAACAATCAACCTTTGGGGATCAACGAAGGAAGACATTCCTTTGCTGGATCTGAAAGTGTTTCAAAAAGAGATCAAGATCTCAATGATTTTTTGCAAAAGAGTTTTGAAAAACTCACTGATTTAAAGTTAAAAGGTGTTTCAAGTGATAAATCTCAAATTAGCTCTATTTACTATTCCATAAAACCTGAAGCTTCCTCTCCATATAGCAGAACTGCTAATGAAGAAGAAGATGACACTAAATCTGTTTGGCCATCTAATTCTGATTTTCCTCCTATTGACAATCCTGTTTTCCAAAATCAATTAAGAGTTTTAAATGTTTTGGATGAAAGTTTTGAAGTTGATATGGTTTCCCTGTACAATGAATTTATGCTTTCAAAAAATAATAATAAAAGAAAATACTTCCAAAATAATTTTGCTTAGTCTGAAAAAGACCGTGTTAAAAGAAAATGGTTAGAAAAGATGAATCAATTGAAAAAACATATTTTGTTTTTTGATTTTCTTGAAAACCATTATGTTTCAAAAGATGAAGTTTCAAAACAACATCTAAATGTGATAAAAAATCAAATTTTGTTAAAGATGATAAAACCATTGTTAGGTCTAGTCATCCTCCACTTGAGACAATTTTGATAACTACTAAGAAGACTGATGTTAAGGCCTCTCCTGTCAAAATTGCTAATGATCAAACTCCCATTGTTAGTCTTATTAAACAAAACAATTTTACTAATGAATCTTTGCATATTATTAGTCAACAGCTTGACCGTATTGAAGAAAAAATTGTTTCAAAAACTCTTGTTTCAAAAACTGAGAAACCTTTGATTGATTTACCCAGTCAAGATAAAAAATTGAACTTTAAAACTTCTCAGGCAAAACCTCTTGACAATGTTGAAAAAATGCTTTCTAATTTAAAAGTTAAAACTGAGGGTACTTCTACAAGTACTGCTTGCACTATTTCAAGAAATGAAAAAGAAATTGTTTTTGATGGAAATACAGATTCTGACACTGTTTCTTCTGTTTCTGCAAAAAAAGGTTTTTGATGATGATTTACCAAAAATTAAAAGATTTGTTGGAAATTCCAAACCCATGTCTTTTACAAAGAATTGGTATTCAAAACCTACTCCTCCTGATATGCAGTTTGAAGAAAGACCTTTTCAAACCCAGTTTTCTGTTTCTGCTGATAAAATTTATGAATGGAATATTGATGGTTTGTCTGAACTAGAAATCATTAATAAAATGAGTCATATGTCTATGGTTGGAATTGCTTATATTAATAACCATAATCTTGATCACCCTGAAATTGTTGACCTTCTTGCTACTGGTTTTTCTGGTACTCTTCGTGGATGGTGGGATTCATATCTCACAGAAGATTCCAGAGAATCTATTAAACATGTTGTTAAAAAGAATGATGAAGATTTCCTTATTTTTGATGAAAGTATTGGCAAAGGTATACCGAATGGTGTCAATACCAGTCTATACTATTTTCAAACATTTTGTTGGTACTCCATCTAATATTTCGTCTCGAATTTCTGATTATCTGAATAATTTGAGATGTCCTACTATGTCTGATTACAGATGGTACCAAGATGTTTTCATTTCCAAAGTGATGCTCCGGAAAGATTGCTACAAGCCTTATTGGAAAGAAAAGTTTATTGACGGTCTGCCTCCTATCTTTGCTCATAAGGTAAAGCAAGAATTAATGGGTAAAAATGATTCTATTGATTATGATAATTTAACTTATGGTGATATTTTAAGCACTATTAAAAAACTTGGTATTAACATGTGCAATGATGAAAAATTGTTAAAACACCAGTTAAAGAATAAAAGAAAAGCTAAATATGAAATGGGTAATTTCTATGAACAATATGGTTTGCCCCCTATTGCTCCTTCCAGGAAAAAAGGTAAAAAACATGACAAAAGCCATAAAAAATACAAAACCAACTTTGTTAAACCTAACGATTTCTATGCTAAGAGGAAAAATGTTTCTAAAAAATATGATAAACAAAGATCAGGTAAAGGTAAATGTTTTAACTGTGGAAAATCTGGACATTACAGTAAAGACTGTAAACAAAAACCTGGTAAGTTAAAAAATAAGTTTAACATGTTAAACATTGATGATAAAGAGCAAGAAGAATTATTCAAAATCCTTGAATCAAACAATTCGTCTAATTCTTTGGAAGATGATTTTTCTTCTTCATCTGATTCTTGCTACCAATCTGCTGATGATTCCTCTAATTCACCTAATGTTAAAATTGGTTGTAGAGATTCCTGTTGTAATGTTATTAAATCTGTTAATGTTCTCACTAAAAGTGAAGAAAATGAAAGTTTGATAATCAAATTAATAAATCAAATTGAAAACCCTGAATTACAAAAAGAATATTTAGATAAGTTTAAGAAAAACTTAATCAAATATGAAACTAGTAAAAAATTAAAATCAACGATAAGTTTCGAAGAAACTTTAGAAAGATTTAACAAAAAGAAATCCAAAGATTTAACTGTTAATGATCTTCAACATGAAATTAATGTTGTTAAACAAGAGATAAATGAATTAAAACATGAATTTAAAAGCATTAAAAGTGATAATAATAATCTTAAACAAGAATTGTTGTTGTTAAAAATTGATAAAAATCTTAATAAATCTGATAATGAACAAGATGAATAAGATGAGCACATAGATGGAGATGAATCCAGTCAACAGGCTCTTCTTTCTGATAAAGGTATTGTTGATAATTCTCAACTTAATCTTGTTAATAAAATACTTCCTCCAAAATGGTTTACAAAAGTTAAAATTGTTGTTTCTCATGATTATCATTTCATTGTTATTGCTATGATTGATTCTGGTGCGGATATGAATTGTATCCAAGAAGGATTGATTCCTTCAAAATATTTTGAAAAATCAACTGAAAGATTGGTTTTTGCTAATGGTAGTCAAATGAAGATTAAATATGAATTGAATAATGCTCATATTTGTCATGGTAATGTCTGTTTCAAGATTCCTTCTGTCCTAGTTAAAAACATGACTGTGTTAGGATTAGTGCTCTTAAATCCTATTATATGATGCTATGTATAATATTAAGTATGACATTATGTATGACATTATGTATGACTTAATATTGTGTTTAATAAAGTTGTTTTATTACTATCTGAAATAATGGTAACATGAATATTCGGACATTATCATCTAGTCCATGAGATGCATAGTATGTGATTTAGTCACAGAAGATATAAGTCACAAGTTCTTTGTAAACTCATAATTGTAGTTCGTAGTCGGTGACGAGATTGGGCATTTCATCTGCGAAGACTATAACATATCAATTATGATGATTTGTCTTGATCATGGAAGTGGAGACTTATAGTTGATATGTTTTAAGAGTTAAGACATATTAAACTGGACTGCTGTGAGATTTATTATTCTCCTAAAGACTGTCAAATGAATAATAAATCTCACGACTTATATTTGCATGAACTCTTAATCCTGAGAGAATAATAAACCTGATCATGAGGTGTAGGTTGCTTTGATATATCAGGAGTGAGATCTAAAGTAACAGTCAAAACCTCAGTATGTTAGGCAGCCACATTTATTGTTGATGGAACATATATTCTCAAGATGGAATTCATAGTCTCTTAACGGAGATACAAAATATTCCCTTGAGATAAGTTTAATGGGTTTGTTATTCAGAGAGTTAGGTCTAACCACTTTGGTAAGAAATTACTAAAGTATATATTTATGGAATTGGATTTCATAAATATATAATGAATAACTTAAAAGGATTAAACCGGGTACTCAAGGATTAAGATGTAGTAATTTACAAAGTGGCAGTCGACATTCATGACTTTGTATTACTATGAATATTTTATGAAGGGGTTGCATGTACAATAAAGTCTTGGGATATAATTTATAGATAAGGCCTAGAGTGCAACTATATTTATATAGTGGTATTAAATATAGTTAATGGTAACTTTGGACTTGTCAAAAGTTGACAAAAAAGCCCAAGGCCCATTGGAGCTAGTGTCTTATTGGTCCCTTTTGGTCCTACTCCAAGCCACATACTAGAGCCCAATTGGAAAGACCCAAAAGGCTAGCCCAATTAGATAATCAGTTATAAGAAGAGAAACATACAGAATTTTTAATAGAACAATTTTACATGAAATGGTGTATGTGAGTGTTGGACACTCTTGAATTCTCTCTTGAATATATCATATAACTGATTGAGAGACCACACATCTTGGACGTTAGTGGAATTGGAGTGAAGATTAGAAGTATTCCCAAGTGCTTACAATCTTTGTTTTGAAATTCACCACACCAAGGTACACTCTCTTGTTCTTGTATTCTGAAATTTACATAGTGCATGTTATCAATTGCGAATGAAGTAGATCCATTAATTTTTCCACTGCGCACATGCATTTTTCCATCAAATGGTATTAGAGCGGTCTTCAATTTCGAATTGTGTAACATTGTTTGTGAGTTTTAGAATTAGAGATTATAGTTTCATGTTGTTAGAAGATTTTGCATTTAATTTTCTGCATGGTTGTTGAAACTATGATTTGATAAAAACTGATATTGATGTTACGATGTTGTTTAAATTTGAATTTATGTTAAATTGATCTTTAAGGCTATACCATCAATGAATTTCAGTTTTGATATCATTCTCTGACTATCATGTTCGTATGTAAGTTGTTTGTTCAAGAAAAACCGTAGAAAACTGCCTTAGAAAAATTCTAGAAATTCGAGTTTCACGAGTTTCGATCGATCGAAAATCACTTTCAATCGATCGAGTGAAACAGTGATCAGACTTTCTTAAATAGATTGATTTTTGATTGCTAGTCAATCAATCGAATTTGTTTTTCGATCAATGGAAGAAGTCAGATGGTCAAGTTCGAATTTCTTAATTTTTTCGATCGATCAAGGGACATATTCGATCAATTGAAAGAAGGAAAATCAGAATTTTTTCTAAGTGTTTTCACATGTAAAAGGAGTAAGACTATGTGTAATTAGATTATGCATGTTTTAGAATTAAAAACCTTTCCTTTAAAACATCTAGTGGGAGAGAGATACAAGGGTTGGATCTCATGGCCTCCATTGTCGGTTTATAGTAGTGTGATTAAGCACCTCGCCTTGGCGTATATGCCTTGCTCCCTTCAGAGGGTGTTTAATTCATGGTACTACAGGTTAAACTTCTTAATGATGGATGAAATGTGTTTTTACATTGAGAACGACCACGCTTCCATGGAGTTACTTGGTGATTCACATTGATTCTAGGCAATGGTGTACACTAGACTAAGTATAATGTTAACCTCCCTTTAGAGCTATGTCATTATTACTTAGAGGCTGAAGGAAAAGGGGCAAATTATTTTTGTTTGATAAGAGTTACCATGATAGCATTAATAATGAGAATAATTCTCGCCTGATCATAGTGATTGGTATGACCTCGCTTCCAAGGAATATTAATTGCGGGATTGGGTTGTCGTTGCATATATTATATTATGGTTTTATTAAGGTTCCATACTATATGTTTATATGCTAAATTGATAATGTCCAGTTTACTTATTATATTCATGTTTATTGTTTTTCAGATTTGAACATGGCATCATTTAGCCCACTTGTAATTATTCTTAATCAAAACAAACTGACTGGATCCAACTATGTTGACTGGAAAAGAAATTTAGACATTGTTCTTACTGCTGAAGAGCACAAATATGTGCTTACTAAACCGTGTCCTAGCTTTCTTTCATTAGATGCTCCTTCTGAGGAAAAACAACGATATGATCGTTGGCAGAAATCTAATGAAATGGCCAAGTGCTACATCCTAGCATCTATCTCAAACGTTCTACAACATCAAATGTAGGATGTAGAACTAGCTTCGGACATTATGCTAAGTCTGAAGGAGATGTTTGGTGAGCAAGGCCGTTCTGCAAGGCAAGAGACCATGAGGCAAATTTATAATACCAAAATGGTTGAAGGTAGTTCAATAAGGGAGCATTGTCTTACAATGATCTCTAATCTGAATACATTGGAAGTTTTAGGTGCCAATATTGATGGAGAATCCAAAAAGGATATGATACTCCAGTCACTACCAGAATCATTCAAGGAATTCAAACTTAACTATAATATGAACAAAAATATTTATACATTGTCTGAATTAATGAATGAGTTGGTAGCGGCGGAAGGCATCCTTGGTACTTCTAATATTGAAGCCAATATTGGTGAAACTTCTACTTCTCAATCTAAGTCGAAAGGCAAGGGTAAAAAGAAAAAGAAGAAGGACTTCACCAAGCAAGAGGGTAAACAAATTGCCTTAGGGGTTGCTGACAAAGGAAAGAAGCTCAAAGGAAAATGTTTCCATTATGGTGAGAAAGGACATTGGAAGAGGAATTGTCCAAAATTCAGGGCTGCCAACAATAAAGGTATGAAAAGTACATTCCTTCTAGAAATATGTTTGGTACAGAATCCCACGGATTCCTGGTGTGTGGATTCAGGTTGTACTAATCATATTTGCAATTTCTTGCAAGGGTTCCAAGAGACCAGAAAGCTTAAAGAAGGGGAGTTGTTTCTTACTTTGGCTGATGGGAGCAGGATTCCGGTTGTAGCTGTTGGTGTTTATAATTTATGTTTCGAATCTAGAGTTTTAATATTGGAAGACTGTTTGTATGTACCTAATGTTCATAGGAATTTAATTTCTGCTACTTACTTAGGTAAACATGGATATTGTGTTATCCTAAAAGACAATGTTGTAATAAAGAAGGATAAAGTGTTTATCTGTTCTGGCAATATTGTAGATGGTCTTTATATTTTAACTTTTGATAAGCATGAATTATATAATTCTGAATTAGATAGTAACTCTCATGTGAAATCATTAAAGAGAAAGTTGTCTTCTACTAGTGATGCATATCTTTGACACTTGTGTTTGGGTCATGAGTTACTCAACTTTACCGATTTCTTTTTGGGGTTATGCGTTAAATACAACAATACATCTTTTGAATTTAGTTCCATCAAAATCTGTTCCCAAAACACCCATGGAATTGTGGAGTGGGCATAAGCCTAGTATGAAATATCTCCACATTTGGGGTTGTCCTACACATGTGTTAAAAGGGAAGCCTGACAAATTGGAACCAAAATCAGAAGTATGTTTGCTTGTAGGTTATCCAAAAAAAACTAGGGGTTATTTATTCTATAGTCTTAAAGATAACAAAGTTTTTGTTAGTACAAATGCTAAATTCTTGGAAAATGACTATATGAATAATTTTACTCCTAGAAGTAGAGTTGTGTTGGCTGAAATGAATGAACCTATAAATGAACAACCAATGGATAAAACTAGGAATGATGTGGCTATATTAGATACACCACAAGATACTACTCAAGAGATGTCTAGTACACAGGTGCCTCGTCGTAGTGGGAGAATTGTTCGGCCTCCTACAAGATTCATAGGTTTGGGAGAAACTTATGAAGCTATCTCAGAAGAGGCTGAATTGGATCCCTACACTTATGAAGAGGCAATGAATGATATAGATGCACATCATTGGGTCCAAGCTATGAAATCTGAATTAGATTCCATGTATTCCAATCAAGTTTGGGATCTTGTAAAGGTGCCTAACGGCATTAAACCTATTGGTTGCAAATGGGTTTACAAGAGGAAGAGAGGGATAGATGGAAAGGTTAAAACCTTTAAAGCAAGGCTAGTGGCGAAAGGGTATACTAAAAAAGAAGGTATTGATTATGAGGAAACCTTTTCACCAGTAGCAATGCTTAAATCTATCAGAATTCTCTTATCCATTGCTTCTCATTATGATTATGAGATTTGGCAAATGGATGTCAAGGCTGCATTTCTCAATGGCAATCTTGAAGAGGAAATCTATATGATGCAATCTGAAGGTTTCGTAACAAAGAACCAAAAGCATATGGTATGCAAGTTGAAAAGGTCCATTTATGGACTTAAGCAAGCATCTAGGTCATGGAACATCAGATTTGATCAAGAAATCAAATCATTTGGTTTTGAACAAAATCTTGATGAACCATGTATGTACAAAGGACATCAAGATAAAGTAGTAATGTTCCTAGTGCTTTATGTTGATGATATTCTACTCATTGAAAATGATGTAGGTGATGTAGGGGTGATGTCATCAGTAAAAGTTTGGTTGTCAAGCCAATTTGATATGAAGGACTTGGGTGAGGCTAACTTTATTCTAGGGATCAAGCTTTGGCGAGATCGCAAGAATAAGATGTTAGGCTTATCACAAGCTGGATATATAGATAAGATTCTAGAACGGTTTAGCATGCAAAACTCCAAGAAAGGATTACTTCCTTTTAGACATCGAATTCCTCTGTCTGATGACCAAAGGCCTAAGACTCAAGAGGAAGTAGATATAATGAGACAAGTTCCTTATGCTTCAGCAGTAGGAAGTCTCATGTATGCCATGCTTTGTACTAGACCAGATATTTGTTATTCGGTTGGCATGGTCAGCCGATATCAATAAAATCTAGGTCGAAAACATTGGCAAGCAATAAAGCATATTCTCAAGTATCTACGGAGAACGAGAGATTATATGCTTGTTTACCATTGTGAGGATTTAATACCTGTTGGCTATACAAATTCAGACTTTCAATCGGATCGAGATTTCAGAAAGTCCACATCAGGATGTGTATTCACCTTGGGAGGTGGAGCCTAACATGGAGGAGTGTCAAGCAATCTTGTATTGCGAACTCCACCATGGAAGCAGAATATGTTCCTGCTTGTGAAGTAGCAAAAGAAGCTGTATGGCTCAAGAAATTCCTTTTTGACCTTGGTGTAGTAAGAATGGAGCAAGCTCCCATTACTTTGTTTTGCGACAATAATGGAGCAGTTGCACAATCAAAAGATCCAAGGAAACACAAGAAAGGAAAGCACATTGAGAGGAAGTACCACATCATTCGAGATATTGTTGCTCGTGGAGATGTGGTGGTAGCAAAGATTGAAAGTGCAAATAATCTAGCAGATCCGTTTACTAAAGCTTTGCCTCAAAGGACTTTCGAGTCACATTCATAATAGTCTTTAGGGCAAGTGGGAGATTGTTAGGATTAGTGCCCTTAAATCCTATTGTATGATGCTATGTATAATATTAAGTATGACATTATGTATGACTTAATATTGTGTTTAATAAAGTTGTTTTATTATTATCTGAAATAATGGTAACATGAATATTCGGACATTATCATATAGTCCATGAGATGCATAGTATGTGATTTATGTGATTTAGTCACAGAAGATATAAGTCACAAGTTCTTTGTAAACTCAGAATTGTAGTTCGTAGTCGGTGATGAAATTGGGCGTTTCATTTGCAAAGATTATAACATATCAATTACGATGATTTGTCTTGATCATGGAAGTGGTGACTTCTAGTTGATATGTTGATATATTTTAAGAGTTAAGACATATTGAACTGGACCGTTGTGAGATTTATTATTCTCCTAAAGACTGTCAAATGAATAATAAATCTCATGACTTATATTTGCATGAACTCTTAATCCTGAGAGAATAATGGACTTGATCATGAGGTGTAGGTTGCTTTGATATATCAGGAGTGAGATCTAAAGTAACGGTCAAAACCTCAGTATGTTGGGCAGCCACATTTAATGTTGATAGAACATATATTCTCAAGATGGAATTCATAGTCTTTTAACGGAGATACAAAATATTCCCTTGAGATAAGTTTAATGGGTTTGTTATTCAGAGAGTTAGGCTTAACCACTTTGGTAAGAAATTACTAAAGTATATATTTATGAAATTGGATTTCATAAATATATAATGAATAACTTAAAATGATTAAACCGGGTACTCAAGGATTAAGATGTAGTAATTTACAAAATGGCAGTCGACATTCATGACTTTGTATTACTATGAATATTTTATGAAGGGGTTGCATGTACAATAAAGTCTTGGGATATAATTTATAGATAAGGCCTAGAGTGCAACTATATTTATATAGTGGTATTAAATATAGTTAATAGTAACTTTGGACTTGTCAAGAGTTGACAGAAAAGCCCAAGGCCCATTGAAGCTAGTGTCTTATTGGTCCCTTTTGGTCCTACTCCAAGCCACATACTAGAGCCCAATTGGAAAGGCCCTAAAGTCTAGCCCAATTAGATAATCAGTTATAAGGAGAGAAACATACAGAATTTTTAATAGAACAATTTTATATGAAATGGTGTATGTGAGTGTTGGACACTCTTGAATTCTCTCTTGAACATATCATATAACTAATTGAGAGACCACACATCTTGGGCGTTAGTGGAATTGGAGTGAAGATTAGAAGTATTCCCAAGTGCTTACAATCTTTGTTTTGAAATTCACCACACCAAGGTACACTCTCTTGTTCTTGTATTCTAAAATTTACATAATGCATGTTATCAATTGCGAATGAAGTAGATTCGTTAATTTTTTCGCTGCTCACATTTTTCCATCAGACTGATAAAGTGATTCTTGGTCTGCCATTTATAAATGCTTTATATCCTTTTCTTGTTGAACATGATGGAATTACTACTGATCCTTTTGGACAGAAAGTAAAATTCAAATTTGCTTCAAAGTTTGAAATTGATGTTGATACTTTAAATCTGATCACTGCTAAAACCAAACATCTCAACTTCCTTCAGCAAGAAGCTAGATACAAAAAAATTGCTGAACAAATCACTGATAGATTATTGCAATCTAAAATTGATAATTTTCAGAAAATGTTGATTGATGATGTTTGCTCTGATATTCCTAATGCAATTTGGCATAGAAAGAAATATATTGTTGACTTACCATATGTTAAAGATTTTGATGAAAAGAGCATTCCTACCAAAGCTCGTCCTATTCAAATGAATGCTGAAACTGTTGAATTTTGCAAAAAAGAAATCCATGATTTGTTGGAGAAAAAGCTGATTAGGAATAGCAAGTCCCCTTGGTCTTGTTCTTCTTTTTATGTCTAGAAAATGCTGAAATTGAAAGAGGAACCCCACGATTAGTAATTAATTACAAACCCTTGAATAAAGTTTTGTAGTGAATTAGGTATCCTATTCCCAATAAGAATGACTTGGTCCATAGATTGACTGAAGCTGTGGTGTTTTTCCAAGTTTGACATGAAATCTGGGTTCTGGCAAATCCAAATTAGTGAGAATGATAGGTCCAAAACTGCTTTTACCACTCCTTTTGGACATTATGAGTGGGATGTTATGTCGTTTGGTCTTAAGAATGCCCCCAGTGAATTTCAAAACATCATGAATGATATTTTCAACTCCTTCAGCCATTTCACCATTGTTTATATTGATGATGTTCTTGTTTACTCTAACTTTATTGATGAACACTGGAAACATTTGTATTCGTTTCTGGATACTATCAAAAGAAATGGTCTTGTTGTCTCTGCTAAGAAAATCAAATTGTTTCAAACAAAAGTCTGTTTCCTTGGCTATGACATCTCTGAAGGACAGATTCTTCCTATTGATAGAGCCATTCAATTTGCTGACAAGTTTCCTGATGTTATTACTGATAAAAATCAGCTCCAAAGATTTTTTGGGTCATTAAACTATTTTGCTGATTTCTTCAAGGATATGAGGAAACAATGTAAACCCTTGTTTGATCGATTAAAAAGTAATCCTCCTCCTTGGACTGATGTTTATACTTCCCTTGTTAAACAAATCAAGTCTCATGTTAAGACATTGCCTTGTCTTGGCATTCCTACTGTTGATGCTTTCAAAATTGTTGAAATTGATGCTTCCGACATTGGTTATGGTGGTATTCTGAAACAAAGAGTTTCCCCAGAGTCACCGGAGTAAATTGTCTGTTTCTATTATGGAATCTGAAACAATGCACAGTTAAATTATAGTACTATTAAAAAAGAGATTTTATCTATAGTACTATGTATTTCAAAATTTCAAAGCGATTTGTTAAACCAAAAGATTTTGTTACGTATTGATTGCAAAAGTGCTAAATATGTTATTGAAAAAGATGTTGAAAATATTGCTTCAAAACATATTTTTGCCAGATGGCAAGCTATTCTAAGTGTTTTTGATTTTGATATTGAATATATTAAAGGATCTCAAAATACCATCCCTGATTTCCTTACCCATGAATTTCTGCAAAGTCACAATGGCAAGTAGAATATCCAAAGATAATCAACCTGCTGAAACCTCCAAACAAATTCTTAAAAAAGAACCTGTTTCTCCCATTGAAATTACTAATCGTTTCACTACCCTAGGAACCATCCCTAGGCCTAATTACTCCACTGTTCTTGCCTCTTCCTATGACCCTTATGCTATAACCCCTGTTAACCAACCTATTAAAACTGCCTTCCCAAGAAATTCCAATAACCCTCAATACATTAAAAAACAATATTTCCAAAACTTGTTTTGTGTTGAACCCAATAGGATCTCAATTTCTGATCCTCTCAAACTTACTAAAAGTTATTTCCCTCCAAGATTTCACAAGATTCCTGAGCATAAAGAAAAGAATTTACAGTATTATTCTGATCTTTTGCGTCATGAAAAATCTATTGCTATTAACACCATATCTGACAAAGCTGATTCCCCTAAAATTATTTACCACAATGTTTACCTGGTCAATATTATTTCCGAAGAAAAATGAGGCCCTTCCCCTAATTCTACCAGAACAATGCCCACTTCCCCCATTCCCTATTCATATCATGATTATATCACTGCCTGGTCAAGATTTATAATTCACCAGAGTGAAAACATGTCTCATTCCTGGTTTGTTAACTTTGATAAAAGTTTCACTAGTTATCTGCCTCTTTGGTTCAACCGTTGGTGGACCCAATTTGGCCCTATTAATGACATATTTCCTGAACCATTACTTGATGCTTTTGAATGTTTCAAGCAATTTTATAAGTATGATGCTCATGGTGCTAAGTTCCCTGCTTTGCTTCACTTTTTTCAGCGCCATA
This sequence comes from Notholithocarpus densiflorus, assembly GCA_030021035.2. NCBI lineage: Eukaryota > Viridiplantae > Streptophyta > Magnoliopsida > Fagales > Fagaceae > Notholithocarpus > Notholithocarpus densiflorus. The sequence continues at coordinate 1,767,797 of JARYZH020000019.1, read as the reverse complement.
AAATTCCTTGGATATTGAAATGGCAATATGAAAAGGAAGGTGATGTTCTCTCAAGACATTGGTTTGTAAAATGGTGGGGCAAATTCCCTCATACTCAAAGTATTATTGCTACCATTTCCAAAGAATTTTCATCTACTGCTGCTCTCCCCATTGCCAGGAATTATTCACCAGTTCAATCCCCTGTCCTTGCTGATGCTCCCTCTTCTTCTTCCACCAAGAATGTTAAGCCTCCAGCAAAAAATAAGAGGTCCCCTATTGATGACTTAAGAAAAAATTCTGATGCTCTTTTTGCTTTACTCAAATAGGCAGAAGAAGTTGTTGCCAATCAAGGAGAATCCAAAGACTCTTTTGAGGAATCTGTTGCCCACAACCCTTATTTCCCTTACGACCAGGAACTGTTCGAACATGACGAGGATAACACTCCTGATCTTGGGGAAAATTAATACCTTTTGTCTGGCCTACACAAGGGCCAAAAATGCTACAATATTCAAAAAATGCTTTGCTGATTACCCATGCTCTATTGAGATGCTTTTTGGAAAAGGTGCTTCCTCAGGCTTATGATGATGTGCTTTGAAAGTAAAGTGTCCTCAAGCTCTTGGTCACCTCAAACTCTCTTTTGTCAAGTCCTGGCACTTTAGTTTAAAGAAAATGACAAGACCTTGCTGCTGGTTACTTTGGTAAAAAAAGTGAAAAAATACTATTCACTTTTTACTGTTCAAAGATTACTGTTCATGGATTACTGTTCACTGCTTTACTGTTCACCTTTTACTATTCATGACACTGTTTACTCCGAATTCTGAGATAGGATTCTTTCTTTAGAACTTCTTTCTTTTAGAAGCCTTTCTCTAGAGAGAGTTCCTTGTTTCCTATTACTACAACCTTGTAACTAGAATTAGTTCCAAGCCTTGTAACTATTAAGCTGTTGAACTGTTTCAATCTTGTAACCACTACTACTACTGTAAGTGTTTTGTTCTATTTTTAATAACAAGTATTTTCAGTTTTTAGTTTATTATACTACTTATTGCTACCGCCATCTTGGACGGTTCTAATTGCTTTCATATATACTGCTTGGCTGGTTCTACCGCCTTACTATTGTTTTAAATTACTTTGATTATCTAACTGCAATACCACCTTCTTGGTTGGTTCTACTTTGTTTATTTTACTTTCAATATATTATTACTGTGCTTCCGCCTTCAGTGCTGTGTCCCTTCCCCATTTGTGGTATCAGAGCCATTCTTTTCTGGCCGATGATAGTGTTGTTATGTTCTCTGTCTTTGATACCTAACAAAAATGATTTAGTTCACTGATTAAGTGAGGCTGTGATATTTTCCAAGTTTGACATGAAATCTAGATTCTAGCAAATCCAGATTAGTGAGAAGGATAGGTATAAAACTGCTTTTACCACTCCTTTTGGTCATTATGAGTGGAATGTGATGCCTTTTGGTCTTAAGAATGCCCCGAGTGAGTTTCAAAACATCATGAATGATATTTTCAACTCCTTCAGTCATTTCACCATTGTTTATATTGATGATGTTCTTGTTTACTCTAGCTCTATTGATGAACACTGGAAACACTTGTATTCGTTTCTGGATACTATCAAAAGAAATGGTCTTGTTGTCTCTGCTAAGAAAATCAAATTGTTTCAAACAAAAGTTCGTTTCCTTGGCTATGACATCTCTGAAGGACAGATTCATCCTATTGATAGAGCCATTCAATTTGCTGATAAGTTTCCTGATGTTATCACTGATAAAACACAACTCCAAAGATTCCTTGGGTCATTAAATTATGTTGCTGATTTCTACAAGGATATGAGGAAACAATGTAAACCCCTTTTTGATCGGTTACAGAATAATCCTTCTCCCTGGTCTGATGTTCATACTTCCCTTGTTAAACAAATCAAGTCTCATGTTAAAACATTGCCGTGTCTTGGTATTCCTACTGTTGATGCTTTCAAAATTGTTGAAATCGATGCCTCTGACACTAGTTATGGTGGTATTCTGAAACATAAAATTTCCCTAGAGTAATCTGAACAAATTTTCTGTTTCTATTCTGGAATCTGGAATAATGCACAGTTAAATTATAGTACTATTAAAAAAGAGATTTTATTTATAGTACTATGTATTTCAAAATTTCAAAGTGATTTGTTAAACCAAAAGTTTTTGTTACGTATTGATTGCAAAAGTGCTAAATATGTTATTGAAAAAGATGTTGAAAATATTGCTTCAAAACATATTTTTGCTAGATGGCAAGCTATTTTAAGTGTTTTTGATTTTGATATTGAATATATTAAAGGATCCCAAAATTCCATCCCTGATTTCCTTACCCATGAATTTTTGCAATGTCACAATGGCAAGTAGAAGATCCAAAGATAAACATCCTGCTGAAACCTCCAAACAAATTGTCAAAAGAGAACCTGCTTCCCCTATTGAAATTACTAATCGTTTCACCACCCTGGGAACCATCCCTAGGCCTAATTACTCCACTGTTCTTGTCTCTTCCTATGACCATTATGCTATAACCCCTGTTAACCAACCTATTAAAACTGCCTTTCCCAGAAATTCCAATAACCCTCAATACATCAAAAAACAATATTTCCAAAACTTGTTTTGTGTTGAACTCAACAGGGTCTCAATTTCTGATCCTCTCAAACTTGCTAAAAGTTATTTCCCTCCAAGATTTCACTAGATTCCTAAGCATAAAGAAAAGAATTTACAGTTTTATTCTGATCTTTTGCGTCATGAAAAATCTATTGTTATTAACACCATATCTGACAAAGCTGATTCCTCCAAAATTATTTACCACAGTGTTTACCTAGTCATTATTATTTTCGAAGAAAAATGGGGCCCTTCCCCTAATTCTACCAGAATAATGCCCACTTCCCCCATTCCCTATTCATATCATGATTATATCACTGCTTGGTCAAGATTTATGCTTCACCAGAATGAAAACATGTCTCATTCCTGGTTTGTTAACTTTGATAAAAGTTTCACTGGTTATCTGCCTCTTTGGTTCAACCGTTGGTGGACCCAATTTGGCCCTATTATTGACATATTTCCTAAACCATTACTTGATGCTTTTGAATGTTTCAAGCAATTTTATAAGTATGATGCTCATGGTGCTAAGTTCCCTGCTTTGCTTCACTTTGTTAAGCGCCATAAAATTCCTTGAATACTGAAATGGCAATATGAAAAGGAAGATGATGTTCTCTCATGACATTGGTTTGTAAAATGGTGGGGCAAATTCCCTCATACTCAAAGTATTATTGCTACCATTTCCAAAGAATTTTCATCTACTGCTGCTCTCCCTATTACCAAGAATTATTCACCAGTTCAATCCCCTGTCCTTGCTGATGCTCCCTCTTCTTCTTCCACCAAGAATGCTAAGCCTCTAGGAAAAAATAAGAGCTCCCCTATTGATGACTTAAGAACAAATCCTGATGCTCTTTTTGCTTTACTCAAATGGGTAGAAGAAGTTGTTGCCAATCAAGGAGAATCCAAAGCCTCTTCTGAGGAATCTGTTGCCACCCTTATTTCCCTTACGACCAGGAACTGTTCGGACATGACGAGGATAACACTCCTGATCTTGGGGAAAATTAATACCTTTTGTCTTGCTTGCACAAGGGCCAAAAATGCTACAATATTCAAAAAATGCTTTGCTGATTACCCATGCTCTACTGAGATGCTCTTTGGAAAAGGTGCTTCCTCAGGTTTATGATGATGTGCTTTGAAATTGAAGTGTCCTCAGGCTTTTGGTCACCTCAAACTCTCTTTTGTCAAGTCCTGGCACTTTAGATTAAAGAAAATGACAAGACCTTGTTGTTGGTTACTTTGGTGTCTTGTTCAAGGGCTTATAATTGATGACTAAATGAGGGGTTCCTCTCTCAATCTCAGCATTTTTTTGAACATAAAAAGTAGCACAAGACCAAGGAGATTTGCTATTCCTAATGAGTTTTTTCTTAAGCAAATCATTGATCTCCTTTTTGCAAAATTCAACAATTTCAGCATTCATTTGAACAGGACGAGCTTTAGTAGGAATATTATTTTCATCAAAATCTTTAACATTAGGCAAATCAACAATATGTTTCTTTCGATGCCAAAAAGCATTAGGAACATTAGAGCAAACATCATCAATCAGAACTTTCTAAAAATTATCAATTTTTTATTGCAATAATTTATCAGAAAGTTGTTCAGCAATTTTCTTGTATCTAACTTCTTGCTGAAGGAAGTTAAGATGTTTGGTTTTAGCATGAATCAAATTTAAAGCATCAACATCAATTTCAAACTTTGAAGCAAATTTGAACTTTACTTTTTGTCCAAAAGGATCAGTAGTAATGCCATCATGTTCAACAAGAAAAGGATACAAAGCATTTATAAATGGCAGACCAAGAATCACTTTATCAGTCATGTTTTTAACAAGGACAGAAGGAATCTTGAAACAAACATTATCATGACAAACATGAGCATTATTTAATTCATATTTAATCTTCATTTGACTACCATTAGCAGAAATCAATCTTTCAGTTGATTTTTCAAAATATTTTGAAGGAATTAATCCTTCTTGGATACAATTCATTACCGCACCAAAATCAATCATAGCAATAACAATGAAATGATAATCATGAGAAACAACAATTTTAACTTTTGTAAACCATTTTGGAGGAAGCACTTTATTAACAAGATTAAGTTGAGAATTATCAACAATACCTTTATCAGAAAGAAGAGCCTGTTGACTGGATTCATCTCCATCTTTGTGCTCATTTTGTTCATCTTGTTCATTATCAGATTTATTAAGATTTTTATCAATTTTTAACATCAATAATTCTTGTTTAAGATTATTATTATCACTTTTAATGCTTTTAAAGTCATGTTTTAATTCATATATCTCTTGTTTAACAACATTAATTTCATGTTGAAGATCATTAACAATCAATTCTTTGGATTTCTTTTTATTAAATATTTCCAAAGTTTCTTCAAAGCTTATAGTTGATTTTAGTTTTTTACTAGTTTCATCTTTTATCAATTTTTTCTTAAACTTATTCAAATATTCCTTTTGTAATTCAAGGTTTTCAGTTTGATTTATCAATTTAATTATCAAACTTTCATTTTCTTCACTTTTAGTGAGAACATTAACAGATTTAATAACATTACAACATGAATCTCTACAACCAATTTTAACATTAGGTGAATCAGAGGAATCATCAGCAGATCGGTAGCAAGAATCAGATGAAGAAGAAAAATCATCTTCCAAAGAATCAAACGAATTGTTTGATTCAAGGATTCTGAATAATTCTTCTTGCTCTTTATCATCAATGTTTAACATGTTAAACTTATTTTTTAACTTACCAGGTTTTTGTTTACAGTCTTTATTGTAATGTCCAGGTTTTCCACAGTTAAAACATTTACCTTTACCTGATTTTTGTTTATCATATTTTTTAGAAACACTTGTCCTCTTAGCATAGAAATCGTTAGGTTTAACAAAGTTAATTTTGTATTTTTTTTTTGTATCTTTTATGGCTTTTATAATGTTTTTTACCCTTTTTCCTAAAAGGAGTAATAGGGGGCAAACCATATTGTTCACAGAAATTACCCATTTCATATTTAGCTTTTCTTTTATTCTTTAACTGGTGTTTTAACAATTTTTCATCATTGCACATGTTAATACCAAGTTTTTTAATAGTGCTTAAAATATCACCATAAGTTAAATTATCATAATCAATAGAATCATTTTTACCCATTAATTCTTGCTTTACCTTATGAGCAAAGATAGGAGGCAGATCATCAATAAACTTTTCTTTCCAATAAGGCTTGTAGCAATCTTTTCGGAGCATCACTCTAGAAATGAAAACATCTTTGTACCATCAGTAATTAGACATAGTAGGACATCTCAAATTATTCAGATAATCAGAAATTCGAGACGAAATATTAGATGGAGTACCAACAAAATGTTTGAGAATAGTATAGACCAAGGTATTGACACCATCAGGTATACCTTTGCCAATACTTTCATCAAAAATAGGGAAACCTTCATCATTCTTTTTAACTGCATGTTTAATAGATTCTCTGGAATCTTCTGTGAGATATGAATCCCACCATCCATGAAGAGTACTAGAAAAACCAGTAGCAAGAAGGTCAACAATTTCAGGGTGATCAAGATTATGGTTATTAATATAAGCAATTCCAACCATAGACATATGACTCATTTTATTAATGATTTCTTGTTCAGACAAACCATCAATATTCCATTCATAAATTTTATCAGCAGAAACAGAAAACTGGGTTTGAAAAGGTCTTTCTTCAAACTGCATATCAGGAGGAGTAGGTTTTGAATACCAATTCTTTGTAAAAGACATGGGTTTGCAATTTCCATCAAATCTTTTAATTTCTGGTAAATCATCATCAAAAACCTTTTTTGCAAAAACAGAAGAAACAGTATCAAAATCTGTATTTCCATCAGAAACAATTTCTTTTTCATTTCTTGAAATAGTGCAAGCAGTACTTGTAGTAGTACCCTCAGTTTTAACTTTTAAATCAGAAAGCATTTTTTCAACAATGTCAAGAGTTTTTGCCTGAGAAGTTTTAAACTTCAATTTTTTATCTTGACTGGGTAAATCAATCAAAGGTTTCTCAGTTTTTGAAACAGGAGTTTTTTCAACAATTTTTTCTTCAATGCCGTCAAGCTGTTGACCAATAATATGCAAAGATTCATTAGTAAAATTGTTTTGTTCAATAAGACTAACAATGGGAGTTTGATCATCAGTAATTTTGAAAGGAGTGGCCTTAACATCAGTCTTCTTAGTAGTTATCAAAATTGTCTCAAGAGAAGGATGACTAGTCCTAACAATGGTTTTATCTTCTTTAACAAAATTTGATTTTTTATCACATTTAGATGTTGTTTTGAAACTTCATCTTTTGAAACATAATGGTTTTCAAGAAAATCAAAAAATCAAAAAATGTTTTTTCAATTGATTCATCTTTTCTAACCATTTTCTTTTAACATGGTCTTTTTCAGACTGAACAAAATTACTTTTGAAGTATTTTCTTTTATTTCTGTTTTAGCAAACATAAATTCATTGTACAGGGAAACCATATCAACTTCAAAACTTTCATCCAAAACATTCAAAACTCTTAATTGATTTTTGAAAACAGGATTTTCAATAGGAGGAAAATTAGAATCAGATGGACAAATAGATTTGGTGTCATCTTCTTCTTCATTAGCAGTTCTGCTATATGGAGAGGAAGCTTCAGGTTTAGTGGAATAGTAAACAGAGCTAATTTGAGATTTATCACTTGAAACACCTTTTAACTTTAAATCAGTGGGTTTTTCAAAAATCTTTTGCAAAAAATCATTGAGATCTTGATCTCTTTTTGAAACACTTTCAGATCCAGCAAAGGAATGTCTTCCTTCATTGATCCTCAAAGGTTGATTGTTTTGAAAACTTATTTTAACAGTACCATCAAGATATTGTTGAATATGAGTGAGATCTAGCTCATCAAAAACAAGTTTAGCAAGAGGGGATTCTTGTTCCAACAACCATTCAGTAGGAAGCTTAACGTCTTGCCATTGAATCATTTTTGGAACTTGAACTTTAGCATTAGGAGTTGAACATTGAATTAACATGGTTTTACCAGAAGGTTCTCTATTAATCTTAGCACCAGGGTTCAATTGAGTACCTAACAATCTGTAATAAATGCGGTAAATCAAAGCAAAAGGTTTACTACCTTCTTCCATGTGATAACTAGATGAAGCAATATTCAAAGTTAAAGCTTTAACAATATTAGGATCATCCAAAGCAAGAGTAAGATCAGGATAACAGTTAAAATATACAGGACCATCATACAAAGAAGCTGTAATCATACCAAGAATGCTATCTTTAAAGTTCTTAAATCTAGCATCTCGTAAACACACAAGAACAAAAGCATTAATACCCTTTCGGGTGAGTGGTTTAATAGCAACTTGAACCATTCCAATATGCAAATAACTGAATTTTTTAGCAGCAATAAATTCACTAATATTTCTTTTAGAAAACACGCAACATTTTTCATGAGTTTTTGAAATAGAGAATATTTGTTCAACAGTTCTAGCTTTGTAAGTAGAATGAATCATACTTTCAGCCCAACTAGTTTTGTAAACAGTTTTAGTATCGACTTTAGGGATATTCCATTTCTGGAAATTAGGAAACAACTCATTATCTTCAACAATGTGATCTTCTTCATTTACAATATCAGGAGGACAATCAATCTTGGAGCTGACAGATGAGTTGGATCTCCACATCCTATCCATGTTATCCTAGTTTTAACACTCAATTATCATGTTTTTCTCACAACCGTTGCATTTCATAACACATACCTTAGTCAACCTTATACCTCTCTTGCCCTACACACCCTCTCTGACTCAAACGGGCTTTACTGTTCGGTTCTGGGAATTCACTTTCCGACACGGGTGACACCAACGACGGTAAGAAGGGAACACAACAAAGGAGTATCAAAGTTTCGGATAGACACAAATAAAGAGACAGAGAACACAACAACTCTATCACCGGCCAGAAAAGAATGGCTTTGATACCACAAAGGGGGAAGGGACATGGCGCTAAAGGCGGAATCACAGTAATAATATATTAAAAGTGTAAATATATATATATATATATATAAATAGTATGTATACTTTTAAAAGGAAGATGGTTGAAAGATGGTCATGCCACAGATTTTTTTTTGCTTTTTGAAAAATGTGTCACCTATTTTTTAGCAAAAGATTTTTTGTTTTGAAAAGGTGGAGGGGTCATTTTGAAAAAATCTCTTTGAGAAAGAAGGTTTTTTTTTTTTTTTTTTTTTTCAAAGGCATTACCGAAGGTATTTTTCCAAGAGAGAAGGGTTTTTTTTGGAAAAAGGGTATCTTCGGAAGATTTCTTGAAAGAAGGCAAGGTTTCTTTTGAGAAGTTTTTTTTGGACGGCGTAACAACATATTTTTAAGAACAGGAGAAGGCTTTATGCATGAATGGATGTATTTTATTATTATTATTATTATTTCTTTTTAAAAGGTTTTGGTTAAAAACATTTTCTCTTTTTATGAAAACAAGTGTATATACACGCATATATACATTTGTATATAGATATACATGTATGTATACAGATATATAAGGGTATATATGAGGGTATATGCATTTTGAAAAAGGGTTTATTCTTGGTAAAAAATGAGTTTTGTTTTTATGAAAACAAGGGTACATACACGTGTATATACATTTTTGAAAAAGGTTTATTATTATTTTTAGGGCATGACACATGGATTTTGTAAAACTTACTCCCTCCTTTTATAGTTTAATGACAGACTCTTTGTATAAAAATAAAGTTCTTTGTCACTTTTTATTATATTTTTTTCAAAAATGATTAAGGATGAATGCATGAAGACCCTTGTAGAAATATGATACATGGTTTTTGGATTTTTTTTTTTTTTTTTTTTTTTTTTTTTTTTTTTTTTTAAGGAAAATGATCCAACGTGGTAAAAGCATTTTTCCAACGTGGTAGAATATTACTTTTCTTGAAGAATACAATTTTCTTGCTTGCCATTTTCGGATTTCAAAGGAAAAAATGGAGAAAGATATTTTTATTTTTGAAAGAAAAGGCATTTTGTTTTTTGAAAAAAGTTTTGACGTTTTTAAGAAAAGATCCCATTAAAAAAAAAAAAACACTTTTTGGGAAAAGAGAAATCATTTTGAAAACACTTTTAAAAAAGGGAAATTGTTTTGTGAACTTTTTGAGAAAGGAAAACACTTTTTTGAGAACATTTTTTGAGAGAAGAACATTTTGAAAACTTTTTTTTTTTTTTTTTTGTTTCTTTTCTCTTTTGTTATGAAAGAGTTATTTCAAAAAAGGGAAGAAAGAATTTTCTTAGAATAGGTGGGTAGAGGGGGAATGTACACCCAAGCATTTTACATTATGGCACATTGTCAACAAGGTGAATGAAGAGATAACAACAAAATAAAGTGCAGAAAAATAAAAGTTGAAAAGTTAAAAGCTAGAAATGTAAAGACTTCTAATTTAAATTGGGTGTAAAGCAAAGACTTGAAATGTAAAAGCTTGAAAGTAAATGACTTGAAATATTGTAAAGTTAATTAAAAAATGCTTCTTCTTTTTTTTTCTCTCCCTTAAATAGAGTCTAATCCCCCTAAGAGTACTTCCCATGAATGACCTAGGAGATGGTCCAATACCCATCTAGGATGAACAAAACAAGTATAATATCCAACATTAATATTAAAAGCATAAAAGGAAAAGGGTTAGGAGCATAATATATACAAGAACAACATATAAGAGTAACTATTCACAACAAGAAAAAAAGATTTTATTTTTTATTTTTTATATAGATGCAAAAAATGATTACAAAGGTAAAAAGAGAGGGATAGGTTTAGTTATCAAGAAACTAAACCCACTTGTGGGCGCAAGGGAGTATGCCTCGGCCTTTGGAGTGGTCTGTGGTAGAGGGTGAAAAATGGAGTCGCCACCTAGATTTGGTCTAGGAACCATATTGGGCCTTTTGGACCACTTACTTACATACATAGGTCTGCATATTAGATTATGGGTCTGGAGTTTGGGTACGGCTTGGGAAGGTATTAGGCAGCCAAGACCGCCTGGCTTTTGGGCGGACATCCATTATGTGTTGCTAGGCCATATTTAGATAAATAAGTTATTAAAAGAGCCCCAATCCTTAACCTAAATATACATCATGCACTTAAATAAAATAACACACACAACATTTTAAATATCACATCACAATATAAAAGGAAACAAATAAAACACAATCAAACAAATATATTAAAAAATGAAATGATAACAAATAAACAAACACAAAAGGAAATATATCAAAAATAAACCAAACATTGCAAAAATACCAAAGAACACTCACCTTGCTTAAGATTATGAGTTTGGAGTTTGTTTAACCGACCCCTCAATGCCTACAACACAAAGATTAGATTGATAGAACAAATGAATTAAAGAAAACAACTGTTTTTAGGAATCACAACTCAAGAACAAAGTTTAATTGAAAAAAGGATTTAGAGAAATCAAATTAGAACATTAGTTTCTGCCATTGAACTAAATAAAGAAAGGTTTTAAAGAGAACTAAGGTTTTAAAGAAGATAGAGGCAAAAAATAAACTCTCTCTAGCTAGGGTTTTTATTAGAGATATAAGATGAGTATTTATAAGTTAAAATTACGATTTTCGAGGTTTTTTAATGGTCTTTGGACATTCCCAAGGGTCTAGGGGCAAGCCCACATCAAAGAATGATGTTTTGGGCCCTTAAAATGAAGTTTTAAAATCCAAAAAATCAGCATGTGTACGCATGGTTGGGGCATGCGTATGCATGCTCCCAAAAACCCTAATTTCGACTACTTAGTTGGCCCAACTTCAAACTTTTATAACTCATTCAATATAAATCCAAATTAGGCAAAATTTGTATTCAAACTGAAGCCTAGGATGTCTACTTCCAATGGATCAAAATGCACTCAAATATTATTTGTGGATAAAAAGTTATGGTCAAAAAATGATCAAAGATCATTTTTCAGTATCGATTTCAAAGCGATTTGAGCACTTTTGAGTTGTGATTGCTTCCAAACTATTGTGAACTCTTTAATTACCCTTAGTTGACATATGTCAAGCTCATCATTGGGGCCGGTGACTAGAATTTATTAACGGGGTACAAAATGAGGTATCTACAGATGCCTATCTTTTAAACTTTGTTTGCACTGCAAGTATATTTAAAAGCCTGAGAGACAAACATTTTGCAAGTTAATAAACTTTGAGTCCACACACACACACTACACACAAACACACAAACATGCAAGCAAACATGCAAACATAGGGGTGTGCAAAAAGGTGATTGGTGCGCTTCCAACAAGAAGTGTGAAAAACCACATAAAAGAAAAAAATGAGATATTTTTGAGTTTTAAGGACTCTACCTTCATGACACACATACATGCAAGAAATCATGCAAAGAAGAAATGCATCATAAGATAAATAAAAGAAAATCTGGGATGTTTTCGAGTTTTAAAGACTCTACCTGAAGTAAGGGGGACCACTAAAAGCGAGCAATTTACGTCCAAACAAAAATAGGCCACTCAAAAATGAGCATTTACGTCCAAACATAAATAGGCCACTCAAAAATGAGCATTTACGCCAAAAACACAAACAGTCATACATGACTCACATAAACACACAAGGTTTGCAAAAACAAACACAGAAGACTCATGCAAACATGCAAGAATGCAAAAAATAAATACATAAGAAAAAGAGCATACAATCACACAAGAGTGAAGCAAATAAACACACAAGACTCACATAAACATCAAAGAAACATGTGATCACAAAAGAAATTACAAACAAACACACACAGCTTATGCGAACAACAAAGTTGCATGCAAAAGTTTAGTAACACAAAACACGATCACACAAGACTTACATCAAGCATCAAAGATGCATATGATCACAAAAGATAACAACATGGATGAACACAACAACAAAAGGGGTCACATAAACATAACAAAGCATGAAAACACACAAGATGCTAAACAAGATGGGCCTAGGCCCCAAGACAAAATGAGGATGGGCCTAAGGCTCGACGCAAAACAAGGAAGGGCCTAAGGCCCAAATAGAGTACGAGATGGGCCTAAGGGCCAAAATGAAACAAGGATGGAAACACATGAAAAATCACTCGAGACATCAAACATGCAAACAAACACACAAGATAACAAAAAACAGACAACAAAAGATCACAAAAGTGCAAGGATTGCAAGAAAACATGAAGACACCAAAGACAAGGATGAACACGGCAACTTCTAGAAAAGAGGAAAACAAAGAAAAACCATGAAGAACAAAAGGACAACAAAGATAACTAGGATACAGAACATGAGGTCAAATAGACTCTAAGAAAAGAAGAACAGGAAACAGGACCATCCTAAAAGGCATGGTAAAAAATGGGAATCAAACACTTGATTCATTATTGATAACTTTTGAGATGTTCAATCATTAGGACACATCCTTCTTGTGGGTTCCACCTTGCCCCTAACTTGATTGATTCATTTTCTTTTTTTTTTCTTTTTCTTTTTTACAAAAATTTTACCCTAACTTTTGCCTAAGCCGCCCTTATGGGTTTTCAACCTAGTGGGCATTTTAAAAAAAAAAAAAAAATTTAATTTTTTTAGGCCATAACTTTTGCCTAGACTGCCCTTGCGGGTTTTCAACCTAGCGGGCTCTTTCACTTTTACAAGAAGCAAACAAAGCATAAACAATGAATAAGTGCTATGACTTATCTTCAAAGAATATCATTTATTCAAATTCTCAATACATGAGTTATACAATTTACATGATGTGATGTGGTTGCACCTCACAAGGTTGCCTACATACCTAAAAGGGATTAAGCCTAACATAATTCACACGAACAACTTCAATTGATTAGAGAGGGCTTTTACTTGGCTTATAATGAAATTTTTGGTTCTTGGCTTACAAAGAAATTGATAACAAAGGCTCAAACTTACTTTCTTGAGGGTTACAACTTGGACAAGGATTACTTTTCATCACTTTTGAACTTTCTTCACTTTTCACCTTTTTTTGTTCACCTTTGATTCATTTCACTTCATTTTTTTTTCATCACTTTATTCATGCATTGCCCCTAGTGTAGGGGGTAATCCTTGACAAAGGTTACATTGAAAGAAAAACAACTTTGAAGGCTCAAAAGAGGTAAGCAAAGGGAAATGTGTTTAGGATAGTAGAATAATGGTCTCTCTTCATACCAATTTCCATAGTTTATTTATGGGCAAACATGCAACATCACCTATTGAGAATCAAATTAACTTGAAATTTTGAAAACTTATCATAAAACTCAAACCATTGCAAACCACTTTATTGATGAATTGAAAGAGTACATGAATTGAAAGGCTTAATTAATTGAAAGACATACTTGAATTGAAATAACAAAAACACTTCTGAATTGAAAAACACACTGAAATGAAGGACTCTTATGGAATGCAATAACAAAGACTAAACTTCTCGATCAATCAACCCCAAGTAGGAGGAGGCACAGCATGGTAGTTAGGGAGAGGATTAGTCTTGATGACTAGGTGGTTGATGGGTGGCAAAGGGACCTTGCCAAATTGAATGAGGTCTTCAATGTCATGATGGAGACGAGTGCACTTATCAGTATAATGACCATGGCTCCGACGGTACTTGCAATACTCACTTGCATTGTTGTTTGGACTAGAGGTGTTTGGAGTATACCTTCCAAGATCCAATTGGCTTGACGAGTCCTTTGGTTAACAAAGCTTTAAGTGCTTAGGATAAAGTCATTCCCAATGGAGTGAACTCTCTTCGAACATTAACAGCATGAACTTCACTTGTCTTACCACCATTGTTACAACTATTACTTGAATTTCCTACCCCAAACTTCTTTTGAGGTTTGGCATCACTCTTTTCAATAAGTCCACTGTTGATAGCATCCTCAACTTGTATACCAACATTATACAAATCAACGAAAGTCTTCAAATGAATTGGTGCAAGTTGACGCCCATAAGTAGGCAGAATGTTCTTCATGACCATCCTCACTTGGTTTTGTTGGGGTTTATGCCCTAAAATCCAATTTATTGGCATGTCATAAATAATTAAATTGTTTAATTATATGAGACTATCTATAAATGAACAAATGGGACATTATCTTAGGCCATTAGATGCATAGTATGTGATTTATGTGACAAGTCACAGAAAGATATAAATCACAAGCTCTTTGTAAACTCAGAATTTTAGTTCGTAGTCGATGATAAAATTGGGCATTTCATCCGCGAAGACTATAACATATCAACTACGATGATTTGTCTTGATCATGGAAATGGAGACTTCTAGTTGGTATGTTGATATGTTTTAAGAGTTAAGACATATTGAACTGGACCGCTGTGAGATTTATTATTCTCCTAACGACTGTCAAATGAATAATAAATCTCACGACTTCTATTTACATTAACTCTAAATCCTGAGAGAATAATGGACCTGAGCATGAGGTGTAGGTTGCTTTGATATATCAGGAGTGAGATCTATAAGTCATGGTCAAAACCTCAGTATGTTGGGCAGCCGCATTTAGTGTTGATGGAACATATATTCTCAAGATGGAATTCATAATCTCTTAACGGAGACATAAAATATTCCCTTGAGATAAGTTTAATGAGTTTGGTTATTCAAGAGAGTTGGGCCCAACCACTTTAGTAAGTTGTTACTAAAGTATATATTTATGAAATTGGATTTCATAAATATATGATGAATAACGTAAAGGATTAAACCGGGTACTCAAGGATTAAGATGTAGTAATCTTCAAAGTGGCAGTCTACATTCATGACTTTGTATTACTACGAATATTTTAATAAATGGGTTGCATGTATAATAAAGTCTTGGGATATAATTTATAGATAAGACCTAGAGTGCAACTATATTTATATAGTGGTATTAAATATAGTTAATGGTAACTTTGGACTTGTCAAGAGTTGACAGAAAAGCCCAAGCCTTATTAGAGCTAGTGTCTTATTGGTCCCTTTTGGTCTCACTCTAAGCCACATACTAGAGCCCAATTGGAATGGCCAAAAGGCTAGCCCAATTAGATAATCAGTTGTATATAAGGAGAGAAACATACAGAATTTTATAAAGGGCTTTTCCATAAGGTTAAGATAAGAGTCTTTCATAAGAATTCTCATAAGGAATGAAATGGTTTGTATGTGAGTGTTGGACACTCATTATTTTCTCCTTGGAAACTGATTGAGAGACCACACATCTTGGATATCAAGTGGAATTGGAGTGAAGATTAAAAGTCTTCCCAAGAACTTCTGATCTTCGGTTTTGAATTTCACCACACTAAGGTATGCATTCTTGTTCTCAAATTCTGAAACTTACATAGTACATGTTATCAATTGCGAATGAAATAGATCCGTTAATTTTTCCGCTGCGTATGCTTTGTATATGATACAAACATGTTTTTTTCCAACAGGTTTTTCTTACTAGAATGATTAGGCATCTTGGAAGCTTTTCCTCTCCACCTTATTAGAAAATCGGAAAATGACTCATTGCTCAATTGCTTTGTAGTCTCCAAGTCTCTAAGGCTGACATCCACTTGAACATTGTATGAATATTGTTGCGCAAAAGTTTCAGCCATCTTGTTCCAATCATTTATCTTAGCATTTTCCAATGAGAGATACCATTGTAAGGCTACACCACTAAGAGTTCGAGGGAAACACAAAATGATTTGCTCCTTGGTAAGACCTAGAGGCTTTATGGCAAGAACATATTGCTTCAAATGATTCTTGGGATTTCCAGTTCCATCAAAAGAATCCATCTTTGGCATCTTGAACTTTGTTGGGGGAGGGGGGGGTGGACATTGGGAAATGGACATAATCCCTCAATATCAAGCATGTAGTCCTCCATACCTTGATACCTCTTAAGCATAGCTTTCATCTTCTCAATTTCTTGCAACATCTCCTTGGTTTCCTTTGACTGTTCCTTCTTCTTAGGTTCCTTTTTGATCTCAACCTCTTTTTCCTTAAAAATATCATCATCAAAGATAGATTCTTCATCTTGAGGTTCTTGCACTACCTTCTTCTTCTTTCCTTGAGCACCCTCAAGATGGTGAAGTCTCTCAATGATAGGAACAATCATCATTGTCATCATTTTTTCCATCTTCTTTAAAATATCTTGGTCACTTGGTGTCATTTGGTCAACAGAAGTAAGATCAGCTCTTATGAGGCAATTATTAGAGGTTCAAGACCAAGAGGGTTGTGCAATACCCTTTTTAGGAGTAATGATGGGTCACCTACAAGAGACTTATCCTTATGAGAAGCATTTCATGAAGATCATCAACAATAAATCATACATTCAATTCCCACTTAACTATGCCCCTAGAATGAGTCCACAAAGTTTAAACATGACCCAAGAAAATAATACCCAAGAGGAAGAAACTTGAAGACACAACAATGGCGACACCAAAAAGATGACAAACCTTGACAAGACACGGGCCTAATGCTCCTAGACAAGCTAGAATGGACCTAAGGCCCAAAACAAAAGGACAAGATAAGGCAACAACACTAGATGACATGACATGGGCCTAAAGCCCCAAAAAGAATAACAGGGAAAGCTCAAAGCCTAGACAAAACCAAGGATGGGCCTATGGCCACTAAACAAAGAAACTGACTTAAAAAAAAAAAAAAAAAAAAAAAAAAAAAACTTTTTGGAATTTATATATATAAAAAAAACCTAACTGAAAACTCACATTTTTTCGAAAATTATTTATTTTGAAAGAAACTCTTTCTAAAAAAAATTATTTACAAAGAAACTAACTCTTTTTCTTAAAAAAACTTTTTGGAATTTATTACAAAGAAACACTTTTTTTGAAATTTTATTTGATTTTTTTTTTAACTTCAAACTTTTTTCTTGAAAATTTTTATTTAAAAAAAAAACTTGAAAACATTACTTTTTTTTTTTGGTTTTTTTTTTTTAAATATAAAAGACATTTTAAAAAAAAGATTGACCCATTTTATTAGCCCGACAAACAATTCAAACAAAGCACACACATGCACACACAATTGGGTAACCCTACATGGTTGGGATTTAAGCTCATCTACGTGTGGGTAAGCTCCTTAAAGCTAAAAAGATAGATTAGTTGGTCACTCACAATTAGGTGGGCCATGATTCCAACCTTGGGCCTAACTGGACCGTAATGGATTGGTGGCAAACTGTTAACGTACTCAAAGCCCATCATAGGCAATGGCACAGATTGTGAGTTGGTGGGACGAATTTCGAAAAGTCTTGGCCTGAATGGAGCCTCTACTTTCCCACTTTTCCACTCACATTTTTTTGGAAAATATTTATTTTGAAAGAAACTCTTTCTAGAAAAAATTATTTACAAAGAATCTCACTCTTTTTCTTAAAAAAACTTTTTGGAATTTATTACAAAGAAACATTTTTTTGAAATTTTATTTGATTTTTTTTTTAACTTCACACTTTTTTCTTGAAAATTTTTATTTAAAAAAAGAACTTGAAAACATTACTTTTTTTTTTTTTGGTTTTTTTTTTAAATATAAAAGACAATTTAAAAAAAAAGATTGACCCATTTTATTAGCTCGACAAACAATTCAAAAAAAGCACACACATGCACACACAATTGGGTAACCCTACATGGTTGGGATTTAAGCTCATCTATGTGTGGGTAAGCTCCTTAAAGCTAAAAAGATAGATTAGTAGGTCACTCACAATTAGGTGGGCCATGATTCCAACCTTGGGCCTAAATGGACCGTAATGGATTGGTGGCAAACTGTTAACATACTCAAAGCCCATTATAGGCAATGGCACAAATTGTGAGTTGGTGAGATGAACTTCGAAAAGTCTTGGCTCGAATGGAGCCTCCACTTTCCCACTCATCACCAACCAAGGTTAAATGGGTACAAAGTGCATGTGTGTGAAAAAACAAAAACAAAATAGGATTGGGCTCAATTAATAAAATCTTTATTTAATTATGGTCTAACAACACATTGGAGTTAAACTTCATCTCTATCCCCAATGGAGTCGCCACTATGGGCACAAGTGGAGTCCCCAGTGGAGTGGACCATGGCAGAGGATGAAAGATGGAGTCGCCACCAAGATTAGGTCTAGGAACCATATTGGGCCTTATGGGCCACTCACTTACATACATAGGTCTGCATACCAAATTATGGGTCTAGAATTTGAGTACGATTTGGGAAGGTGTTAAGCACCCAAGACCACCCGGCTTTTGGGCCGGCCTCCATTATGTGTTGCTAGGCCATATTTAGATAAAGAAGTTATTAAAGAGCCTTATTCCTTAACCTAAACATACATCATGCACTTAAATAAAATAACACACACAACATGTTAAATATCACATCACAATATAAAAGGAAAAAAATAAAACACAATCAAACAAATATATTAAAAAAAGGAAAAGATAACAAATGTTTACACAAAAGGAAAAATATCACAAATAATCAAAACATGGCAAAAATACCAAAATAAACATGGAAAATAAATAAACACAACATATTAACCTAAATAGAGTCAAACAGAATCAAAGAACATGTGAGAAATGATTAAATAAATAAAAAACAAAATTTTTGCCCTAATCTAGGTTCAGGGTGCGTACGCATACTTAGCTATGCATACACATAGTTGAACCATGCGCACGCATACTCGAATATGTGTGCGCATCCTTTAGCATAGATTCAAAAAAATCACATTTTTATAGATTTAACCAAACAAAGATATAAACATAGAAATCAAACAAGTATATTAGAAACCCTAAAAACTAAACTAACATAAAACAAATAACACAAAGCATCTATATAAACAAATAAACATGAAGCAAATTAATAAGTAGTAAACTACATTAAATAAATATACATGTTAAACTTTACATAGAACTAAAATAATAATAAGAAGAACAACTAAAAAATATTATAAACAATTTAAAATCATATTAAAACATGTCAAAAGAATTAAAATCAACAAGCAAATAAAATAAAACAATTAGAGAAACTACATTTAAGAAACTCATGTGAATCCTATTAAACAAAGAAAGAGTTCATGGAAAGAACACTCACCTTGCTTAAGATTATGAGTTTGGAGTTTTTTTAATTGACCCCTCAGTGCCTACAACACAAAGATTAGATTGATAGAACAAAATATTTAATGAAAACAATAGTTTTTAGGAGTCACAACTCAAGAATAAAGTTTAATTGATAAAGGTTTTTGAGAAATCAAATTAGAATATTAGTTTCTGCCTTAGAACTAACTAAAGAGAGGTTTCGAATCTATAAAAAACGTGCTAAGGTGTTGCCCTAAAGTTTTAGAAAAGAGAACTAGGGTTTTAGAGAAGATGGAGGCAACAAATAAACTCTCTCTAGCTATGGTTTTGAATGGAGACATAAGATGATTATTTATAAGTTACAATAAGGGTTTTCGGCGCTTTATAACGATCTTTGGACACTCCCAAGGGTCTTGGGGCTGCCCACATCAAAGAATAATGTTTTGGCCCTTAAAACTAAAGTTTTAAACCCTAGAAAATTAGTCTGTGTATGCATGGTTGGGGAATTCGTACGCATGCATGATTCATGCATACGCATGCTCCTAAAAAACCATAATTTCGACTACTCAGTTGGCCCAACTTCAAACGATCATAACTCACTCAATATAAATTCTAATTCGGCCAAATTTTGGTTCAAATTGAAGCCTTGGATGTCTAATTTCCAAAAAAATAAACTTCACTCAAAAAGTCTTTGTAGATAAATAGTTCTGGTCAAAATAGTGAGCAAAAGTCATTTTTCAGTATAGATTTCAAAGCGATTTGAGCACTTTTGGGTAGTGATTACTTCCAAACTATTGTGAACTCTTTAATTAACCTTGATTGACATATGTCAAGCACATCATTGGGGCCGATGACCAAAATTTATTAACGGAGTATAAAATAAGATGTCTACACCAACCCTAAACCTTACCCACAAAAGATTACGAAATGGGAGAAAGGATGGAGCTTTTAGTGTAGGGTTTCCTAGAGAGAAAAGGAAAGATTTTTCTTTGATTTTCCAGGGTTTTATTTATTTATTTATTTTTCCTTTTTTTTTTTTTTGACTTCTTTCTCTCTCTTTCTCTCTTGTTTTTTTTTTTTACTTTTTCCTCAATCTCTTACACAAATCCTACATAAATTTTCTACATCTGTTTTTCTCTATTTTTCCTAGTCTAGAGGGGTGGGGGGGGTGGGGTATTTATAGCAAAAGATGAGTCAGCACCCCATCAGCATTTTTTGTCTTTTTTTAATTTTTGGCCTAAATTTTACGTGGCTGTTTAAAGGCCTTTCTGAGCTCCATTTTCTTCTGATTTTATAAATGTGGAAATCTCTTGACGTCTAGTTTCCAATGGTTTTGACCTTGTTAGATTTGGAGCTACAGTCGTCGAGATATTACGCTCGAAAGGGAGGTGACGCAAAGCTGAAAAATTCTGGACGTCTTCTCTTGAAAAATTCATATCTTTTAATCTGTAGCTAATATCGTTGAGCCCTTTTGGAGAAAATTAGCTAAGACCTTGTTCTTCAAGCTGGTCTAGCCTGTTCATCTCATTTCTAGCCCAATTAGTACAGTTTATTGCGCGAAGTTGGGTAAAAAAACTGTCAGTTTTCTTGAAAAATATAGTGAAGACTTTATTACGGTTTCAATATTTTTGTGATATCTCATTTGTTTTAACTCTGATTTTGGCCCATAAACTATCATTTCAAAGGGAATAACATGCGCTATAAGACGATCCAAAATCCAACGTGATCCAACGGTCGGATCAAAAAGTAAACTTTTTATCATACCCGGTTAGGGTTTTGGTCAAATTTTCTGTAAAATGGGTTTTTCAAATGTTGTGACTTTTTGATTCACTGTTCAAACATGTATTTATTTTTGCCTCTTTTGGCTTTGAAATTCATGGTTTTACACATTTCCTAATTTTTTTGAATTTTTTGGTCTTTGTTTTGTTGCGTGAATCAGGGCTAGAAAAAATACAGAATCTACACTCATCTCGGATAATGGACTACAGTTAGACAGCAAGGCATTCCGAAGGTACTACGAGGAATTAGGGATCACCAACAGATACTCCACACCAGCCTACCCTCACCAATAGATACTTTGATGTTTGTTTAACTATAGTCTTATGTTTGTTGAATGTGTAGATAAATGGATCCAGGTTCAAATGGCCTATCCAAAATGAGAGCAACACACCGCCCGTGGTATGATATAAAACATTGAGATACTAGACCATGTCTTTTCCTCGGATATGTCTTGGACAGAAGTTTCACATCAATTCAATCCTCAGATCTCTGATGAAAGGGAAATCAGGGTACAGCCAAAGTGGGAATCATGCAAACGGTTCACCCAGGCTATAAGGAAACCCTAAGGTACTAAACCATGTCTTTGTCTCAAGGGTACCAAGAAATAGAATACTCACCCCATTTCGATCCACAAATCACTAGCGAAAGCAAAATCAAGGCTCAGCTGAGATGAGAATAATGCAAGTCGTTCATATAAGCAACTTAAAACTAACACTAACTAGAAAAGCATTCACAAAGTCGGGTAATTAAGTATTTAAAAAGCAGTGAAAATATGCTATATACATCCTAGCAAGTATTTAAAACCTTTAACACCAAATGTTATGGCTAAGTTGGTTTTAACACTGTGGAGGCCCTTTTGATGTTAATGGGTCGGGACCTGTTTTGCAATGCTTAGGCCCGTTGGATTGTAGGTCAGGAGTTGGGCTGGCCAAGTACCTTAGTAGGACTATGCTATAGGATAGTTTGTGCACAAGCAGAGCATTCCCAATGTGGAGACAAAGTAAAGAGTGCTACAGCAGATCAGGTATCACAGCAAACATAATAGACGATGCTGCAGCAGAACAACTGATACAACAAATATAATGAAAGATACCATGGTAGAACAAATGATATAACGAATATAATAAAAGAGGCTATGATAGAACAACTGATACAACAAAAACAATAATGAAAAATACTATAGCAAAACGACTAATACAGTAAAATAATAAAAGATGTTACAGTAGAACAACAGATACAGCAAATATAATAGGAGATGCAACGGAAGAACAGCGATCAAAACTTCTAACAAATGAGATTACGTGCATTCATAATCAAGACCATGGGTCAGATCTTTCATCAGAAGATGAACCAAGAAGGAACCCGAACTCCAACTTGAACAACCTTGTCACAGGTTTCTGCCATCAAAGGGCCTGAATGGCTATTTGTTACCATTTGTGAGATTCTAGAGAGAGGGTTTGTCAAGAAGGAGGGAAAAGATGGTCTATTGATGCATACCTTTTCCTACTGTGTTTTCCCTCTTCTTTCTTTCTTTTTCTTAGTCTTTTTTTCTTTCCTAGTCTTTTCTTACTATTATCTCCCCTATTTCTCCCCTCCATCTGTGGCTATTGCCCCTCTTTATAGTGAGATAATTTCATCGAATTTCTCCCTTTTACCTTTGGGGCTTCACCAACTTTTTTTGGTTTCTTATGGGTATCCCTTCAAGACTGCCCATCAACCCATTGGTTGCTAGGCCATTACCAACACTAAGTAATCTCTGTTTGTTTGTTCTTGTTATAAGCCTGAATGGATAAGGATTGGGTCTCTCACTACCTACCTCTATGGCATGCATCAGGTGGTCTAGCCGTCTGCTATCTCTTTTAGGCAAAATGCCACCCAGAAAGTCACTTTTCCCAAAAGGAGTTACGATTGGAAGCCCAAAATAGATTCTTTTCCCCCCACCACCAAACCACACCCTTTGAATCCCTTGACTGTAGGCCCACCTTTCTTGTATTGGCTTGGTACAAGTGGGTGGTGCTCTGGCCCTTGGGTGCTCGTTCCTCTAATCCCTGCGTCTATTCTCTTTCATTCTTATGCCAATTTTTGCGATTTCTACCATGTCTCATTTTACTGCGTGTCTCTTCTGTTCGTGCTTATCTTCCATGAAACAAAGGACATGGGCTTCTAGGCTTGCATTATTTCTTTTTATTCCCTCATGGGCTTGCACATTGGCTTGACATAAGTTCTTGCATAACCAACTCGTTGGGCTTTTGCCCTCCTTTCCTATTTCCTCAGGCCTGCTGGCCCCTTTTCTTTTCTTGTTGTGGTCATGGGCCTGCCAGCCCATTGGTTTTTACTTCTTCCTTTGGGCCCCTATAGCCTATGTATTTTGTTTTTACCTCTTTTGTGTCCATGGGCCTGCTGGCTGTTATTCCAGCCACGTTAGGCCATTCGATTTTTTACCTCTTTTCTTGGGTTTCATAGCCTATTTACTTTACTTTTACCTCTTGTTGTGCCCTTGGGCCTACTGACTGCTATTCCTGCTATGTTGGCCCATTGGGTTTCTTTACCTCTTTTCTTAGGCTTTCATAGCCCATTTGCTTTCATCATATTTCTTCCACTCTTTTCCTCTTTCATTTTTCTTCACTGCTAGGTTTTTTTTGCTGTTGGCCCTGTTAGGACATATGTGTTTCACATGTTAGGAACATATGTCACTATTTTATGTAATTAGCTAATTTTTTGACAAAACGCACTTTATTTGTATTTGGGTAGATCAAGGATGTGTTTAATGCTTCAAGAAACAAGGTTTCAAGTTCAAGTGTTAAAGCCATGCAAATCTGTCCAAGAATCAAGTGTGAAAGTGCTATTTATTAAAGCTCGACAGCTAGCATCTATCGAGGCTTAGAGAGCTGTCTGAATCCCATGGCTCGACAGCTACTCGACAGATAGGTTATCTGTCGAGGTTTATGAAAAACAGATTTTTCAGTTCTGTTTTCATCCAATCCGTGGGTATATGTTTAGGCTTTCTTTTCTCACAACCCTAGACATATATAAAAATTATTTTAAGGGCTGTCAAAGGTGACACAAGTTGCACAAGTATGGAGCAAAGTTTTGTTCATGTAAATTGTGACTGGAAACAGAATTTGCCCTAGTTCATCTCTCTCTTGAAGAAGCTGCTGTGTTTGTACACCGTAGGGTTTTGTAACTAATGAGCTTCTTGATCTTCATCGTGTGATGAACTGAAAAACTTTGCAGCCAACATCCTTCTCTAGTTGGTGATTGAAGTCGCGTACTAGGATCCGCGCAATTGGTTAGTCACGTACTGGGAGCCGTGCATTGAAAAGGAGAGATTGTCATTACAGAACAAGTCCAATTGGGTATTAGGGTAAGGGTTCAACTGTAGGTTGGTATAAGGTACTGGGATTCCTTTACTTGTAACCGCTTGTTATGATAATCATGAATTCTCAAGAGTGGTGACCTTAAAATCACCCAGTGGGGTTTTTGCCGTGTAGGTTTTCCCCATTCGAAAACAAATCATCGTGTCAATTTAATTTCTGCTGCATCTTTAGTTAATTGGTGATTTGTTTGTGCTACCACGCGCTTTGCATGTCAATTTGATTAATTAATAAACTTGGCTAATTAATCAATTATTTCATCACAAGGGGTCAATACATTCTTGGCCTATCAAGTGGTATCAGAGCAGGCACACTCTGATTAGGGTTAATCTTTGCTGTGTGATCCATTGACCCCTGTTTGTCTTGGATAGAGGACAGTCTCTTATTATACCTCCTTTATTTGATGGCACTAACTATGCATACTGGAAAGTACGCATGAGAGCTTTCTTGCAGTCTTTAGATGAGAAAGTGTGGCAAGCTGTGGAGATAGGCTGGACTAAGCCTACAGAAGCGCTGGCCGATTGGGATGATGCTAAGATCAAGGCGGCAAACTTTAACAGTAGGGCATTGAATGCCTTATTCAGTGCGGTCACAAATGAGGAGTTCAAGAAGATATCCTCCACTGAAACTGTGAAGGAAGTATGGACCATTCTCTAGACAACCTATGAGGGAACAATGGCTGTCAAGGACTCAAAGCTTCAAAGGCTCACTCTAGCTTCGAAGAGATCAAGATGGAGGAGGATGAGTCGTTCGATGAGTTCTATGCCAAGCTCAAAGACATAGTGAACTCAGCTTTCAATCTTAGGGAAACCATTCCTGAACCCAAGATTGTGATAAAGGTGCTCAGATCTCTACCCGAGATGATTCCATGCCAAGATCACCGCGATTGAGGAATCAAAGGATATTGGCAAAATTCCTTTGACAAAGTTGGTTGGAAATCTGCAGATCTATGAGTTGAGTTTGACAAGGATCGAGAAATCGAGCAAGAGCAAAAGCATGGCATTGAAGGCCAAGAGTAGTGATACTGGTGAGTCTTCAGACGATGAAGATTCTAAGATGAAGTCCTATATTACAAGGCAATTCAAGAAGTTCATGAAGAATGCCAATGGGAAGGGCTTCGACAAGGACCGTAGGCAATCTAGCTCCTCAAAGTTCAAGAGCCAAGACAAAGGGAAGAAGGATGCTAGGGATGGCGATCAGTACACTATTCCCTCAGGACCAAAGTGCTTCGGGTGTCAAGGCTTTGGACATATGAAATAAAAGTGCCCTACGTATCTTAAGACCATTGGGAAGAGCAAGGCACTTGCTGCTACATTGAGTGACACAAAACCTGAGGATGATTCAAAAAACGAGGATGATGGAATTCTGGATGCCTTTACTACCACTGTAAATTCTACTGAAGGGATTGTTGAAGATGTGGATGAAGAAGAGGAATTGGTGGAGTCTAAGTTTGAGAATATGGATGAACAAGATGACATCCACACAGCCTATGCAAAGTTATACATGGTCTCAGAAAAGCATGAGAAGATGTATAGGTTGGCCACCAAGAAGCTTAGTGATGTGGAGCTTAAGCGAGAAGAAATCTCTACAAAGTTTGATGAAGCAAATCAGACTATTGGAGCACTGAGGTTTGAGAATAATTTCTTGGCTGAGAAGACCAAAAAGCTTGAGGCAGAATTGTTCCAAGTCAGAGCTCAGCTGGAAAGAACTTCAAGCGCTAAGCTCGACGAGATGCTCAGTCTTCAGAAATCTGCTTCCAATCGAACCGGTTTAGGGTATGATTTCTCTTTTCCTAGTATTGCTTCTACTAGTGCTCTATTTTTGTTCCTCTTGCTAATAATATTGAAACTGAGAACAATGATGTTAAAAATGAATTAGCTAGTAAGAATATAGACAAGGGTAAATCTATCTTAGGAGCACCCCTTAAGCAAGATAAGAAAGAAGTTAAAAACCCTAGGGCTAAGAAGGCCAACTCTCAAAAGCCTATACAGAAGAAGCAGTATCTTTATCATCATTGTGGAACAGCTAGTCATACTCGACCTAATTGCTATAAGTGGTTAGCCACTCAACAGAGCAATGGCATGGTCGCATCGGGAAACCAGAATCAGTTTCCATCTTCTTTTGGTCCCCTTGGAGATCTTCTCAAAGCCCTCATGTTCCTTTCGAACTTGAATAGTTTCAATTCTTCCCCCTCACCTTCAGCTCAAAGGTTCACTCAAAGATAAGGTTCTTCCAAGGTGTGGAAGGAAAATGACTCCAAGTGATTATATCACTTTTTCTCTCTCTCTTCTTGTTTTTGTGTTTGCATTTCTTGTGTGTTTTGCTTTCAAGTTTTCAGTCAGTCTAGTTTTGTGTGTTTTTTGTACATTGGTACTTGTGTACCTTAGATGGCCATTGAAACAAAATTTTCTAAACATTGTATCTTTTGTAGCTTAGATGAGCATCTCTATGCACAACTAAGCAAGTGAGCTCTGTGGCTCGTGTTTGTGATGAGTAAGGTTAAGAAATCTCTTGTACTTAACACTCATATCACTCTTTTTGATGGGAAGGACTAGAAAATCCTAAGAGAAAGGCATAAATAACCATCTCACCACTGTTGCTCGCCAAGCATGAAATGACATTTGTGTGCTTTGGCATAGCAAAATTGGAATGTCATTTGCTTAACATAATTGGGTATTTCTTTTCTATCTCTTATATGCCATGCATGATTTGCTTAAAAGAAAAAAATGCAAAGAAAAATAAAAGCAAAAAGATCAAAATGCTTTATATATGATTGCAAGCATGTCTTCTAGGAGATGTGGGAATTATAGGATGTACCTCAAAGGTGATAGTCCCTATCAAACAGTTATGATTGTGTGTGAGTTAAAGTGATTTTCTCATATCTCAAATCGTTATAACATGTAGACACTTATACAATCTTGCGTTGTTTTTAACACACAACACGCAATATTCTTTGCTACTCTTGATACATGTGCAGGTACAATGTGATTTGGCCATCACAAGGTTTACATGTGTTAATGTATGCTCACTAAACTGTCTTGACTTGTTTTTAAAATATAAAATTGGTTAGACTTGTTTAGTGTGTGTGTGTGTTTTGGGATCTATGTGCTTAACATTTTTTTGTTGAGAGATGATTTTGAGCGTTCAAAATGTTGTTTAGATCTTTGGTTGAGTTGCATGGTTGATTGCATTCATGTCTGTGTTTTTCTCATCTTTGAAAAAGTGTTTTTAAGCAATCTCGACAACTCCTCGACACCTCTTGACACCTAGCTTTTCTATTGAGCTCTTTAGTTGCTTTTTATCGGAATCTCGACACCTCTCGATAGCTAGGTCGATCGATCGAGTAACTTTCTGTCCCCTCGATAGCTCCTCGACAGATCCTCGATCCATCAAGCTTCTTTTTACATTGGACACTTACTCGATAGCTGCATCTGTCGAACCCTTTAAAGCTCGACACCTCTCAACACCTCTCGATTTGTCGAGAATTACTAAGCTTGTATATAAAGGGTTCTCGCGATCTCAGACTCATTTCGCTCGATATCTCTTGACTCTTCACCTCCCAAAACCTCTCTCACTCACTCCAAACCTCTTCCTCAAGGATTTTTCGGCCTAGATCAAGTTTTTCTTCACTTGGTAAGGGCCCTAATCCTTCTTTTTCATGCATTTCATCTTTTATGACCTAACTTTTGGGGTTTGATGAAAATTTGGGGTTTTTCAAAATCAAAGAGGTATTTGCAAAATTTTTGGGATGGGTTTTGTGTTTTTGATCTTAAAACTTCATGCATTACATCTCATTTGCATTATAACAATGTTTCTTGCATTTTTATATGTGTGTTTACTTTGTTGCATACTTGTGTGCTGGTAGGATTGGATTGGGCTGAGCCCATGATGCAATCACCTTTGCATGTCACATGTTCATGCATTCCCATGCATACGTACTTTCTATTAAATATATTTTGATATATTTTGCTGCTTGGGACTTTTCTGATTGTCTCTTTCTCCCTATCTCTCTCCTATTTGCGTTAATCTGCTTCTATGGCACCCAAACGTAAATCTACTCCGTCTCGGAACCCTCTTCATTTCGGTGCATCCACTTCTTCTGATCCTACACCTTTTTCTGTCCAGTTCCATGATGAGAAGGCCAAATCGGACTTCTTTGAGAACTTCTCTAGACGAGGCATTCATTCGGAACGCCAAGTCATTTTGTCGGACTTCTCCGACACTGACCTACCCACTGTCATCTATAGTAAGGGTTGGGAGTCACTGTGTGACATCCCGGTCACTTGTCCATCCGTGCGGATCCAAGAGTTCTACTCCAACATTCATGGATTTGATTATTTAGTACCTCTTTTTGTTACTTGCGTTCGAGGTACGCGCATTGTGGTCACACCAGATATTGTATCCGATGTGCTCCGTGTCCCGAGGGTAGAGCATCTTGACTACCCCGGTTGTGATCGTTTGAGGACTGTGTCCAAAGATGAGCTCATATCTGCTTTTTGTGAGCGTCCATCTGATTGAGGTGATTGTCAGTTCACTTCTTGTATGGCCTTTGCTAAAGGCCCTAGGTTTCTTAACATGGTCATGAATTTTTTTTTTGCATCCTCTTTCTCACTATAAATCTATTACAGAACCCCGTACTCGGTTTTTGCTTTCCCTTTTAGAGCATCTTTCTATAGATTTTCCCTCTCATTTCATTCTTTCTATCATAGATGTACATAGGGATTCGGCGACCCGTGATAAGCTCATCTTCCCTTCAGCTATCACGAGGATTTTATGCCATTTTTTTTTCCTTTTCTTGTGTCCGTCCACTTCCACGTTATGGGTGCTATAGATGCTACTATCATTAAACGGAGTGAGGCGCAGCTACATTCAAGGCAGTCCGGGTCAGCAACTCCTCCCACTCCTTTAGCTCCATCCACATTCGCTCCCTCTTCTTCTACAAGTAGTGTGACTCTCGAGGACATCATGGTGCAGTTTCAGTGCATGGATGCTCGCCTCGACATTCTCAGTGATGAGTTGTGTCAACTGAACACCCGTGTTAGTCGTATTGCACAACGCCAAGTGGTCATGGGTGGCTTCGTTGCTACTCCTCCACTTACTCTAGAGGCTTCTAACGATGAGGATGATGATGAAGCTGCTACTGCTTCCGATACTGAGGATGATGGAGATGCTAGCTCTTTCAGTGCTGACGAGATGTCTACTTGATATACTTACTCTTTGTCACTCATGACAAAAATGGGGAGTAGTTTTGGATATGAGAGTAGTCATACTTAGGGGGAGGGTTAGTATATGAGATTTTTGTTAGGGGGAGTGTTGATATTGATAGATGTAGTGAGGTTTTTATGTATCTTTTTCTTTTTTCTCCTTTTTAGATACATTGTTCTTGTACATGGGTCTTGTGACCATTTTGATATACATTGTACTTTTATTCTTTATATATTGATGCATGTTTTTTCATCTACCCTTACATGTGTTGTTTCTTTTCTCTCTTTATGCACATGTTTCTTATTACTTGTATACAATCTATTATTTCTGTTTTACACTAAGATGCCTTTATGAGTTTTATTTAAAGTGTTTCAGAAATACAGGTTGTCAAAAGTCTACTTGCCATAAACTCTCTTCTTGCAAAGTTTTTCAAGAGTTTGTGTTAGGATAGATTTTATTGTATTCAACAAGTGAGTATGAGTTGAGTGATTTATAACTTCTCTCATATGTTCATTTGTTTATTGTGGTTTTGTCATGGATTGCCAAAGGAGGAGATTGTTAGGACATATGTGTTTCACATGTTAGGAACATATGTCACTATTTTATATAATTGGCTAATCCTTTGACAAAATGCACTTTACTTGTATTTGGGTAGATCTAGGATGTGTTTAATGCTTCAAGAAACAAGATTTCAAGTGTTGGTAATATGCAAGTACGCAGCGGAAAAATTAACGGATCTACTTCATCTGCAATTGATAACATGCACTATGTAAGTTTCAGAATATAGAACAAGAAAGTGTACCTTAGTGCAGTGAATTTAAAAACCAAAGATCAGAAGTTCTCGGGAACACTTTCAATCTTCACTCCAATTCCACTTAGTGCCCAAGATGTGTGGTCTCTCAATCAGTTATATGTGTATGTTCTTGAAGAGAATGAAAGAGTGTCCAACGCTCACATACATACCATTTCATGTTCTTACTAAAAATCTATATGTTTTTCTCTATAAAACTGATTATCTAATTGGGCTAGCCTTTTGGGCCTTTCCAATTGGGTTTTAGTGTGTGGCTTGGAGTGGGACTAAAAGGGAACAAATAAGACTCTAGCTCCAATGGGCCTTGAGCTTTTCTGTCAACTCTTGACAAGTCCAAAGTTACCATTAATTATATTTAATACCACTATATAAATATAATTGCACTCTAGGCCTTATTAAAAAATTATATCCCAAGACTTTATTGTACATGCAACCCCTTCATAAAATATTCATAGTAACACAAAGTCATGAATGAAGACTGTCACTTTGTGAATTACTACATCTTAATCCTTGAGTACCCGGTTTAATCCTTTTAAGTTATTCACCATATATTTATGAAATCCAATTTCATAAATATATACTTTAGTCTTACTAAAGTGGTTAGGCCTAACTCTTTAAATAACAAACCCATTAAACTTATCTCAAGGGAATATTTTGTATCTCCGTTAAGAGACTATGAATTCCATCTTGAGAATATATGTTCCATCAACACTAAATGTGGCTGCCCAACATACTGAGGTTTTGACCCTTACTTTAGATCTTACTCCTGATATATCAAAGTAACCTACACTTCATGATCAGGTCCATTATTCTCTCAGGATTAAGAGTTCATGTGAATATAAGTCGTGAGATTTATTATTCAATTGACAGTCGTATGGAGAATAATAAACCTCACAGCGGTCCAGTTCAATATATTTTAACTCTTAAAACATATCAACATATTAACTAGAAGTCACCACTTCCATGATCAAGACAAATCATCTTAGTTAATATGTCATAGTCTTCACAGATGAAATGCCCAATTTCATCACCGACTACGAACTAAATTATGAGTTTACAAAGAACTTGTGATCTATATCTTCTGTGACTAAATCACATAAATCACATACTATGCATCTCATGGACCATATGATAATGTTCGAATATTCATGTTACCAATATTTCAGATAATAATAAAACAATTTTATTAAACACAATATTAAGTCATACATAATGTCATACATAATATCATACATAATGTCATACATAATATTATACATAGCATCATACAATAGGATTTAAGGGCACTAATCCCAACAATCTCCCACTTGCCCTAAAGACTATTGTGCACTAATCTAACTTCCATTTCCTTCAAATGTGACTCGAAAGTCCTTTGAGGCAAGGCTTTAGTAAATGGATCTGCTAGATTATTTGCACTTTCAATCTTTACTACCACCACATCTCCACGAGCAATAATATCTCTAATGATATGGTACTTTCTCTCAATGTGCTCTCCTTTCTTGTGATTCCTTGGATCTTTTTATTGTGCAGCTGCACCACTATTGTCACAAAACAATGTGATGAGAACTTGTTCCATTCTCATTACACCAAGGTCAGAAAGAAATTTCTTGAGCCATACAGCTTCTTTTACTGCTTCACAAACAGCAACATATTCTGTTTCCATGGTGGAGTCCGCAATACAAGATTGCTTGACACTCCTCCATGTTATGGCTCCACCTCCCAAGGTGAAAACACATCCTGATGTGGACTTTCTAAAATCTAGATCAGATTGAAAGTCTGAATCTGTATAGCCAATGGGAATCAAATCCTCACAATGGTAAACAAGCATATAATCTCTCGTTCTCCGTAGATACTTGAGTATATGCTTTACAGCTTACCAATGTTTTGGTCCTGGATTTGATTGATATTGGCTGACCATGCCAACTGAATAACAGATATCTGGTCTAGTACAAAACATGGCATACATGAGACTTCCTACTGCAGAAACATAAGGAACTTGTCCCATTATATCTACTTCCTCTTGAGTCTTATGCCTTTGGTCATCAGACAGAGGAACTCCATGTTTAAAAGGAAGTAATCATTTCTTGGAGTTTTGCATGCTAAACCGTTCTAAGACTTTATCTATATATCCAGCTTAAGATAAGCCTAACATCTTATTCTTGCGATCTCGCCAAAGCTTGATCCCTAGAATAAAGTTAGCTTCACCCAAATCCTTCATATCAAATTGGCTTGACAACCAAACCTTTACTAATGACATTACCCCTACATCATTTCCAATGAGTAGAATGTCATCAACATAAAGAACTAGGAACATTACCACTTTATCTTGATGTCTTTTGTACACACATGGTTCATCAAGATTTTGTTCAAAACCAAATGATTTGATTGCTTGATCAAATCTGATGTTCCAAGACCTAGATGCTTGCTTAAGTCCATAAATGGACCTTTTTAATTTGCATACCATATGCTCTTGGTTCTTAGTTATGAAACCTTCTGGTTGCATCATATAGATTTCTTCTTCAAGATTGCCATTAAGAAATGCAGTCTTGATATTCATTTGCCAAATCTCATAATCATAATTAGCAGCAATGGATAAGAGAATTCTGATAGATTTAAGCATTGCTACCAGTGAAAAGGTTTCCTCATAATCGATACCTTCTTTTTTAGTATACCATTTTGCCACTAGCCTTGCTTTAAGGGTTTCAACCTTTCCATCTATCCCTCTCTTCCTCTTGTAAACCCATTTGCAACCAACAAGTTTAATGTCGTTAGGCGCCTTTACAAGATCCCAAACTTGATTGGAATACATTGAATCTAATTCAGATTTCATAGCTTTGACCCATTGATGTACATCTATATCATTCATTGCTTCATCATAAGTGTAAGGATCCGATTCAGCCTCTTCTGAGATAGCTTCATAAGTTTCTCCCAAACCTATGAATCTTATAGGAGGCCAAACAATTCTCCCACTATGACGAGGCACCTGTGTACTAGATATCTCATTAGTAGTATCTTGTGGTGTATCTAATACAACCACATCATCCCTAGTTTCATCCATTGGTTGTTCATTTACAGGTTCATTCATTTCAGCCAAAACAACTCTACTTCTAGGATTAAAATTATTCACATAATCATCTTCCAAAAATTTGGCATGGGTACTAACAAACACTTTGTTATCCTTATGATTATAGAATAAATAACCCTTAGTTTCCTTTGAATACCCTAAAAACATGCATACTTTTGTTTTAGCTTCTAACTTATTAGATTTCCCTTTCAACACATGTGCTGGACATCCCCAAATGTGGAGATATTTCATACTAGGCTTGCGCTTACTCCACAATTCCATGGGTGTGTTAGGAACAGATTTTGATGGAACTAAATTTAAAATATGCATTGCAGTTTTTAGTGCATATCCCCAAAAAGAAACAAGCAAAGTTGAATAACTCATCATGGACCTAACCATTTCCAAAAGAGTTCTATTCCTTCTTTTTGCTACACCATTTTGTTGGGGAGTTCCAGGTGCAGTCAATTGGGATACAGTCCCATTTTGAGTTAAGTAATCCTTGAAATCCCCAAGAAGGTATTCGCCACCTCGATTAGATCGAATGGCCTTAATGTGTTTACCTAATTGCTTCTCAACTTCAGCCCTAAACTCTTTGAACTTTTCAAAGGTTTCGGACTTCCGTCTCATTAGGTACACATAACCATATCTTGAGTAATCATCGGTAAAAGTAATGAAGTACTCATAACCTCCTTTTGCTTGGGTTGACATAGGACCACACACATCAGTATGCACTAGCTCTAGCAAATCTTGGGCTCTTCTACCTTTTGCATTAAAAGGTCGTTTGGTCATTTTACCTTCCAAACAAGATTCACAAACTGGAAATTCATCAAAGTCCATGGGCTGTAAGAGTCCATTTTTGATCAGTCGTTGAATCCTATTTAAATTAATATGACCCAAACGCAAGTGCCAAAGATATGCATCACTAGTAGAAGGAAACTTTATTTTTAATGATTTCACATGAGAGTTATTATTTAATTCAAAATTATATAATTCATGCTTATCAGAAGTTAAAATATAAAGACCATCTACAATATTGCCAGAACAGATAAACACTTTATTTTTTTTTATTACAACATTGTCTTTTAGGATAACACAATATCCATGTTTACCTAAGTAAGTAACAGAAATTAAATTCCTACGAACATTAGGTACATACAAACAGTCTTCCAATATTAAAACTTTAGATACAAAACATAAATTATAAACACCAACAGCTACAACCAGAATCCTGCTCCCATCAGCCAAAGTAAGAAACAACTCCCTTTCTTTAAGCTTTCTGGTCTCCTGAAACCCCTGCAAGGAATTGCAGATATGATTAGTACAACCTGAATCCACACACCAAGAATCCGTGGGATTCTGTACCAAACATATTTCAAGAAGGAATGAACTTTTCATACATTTATTGGCAGCCTTGAATTTTGGACAATTCCTCTTCCAATGTCCTTTCTCACCACAATGGAAATATTTTCCTTTGAGCTTTTTTCTTTTGTCGGCAACGCCTAAGGCAATTTGTTTACCCTCTTGCTTGGTGAAGTCCTTCTTCTTCTTCTTCTTACCCTTGCCTTTTGACTTAGGTTAAGAAGTAGAAGCTTCACCAATATTAGCTTCAACATTAGAAGTATCAAGGATGCCTTCCCCTGCTACCAACTCATTCATTAATTCAGACAATGTATAAATCTTTTTGTTCGTATTATAGTTAAGTTTGAATTCCTTGAATGATTCTGGTAGTGACTGGAATATCATATCCACTTGGGATTCTCCATCAATGTCAGCACCTAAAACTTCCAATGTATTCAGATTAGAAATCATTGTAAGACAATGCTCCCTAACTGAACTACCTTCAGCCATTTTGGTATTATAAATTTGCCTCATGGTTTCTTGCCTTGCAGAACGGCCTTACTCACCAAACATCTCCTTCAGACTTAGCATAATGTCCGAAACTAGTTCTACATCCTGCATTTGATGCTGTAGAACATTTGAGATAGATGCTAGGATGTAGCACTTGGCCATCTCACCAACGATCATATCGCTGTTTTTCCTCAGGAGGAGCATCTAATGAAGGAAAGATAGGACATGATTTAGTAAGCACATACTTGTGCTCTTCAGCTGTAAGAACTATGTCCAAATTTCTTTTCCAGTCAGTTTGTTTTGATTAAGAATAGTAACAAGTGGGCTAAAAGATGCCATGACAAATCTAAAAACAATAAACATGAATATAATGAATAAACTGGACATTATCATTTTAGAATATAAGCATATAATATGGAACCTTAGTAAAACTATAATATAATATATGTAATGACAACTCAATCCATGTCTATAGATCCTTGGTAGCAAGTTTATTATAAACACGTTAATTGATTGAGAACTATTCTCATTATTAGTGCTATCATGATAACTCTTATCAAACACTAATAATATGCCGTATAAACTTTAGCCTCTAAGTAATAATGACATAGCTCCTTTGGGAGGTTAACATTATACTTAGTCTAGTGTATACCATTATCTAGAATCATGTGTAGCCACATTTCATCTTCCTTTATAGTGTTTAAACTTGTAGTACCATGGAACAAAACACCCTCCTTTGGGATCGCGAGGCATATACGCCAAGACGAGATGCTTGTCCACACTACTTTAAACGGGTAAGTTCAATCTTGTAGTACTATAAAGTAAACACCCTCCTTTGGGATCGCGAGGCATATACGCCAAGACGAGGTGTTTACTCACACTACTTTGAATCGATAATGAAGACCGTGAGATTCAACCCTTATATCTCTCTCCCACTAGATATTTTAAATTAAAGGTTTTTAAATTTAAAAGATGCATAATCTAATTACACATAGCCTTGCACTTTATATATGTGAAAACACTTAGAAAAAAATTCAAAAATTTCCTAGGCTTGATAGCTTCCCGACAGCTGGTCGATTGATTGAGAAAGAATCTTGCCATCTCAACTGCTGACTGATAGCTGGTGGATCGATCTAGAAATCTTCTGCTTGCTCGATCGATTCTTGATAGTTTCTCGATCGATCGAGCTTTAGAATCTCCATGCTCAATCGATTCTCGACAGCTTCTCGATCGATCGAGCTTCGCGAATTTTGAATTTCCAGAATTTTTCTAAGGCAGTTTTTAACGACTTTTCATAAACAAACAAACATCATATGAACATGATAGACAGAGTTTGATATCAAAACTAAATTTCATTGATGCTATAGCCTTAAACTTCAATTTAACAAACTTAAATTCTAATTTAAACAACATCATAACATCAATATTAGTTTTTATCAAATCATAGTTTCAACAACCATGCAGAAAATTAAATACAAGTATAATCTTCTAGCATTAAGAAACTATTCTTTCTAATTCCGAAATTCACAAAAAACATGTCATACATATTGGAATTGAAGACCGCTCTGATACCAATTGTTGGTAATATGCAAGTACGCAGCGGAAAAATTAACGGATCTACTTCATCCGCAATTGATAACATGCACTATGTAAGTTTCAGAATATAGAACAAGAGAGTGTACCTTGGTGCAGTGAATTTAAAAATCAAAGATCAGAAGTTCTCGGGAACACTTTCAATCTTCACTCCAATTCCACTTAGTGCCCAAGATGTGTGGTCTCTCAATCAGTTATATGTGTATATTCTTAAAGAGAATGAAAGAGTGTCCAACACTCGCATACATACCATTTCATGTTCTTACTAAAAATCTATATGTTTCTCTCTATATAACTGATTATCTAATTGGGCTAGCCTTTTGGGCCTTTCCAATTGGGCTTTAGTGTGTGGTTTGGAGTGGGACCAAAAGGGAACAAATAAGACTCTAGCTCCAATGAGCCTTGGGCTTTTCTGTCAACTCTTGACAATTCCAAAGTTACCATTAATTATATTTAATACTGCTATATAAATATAATTGCACTCTAGGCCTTATTAAAAAATTATATCCCAAGACTTTATTGTACATGTAACCTCTTCATAAAATATTCGTAGTAACACAAAGTCATGAATGAAGACTGCCACTTTGTGAATTACTACATATTAATCCTTGAGTACCCGGTTTAATCCTCTTAAGTTATTCACCATATATTTATGAAATCCAATTTCATAAATATATACTTTAGTCTTACTAAAGTGGTTAGGCCTAACTCTCTGAATAACAAACCCATTAAACTTATCTCAAGGGAATATTTTGTATCTCCATTAAGAGACTATGAATTCTATCTTGAGAATATATGTTCCATCAACACTAAATGTGGCTGCCCAACATACTGAGGTTTTGACCGTTACTTTAGATCTTACTCCTGATATATCAAAGCAATCTACACTTCATGATCAGGTCTATTATTCTCTCAGGTTTAAGAGTTCATGTGAATATAAGTCGTGAGATTTATTATTCAATTGACAGTCATATGGAGAATAATAAACCTCACAGCGGTCCAGTTCAATATATTTTAACTCTTAAAACATATCAACATATTAACTAGAAGTAACCACTTCTATGATCAAGACAAATCATCTTAGTTAATATGTTATAGTCTTCACAGATGAAATGCCCAATTTCATCACCGACTACGAACTAAATTATGAGTTTACAAAGAACTTGTGATCTATATCTTCTGTGACTAAATCACATAAATCACATACTATGCATCTCATGAACTATATGATAATGTCTGAATATTCATGTTACCAATATTTCAGATAATAATAAAACAACTTTATTAAACACAATATTAAGTTATACATAATGTCATACATAATATCATACATAGCATCATACAATAGGAGCACGTGCCAGAGTCACGTGTCTCGTACGACGCTTGGCACGACAGGCACTTCATCGTCGTCGTGATCATCGTCTCCGTTTGACACTCGCTTGAGACCGAGACTGAGGTTGAGGATGATTCTGACTCTGATTCGCTCTCCGATGAATACAGTCTCGCCACTCTGTGATGCCGGCACCGTTGCATCCTTTTAAGGAAAAAGAAAAAGCAAGCAGGTTTAAGTAATAAAGACCCAATTTTGTTTTTATTTTATACAAAATGGTGACTCCCTGTTTATATAGCTGTCATTTTTTCATTTTCTCTCAATTAAATAATCAATCCTCGTATTTAATATTCCCTATCCTACAAATGTATTTTTTTTTTTTCTACTTTACTTTTTCGTAAAATACTTTTTTTAGTCTGATCCATTAAAGAAAAATAAAAATAAACCTTTACTTGCTAGGAATCTTGGCAATACCTTTGCAACTTTACAATAGTTTTTTTTTAAAAAAAATTTAGAATTGATTACTATCTAATAGTATTGTTAGGGGATTTAAATGATAGCTCAATAATGTCTGGTATCGAATCTCATTTCTTACTCTCCAATTTCTACCTACTAAAAAGAAGATCAATACTAGAGAATAGAGACAACAACATTTTTTACTTTCTTTTGGTTGATGTATAGATTTTGCATAACCAATCTAGACTCTAAGAGCATCCACAGTCGAAAATTCCATCCTATTCTATTTTACCATCTCAAAAAGCTACTTTATCAATTATACAATACCATTTTACAATACACCCACCATCCCAACTTTTATTTTACCATATTACACATTAAAATAATATAAAATAAAATAAAAAGAATATAAAAATATTTCTCACTCTCTGATCTCTATTTCTCTTAACTCTCTCTATTTCTCTCTGATCTCAGTCACACCACCCACCTCCGCTGAGCAAAATCCATAGCAAAATCCAGTCAAAATCAAAATCAAAATCCATAGCAAAATCCAGCTAAAATCCATAGCAAAATCAAAATCCAAACCAGTCACAAACCCATACAACTCGTCGTCGCTGCACCACCTGATCCACGCCCACATCAGTCACAAACCCACCACCGCCAGAAACCCACACAACTTGCCGATCTCCACCGCTAGAAACCCAAACCACTCGCCGATCTCCACCGCCGAAACCACAAAAAATACCCAGAGCAACTAGAGGAGAATCCGATTTGACAGTGACTTGGACACCGGCAAGGTGATAGTGCCAGAGATATCTTTGATGGGTTGCAACACGATCTCCGATACCGTTGATGGCTTCTCAACTGTGTTTTACTTCCTAATGTTTATCATTAGAGCCAATTTTTAGATTTTGATTGATGGGATTGGGTTGAGTTTGGGAAGGAAGCTTCCCTCTCTCTATACCACTCAATGAATTTGTAAGCCTAGTTATATGACTCTTGGTCTCTCTTACCTCTTCATCTAGCCTAATGAGCATGGATTCAAACTTTTGATTTTGCTCACTTTGCCTTTGAATGAAAGTACTAAGTGCATCCTCCAAGGAAGGTCTAGATGATGATGATGCATGTGGTGAATTAAAATTCCTTGGAGTAGGAGGATTCAGCACATTGTCACTCTTATAACTCAAATACGGATGGTTTCACATATCTGGGTTATAATTGTTAGAATATGAAGAATTATTTGGCCAATATGAATTAAATGCATGTACTTGTTCTTTTGGAACATTTAAGAATGATGAAAGTGATGCACATTCATTTGTAGCATGGTTTATCTCATGACAGATTTTACATACCTCCATTAGGTCCTCTCTAAAAAGAACACTAACATTCTTACTTCCTTTCATTTTGAGTGCCTCTATTTCTTTAGTTAACATGCTGATTTTTGCACTCATGTGATCTTCCCTCAACTTGAAAACACTTCCACTAGAAGTGGTAGTGTTAGAGTTTTCAGCTATCTCATCAAGATAATCCATTGCATCTTTGGGTTCTTTTTGTAAAAAGTCCCATCCGCATGAGAGTTGAACAAATTGTCGGTCCCTAGGTGTAAGTCCTTCATAAAAATAGCTAACCAACCTCCAATCTTCATACCTATGAGTTGGGAAGAAATTGAAAAGATCTTCGTACCTTTCCCAAGCTTGGTATAAGGTCTCATTTTCTCCTTGGACAAAACTAGCTATCCTTCTTTTTACTTGCTGGACTTTGTGGGGAGAAAAATGTTTCCTAAAAAACTCTTGGGCCATCTCCCCCCAATTACCTATAGACCTAGGTTTCAAGGTGTAAAGCCAACTTCTTGCCTTATCCTTAAGAGAAAAAGGAAAGAGACGTAACTTAGCAGTCTCAATAACATTTTGTGCATAGAAACTACTTATTACCTCTTTAAAAGCTCTAACATGGACATAAGGATTTTCATTTTCTTGTCCCCTAAAGTCAGGAAGTATTGCTAATAAACCTTGTTTCAGTTCTATATATGGTGCATTAGGTGGAAACATGATGCATGAAGGAACATAATTTTGTGTGGTATGCAACAGTTCATACATAGTTCTTCTATTCTCATGATTATTACGTGTTTCATCACCCATGATTGAGGAAGAAGGTGAAGGTGATGGTGTGTCAAAAAGATTACCAAAGTAAGTTTCAAAAATTTCTAATCGGCCTCTCTTTTTTCTAACCCAAATACTCATGCAACAATGATTGCACAATCAAATAAAATAAAATAAAAATAAATAGAAAAATAAAAACAAAATAAGGGGAAAAAATGGAACGAAATTACCAATAGAAGAATTTCCACCAGCTATTTTTTGTTCCAAAAAAAATTGCCTCTAAATACACAGCAACTCCCCAACAACGTTGCCAAAATTGCTTGCTGACTCCCAAGTGCAGAAGATCGTAGCAATATAATTCTCAGAGTACCGAGGTCAAACCACAAGGAGCAGGATAAATTCAAAGACAATATAATTAAACAACAATTTGGGTGAAGAAGAAAAGTACTTTTACTTGGTGATTGTTAACAAGAATAATAATAATAACTGATTTAAATCAATAATGTAAATACCAAGGCATCGGGGTGTTTCCCTATATCGATATGAAATTCTTTGTGGTCTAAGAAATTATATATTTCATAATTGATTGTTCTTATACAATTAAATACTTATGATTCAGTTGAACTGTGACAATTCAAGAACGCATGATAACCTAGATTAATAATGCGGTTAGAAAAGTTTTCAGAAAAATTCATTCCCTTTAAAACCTGATTTCTATTTGAAACTATTAGAAATTCATCTAAACAATAAGAAAAACATGATTGAACTTATTGAAAGCATGGAAGAACTAATACATCAAAAGATATCTAATTGAACAATCAAATATGTTGTTGATAAAATCCTAGAAAGAATCACATTGAATATTCATACCGTATAGAAGAAACATAACCCCTAGCCCTAGCAAAGAGTTTAGGCTGCCGTTAGAAAAAGGAAAATACAAGGTTTTCTCTCCAAAATTCATTCTACACAGCCTCCCTTCAAAACCCTAACATCAAAGTGTCCAAAGAAAATAAAACTTTTACTATTTTAATTTTCGTCCAGGTTTTCAGCAGTAACTTGTGAGTTAATTTATGCCTTCAAGAATTGATAATTTCGGAAAACTCAAAACTATAAAGTTGTAGATATTTAAGTCATGGTTCCAACCCATCTGGCGTTGTGTCAATTGGATTTTTGATGAGAGAGATACACCCAAAATACTGATTAGTGCTCAAATCTAATTTTTCCTTTTCAGATTCTGCCTCTATGATTTCTTTCCTTATTTGAAGCTTCCAAACATGGTAGACGACCCAAGCACTCCAGTTGCACCTCCTTAGACATTTAAGCATGGT
Organism: Notholithocarpus densiflorus; assembly: GCA_030021035.2. Classification (NCBI taxonomy): domain Eukaryota; kingdom Viridiplantae; phylum Streptophyta; class Magnoliopsida; order Fagales; family Fagaceae; genus Notholithocarpus; species Notholithocarpus densiflorus. The sequence continues at coordinate 1,725,304 of JARYZH020000019.1, read as the reverse complement.
CATTTAGCTCCTCTTTAATTCTAGTTTGGCCTCCATTCTCTCACAGACTCTTGTAAGCTCATCTTTTTCACATGATTTCCTGAAAGTAGAAAATTACACACAATGAATGACATCTTTTTCAAGAAATTATGTAAAGATAAATCATATGGACTACTGCAAATCGTGGCTTAATTATACAAATTAATCATAGTAATAAGGAGATAACGACCACATAAATATATAACAAGTATACATTTTAAGGCATTATCAGTCTTCGAAACAACCCCATTATCAGATCCTTCACACTGAAATGAACCACTCAAAGATGTAGAAACCCACTTGAACCTAAGCTAGAACAAAACTAAGAATATGGAGAGTGGGTATATTAAATCTGAAATTTCACCTCGATAGAACTACCAAGGCTAAAAAACCCAACTTTCTACTTTACCCTTTGATATACCTAATGAAGCACACTTGCTGTCCATGCCTCAATTCCAATATGGCAACAAACTGAAGCCAAATTCTCAGCCTCAATACTTAAATCAAGGAGTTGATTTGCCACAGATAAAGCATAACAGATTGCCTCCTAATATCACACCCAAGGGCTGACTTTGTTCTTTGCAATTACCTTAGGAATATATTATACATTTACTTTATAATCTTTCCTTGTACAAATTGCTTTCTGATGAGGCACGAAAATCAGTAGGTTGGAATGCTTCGGACTATGATGATGGCTGTAAATCCTAAAAAGAAAGAAAGAACTATCAAAGGTAACCGGTGTGACCCAGCCAAGGACCCTCCGACAGTTAAGTCAGTTTTCTCTCTAGGACACAAGGATGGAAAATAGCGAATGGTTAGAACTTACTTTTGGTAGATGGGACCTACTCCTTTTATAGAGAGTTTGACATGGGTCTACTTGTTTAGGATCCATTACCATCGTGGGTGATGTTGGTGGTGATGAAGAAAATGGGGTATGTGGAACGAAGTGTATAGAATTCCTTCCACGTACCAAGCAACGTGTCATGTTCTGCTTATGTAGAACCTTTGGAGAATTTTTGGTACAATTTATCAAATACAATTTGATCGTCCGTGGGTATAGTCGTCTATAACATGGTCGTTTATGGATGAGTTCTTTCTGGTGGATCCCATTTTTCTTAATGGTCTTGTTTATGCATTGTCATTCCATTATGATTTTCCTAGGGTGTGATCAATATGTGGACGACAACCGAGGACGAGCTATACTTAGTCAATCCCCCATCAGTTGTCCCCTCGTCCTTGTGTTGTTTGTCATTGTGGTGATTTTAATTTTTTTTTCTATGTTGACACGTGGTGCAATCTTGAGGTTCGTTCATAACGTCGTTTCGTTCTTCAAAGCAAATGCCATGTGGCTTCATTTGGTTGGTTGCGTCATTTTAGTGACTAAGTCTGTCGCCTATAAATAGTGGAATTCCTCTGCTACCCTCTCACATTTCTTATATTTTCTCCTCTAACCTTTGTCATCCAGCACTTCATCTACGAGTTTCCGTCTTTAGTCATCCTCGTTTAGAGCCAGGTATCCTCCTTTTCTTGTCTTTAGGCTTTTCTTCAGTTTTCAAAATGTCTGAAATCATAGTGTCTTCGTCTAGCAACAGTGATGATAGGGAGATAGATGAGTACCATGATAGCAGTATTAGTGGTAGTAGCTTTGATACTAGTAGTAGTAGCGATAATGGGGGAAACACCACTGACAAGGAATATACGTCTGGGGTTCCTGGAATTCCTTTAAACGTTTTACAAAAGGAGATGAGGATGAGGATGGCTTTTTGGGCACTTGCTAGCACATCCACTAGTGTTCCCTTGTCTCCTTCTTCAAGTGAAGAAGAGACTTTGTATAGCTATGCAGTAGGCATTCCTTCAAAGACCGATGAGAAAAAACTTACTTCCCTTAGGAGTTGGTACTAAATCCCAGACGACCTTAATCCTTGATTGGCCGTCTGTGGTGAATGTTGTAGCCATCCTCATTTTGGGGTAGGTATCTATGAAGCTTACTTTCTTGGAGGACTTAGGTTGCCTCTTAACGCTTTTGCAAGAGAAATACTCTTTAGATTAGGTCTAGGAATTAATCAGCTTAATCCCAATGCATGGAGGCTTATCGTCTCTATGTAGGTTTTGTGGAGGGAAGTATTTGATGGGAATCGTCCTCTCACTGTGGACGAGTTCCTATACTGTTACAAGCCCTCTGAGATAAGTCAATCCCTAGGTTTTTACCAATTCTCAACTAGGGGTTCAAATTGTAGATTGGTGAAGTCCCTCCCTACATCTGATAGGAAGTGGAAGACGGAGTTCTTCTTCATCTCCAGGCTTTGGGCAAGAAACACTATTGAGTTAGGCATGGATCCATTTCCTGAGGGTATGTCCCTTTTTCACTACACTTTCACTTCTATTGTTGTACTCGTCTAACCCTTTTTTTTTTTTTTTTTTTTGCAGCTATAAAACGACCCGTCTCGTCTAAATTTTATTTAGACCGCGTCCAGCGAGCTCGTTCTTATACAAACAAGACGTTTCACTGCCTAGTGACACTTCGTTGTCTTGCAAGTTGGGGACTTGGCCCTGAACATACTGAAAAGGCGCTTGCTCATGAGCTTACTAATCGAAGACATAAGTTTTCTCCTTTGCATTTTTATTACTTGTCTCGTCTCAAAACCTAACATTTTTTCTTTATAGGGATGGTAACCATGAAAGAGAACAAAGGGAAGGGCTTGGTAGATGAGGAGACCATGCAAGAGACTTACTCTCAGCCTCGTCCAGTCGTTGTAGATAAGAGGAAGACTTTATCAAGGACTGTGGACTTAGAGAGTCTTCCAAGTCGGCAGGGCCACAAGAAGTCAAAACATGGATCATCCAAGTCTGGAGTCGTCAAGCCTGGTTACTTTGTTCCACTTCGTCCAAACCTCCCAAAAGTATTCCTATGACTCTTCTTGAGAATGAAGATCTTGCCTGGGAAAAGTTTCAGCAAGTGGTTAATGATGAAGACATTGCTGTGTGCTATAACATGTCCTTAAAAGAGTTTGAACATTCCACAGTTCATGATCTCTTCAAGGTACACTTTTTTGGCGTCTTGAATTTTTCATACTTAATATTCTTGTCCACTCATCTTTTTCAACCAATTCGGTTTATAGGTTATGTTAAAATTCATGGCAGCGTCCAAACAAGCTACTGAGATGGACCATGAAAGGGTTAGGTTGGAGGCCAAAATCCGTGATATGGAGAAGGAGTCAAGCCGCAAAACAGGGGAAAGGACAAAGCTTGAGGCTGAGGTGGAGGAGCTGAAGAATTTGGCAGAGGAATTAAGGATGGACATAGTGGAAAAGGACACTCGTCTGGATCATCTGCAGAAGCAAAACGAAGAGCTTAGATCGTCCTCTAAACAAGCCAAAGATGAAGTGATCAAGGAATTCAAGTCATCCAAAGCATTCACTGATCTTCTGGACACGAACTATGCAGTGGGCTTCAAAGATTTTCGTATAGACACTGTTGAGATATTCCCTGAGATATACTTTGATTCTATCAAGCTTTGTACTGCAGCTAAGAGGGCAATGCCCCCGGTGGTTTATCCCCATGAAATGATTTCTATTTTATCTATTTCTTTTCTTTTCCTTTTTTTTTTCTTTTTTTTAGAAAGGGTCTGTTGTTTTGGACCACTTTATATTTATCTAAGTACATTTGGTTTGTCCATGGTTAAAGAAGAATCTTAATACGATTACCTTGTTTAGGCTTAACTTTGTTAAGGGTTTTTAGACGATGGTCGTCTACCCTTTTTTATTTATGAATGCACTTTTATCCATATTATGATTGCCAAATCTAATTCCAAGTGTTTCTCGTCCATGTTTAGGACTTTATTTTGGAATGTATATTTTCCTCGTCCTTAGACTTGTTATTGGAACTTTCTTTGGTTATTCTTTTTATCCATAGCTTGGATTGTTTGGCAAGTTGGCTGTGTTGCCCATAAAAAGTCACATGCATGCTTTTCTTCGTCCTTAATTTTTTGGATGAGTGTACTGAGGTTTGTTCCCTCACTTTACACTTATCATTATTGCCTCAGGTTTCATGGCAATTTTGTCTTTTCCTCATTTAAGGATGGCTCATGATGATATATCTCTACGTCCAGAGATTTTATACGTCTTTAATTTGTCATGGACGTTAATTTCACAATACACTTAAATTAGATAATTCAAGCAAATTTATACACAATAACTTTACATAACATCATCCACAAACATCAAAGAACTTAGTACATAGCAGTTCAAAGACATTGTCTACGCTAGTACTTAGTCCTTTTTAGGGAATTCAAATTGCATTATATATAAGGACTTTGTTCATGATGTCATCCATAGTACATGCCAGTAGCTAGTGCTTTTTAGGGAATCCAAATGCTGAAAAACATAAAATACTGTTGAAAACATGAGTGCTAAAAGATAAGCTACTAGAAGTCACTGACAATCTTTATACTTGTCCATGCTGACCTTCTCGACGAGTCTTTTTTACTAGTAGTACTTCCTTAGGTGCTCCACATTCCATAGGTGCTCCAGCTTTCATTCATCTAAGGCTTCCAAATAGTATGAACCTCGTCTTTTGGAATTGACGACTCTGTATTGTCCTTCCCAATTAGGCCCTAACTTTCCATGAGCGGGATCATTTGTAGCTAGGGACACCTTCTTTAAGACGAGATCCCTAATGTTGAACTGTTTTGGCTTCACCAGTGCATCATGATGCTTGGACATCAATCTTTTGGAACGAGCCATCCTTTGTTCTGCATTCATCCTTACCTCGTCCTTAAGGTCAAGGCTTAGACGAAGCTGCTTTTCATTCTCTTCATTGTTATAGTGAGCCACCCTGTAGCTAGTTAAACTAACCTTCACGGGTATGACCACATCACTTCTGTATGCCAACTTAAAAGGAGTCTCTCCAGTTGGAGTCCTTACCGTCGTCCTGTATGCCCAAAGGACGCTGGGTAGTTCGTCCGACCATATCCCTTTCGCCCCTTCAAGTCGGGTCTTGATGATTTTCAATAAGGATCAGTTTGCCATTTCAACTTGTCCATTGGCTTGTAGGTCGGAGGGTAAGGAATAATGATTTCTAATCCCCAATTGTTTGCAAAAATCTTTGAAAGGCGAATTATCAAACTGACGTCCGTTGTCTGAGATAAGTACCCTGGGAATTCCAAAGAAACATATTATGTTTTTCCAGGCGAAGTTTCAAACATTTTTCTCAGTGATTCTCGCCACGGGCTTTGCTTCCACCAATTTTATAAAGTTATCAATTCCTACTATTAAAAACTCCATCTGTCTTGTCCCTATAAGAAAGGGACTAAGAGTGTCAAGTCCCCACTAGGCAAAGGGCCAAGGGGCCACCATTGGAGTAAGATACTCTGATGGTTGCCTAGGTATGTTGCTGTACTTTTGACACTTATTACATGCTTTAACATAAGTTTTAGCATCTACTTGCATAGACGGCCAGTATTACCCCGCACGGACCATCTTGTAGACGAGGGATCTGGCCCCCGAATGGTTTTCACAAGCTCCTTTATGGACATCTTTCAAGACATAGAGAGACTCGTTTGGATTCAAACACCTTAGGTAGGGTTGAGAAAAACCCTCTTGTATAGCACCTGTCTATAAGGACAAACCTCGTTGCCCTTACCCTTAGCTTCCTTGCTTCTTGCTTATCCTCTAGGAGGAGTCCATCTTTAAGATAAGAGATGATTGGAGTGGTCTAGTTGTATACTCCGTCCATCTGATGTACTTCTAGAACGTCAATACTTGGGATGTACTGGATTTTGATTTGATCACTCATAATGTCATCTGCAGATGCCATCTTGGCTAGGATGTCAGCTTCCATATTATTCTCCCTTAGTATCTGCTGAAATTGAGTTGTCATGAAGCCTTTAATGCACTGCTTGACTTTGCCCAAGTATTTCTTCATCTGTTTCTCTTTAGCTTCACATGTTCCATTTATTTGGCCCATTATTAATTGCGAATCTCCCTGGATGAGGATAGAGTCTGCTCCAAGTGATCTAGCTAACTCCAAGCCCTGTAGCAGGGCTTCATATTCAGCCTCATTGTTGGTTGTCTGGAACTGTAGACGGACTGCATACTCCAAATGATCCCCGTCAGGTGAGTGTAATACTATTCCAATTCCTCCTGCTGTGTGGATGAGCCATCCACATGGACGACCCACTACTTCGCCCCCTGGTCTTCATCTTGCCTGTTACTAGCAGGAGTGAATTCAACAATAAAATCTACTAGGACCTGAGCTTTTATCGCTTCTCTTGGTTTGTATCGCATATCAAACTTACTAAGTTCTATTGCCCACTGAATTAGTCATCCAGCGGCCTCCAGCTTGTTCATGACCTTCTTTAGCGGGTGGTCTGTCAAGACGTTAATTACATAAGCTTGAAAATAAGGCTTGAGCTTCCTTGCTGTTGACACCAATGAAAATGCAAGCTTTTCCATAGGTGGATATCGTTCTTCTACTCCCCTTAAAGCTTTGCTGGTGTAGTAGACAGGTTTCTGTACCTTCCCCTCCTCTCTGATCAAGGCTGAGCTTACTGCATAAGGGGATATCGTTAAGTAGAGATACAGTTCTTCTCTAGGTTTAGACAGGCTTAACAGTGGAGTTGAAGCAAGATAAGTCTTCAAGTCTTCAAACACTTATTGGCACTCGTCCGTCCATTCGAATGCTTTTCTCAACACTCTGAAAAATGGTAAACACTTGTCAGTAGCTTTTGAAATAAACCTATTAAGGGTAGCTTCTCGTTCGGTGAGGCTCTGGAAGTCTTTGACATTCTTTGGTGGCTCCATGTTTAGAATCACTTGGATCTTATCAAGATTTGCTTCAATCCCTCTCTGGGAAACTATGAAACGAAAGAAATTTCTCTAACGTAACTCCGAAGGCACATTTGCTTGGATTCAACTTCATCTTGTATCACCTAAGTGTGTTAAAGGTTTCATGAAGGTCGTCCAAATGCTGCATCTCCCTCGCGCTCTTAACCAACATATCGTCCAGATACACTTCAACGTTTTGCCTAATTTGTGGACTAAACATATGGTTAACTAGTCGCTGATAGGTTGCCCCTACATTCTTCAGGCCGAATGACATCACTTTATAACAAAACAAACCTTTGCTTGTAATGAAGGACGTTTTCTCTAGATCTACCTTGTCCATTTTAATCTGGTTGTACCCTGAGAACGCGTCCATGAAACTTAACAACTGGTGTTCAGCCATTGAATCCACCAACTGATCATTGCGTGGAAGAGGGTAGCTATCTTTTGGGCAGGCCTTGTTTAAATCTATGAAGTCCACACACATCCTCCATTTGCCATTGGCCTTTTCAACCATCACTACATTAGCTAGCCAATCAGGGTAATAAACTTTGCGTATGAACTCCGCGGTGACTAACTTATTGACTTCTTCCTTGATGGCATTATCTCGTTCCGGGGTGAACACCCTCTTCTTCTGACAAACAGGCTTGTAGAACGAGGACACATTTAGACGATGAGTAATCACACGGGGGTCAATCCTAGGTATGTCTTCATGGCTCCAAGCAAAAACATATGTATTCTGTTTAAGGAACCCAACAAGTTCCTGCTTCTTCCTCTCCTCCATACTTGTTCCAATCCTGGTAAATTTCTCTGGGTTAGACTCGTCCAATGGTACATCTTCCAACATCTCAATTGGCTCCGCCAACTTTCTTTTTTCTTCAATGCTTATTGTTTGCATCTGCTCGTCCATGGCCATCATTGCTAGATAACATTCTCTAGCTACTAATTGATCTCCTTGTACTTCTTCAATGCCATACTCCGTTAGGAACTTCACAGATAAATGATAAGTGGACGTTCCAGCCTTCCAACTGTTCAAAGTTGGTCGTCCAATAATGGCATTATATGAAGATGAACAATCTACAATAAGGAAATTCACTTGCCTATTAATTTGTCATGGGTAAGAGCCCACCATGACTGGCAGAGAGATGGTGTCCACAGGTAAAACCTTTATTCCTCCAAATCAAATCAATGGCACGTTTACTAGACAAAGTAATTCTTTGTTAACCTCATCTGCTGGAAGGCTGGATAGTAGAGGATGTCTGCTGAACTCTCATTATCTATTAACACCATTCTAGTTGTATAATTTGCAATCGTCAAAGTAATGATAATCGCATAATCATAAGGATGGTGCAGTCGTCTTGCATCTTCGTCTGTAAAAGTAATGGCTGGTTCATCTTCTCTGATCATCCTTGGTGGTCGTCTAGATATTCGAACATTCTGGACTTCCTGTAGGTAGGTCTTCTTGGCTTTGGACGAGCTACCTGTTGATGTACCTCCTACAATGATCCTTATTTCTCCAAGCAGTGGACGTGCTGGTTCTTCTGCTTTTCCTTTCATTGGCTGTCTCTCATCCTTGTGGTCTCGCCCAAGAAATTTTTTTACTTTCCTTGTTTAATAAGACCTTCAACTTGTTGCTTCAAGTTATAGCATTCGTTTGTATCATGTCCATGGTCGCAGTAAAAATGACAGTACTTGCTTTTGTTCTGCTTACTAGGATCTCCTTTCATCCTCTCGGGTCACTTTAAGGATGGATCGTCTTTGATCTGCATTAACACTTGGTCAAATGAAGTATTCAAGGGAGTATAGTTGGAGTATCGTCCTGAAGACGACCCTACTTTCTTGCGGTCGCGATCCCTTTTCTCCCCTATCTTTGCTTTCTTTGGACGAGGACCTTGCTCTGGATGGTGTATATAGCCATTCTCCAATCATTCACCTTTCTTCTTCTTCTTGGCAATAATCGTGTCTTTTGCATTCATGAAACTTTAGGCCGAATGTATCAATTCAGCCATTGTCTAAGGCTCCTAGTCGTACAGCTTGTGAATGAACAAGTCTAAACTAACTCCATTGTAGAAGCTGCCAAGAGGATCTTGTCATCTATCTCGTCCACCAACAGAGCTTCTCTATTAAAACAGCTGATAAAAGTGTTAGGATAAGTGCCCTTAAATTCTATTGTATGATGCTATGTATAATATTAAGTATGACATTATGTGTGACTTAATATTGTATTTAATAAAGTTGTTTTATTATTATCTGAAATAATGGTAACATGAATATTCGGACATTATCAAATGGTCCATGAGATGCATAGTATGTGATTTAGTCACAGAAGATATAAGTCACAAGTTTTTTGTAAACTCAGAATTGTAGTTCGTAGTCGGTGATGAAATTGGGCGTTTCATCTGCAAAGACTATAACATATCAATTACGATGATTTGTCTTGATCATGGAAGTGGAGACTTCTAGTTGATATGTTGATATGCTTTAAGAGTTAAGACATATTGAATTGGACCGCTGTGAGATTTATTATTCTCCTAACGATTGTCAATTGAATAATAAATCTCACGACTTATATTTGCATGAACTCTTAATCCTGAGAGAATAATGGACCTGATCATGAGGTGTAGGTTGCTTTGATATATCAGGAGTGAGATCTAAAGTAACGGTCAAAACGTCATTATGTTGGGCAGCCACATTTAGTGTTGATGGAACATATATTCTCAAGATGGAATTCATAACCTCTTGAAGGAGATACAAAATATTCCCTTGAGATAAGTTTAATGGGTTTGTTATTCAGAGAGTTAGGCCTAACCACTTTAGTAAGACTAAAGTATATATTTATGAAATTGGATTTCATAAATATATGGTGAATAACTTAAAAGGATTAAACCGGGTACTCAAGGATTAAGATGTAGTAATTTACAAAGTGGCAGTCTACATTCATGACTTTGTATTACTACGAATATTTTATAAAGGGGTTACATGTACAATAAAGTCTTGGGATATAATTTATAGATAAGACCTAGAGTGCAACTATATTTATATAGTGGTATTAAATATAGTTAATGGTAACTTTGGACTTGTCAAGAGTTGACTGAAAAGCCCAAGGCCCATTGGAGCTAGTGTCTTATTGGTTCCTTTTGGTTCCACTCCAAGCCACATACTAGAGCCCAATTGGAAAGGCCCAAAAGGCTAGCCCAATTAGATAATTAGTTATAAGGAGAAAAATATACAGAATTTTAGTAGAATATACATTACATGAAATGGTGTATGTGAGTGTTGGACACTCTTGAATTCTCTCTTGAACATTTCATATAACTGATTGAGAAACCACACATCTTGGGCGTTAGTGGAATTGGAGTGAAGATTAGAAGTATTCCCAAGTGCTTACAATCTTTGTTTTGAAATTCACCACACCAAGGTACACTCTCTTGTTCTTGAATTTTGAAATTTACATAGTGCATGTTATCAATTGCGAATGAAGTAGATCCGTTAATTTTTCCGCTGCGCACTTGCATATTTCCATCAAATGGTATCAGAGCGAGGTTTTCAATTTCGAATTGTATAACATGTTTTGTGAATTCTGGAATTAGAAGTTATAGTTTCATGTTGTTAGAAGATTTTGCATTTAATTTTTTGCATGGTTGTTGAAACTATGATTTGATAAAAACTGATATTGATGTTATGATGTTGTTTAAATTTGAATTTAAGTATGTTAAATTGATCTTTAAGGCTATAGCATCAATGAATTTTAGTTTTGATATCATTCTATGACTATCATGTTCGTATGTTAGTTGTTTGTTCAAGAAAAACCGTAGAAAACTGCCTTAGAAAAATTTTGGAAATTCGTGTTTCACGATTTTTGATCGATCGAAAATCACGTTCGATCGATCGAGTGAAACAGTGATCAGACTTTCTTTAAAAGATTGATTTTCGATTACTAGTCGATCGATCGAATTTGTTTTTCGATTAATCGAGAGGCAATTTCGATCAATCCAACAAGTCAGATGGTCAAGTTCGAATTTCTTAATTTTTTCGATCAATCGAGGGGCACATTCGATCAATCGAAAGAAAGAAAATTATAATTTTTTCTAAGTGTTTTCACATGTAAAAGGAGTAAGACTATGTGTAATTAGATTATGCATGTTTTAAAATTAAAAACCTTTCATTTAAAACATCTAGTGGGAGAGAGATACAAGGGTTGGATCTCACGGCCTCCATTTTTGGTTTATAGTGGTGTGATTAAGCACCTCGCCTTGGCGTATATGCCTTGCTCCCTTCGGAGGGTGTTTAATTTATGGTACTACAGGTTAAACTTCTTAATGATGGATGAAGTGTGTTTTTACATTGAGAACGACCACGCTTCCGTGGAGTTACTTGGTGATTCACATTGATTCTAAGCAATGGTGTACACTAGACTAACTATAATGTTAACCTCCCTTCGGAGCTATGTCGTTATTACTTAGAGGCTAAAGGAAAAGTGGCAAATTATTTTTGTTTGGTAAGAGTTACCATGATAGCATTAATAATGAGAATAATTCTCGCCTGATCATAGTGATTAGTATGACCTCGCTTCCGAGGAATATTAATTGCGGGATTAGGTTGTCGTTGCATATATTATATTATGGTTTTATTAAGGTTCCATACTATATGTTTATATGCTAAATTGATAATGTCCAGTTTACTTATTATATTCATGTTTATTATTTTCAGATTTGAACATGGCATCATTTAGCCCACTTGTAACCATTCTTAATCAAAACAAACTGACTGGATCCAACTATGTTGACTGGAAAAGAAATTTGGACATTGTTCTTACTGTTGAAGAGCATAAATATGTGCTTACTAAACTATGTCCTAGCTTTCCTTCATTAGATGCTCCTCCTGAGGAAAAACAACGATATGATCGTTGGCAGAAATCTAATGAGATGGCCAAGTGCTACATCCTAACATCTATCTCAAATGTTCTACAACATCAAATGCAGGATGTAGAACTAGCTTTGGACATTATGCTAAGTCTGAATGAGATGTTTGGTGAGCAAGGCCGTTCTGTAAGGCAAGAGACCATGAGGCAAATTTATAATACCAAAATGGCTGAAAGTAGTTCAGTAAGGGATCATTGTCTTACAATGATCTCTAATCTGAATACATTGGAAGTTTTAGGTGCCGATATTGATGGAGAATCCCAAGTGGATATGATACTCCAGTCACTACCAGAATCATTCAAGGAATTCAAAATTAACTATAATATGAACAAAAAGATTTATACTTTGTTTGAATTAATGAATGAGTTGGTAGCGGCGGAAGGCATCCTTGGTACTTCTAATGTTGAAGCCAATATTGGTGAAACTTCTACTTCTCAACCTAAGTCGAAAGGCAAAGGTAAGAAGAAGAAGAAGAAGAAGAAGAAGAAGGACTTCACCAAGCAAGAGGGTAAACAAATTGCCTTAGGGGTTGCTGATAAAGGAAAGAAGCTCAAAGGAAAATTTTTCCATTGTGGTGAGAAAGGACATTAGAAGAGGAATTGTCCAAAATTCAAGGCTGCCAATAAAGGTATAAAAAGTACATTCCTTCTAGAAATATGTTTGGTACAGAATCCCACGGATTCCTGGTGTGTGGATTCAGGTTGTACTAATCATAGCTGCAATTCCTTGCAGGGGTTCCAAGAGACTAGAAAGCTTAAAGAAGGGGAGTTGTTTCTTACTTTGGCTGATGGGAGCAGGATTCCGGTTGTAGCTGTTGGTGTTTATAATTTGTGTTTTGAATCTAGAGTTTTAATATTGGAAGATTGTTTGTATGTACCTAATGTTCGTAAGAATTTAATTTCTGCTACTTACTTATGTAAAAATGGATATTGTGTTATCCTAAAAGACAATGTTGTAATAAAGAAGGATAAAGTGTTTATCTGTTCTAGCAATATTGTAGATGGTCTTTGTATTTTAACTCCTGATAAGCATGAATTATATAATTCTAAATTAGATAATAACTCTCATGTGAAATCATTAAAGAGAAAGTTTCCTTCTACTAGTGATGCATATCTTTGGCACTTGTGTTTGGGTCATATTAATTCAAATAGGATTCAAAGACTGATCAAAGATGGACTTTTAGAGCCCATGGACTTTGATGATTTTCCAGTTTGTGAATCTTGTTTGGAAGGTAAAATGACCAAACGACCTTTTAATGCAAAAGGTAGAAGAGCCCAAGATTTGCTAGAGCTACTGCATTCTGATGTATGTGGTCCTATGTCAACCCAAGCAAAAGGAGGTTATGAGTATTTCATCACTTTTACCGATGATTACTCAAGATATGGTTATGTGTACCTAATGAAACGGAAGTCCGAAGCCTTTGAAAAGTTCAAAGAGTTTAGGGCTGAAGTTGAGAATCAATTAGGTAAACACATAAAAGCCATACGATCTTATCATGGTGGTGAATACCTTCTTGGGGATTTCAAGGATTATTAAACTCAAAATGGGATTGTATCCCAATTGGCTGCACCTGGAACTCCCCAACAGAATGGTGTAGCAGAAAGAAGGAATAGGACTTTTTTGGAAATGATTAGGTCCATGATGAGTTACTCAACCTTACCGATTTATTTTTGGGGTTATGCCTTAAATACAGCAATACATCTTTTGAATTTAGTTCCATCGAAATCTGTTCCTAAAACACCCATGGAATTGTGGAGTGGGCATAAGCCTAGTATGAAATATCTCCATATTTGGGGTTGTCCTACACATGTGTTAAAAGGGAAGCTTGATAAATTCGAACCAAAATCAGAAGTGTGTTTGCTTGTAGGTTATCCAAAAGAAACTAGGGGTTATTTATTCTATAGTCGTAAAGATAACAAAGTTTTTGTTAGTACAAATGCTAAATTCTTGGAAAATGACTATATGAATAATTTTACTCCTAGAAGTAGAGTTGTGTTGGCTGAAATGAATGAACTTGTAAATGAACAACCAATGGATGAAACTAGGGATGATGTGGCTGTATTAGATACACCACAAGATACTACTCAAGAGATGTCTAGTACACAGGTGTCTCGTCGTAGTGGGAGAATTGTTCGGCCTCCTGTAAGATTCATAGGTTTAGGAGAAACTTATGAAGCTATCTCAGAAGAGGCTGAATCAGATCCTTACACTTATGATGAAGCAATTAATGATATAAATGTACAACATTGGGTCCAAGCTATGAAATCTGAATTAGATTCCATGTATTCCAATCAAGTTTGGGATCTTGTAGAGGCACCTAACGACATTAAACCTGTTGGTTACAAATAGGTTTACAAGAGGAAGAGAGGGATAGATGGAAAGGTTGAAACCTTTAAAGCAAGGCTAGCGGCGAAAGGGTATACTCAAAAAGAAGGTATTGATTATGAGGAAACCTTTTCACCAGTAGCAATGCTTAAATCTATCAGAATTCTCTTATCCATTGCTGCTCATTTTGATTATGAGATTTGGCAAATGGATGTCAAGACTACATTTCTCAATGGCAATCTTGAAGAGGAAATCTATATGTTGCAACCAGAAGGTTTCATAGCAAAGAACCAAGAGCATATGGTATGCAAGTTGAAAAGGTCCATTTATGGACTTAAGCAAGCATCTAGGTCATGAAACATCAGATTTGATCAAGCAATCAAGTCATTTGGTTTTGAACAAAATCTTGATGAACCATGTGTGTATAAAAGACATCAAGATAAAGTAGTAATGTTCCTAGTGCTTTATGTTGATGATATTCTACTCATTGGAAATGATGTAGGGGTGATATCATCAGTAAAGGTTTGGTTGTCAAGACAATTTGATATGAAGGACTTGGGTGAGGCTAACTTTATTCTAGGGATTAAGCTTTGGCGAGATTGCAAGAATAAGATGTTAGGCTTATCACAAGCTGGATATATAGATAAGGTTCTAGAATGGTTTAGCATGCAAAACTCCAAGAAAGGATTACTTCCTTTCAGACATGGAGTTCCTCTGTCTGATGACAAAAGCCCTAAGACTCAAGAGGAAGTAGATATAATGAGACAAGTTCCTTATGCTTCAGCAGTAGGAAGTCTCATGTATGCCATGTTTTGTACTAGACCAGATATTTGTTATTCAGTTGTAAAGCATATTCTCAAGTATCTACGGAGAACGAGAGGTTATATACTTGTTTACCGTTGTGAGGATTTAATACCTGTTGGCTATACAGATTCAGACTTTCAATCGGATCTAGATTTCAGAAAGACCACATCAGGATGTGTATTCACCTTGGGAGGTGGAGCCATAACATGGAGGAGTGTCAAGCAATCTTATATTGCGGACTCCACCATGGAAGCAGAATATGTTGATGCTTGTGAAGCAGAATATGTTGATGCTTGTGAAGCAGCAAAAGAAGCTGTATGGCTCAAGAAATTCCTTTCTGACTTTGGTTTAGTAAGAATGGAGCAAGCTCTCATTACTTTGTTTTGCGACAATAGTGGAGCAGTTGCACAATCAAAAGATTCAAGGAATCATAAGAAAGGAAAGCACATTGAGAGGAAGTACCATATCATTTGAGATATCATTGCTCGTGGAGATGTGGTGGTAGTAAAGATTGAAAGTACAAATAATCTAGCAGATCCGTTTACCAAAGCTTTGCCTCAAAGGACTTTCGAGTCGCATTTAGAGGGAATGAGAGTTAGATTAGTGCACAATAGTCTTTAGGGCAAGTGGGAGATTGTTAGGATAAGTGCCCTTAAATCCTATTGTATGATGCTATGTATAATATTAAGTATGACATTATGTGTGACTTAATATTGTGTTTAATAAAGTTGTTTTATTATTATCTGAAATAATGGTAACATGAATATTCGGACATTATCAAATGGTCCATGAGATGCATAGTATGTGATTTATGTGATTTAGTCACAGAAGATATAAGTCACAAGTTTTTTGTAAACTCAGAATTGTAGTTCGTAGTTGGTGATGAAATCAAGCGTTTCATCTGCGAAGACAATAACATATCAATTACGATGATTTGTCTTGATCATGGAAGTGGAGACTTCTAGTTGATATGTTGATATGTTCTAAGAGTTAAGACATATTGAACTAGACCGCTGTGAGATTTATTATTCTCCTAACGAATGTTAATTGAATAATAACTCACGACTTATATTTGCATGAACTCTTAATCTTGAGAGAATAATGGACCTGATCATGAGGTGTAGGTTGCTTTGATATATCAGGAGTGAGATCTAAAGTAACGGTCAAAACCTCATTATATTGGGCAGCCACATTTAGTGTTGATGGAACATATATTCTCAAGATGGAATTCATAATCTCTTGAAGGAGATACAAAATATTCCCTTGAGATAAGTTTAATGGGTTTGTTATTCAGAGAGTTAGGCTTAACCACTTTAGTAAGACTAAAGTATATATATATGAAATTGGATTTCATAAATATATGGTGAATAACTTAAAAGGATTAAATCGGGTACTCAAGGATTAAGATGTAGTAATTTACAAAGTGACAGTCTACATTCATGACTTTGTATTACTACGAATATTTTATAAAGGGGTTACATGTACAATAAAGTCTTGGGATATAATTTATAGATAAGACCTAGAGTGCAACTATATTTATATAGTGGTATTAAATATAGTTAATGGTAACTTTGGACTTGTCAAGAGTTGACAGAAAAGCCCAAGGCCCATTGGAGCTAGTGTCTTATTGGTCCCTTTTGGTCCCACTCCAAGCCACATACTAGAGCCCAATTGGAAAGGCCCAAAAGGCTAGCCCAATTAGATAATCAGTTATACGGAGAAAAACATACAGAATTTTAGTAGAATATACATTACATGAAATGGTGTATGTGAGTGTTGCACACTCTTGAATTCTCTCTTGAACATTTCATATAACTGATTGAGAGACCACACATCTTGGGCGTTAGTGGAATTGGAGTGAAGATTAGAAGTATTCCCAAGTGCTTACAATCTTTTTTTTGAAATTCACCACACCAAGGTACACTCTCTTGTTCTTGAATTCTGAAATTTACATAGTGCATGTTATCAATTGCGAATGAAGTAGATCCGTTAATTTTTCCGCTGCGCACTTGCATATTTCCATCAAAAAGTACACAGGCTTTCATTTTCTCCTTATTCTATGTTTAACAGGCTAGACGAGGAGCGCTTTTGCCTTTGTCCCCCAACAAAGTTGTTGACGAACAACTTACTTAATTCCTGAAACGAAGTTATGGTATTTGGCGGCAGCTTACTAAACCATACTCTAGCTGGGCCTTTCAAGGTATTAGGAAAGGCTCTACACATGATTTCATCTGGAACACCTTGGAGATGCATGGTTGTTTTGAATGTGGCAATGTGATCCCAAGGGTCACGCGTCCCATCATAAGAGTCCAGGGTAGGCATCTTGAATTTGGACGGCAAGGGATGACTTGTGATGGACACAATAAAGGGGGAATCAGTCCTGTGGATGAGATCATCCACGTGGTTTGCTCTCCTCATGGAATCCTTCATCTCTTCCATGGATCTTTTCATCTAGTCCATCTCCCTCTCCAAGTGTGGTACTCTACGAGTGACAGTGCCTCTGGACTGGTCTCCTTCAGCATTATTATCAACCCCTTCGTTCTCTACATCTTGACCTCGTTCTCCACCATGCTGCTGATGATGTTGTCTATTAACTTCTCTAGTTAACTCCTGGTTTTGTTGTGTTAGTTCTGCCATTGCTGCTGCCATGGACTGTAACTATTGTTGGATGGTCATGGGGGGTGGAGGTGCACGATTTGGGTGACTGGAGGCGTTTCCACTCTCCTAGTGTCCTGGACTAGTAGCCATTGACCCAGTCCGAACCAGCAGCCTTTTTGTCTTGGAAAGGGCAAAGAAGTTAACACTTAAAAACTTTTAACTCTCTGGTTTCCCACAGATGGCGCCAACTGATGATGCACGAAAATTAGTAGACTGGAATGCTTCGGACTATGATGATGGCTGTAAATCCTGAAAAGAAAGAAAGAACTATCAAAGGTGACCGGTGTGACTTAGCCAAAGACCCCCCGACGGTTAAGTTAGTTTTCTCTCTAGGATACAAGGATGGAAAATAGTGAATGGTTAGAACTTACTTTTGGTAGATGGGACCTGCTCCTTCATAGAGAGTTTGATGTGGGTTTACTTGTTTGGGATCCATTACCATTGTGGGTGATGTTGGTGGTTATGAAGAAAATCGGGTATGTGGAACGAAGTGTATGAAATTCCTTCCATGTACCAAGCAACGTGTCATGTTCTAATTATGTAGAACCTTTGGAAAATTTCTGGTAGAATTTACCAAACACAATTTGATCGTCCGTGGGTATAGTTGTCTATAACATGGTTGTCTGTGGACAAGTTCTTTTTGGTGGATCCCATTTTTCTTAATGGTCTTGTTCATGCATTGTCATTCCATTGTAATTTTCCTCGGGTGTGATCAATATGTGGACGACAACTAGGGATGAGCTATACTTAGTCGATCCCCATCATTTCTATACATGTTGTAAATCTACTATTATATAAAACCAAACGTCCATAGCAAGGAGTGTTGACTATTCTCAAATATTTTCCTCTTTAATGCCCACATCATGAAACAAACCCAGCCACCAAAGTGAATATCTCAAAAACATTAAGGACCCACTTCAACAAAAACTTCAAAGTTAAAAAAAAATAAAATAAAATAAAATAAAAAAAGAACAAAATGAAAAAGTAAAGAACCCCAATTTTCCACAAAACCCTAACATTTTGGTCTAGAATAGAGGAAAACATAGCCTTTTTCCAAGTCCCCAAAATGGGTAGATGGAAGAGAAGAACAATAAAAGGTCTAAAAGAGGAAGAAGCCAAAGCCATTTTCCTAGTTCTTAGTCAGATTCTTATCCTGGTTCAAACATGAGCACAACGGCTATTTAACGGTAATATATCAAATGGCGCCATTTTCATTTAAAGACAAACGACATCGTTTGGTTAAGTAGCACGACGTCGTTCTTTTTAGATGAGTTTTATGCTGAGACCAACATGACGTAGTTCCAAGCTTTCTTCCTCAACTCTCTTCTCTGGTTATTAGGACTACCAGACCTCCATGGTTTTGCTGCTGACGTTTTGAACCAATCCAGATAACTTCAAACTAATCCAGATATTTTTGTAACAAACTTGATATTTATATAATCTGTTAGGAAAGTTAGTTACAGATTGTTATTAGGATTAGACCCATGTAATCAATTGTAGAACTATATATAAAGAGTCTTAATGTACATTTTATCATCTGCTTGGAATGCAAATAATTCTAGAGAATTCTATTCAATTCAGTTCTTTGAGTTTTCATCTCTTTCTCTCTCTCTCTGTGTTGAGATTTGAGCTTTTCTTCCAAGCTTTCATTTTTCTTTCATGGTATCAGAGCCAATTTCCATGGCTTCCACTATCTCTACCACAACTTCCTCATCAAGCACTAACTCACCTTCCATATCTCACACTCCATCTTTGCAATCTCCATTACTACTCCTCTCAAACATGTCAAATATGATGTCAATCAAGCTTGATTACACAAATTACATTCCATGGAGGCACCAAATTATCACCATTCTTGGAGCTTTTTCACCATTTGATCATACTGATGGAACTATGCCTCAACCATGTCAATTTCTCCTTGATAATCAAGGACTTTCTATTGTGAATGTGAATCCTGAGTATTCAACTTGGAAAATCAAAGACAAGGCCTTACTTTATTTGATTAATTCCACTCTAACACCACAAGTGTTCTCTCTGGTAATTGGAATCACAAGCTCTTGAGAGGTTTAGAATACTTTAGAACAAAGATTCACCTCTACTTCAAGAGCCAATATTCTCAATCTGAAGCTGGAATTGCAAAGCCTGAAGAAAGGAAGTGACATTGTGAATGTGATCTTGCAGAAGATCAAGATTGCAAGAGACAAGCTTCTTGTAGTAGGAGTTGTAGTTGATAATGAAGAACTTCTCTGCATTGTTCTTCGAGGCTTGCCCAAGGAGTTTGCACACTTCTAACGTACAAGAAGTGATCCAATCACTTATGAGCAACTCTCCATTATGTTGCAAAGTGAGGAACTAGCAATGGCTGAGAATTTTGAAACTATTCCTCAATCTTTAGCTATGTTTGCTGCTAATTCAAGGCCAAATGGAAGTAATACTTAGAATCAAGGTTTTGGAAGAGGAAGGGGTCGAAATGGCTCCAACAGAGGAAGAGGTGGTGGTAGATACAACAATAACAGTGGTGGTTCTTCTCATCAGAATTACTCTCCACATCAGAATCAAACTAACTCACAGTTTGGAAATCAGTCCTTTAGAATTGATTCTAATTGTCCTATGTGCCAGATCTGTGGGAAAACTGGTCACCTTGCATTGGATTGCTATCACAGGATGGATTTTGCTTATCAAGGCAGAAATCCTCCAACTAAACTTGCAGCTATGGCAACTGCATCTAATGCTACTATCACCCGCAACCAAGATTCGTGGTTAGCTGATTCAGGTACTTCAAACCATCTCATAGCCAACTTGAACAATCTTTCCAGTCCATCTCAGTATAAGGGTGCTGAACAAGTCATTGTGGGGAATGGTCAAGCACTTCCAATCAACAATATTGGTAACTCCTCTATCCACACCAAATACCACAAGTTTATTCTTAGAAATGTCTTACATGTCCCTAGATTGTTATGAATCTATTGTCTGTGCATAAAAATTTTGCTTACACAACAATTGTTCTTGTCACTTTGATGCTAATAAGCTCAAAATTCAGGATATTCCTACGGGGAGACTCCTCTACAAGGGCTTGAGTGAGAATGGTGTCTATCCTATCTACTCAAAGCTTCAATCCAAGCTTCCTTCATTCACTCATCCTCCAATCACTTATGCATAATTTTCCTCTCAGTCCATCTCTGCACAGTATACTCCACATTCAGCTTTCAATATTAATAGGTCAAAAAAATGGTTGCTATGGCACCATAGACTAGGTCATCCTAGTGATAATGTTTTACATTCAACAATTTATGTTCTTGAACATTCTGATGTATTCAAGTGCACTTCTTATGTTCCTTCACATTGTAAGCACTGCCTTAGTTGCAAGATGCATCAACTTCCCTTTGTAAAATCAATTTTTCAATCTAAATCACCTCTTGAACTCATTCATTGTGATGTATGGGGTCCTGCTCTTGTTAAATCTGTTAATGACTTCAAATACTACCATGTCTTTGTAGATGACTATACTAGATTTGTATGGGTTTATTTACTTATGCTAAAGTCAGATGTTTTTAATATCTTCAAATTTTTCAAAGCCACAGTAGAAAATCAACTCAATCTAAAAATCAAGACTTTTAGGTCAAATGGTGGTGGGGAGTTTTCTTCAAAAGCCTTTGTTGAGTTTTATTCCTCACAAGGCATCATTCACCAATTCTTTTGCCTACACACACCTCAACAAAATGGTGTTGCTGAGAGGAAACATAGGCACATCATTGAGTGCTCATTTACAATGTTATCTCTCTCCAAACTTCCCCTATTTTATTGGTCTTATGCAATTGCAATTGCAACTCACATTATTAATAGACTTCCCACACCTAATCTGCATAATAAGTCACCTTTGGAGTTATTATTTCAATTTGCTCCAGACTTAACTCATCTTCAAGTGTTTAGTTGCATCTGTTTTCCCTTGCTAAGACCTTATTGTAGACACCGCATTTTGTACCCCTTAAAACTCGGGCCCCTGTTCCCCAATGATGCTGAAATTCTAAGATCCAAGGTTGGTTTAGGGCCTAATCAAATTCTAAATTGACTTGAGAAATGTTAAAATGGAAAATATAACTTTTTATGAGCAATTAAATCTATTTTTGGAAAATAAAGGCCAAGGAAACCCTCAGCCTGCATACGCATACACGCGTATGCTTACGCAGTTCTAATGCATGCATATGCAGGCACGAACCTGCGTATGCAACTAGGGTTCTAGAGAGCTATGAAAGGCAAGTTTTATGCATTAAATTTGAGGTTTGGACTGAAACCCACATCATCTGGGATCTATCCCAAACCTCCATTTTTCAACTATATAAATCCATACATGGTACATTTTTAAAACACACAGAAAATCCCGTGGGAAAACACAAGATTCACCAGAAATAGTGAATCAAAGAGGGAGTTTTTAACAAAATATCCTCAAGTTAATTACTAATCACTTCCTTGTTTGCTTGTGAATAGATTTAACTGAGGGGAACAGTCAAAATCAAGCCTAGGAGCTTTTTTTTTTAGGTATTGAGTTCTAAACTCTTTTTTTTTTTTTTTTCATTTCTGCTTTAATCTTGTTTTTAATGTTGTTTTCTGGTTTTTTTATATGTTCTAATACGCTTGTTTAGTTTAGTTTTATGTAGTTTTTATGTTTTAAGGCATGTTAGGTTGCTAGATTTATTGTTTTAAATCCTGCTCTACTTCATGTGTTTTTGAGTTTCTAGGTTAGGGTTTCAGGGCATGTATGCGTACGTGTGCTTACTACATGCACACGCATACATCTGGGCTGCGTACGTAAGCCCTATGTATGTGTACACATACTAAAGCCCAGAAACCTTAATCTGAGTTTTCTGCTTTTGTTTCTTTGTTTCTCTTATATAATATGCCTCTGTTTTGTCCCGTTTTTATGTTCTTAAGTCTCTATTCCTCTGTTTAATTACTTGTTTGCCTTTAACATGCTAGATCAAAGTTATTTTTTATTTATTTATTTTTCTTGCTTTAATGCCATGAACATACATCCACATGGCCATCCATTGATGCATAGGTGCTAAGATGCAGTAAGGTAAGTGAGGTAAGTCATGCATTTACATGAACATGCATTGGGTATATGTTTGATGAAGAGTATGAACATGTTTGCTTGTATGATTTGATCTTGATGCAATCACATGTTTATTTGGATCTTGCCATGTTTGTGTTTCTGTCATGTATACTTGCTGGCATGATTTGTTTGCTACCTTGGATGTACATGCTAGAGTTTATGATGATATGATGATAAATGTATGTTAGAGTTTTAGGATGAATGATGCCATGTTGTACGCTTAGATGTATGCTAGTGTGTGTGTGTGTGTGAGTATAGAATGCAATGTTAAATGTGCCTTTAATAGGATTAAGACGTAAGACAAAATTTCTAAAAGCCGACCCATGGGTCGGGTGGTTTTGGGTGCCTAACACCTTCCCAAAACTGCACTTAAACTCTGAACCCATACTCTGGTAGTAAGACTTAGTCCTTCCATGTAACGACACTATTAAATGGTTCCTAGACCGAATTTAGGTGGTGACTCCAATCTTTTCTCCACCCCAGTCCACTCGACTAAGACGTAGTTCCCTCTCTTCCACCAAGGAGGAAGGCCTGCTTGCGCCCACAGTGGCAACTCCACTGGGGATAGAGAGTTTGATTCCAATGTGTCCTATTTCTTAATCTTAATAAAGGCTTATTCAATACTTATTTGCACACACTTCACTTGGTTCTTTTGTCCCTTTACCTCGGTTGGTGATGAGTGGGAAGATGAGTACGCCCCATTTAGGCCAAAGTCTTTCGAAATTCATCCCCCCAACTCACAATCTGTGCCATTGCCTATGATGGGCTTTGACTACGTTAATGGTTTGCCACCAATCCACAAAGGTCCACTTAGGCCCTCGGTTGGAATCATGGCCCACCTAGTTGTGAGTGACCTGATCTGTCCCTTTAGCTTTAAGGAGCCTACCCACACTTAGAAAGATCCTAGATCCTATCAGAAAGAGGGTACCATTTATATCTCTTGTTTGTTCAACCGTATATCTTGTGTTCACCAAATTCTAAAGGACAAACAAAAGATAAAAGATGTAAAATTAAAGGATGACCCAAAAGTTATAGCATACCCTAAGATATTTGGGATGAATGAAAAGAAGTTCTCACATATAAGAGGCTTATCCCAAAGTCCAAAGGTATATCTTAACTTGAAAGATTCATAAGCCCATAGCCTAATTGCTATCATAAGCCCAAATCAAAAGACCTTTTGAAAAAGAGAACCTTGGGCTTAAGGTAACAAGTATGCTATGGACTTAGCATCCAACATCCTACAAGTCAACATGAAATTCCCTAATCTTAGGCCTTTTTGTTGTATGCCTAGGCCCAAAATGATGAGAATTTCATGGACTTTGAGGGGAAGGCTACAATGTATTCTAGCTAGAGGGCTACTTCAAAAAAAATGATGATAATGAAATGAAAAAAGAAGAGTCCAAAGGTGATGAATACATTGTAAGCCCATATTTGAGACAAAGGGTTGAAAATCTCTAAGTACATTCTAATGAAATCCCACAAGAGTAAGATGAGAGCATTATTGTAAATGGACTAAAGCCCAATGAAACAAGGGGCAAGATCCATGAGGCGAAAGGGAGTGATTTTTTAATTAGGCCTTCAATAAATGGACTTAAAGACTTTCTAAGAACATCTAAAGTTAAACAGAACCTTTTAATTGGGACATGGACTTAATAAAGATGGGACTTCATTTTAGGCATCATTGCACCACTAAGACCAAGAAAGCACGTCCCCACTCCTATTTGGGTCCGAGAGAAACACAAAAGACGCTTGGTCAAGATTGAGGACACATATCAAGAAGAAGTATTTCATGAAGGAGAATCATCTCGAGTAACAATGGTCGCTCCAATTGGTTATGAGACCGCACGAAAGATATTCAAGGCAATAGAAAAGCAAAGCAACGTTCTCAAGAAATTGGGAGGGCGTTTACTAGGCTAGAGGAGGCTAGGCTTAAAAAGACCGCACATGTGGAGATTCATGATGATGAAGAAGGGGAAGGTTGGGATGAAAGAGATAAGGCCGATTATGAAAGGAACAAGTAATTTGAGAAGCTCATCACGGATATTGTGGCCATGAAAGAGAAGATGGAAAAAATGTAACTAGCCTTTCATAAGGCTCAAGGGATGGATGATTGTCTCTATAGCATGGGGGGCATAAGTTCAAAAACTCCCATTGCATTACCTCCAAAGTTTAAGATTTCTGATGCGAAAAAGTTTTATGGGACTGGAGATCCAAAGCAACATGTTAAGAGATATCTAAGCATTGCTGAAATGAAAGGATTGGATGAGAAGCAAACTTTGCATATATTTCCTCTTTCACTCATGGGAGGTGCATCAAGGTGGTACTATAGCTTGAATCTGAATAAGACTAAGGTGTGGAATGAGCTAGTGGAGTTATTTGTAGATCAATTCATCTTGAACACCATGATTGATGTGACTCTAAGGGACTTGGAGACCATTAAGCAAGGAGAGGGGAAGACATTCTCTGAATATATGACAAGGTGGAAGTGAAAGGCGTCTAGGATGGTTAATAGGCCAAATGAGAAAGACCAAATCAACATGATTATCAAGAATTTAAATTTGATATATAATAGTAGGCTCCTGTTATCACCTATTAGTTCTTTTGGGCAATTGGAGAAAGGTGAGAGCAAACCTCCAATCAAGAAGACATATGGGGGAGGAGTAACTACTTTTAAAGCACCCAATCCTATAAATGTAAGTACCATTATACCTCAACAAACCTTAGCCTACCCAAGCTTCATAAAGAAAGCCCGCCGAGAATTTTCCGACCTAGGAATGACCCTCACCTAAGCATATGAAAATTTGATCTCTAAAGGATTCATCAAACCTCTAGATCCCATACCTATGCCCAATCCTGTACCTCCTACTTGGAACCTCAATGAATACAAGACCTCATAGAACCGACAATTGTTTCTGCCTCAAACACGAAATACAAGACCTCATAGACAATGGAACTCTCCTAAATCCCAACATCATTACCAAAGCCTAACATTAGGAAGAACCCCTTGCCTGATTATCATCGAGTTCCTCCCCCTTATCAAAACTGGGTGCAAATAGATGAGATTGAATGGTATTGTTCAAAGTTGATAGAAACTGTAGAGGTTAATGCGGTAAAAGTCCAAGGAATATGGGATGACAAGGATGAGATTTTAAGAATGTGGTGGCTGTGTGAGGGATACTCCCCAAAGGAATAACCGAATTGAAGAAAAGAGTTGTGGAGGACAATGTGGCAAACATTACTAGGAGTGGGAAGCACTACAAGCCATCTTTTTTGGAAAAGGATCATCTTGGTAGGGACATAGGAGAAGGGTCTAAGCCCATGGAACCTAAAGGGAAGGAAGAGAAAGAGGAGGAAGATAAAGTTTTGACCCAATTTAAGAAAACTCAAGCTCATGTATCTGTATGGGGCTTGCCAATGGCTTTTCACAAGCATCATAGTATCCTCTTGGATGCTTTGAGTGGAAAGGAAGTACCCATAGAAACTACACCGCAAGAAGTGCTATCTCTCATGGGAGTTGAAAGCCCCATCCTTACCTTTTTCGATGAAGAACTGCCTTCTGAAGGAGCCACACACACTAGGCCATTGCAAATCACCATTGAATGCATGGGTGCCAAGGTTTCAATGGTGCTTATTGATAATGGATCCGCATTGAATGTATGCCCTTTTAGGACCGCTCTTACCATTGGGCTAGATGTGGAGACAATTATCCCCTCTCCTTTGACTGTTAGGGCATACGACAATACTTCAAGGAAGGTTATGGGAACTTTCAAAACTCCTTTCAAGATTGGCCTATTGGAGACAATTGTGGAATTCCACGTGATGGACATCACTCCTAACTACAGCCTTCTACATAGGAAAGGCATGGCTTCATCCCATTAGAGCTATTCCTTCTTCTCTACACCAAAAGATGAAAATCATATGGAATGGAGGTATCGCTGTAGTAATTGGTGACGGTGAAATCCTAGCTCCCATCTGTGGACTTAAAGGGGGAGGAAGTGAGCTTCAAATTAGTGGCTTTGAGTTTGTGAACACGGCTGACTATGGATTGAAGGATGAAAGGTATACTACGGATTCACTCCCATATTGTAGCCATGAGGAGATTGTAATGATAAAGAACATGGGGTATATGCCTGGTATAAGTCTTGGAAAAGAAGGAAAAGGGGTGGCTGAATTTCTCGATTTCAAGACTCAACTGACTGTTTGGACAAGTGCTTTGATACCATTTGTTGGAAAATTTAGACCCCGATTGATAAAATTAACAAGTTTTAAATCCAAGTTGTTAATTAGATTTATTAAGAATAGAACTTGTTAAAACAAACAAACATCAATATCATGTCACAAATAAATGCAGCGGAAAAATAAATAAGACAAGATCTGATGACCCAGGAAAACCAATGAATCCAACCAGTTTCACAGTAAAAAACCTGGGGGGAAACCTTCCCGAAAAGCAATCCACTATAATGAAAAGAAGTTTCAGATCTAGTACAAAACCTTTGTCCCTAAACTCTACAATTCTCGTAGATGAACTCACAACAGAAACCTTCTACCGCTTCAGACCCTTTGAACTCTTTAATATATGAACACCACCCGTTGATGATGCACGAATCCCAGTACGTGACTAACCAATTTCGCGAATCCCAATATGTGACTTCAATCACCAACTAGAAGAAGATGTTGGCTGCAAAGTTTTTCACTTCATCAACAATGAAGATCAAGAAGCACTTGGTTACAAAATCCTAAGGCGCAAAGACGCAGTAGCTTTTTTTAGAGAGAATAAGGCTTCGGTCACCTTTTATATATGTTCTCCTTGTATTCTCTTATGTGACGGTCTTTAAAATAAGCCTTATATAGGTCTAGGGTTGTGAGAAAATAAACCCTACACAAATACATAAGCCTGGCCCAAAAATCAGATCTGGAAATCTGAATTCTCGTAACCTCGATAGATAGCAGGTGTCGAGAAGGTGTCGAGCAGGTGTTGAGATTTAAAACATCAGACACAAGAGATGAGGCTCGATCGATCCACCAGGTGTCAAGAAGCTATCGAGAGAACAGGAGCTTTCTCGATCGATCCACCAGCTATCGAGAAGGTGTCGAGATTGCGATAAGAAACACCTTAAGATCTCGATAGATAGCTAGCTGTCGAGGAGGTGTCGAGCTATCTGTCCGCAGGTGTCGAGCTATCTGTCTAGCTTTAATGAACAGCTTTTCTTCACTTGTTTCTTGGTTCAATCTTCATGACTTTAATACTAGACTTGAACAACATGTTTCTTGAAGTATTAAACACATCCTAGATCTACCCAAATACAAGTAAAGTGCATTTTGTCAAAGGATTAGCTAATTACACAAAATATGTCCTTAACAATCTCCCCCTTTGGCAATCCGTGACAAAACCACAACAAACAAATGAACATATGAGAGAAGTCATAAATCACTCAACTCATACTCACTTGTTGAATACAATAAAATCTATCCTAACACAAACTCTTAAAAAACTTTGCAAGAAGAGAGTTCATGGCAAGTAGACTTTGACAACCTGTATTTCTGAAACACTTTAAACAAAACTCATCAAGGCATCTTAGTGTGAAACAGAAATAATAGATTGCATACAAGTATAAGAAACATGTGTATGTAGATAGAAAAGAAACAACACATGTAGAGGTAGGTGAAAAAGACATACATCATCATAAATATATCAAAGATAAGCACAATGTATGTAAATATGGTCACAAGACCGGTGTACAAGAACAAGGAAGTAAGCAATCCCCCTAACAAGATGAAACACAACTCCCCCTTACAAAGGAATGTATTTCTCCCCCTAACATGTAGAATCTTTAAAAGAAACCACACATCTCCACAAATTCTCCCCCTTTTTGTCATGATTGACAAAGGGTACAAGAAGCTAGAAAGCTTCACCCAAGAGATAGAAAGATGATCAAGGGGGTACAAAGAATCCATATAAATGCATGAATGTAATGAAACAAGATGCTATGGATAACAAGATAATAGAAATATGCAAAACATGTGAAAGACAAATCAATCAACAACAAAAAATGTCATGCTCATAGATTCCATAAACACACATACACACTAAACAAGTCTAACCAATTTTATATTTCAAAAACAAGTTAAGACAGTTTAGTGAGCATACATTAACACATGTAAAACCTTGTGATAGCCAAATCACATTGTACCTGCACATGTATCAAGAGTAGCAAAGAATATTGCGTGTTGTGTGTGAAAAACATCGCAAGATTGCATAAGTGTATACATGTTATGATGATTTGAGATATGAGAAAATCACTTTAACTCACACACAATCATAACTGCTTGATGGGGATTATCACCTTCAAGGTACATCCTATAACTCCCACATCTCCTAGAATACATGCTTGCAACCATATTTAAAAGCATTTTTGATCTTTTTGCTTTTTCATTTTCTTTGCATATTCTATTTAAGCAAATCATGCATGGGCATATAATAGATAGAAAAGAAATACCTAATTATGTTAAGCATTTGACATTCCAATTTTGCTATGCCTAAGCACACAAATGTCATTGACACTGCACTTTTGCTATGCCGAAGCATACAGGTGTCATTATGATTGGCAGGCAACAGTGGTGAGATAGTTATTTATGCCTTTCTCTTAGGATTTTCTAATCCTTTCCGTCAAAAAGAGTGATACGAGTGTTAAGTATAAGAGATAACTTAATCTTACTCATCACAAACAAGAGCCATATATCTCACTTGCTTAGTTGTGCATAGAGATGCTCATCTAAGCTACAAGAGATATAAAGTTGAGAAAACTTTGTTTCAATGGCCATCCAAGGTACACAAGTACCAATGTACAAAAACACACACTGTTTTTGTATTTTTATTTTTATTTTTATTTTTCATTTTTATTTTTATTTTGAAAAAAAAAAAAAAAAAAAAAAAACTAAACAACTAAACAAAAACAGACAAACAACATGAAAGCATGAAAGAAAGATGCATATGCATGAAGGCATGATAGAAAAATGCAAATGCATGAAAGCATGATTCCAAAAACAAATAAGAAATCAAGCAAAAAGAGTCCTACTTTAGATAGAAAGAATTAAAGTAGAGGACAAACAGAAAAGACAATTAAGTCTTAGGCTCCTTTCTCACCCACACAGCACGAGTCTTTGGCCGTGAAGATGAAAAGGCACGTGTCCTAGTATGTCTACTAAAGGACATAGAAGAATTAAGATTCTCCTGAAATTGAGTTAAAAAGCTCAAAACTTTTAATAACTCTCCAAACAAAGGTGTAGGTCCTTAAGAGGAAACCTGTGACCGTTTAGACAATTGCTTATGAGGATACAATTTAAAGTAATTAGGACAAATGTGTCCAGAAACACCACAATGGTGACAAACATGAGGTCTAACAAAGGATTTAGAATTAACCAGATCAGTTTTGGATTTCATACCTTTATTACCTTTCTCAGATTGGAGCACAAAGACAATCCTTGATCTAGAAGCCGGAGAAGAGAAGGGGCCAGAGGAGACAGCATATCCTAAGCCAGTCTTATCAGAACTAGGCTTTTGAGCACTCAATACCTCATCAAGCTTTGCACTAGACATCCTCTCTATTTGAGTTTTAGCCTGACTAATCTCAACTTCAAGATTCTTGACCTTCTCTTCTAATGAGGTGTTCTCCACAACAAGAGTCTCAACTAACCTTGTAGTCTCATCTAGTTTGACTAACAAATCAGCTTTTTCAGTCTTTACCTCATTAAGCTCTTTTCTACAAAGATGAGAAGTTTTTTCAGATTTTATGAATTCAGTGCATAGCTTATCATAGGCCTCCTGAAGGGTCAATTTCTTGGGTACTTCATCAGAAGAATCCTCACTATCACTAGCACTCTCCACAATCACTTTATCGGTTGTGGCAGCAAAAGCCATAACGTGACGACGTTCATCCACATACTCATCAGAAGAGTCATTGTCAGTATCACTCCAAGTAGCAACCAACCCTTTATCTTTTGACTCCTTGGTCTTTTCCTTCATGAGGTAGTTTAGACACTCTATCCTCATATGACCAAAACCTTTGCACTCATGGCATTGGATGAGGGGTTTCTCATTCTTACCCTTCCTATAAGATTTAGATTTCCTAGGAGGTTTGCCCTTATCCTTTTTCCTGAACTGAAGAAGCTTGATAATCTCATCAGTTATGAAAGTTAGATCCTCATCATCATCCTCATCATCATCTTCATCTTCACTTTCATCTTCATCTTCAAAGTCCTCAATCTCTTCCTCTATACCCTTAAGAGCCAAGTTTTTACTCTTTCCACCTTTTCCCATTAAGCCTAATCCCATCTCATAGGTTTGAAGGTTTCCTACAAGCTCAGTCAAAGGAATTTGATTAATGTCCTTGACTTCTTCAATGACAGTGATCTTGGCATGGAATCTTTCAGGTAAGGACCTAAGGATTTTCCTAACAATTTTGGATTTTGCAATAAATTCTCCAAGGTTGAAGGCAGAATTCACAATATCCATGAGTTTAGCATAGAACTCATCAAAGGTCTCATCCTCCTCCATCCTTATTTCTTCAAAGCTACTAGTGAGTCTTTGAAGCTTCACAGTCTTTACTGCCTTGGTACCTTCATAGGTGGTCTCAAGAATGGTCCATGCTTCCTTGGCAACTTTCGTGGATGATATTCTCTTGAATTCCTCATTGGTCACCCAACAAAACAAAGCATTCAAGGCCCTACTGTTGAAATTTGCCGCTATGATTGTTGCATCATCCCAATCCACCAGCGCTTCCTTTAGCTTAATCCAACCAACTTCAACAGCTTGCCATACCTGTTTACCTAGAGCCTGCAAAAAGACTTTCATACGAACTTTCCAGTATGTATAATTAGTGCCATCAAATAAAGGAGGAATCAAAAGAGATTGTCCACGATCCATGACAACAGGGGTCAAGGATCACACTCAAGAAATTAATCCAATCAGAGTGTACCCACTCTGATACCACTTGTTTGGACAAGTGCTCTGATACCACTTGTTGGGAAATTTAGACCCCGGTTGATAAAATTAACAGGTTTTAAATCCAAGTTGTTAATTAGATTATTAAGAATAAAACTTGTTAAAACAAAAAAACATTAATATCATGTCACAAATGAATGCAGTGGAAAAATAAATAAGACAAGATATGATGACCTAGGAAAACCAATGAAACCAACCAGTTTCACAGTAAAAAACCTGGGGGGAAACCTTCCCGAAAAGCAATCCACTATAATGAAAAGAAGTTTCAGATCTAGTACAAAACCTTTGTCCCTAGACTCTACAATTCCCGTAAATGAACTCACAGCAGAAACCTTCTACCGCTTCAAAACCTCTGAACTCTTCAATATATGAATGCCACCCTTTGATGATGCACGAATCCCAGTACGTGACTAACCAATTGCGTGGATCCCAGTATGCGACTTCAATCACCAACTAGAAGAAGATGTTGGCTGCAAAGTTCTTCACTTCATCAACAATGAAGATTAAGAAGCACTTGGTTACAAAACCCTAAGGCGCAAAGACGCAGTAGCTTCTTTTAGAGAAAATAAGGATTCGGTCACCTTTTGTATATGTTCTCCTTGTATTCTCTTATGTGACGGCCTCTAAAATAAGCCTTATATAGGTCTAGGGTTGTGAGAAAAGAAACCCTACACAAATACATAAGCTTGGCCCAAAAATCAGATCTAGAAATCTGAATTCCCATAACCTCGATAGATAGCAGGTGTCGAGAAGGTGTCGAGCAGGTGTCGAGATTTAAAACATCAGACACAAGAGATGAGGCTCGATCGATCCACCAGGTGTCGAGAAGCTATCGAGAGAACAGGAGCTTTCTCGATCGATCCACTAGTTATCGAGAAGGTATCAAGATTGCGATAAGAAACACCTTAAGATCTCGATAGATAGCTAACTGTTAAGGAGGTGTCGAGAAGCTGTCGAGCTATCTGTCTGCAAGTGTTGAGCTATCTGTCCATCTTTAATGAACATCTTTTCTTTACTTGTTTCTTGGTTCAATCTTCATGACTTTAATATTAGACTTGAATAACATGTTTCTTGAAGTATTAAACACATCCTAGATCTACCCAAATACAAGTAAAGTGCGTTTTGTCAAAGGATTAGCCAATTACACAAAATATGTCATTAACACTGACCAAGGAAGGTTTAGGATTCTTTGAAGGCTGCGACGGAATCAAAAAGAACCTTGGTACCCTTAATGGAAACTTTGTAAAGGAAGGGAGAAACTTACCTTTTTATGGCTTTCCTGAACTTTGGGTAGGTAAGGATGGAAAAATGTATCCTGATTGGGAGATGTACTTCAATGAGAAGCTTACTTTCAAGGAGAAACCTACTGTGGTGATCGAGGAAGTTCGAGAGAAGGTCGACTGGGTGGACTACATGGATGCTGAAGCAATGGAGACTATGATAAAGATGGAGGGGGACCTATTCGCCATCACCTATGAAGAACTAAGTGATCCTTCTACCCTCATCATGCCTGCTGGGGGGCACCTTAATAATTGGACTTGGGTTGGGTTTTCTAGCAATATGGGAAAGAAATTTTGTAATGCAAGTTCTAATGTACTTTTTAACATTTTCAATAAGATGAATTCTGATTTGGCTTATTTTGATGTGTCCCATAATATAGAAATTTTGCATTTAAATGATTCTAATGAATTTGAAAATGAAATTAATAAATAATTGGAAAAGAAAATTGAACCTATGGAACCAACTTTTGAAACTCTTAATTTGGGCAATGATAGGAATCCACGCTTAATTAAAATTGGCTCAACCCTAGATGAAAAAGAAAGGAAAGATCTCAGAAAGCTTCTCATAGATTTCTGAGAAATGTTTGCATGGTCCTATAAAGATATGCCTGGTATTGATCCCGAGATAGCTCAACACCACGTTGAGACGTATGAGAACTGAATGGCTTCTAAAGATCAAAGAAAAGGTCACAAAGCAATTGAAAGTAGGGTTCATTAAACCCGTGCACCAAGCTGAGTGGATAGCCAATGTTGTGCCCATACCAAAGAATGATGGAAAAGTAAGAACGTACGTGGATTTTAGGGATTTAAACAAAACTTGCCCTAAGGATGATTTCTCTCTTCACCATGTAGATGTCCTAGTGGATAATAGGGCTAATAGTGCCTTGATGTCTTTCATGGATGGTTTCTCGCGACATAACCAAATCAAGATGGCTCCTAAGGATATGATTAAGACTACCTTCACCATAGAATGGGGAATCTACTGCTACATAGTAATGCCATTTGGGCTCAAGAATGTGGGTGCAACCTATCAAAGAATGGCCACAGCTATGCTACACGACATGTTGCACAATGAGGTAGAGGTGTATGTTGATGACATGATCGTAAAATCCAAGGACAGAGAGGGTCACATCTTTAAATTGAGAATGTTCTTCGAGAGGATCAAAGAGTATAGACTAAGACTGAATCCACAAAAATGCACCTTTGGGGTAACTGTAGGGAAATTGCTGGGCCTTTTGGTAAGCAATAAAGGGATCGAGGTTGACCCATCAAAAATCAAAGCCATATTGGATATGCCTCCACCCAAGAGTGAGAAATAAATAAAGGGATTTCTAGGCCAATTGCAGTACATTAGCCGAATCATTACCAAACTCACTTCCATCTGTGAGCTCATCTTCAAGCTTTTGAGAAAGAATGAACCCCACAAATGTAATGATAAGTGTCAGAAAGCCTTTGAACTTATCATGGAAAGCCACTACTCCTATACCTCTCTATCATAGGAGATGCAGCCGGAAGCATGCTGGCATAAGAAGACGATGATAAGAATGAGAGAGCCATGTGCTACCTAAGCAAGAGATTTCATGATTATGAGACTAGATACTCACCTATAGAAAAGTCATGTTTTGCACTCGTATGGGCCATGTAGAAGTTGAGACACATCATCCTACCATTCCAAATATGGATAGTAGCTAGAATGGACCTGTTGAAATATTTTTTTGAGAAGCCGGCCTTAAGTGGAAGGTTATCGAGATGGTTGATCCTATTGGCGGAATTCAATTTGAAGTATATGGCTAGGAAAGCCATCAAAGGAAGTGTTGTGTTAGATTTTTGTGCCGAGAACCACATAGAAGGAGAGGATGATAGAGAGAATTTTCCAAATGAGGATATTTCGGACATTGAACTAGGGGCATGGAAAATGTACTCCGACGGAGCCGTGAACCAATATGGGAATGGGATAGGAATACTTTTGATCACCCTCGATGGATCTCATGTGCCTTTGGCAGTCAAGTTAAACTTTGAGGCAACTAATAACATGACAGAATATGAAGCTTGTATTGCCAGAATGGAAGATCTTCAAGAGTTAGGGGTAAAAGAAGCAGAGGTCTTTGGAGATTCAACTTTAGTCATAGCCCAAGCAAAGAAATTATGGAAGGTAAAGTAAGAACATTTGAAGTCTTATTAGTAATATTTAGAGGATTTGACCAAAACCTTTGATAAGATTGAATACACTATCATCCCTGGAGCTTAGAATTAGTTTGTAGGTTCCTTGGCTACCTTAGCCTTCATGGTTGAAATACTCGAGGGAGTGTGGACACGACCCTTAGAGATTGAACAGAGTTATGAATTAATACACAAGGGGAAGGGTGAGTCTTCAATCTTGGCTATAGAAGAAGAAGTGGTTCCTAGGTATTATGACATCATGAAATTCTTGGAATAAGGAGTGTATACTAACGGTGCCGTTAAGAGAGAACATCGTTCGATTAGGATGCAATATATCCTATGTGGAGGACAGCTTTATAGGAGATCTTATGATGATATACACCTCCATTTCTTGAAGAAAGAAGAAGCTGAAAAGGTCATGGAAGAAGTTCATCAAGGGATTTGTGGTCCTCACATGAATGGGAGAATGTTAGCCAAAAAGATCCTAAGGATAGGATACTATTGGAATACAATGGAGATCGACTGTGTGGATTTTGTGAAGAGTTTCCACAACTGCCAAACACATGCAAACTTGAATCACGTGCCACCTAGTGAGCTATACAACATGACCTCTCCTTGTCCTTTCTCAATTTCGAGCATAGATGTGATAAGGAGAATAACCCCTAAGGTCTCAAATGGACACGAGTACATTCTAGTGACAACCGACTACTTCACCAAATAGGTAGAGGTGGCCTCTTACTCCGTATTAAAAACCAAACATGGGGCTCAATTCATAGAGAATAACATCATTTGCCGATACGGGGTACCATAAGAGATCATCTCAGATAATGGCTCCCACTTTAAGGGAGAGGTTCAGAGTATTATGGAATTATACCATATTGAGTATCACAAGTCTTCCTCGTACCGATCACAGACTAATGGGGATGTAAAAGTTGCCAGTAAGAACATCAAGAATATCCTAGCCAAGATGGTAATGATATATAAGGATTGGGCTAAAAAGCTCCTATTCACTTTATGGGGTTACAAAACCTCTATCCGTGCGTCAATTAGGATAACCCCCTACTCTTTGGTCTATGGTAGCGAGACGGTCTTTCCCATTGAGGTGGAGATACAATCTTTAAGAGTGCTAGTGGAAACCAAAGTCCTAGAGGAAGATTTGATGAATGAAAGATATGAGCAATTGGCTTTGATAGATGAGAAGAGAGCTAGGTCACAATACCATGCATAAGGGTACCAAAAGATGATTACTAGAGCATTTAACAAAAAAGTGAAACCAAGAAATCTTAAAGAAGGAGACTTGGTCCTAAAAGTGCTTAGAGACGAAACTTTTGATCCAAAAGGAAAGATGAAGCCAAGATGGTCTGGACCTTTTATTATCAAGAAAATCATGTCAAGAGGAGGTGCTACAAGAATTACAGATTTAGATGGAGAATAGATGCTTTGCCTAATCAACATGGATAGGCTCCGTAGATATAACATTTGAAAGAAAAAAGCTTGCTAGGTCGAGAACCCGAAAGGGTGGCCTAGGCAAAAGATAGGGGAAAAGACCATGGGCATGGTGAAAATTCCTATAAGGACGTCATGGGTAAAAATTACATGGCATGGAAAAAAGAAAAGAAAAAGAAAAAAAAGAAAGAAAAATAATGACAATAAGCAAAGATAATAAATGGATGATTCTCTTATTGATCAAATTAAAAGATAATAAATTATTTCCATAGGGGATTTGGAACATTTCAATCCTTTATTAAATTCAAAAAAGAAAAGACATAAGAATCATTAAGTGTAGAAAAGTAAAATTTTGGGCATATCAAGGTGGTCAATCAGCCTTCTTTCTTTTGTTGAACTTCTTGTAAGCTTTCTCATCTATATGAACCCACTTCATGTCAGCCTCTAGCAATTTCTTGTACCCTGAAGTTCGATGAAGGAATTGAGGAAAGTGGATGCCTTTGGTTACCATCCTTTGCGACTAGGTCTCACGGATTCTGCCCAAGATCCTTTCAATAAATGCCAAGGTATGGAAGGAACCATCATCACTTGGAGCTCCTTGACGATCACCAAATTTCCTTACACTACGACATGTAGAGTAGTAAGAGCAACGACAGAGCCCAACTAAAGGAACATAGTTATCCTTAAAGCTGCAGTTGACCATGCCTAAAATACACCACCAGTCCATTACCCATTAAATATCTGAGACTTCAATATGCTTCATGAATTCAGTGAACTCATCAAGGTTCATCTTAGTGAGTTTAGGCCTACAGTCACGATAATGCTTGAGGAGGTATTGACTAGGAGGAACGGTGGGAGGATGAAGCAATCGAAGCCTCTTATGAAAGGAGAAAAGAAGAGAAAAAAGAGAGCATGAGTGGAAAAAGAAGAGATAAAATGACATGTGCAAAGACGGTATAAGGAGCCTCGATGGGTTGAAAACCGAAAGGCAATCCATTCAAAAAATAGAGGAACCCTGCTAGGTTGAGAATGTAGGAAAAAATTAGGGATTATACCTAAAGAAGGAGAGGGCTCCTCGCAAAAAATTTTGCTTCCTTCCTATAAATCGCATCCAAACCATTTAGAGTTTTAGCCAAGATCATGCCTACAGGGCTTCCCCTCCTCAGATCGCTAACCATCCAGCACATCCTTCTATCTATGCGAACTATCTTATGCACCAAGAAGTATCTCGCAAGAAGACACAAATAGAAAGCATTGAGATAATAAGAACATGACCTACCAGCCACAGGAACAGTCAACCGAGAGAAGTACGCAAAACCTGTGTGGATGCTCAACTTTTTAAACACATACCAGTGTTGCGTCATGTCAAGAGAAACCCCCAAAAGAGCTTGAACTAAGGCAACAAGATCCTCGCCAGTAGTAGGAAGATTGAGAGTGTTAATCTCAGGTTCACCTATGATCGCATTGAACTCTTCAATAGTGGGGCATATTTCTTCACCATTGAAGTGAAAAACATGTTGAGTAGGAATCCAAAAGTTGGCAGCAGCACGAAGAAGAGGTTCATCCACCTTGATTTGATGATATGGGAAGCTGCAAGAGAGATCGAAAGGAATGAGGGCCACTTTGAAACTAGGGCCAAGCTTCTTGATCCATGCCAAGACCTTTAAAGGGGAGAATTTTGCCATTGGAAAGCCTTAAAGAGTGTTTTCTGAGCTTAAATAAGGTGTCTAGGGTTTTTCTGGCCCGTGTCATGTGTACGCAAGGTCAAAGCTGCGCACAGGGCCAAAACCTGCGCACGCAGGCATGTGTCTACGTACGAATGAAGGAAGGCAGAGCCGAATTCCTTTTCTATTTGAAGTGTGATTCCTCCACCAAGACTCTTCCAATGATTCCTACGGCCTAAGGGACTACTTAAATCACACTCAAGCTCAGATTTTCAAGCATAAAAGACCAAGAAAACAAAATTGCGTGAAAACAAGAACATTTATCCCCATGAGTTGTAAATTAAGTACATGTCTTAAATAAAAGTAGAAGTGTAAAAGATGTTCTTAAAATACAATCCAATGTCTCAAATAAGAAATAAGTGCAGAAATACATGCTAAGTAAATAAAAGAAAGGAAAAAGAAAAAGAAAAAGAAAATATGCTGTGTGTCTATGTCTGTGTTTGTTTGAACTGCAGGATCATTAGTGACGCCTCTTCCTCAGCTAGTAGCTGGGAGTGGCCTCTAGATCACTACCACCACCACCATCATCATCATCACTCGGGTAGTCAAACCCTCAAGGACCATAGATCTTCCTGGAATACTCGGTCAACTCCAGCTTGAGGTTCCCTACAAACTAAACCAACTCCTCATGCTCCTATACAGTAGGTTGAATTTGAAAAGAAAATGTGTCAGAACAAGTGTTGGGAGATGCAAGGAAAGAAGAGAAAGGACAAGAATGAAGGAGAACTCATTGCTCGCATACCTTCAGTAAAAGGGTAACCCATAACGTTTGTGTTACGTCCCACCGCACGTTCTCCAGCGAAGCCATCAGGACTGTAGGCATAGACCATCCAAGGTAATTGAGGAGGGTCAATAGGAGCACCAGCAGTAAGGCTAGCCTAATATAGGTATCCCATTTGAACATCATCATGTGAAGCAATGCAAAATAAAAATGGAAATGAATGAGAAGAGGGAAAACACATACCATAGGAGTGAGGGAGGGCATGAGGCGAGTGTTGTTGAACTCATCATAGTCCAACTCATCTTTAACCCGCTAGGCATAGAGAATGACATTCCTCCAAAAATGGTACTCAGCGCCCATCATGGAAAGCAGGGCAAGCATAAACATCGAAGGGTCCATCAAAACCTGTGGGGCATCCTCACCCACCAACTAGCAGCGTACCCTTTCTGCCATGTATAGCGCCCTTAAGACAGCACCCTCAAAAGGCTAGGTGATCCCAGAAGTGATAATGGCAACCGCCTCCAAGTTTGGGTCTGCGACAGCAAGGGCACCTGCCTAAGGACTCCAAATGACCTGTAACAGCGCATATGGTTAGAAGAAGAATCCTAAGAGAATGCAAGAGATAGTAACAAGGAAAAGTGAATGTCTAACTCACCTCCTTAGAAGAAAGTCTGTTAAAGTGATTCCTAATCGAGGAGAAGCTCCTCAGATCCACCGCCACTCCACGAGCGATAAAACCGTACTTCACGGCCTAGCACTGAAAAGAGAGAACACAGTTTGTAAGATGACAGTTTACAAGATGAATAGGTACAGTTTACGGGATATAGATATGAATGCAGTTTGCAAGATGAATGGGTACAATTTGCAAGATGAATGGGTAAGTTTACGAGATATAGATATGAATGCAGTTTGCAAGATGACAGTTTGCAAGACTAAGGCATGAATACAGTTTGCAAGAATATGAGGTACAGTTTTGTTAAGCCTAGGTTACATGTGGATAAACATAATTTGCAAATGCATAAAGTACATTTGTAAGAAGCTACAAAGGAAAAAGAAGAAATAACTAACCTCAAGGAGCTTCCAAGGCCCCACCAGCTAATAAAGAGTCCTTCGGCTGAGAGTGTCGAGGGATGAGTACAAATATGCGAGACATGCCTAGCCCAATTGGCCTCCCAAGCCCCTTCAAAGTCACGAAAGAGGAACAACCACCTCAAGGACACCGTCTACTCCCCATTGGTGAAAAGATAAGCCTCTAGGATGTACAGTAGAAATGCCCTAGCCACCCGAGCATATTCCTCAGGAGTCGTTTGCAGAAGGGGTCGATAATTCGTCTCAATGTCGAAGTAGTGGAGTGTATCCATCGAGTACCTCTTCCCGAACAACTCTATGCTCAGCTGGATGCCCAACTCGCCCTCAATATTGATG
Source organism: Notholithocarpus densiflorus (assembly GCA_030021035.2). Taxonomy (NCBI): domain Eukaryota; kingdom Viridiplantae; phylum Streptophyta; class Magnoliopsida; order Fagales; family Fagaceae; genus Notholithocarpus; species Notholithocarpus densiflorus. The sequence continues at coordinate 1,684,889 of JARYZH020000019.1, read as the reverse complement.
AGCGCCCCATCGCACTTAAGGCTGGTCATCCGTCATCTCCCAGTTAGCAATATGGAAGGTATGGGTAGTGTCCCACCACCTCTCAATTCAAGCACTGCACCGAGATGACACTAGCAGAGGTCTCTGGCAGCAAACGAATGATGGGCTCGAAGCCCGAAGCATATATGTAGTCCCTGGTCTCCTCAGTCATGATTCGATACCATGAAGCGACAGGAATGACGCTGCTTCTACCTGAGAAAGCGAGCAAGGACTGCAAAAGGATGAAAATAGAGCATTATAATGACAATTGGGTGAGAAAATAAGTGAAAAAGGAGTTAAAATAGTCAAAATAGGGTTTCTGAGTGCCAATATACGTACGCGGGCCCACGTCTGGATACGCAAGGATGCCACATGCGTACAAGAGTTGGATCATGTGTCCGTATAAACTGAACAACATGGATGCATACATATAAAAAGAGTTTGTGTGCACATGAGTTAAGTATGCATACGCATGAATGAAGCTGCGTACGTAAGCCGATATCCACGTATGCGTGAGCACAAACAGAGAAGTGTTCTTTAACTCTCAACAACCTTTTGATCAAAACTCATCCTAAACATGTTCCTATTCCTTCTAAAGTGTTAGGTTTTCATCTAGACCCATCTCATAGCAAAACCCAAGCATGTATATGTCCAAAAATAGATTGAAATGAAAGATCAAAGCAAAGCTCGAAAATGAGAAACGTTTGGAAAACTCACCAATCCGGTCCGTGCGTTCTCTAAGAGATGATCATTCGGCCTCTGGATCAATGAGGGAGGCTCGTTAAGCCTCATAGCCCCATTCCAACGGGTGAGGTTGAACACATCGCTGGAAATCACGTAGGAGCTTCTCTTGGACTTGGGTGCCATGGAGTTTGAGAGAGAAAGAGAGTTTTGGATGAAAGAATTGGAGAGGCAAAGATCAGTTTGTGAGGAAATGAGGGAAAGGTAGGGTTTTGTAGAGAAAGATGGAAGTTAGAGAGTTAGAGGAAATGTGAAAAGATGAGGGAGATGAAGAAAAGAAAAAAAGAAACGGTTAGTAACCATTAAGGAAAAATGAAGAGGCGGGAATGCATATGGCTAAACTACATGTAGTTTAGGCCCCCACTAAACTACGTGTAGTTTAGAAAAACTAATTTCAAAATATCCCCAATGAGTTCCCAGAAGATAGGAAGCGTAGAAGATAATTCAAGAATGCATCAAAAATGACAGAAATACCCTCCGTTGAGTAAAAGACACAAAAACCCTCAAAAATTCCCCAGTGGATTGAAAGCATAAAAAACATCCTTCAGTGGACTGGAAATCACCACGGAAACTACCCCATGAGTTAAGATCATCAACCAAATCCCTAGTAAAGTACAGTATGATGCAAGGACTCCCCCAAGGGTCTAAGGCACAAGGACAACCCCCTCGAGGGTTATGAAGAAACTTTCCACATAGAGTTGATAAAACTCCCTCGAGAGTGTAATCCACAAAATATCCATAGTAAGTCATGAAGGAGAAGAAGAAAAATTTTCCCCAATGGACTACCCATCATCAAAGACTTCTTCATAGGTCAAAACCATCAAAGAATTCCTAGTGAGTCAAAGTCACCATTAAACTCCTCAGCAAGTTATCTTAATCCTAGTAGACCACCCACAATCCTTAGTGAGCCTTTCCTCCCTAGTGGATCACCCACCATCAAAGTCTTCCACATAGGTCAAGTCATTAAAAAGACTTTTCAATGGGTCACCAAAAACTTCTTAGCAAGTTATCTTCCCTAGTGAACTACATACCAGGAAGACTCCCTCGTGGGTCACCAACACACTTCTCAGCAGATCATACTCCCTAGTGAGTCTTTCACCTCCCTAGTGGATCTTTCACCAAAGACTCCCTTGTGAGTTGGAACACCAAGGCTATTTATGTACATATCCTCTAGGAATTAAACATGTAGGCACAAACCCCATACAAGTTAAAAGAGAAGAATACATAACTTGTGCACATATCCCAAGGGAATTGAACATGCAGGCACAGTAGAAGAGGTAGAGATAAAGACAGAGACCAAGGTCACCTCGAGGCAAGAACCTCACTAGAGCAGGTAGAGATAGAGATGGAGAAGACAAGTATTACCCAGAGGCGCAAGCCACTTGGAGAAGTTTGAGGCAAGAGCCCTAAATGGACACCACAGATGTAACCTTTTAAGCTTGTAAGAGCACCTTGCTTGTTTGGTTGATGGTTGTGGTCGTTGGCCTTGTTTGTTTTTCTTTTTAAGTGACTCTAGGATAGTGAATCACTCGTCTTTTGCTTGCAATTGGCAAAACAGGTTTTGAAATAGTGAACCTATCATTGCTCATTTCCCAAGCAACAAAGGTGGGAATTTAGACATATGAATCCCACGCGACTCTACGGAGTTGCACCCCACTCCATGTATGCGTGTTGTGTGCTGTGTGCGTGGGTTGGGCCCTAGCTGTATGTCAAAAAAAAAATATTTTGTCTCTTATTCTTTTGGTTCCATTAGTGGAGCTCAAGAATCAAAAGAGGGGCATCTGTAGACACTGAATTTTGTACCCCTTATGACTCGAGCCCCCGTTCCCCAATAATGCTAAAATTCTAAGATCCAAGGTTGGTTTAGGGCCCAATTAGAGCAAATAAATCTATTTTTGGAAAATAAAGGTGAAGGAAACCCTCGGCCTGCGTATACAGGTCTGATGCATACGTACGCAAGCATGGACCTGCATATGCAACTAGGGTTCTAGAGAGCTATGAAAGGCAAGTTTTTTGCATTAAATTCAAGGTTTGGAAAGAATCCCACATCGTCTGGGGTTCCAAACCGTCATTTTTCAACCATATAAAGCCATACATGGTACCTTTTCAAACACAAAAAATCCCAAGGGAAAACACAAGATTCACTAGAAATAGTGAATCAAAGAGGGAGTCTTTCACAAAACATCCTCAAGTCAATATTTTCTAATTAAGGCCTTCTCTGGCCTTGATCTTTTGATTTTAAGATTACTAATCACTTCCTTGTTTAATTGTGAATAGATTTGACTGAGGAGAATGGTCAAAATCAAGCCTAGGAGCTTTTGTTTTGAAGTATTGAGTTCTAAACTCTTTTCTTTCATTTCTGCTTTAATCTTGTTTTTAATGTTGATTTCTTGCTTTGTTTATTTTCTAATACGCTTGTTTAGTTTAGTTTTATGTAGTTTTTATGTTTTAAGGCATGTTAGGTTGTTAGATTTATTGTTTTCAATCCTGCTCTGTTTCATGTGTTTTTGAGTTTTTGGGTTAGGGTTTCGGGGCATGTATGCATACGTGTGCATACTGCGTGCATGCATACATGAAGAATGCATACGCATACAACTGGGCTGCGTACGCAGGCCCTATGTATGCGTACGCATACTCAAGCCCGGAAACCCTAATCCGAGTATTTTGCTTATATTTCTTTCTTTCTCTTATATAATATGCCTCTGTTTTGTCCCCTTTTTATGTTCTTGAGTCTCTGTTCCTCTGTTTAATTACTTGTTTGCCTTTAACATGCTAGATTAGGGTTTCTTTTTATATCTCGCTTTAATTCTATGAACATGCATTCACATGGCCATCCATTGATGCATAGGTGCTGAGATGCAGTAAGGTAAGTGAACATGCATTGGGTATATGTTTGATGATGAGTATGAACAAGTTTGCTTGGATGATTTGTTCTTGATGCAATCACATGTTTATTTGGATCTTGTCATGTTTATGTTTCTACCATGTATTCTTGCTACCATGATTTGTTTGCTGCCTTGGATGTAATGCGATAGAAACATGCTAGGGTTAATGATGATAGATGTATGTTAGGGTTTTGGGATGATTGATGTCATGTTGTACGCTTAGATGTATGCTAGTGTGTATGAGTATAGAATGCAATGTTGAATGTGCCTTTAATAGGATTAAGATGTAAGACAAAATGACTGGAAGCCGACCTATGGGTCAAGCGGTTTAGGGTGTCTAACATCTTCCCAAAACCGCACCTAAACTCTGAACCCATACTCTAGTAGTAAGACTTAGTCCTTCCACGTAAGGATGCTATTAAATGGTTCCTAGACCTAATCTAGGTGGCGACTCCAATCTTTTCTCCACCTTGGTCCATTCAGCCGAGGCGTACATCCCCCTCTTCCACCAAGGAGGAAGGCTCGCTTGCGCCCACACTTATAATGTTTATAAGCTAGAACCACACACTAAGCCTTGCTTTTTCCTAGGCTATCTGGGCTATTCTAAAGGCTACATCTTCCTTGAGCCATCTCCTTATAGAGTTTGTATATCTAGACATGTCCTTTTTAATGAAACTAAATTCTTAAATCCTGAAACACTCTCTTTATCCACTGGTTCTCTCAATTCTACAACTACATCTCAGTTTTCCACCTTTCCTACTTGGCTGTCTTTTCTATTGCACACTACTCCACCTTCTGCAGCCACATCACATCCTATTAGTCAACCTACTTCTTCAGATTCTACATCAGGTTCTACACTGCCAATCACCTCTACATTTGCACCACCTATAACACAGCCTAGTCAACCTAATGCCTCTATCATTATACCTGTTCCCTTAATTCATGTAGCATCTCATTCTGAGTAAGCACAATTCTCACATGCTGTTCCTAGTTGTAAGGTTGAATTTATTCAACCATGTGTTGGATTTATTCCATGCCAAATTTTCTTGTAATTCAGCAATTAGAAACCCTGTATTTAGGTGGGAATTATGTAAGGGTTGTGTGTGAGAGAGTGTGAAGATTTGATCAAGTGTGTGCATTCAAGAGCATTCTCGCGACTGACTCACGAATGGTTACTCGCCAGAAGTGTTACACGTGTGAAGCATGCAGGAAGTTGAAGGGTCAGGACAGCTGGATCACTATAGGACAAAAAGTACAGTCTGGCCATTCTGTTACTTGGCGATTGGAACTCGTGACTCATCCCAGTCGCGAGTCACTCGCCAAAGCACCATGTTTTGTAGAAAAATGACTTTCCACATTCCTTCTCATACTCTACTATAAATAACCTTATACCCACGAAATGTAGAGAGCTTTCAGAAATAATTTTGAGAGATAAACCCTAGAGAACAACAAGATTGATTCATCCACAATCTTATACCTTTGATTCTCAAATTCCTCTACTCTCACCCTCTTCATTTTCATACCCTTGAGAGGAACTTTAGCCAAATCCTTCCCTCACCATATTCATATCAGTGAGAAGGTTATTTGGTGCTTGGGAAGCAGTTCAGAGAGGACCAATTCATTTTGATTGATGCAATGTGTTGGGGTTTATGCCCTAAAATCCAATTTATTGGCATGTCATAAATAATTAAATTGTTTAATTATATGAGACTATCTATAAATGAACTAATAGGACATTATCTTAGTCCATGAGATGCATAGTATGTGATTCATATGATTTAGTCACAGAATATATAAATCACAAGTTCTTTGTAAACTCAGAATTTTAGTTCGTAGTCGGTGATGAAATTGGGCATTTCATCTGCGAAGACTATAACATATCAACTACAATGATTTGTCTTGATCATGGAAGTGGAGACTTCTAGTTGGTACGTTGATATGTTTTAAGAGTTAAGACATATTGAACTAGACCGCTGTGAGATTTATTATTCTCCTAATGACTTTCAAATGAATAATAAATCTCACGACTTCTATTTACATGAACTTTAAATCCTGAGAGAATAATGGACTTGATCATGAGATGTAGGTTGCTTTGATATATCAGGAGTGAGATCTATAAGTCACGATCAAAACCTCAGTATGTTAGGCAGCCGCATTTAGTGTTGATGGAACATATATTCTCAAGATGGAATTCATAATCTCTTAACGGAGACATAAAATATTCCCTTGAGATAAGTTTAATGGGTTTGGTTATTCAAGAGAGTTGGGCCCAACCACTTTAGGAAGTTGTTACTAAAGTATATATTTATGAAATTGGATTTCATAAATATATGATGAATAATGTAAAGGATTAAACCGGGTACTCAAGGATTAAGATGTAGTAATCTTCAAAGTGGCAGTCTACATTCATGACTTTGTATTACTACGAATATTTTAATGAAGGGGTTGCATGTATAATAAAGTCTTGGGATATAATTAATAGATAAGGCCTAGAGTGCAACTATATTTATATAGTGGTATTAAATATAGTTAATGGTAACTTTGGACTTGTCAAGAGTTGACAGAAAAGCCCAAGGCCCATTGGAGCTAGTGTCTTATTGGTCCCTTTTGGTCCCACTCCAAGTCACATACTAGAGCCTAATTGGAATGGCCCAAAAGGCTAGCCCAATTAGATAATCAGTTGTATATAAGGAGATAAACATACAGAATTTCATAAGTCTTTAATTAAGGGTTTTTCCATAAGAGTCTTTCATAAGAATTCTCATAAGGAATGAAATGGAATGTATGTGAGTGTTGGACACTCATTATTCTCTCCTTGGAAACTGATTGAGAGACCACACATCTTGGGCATTAAGTGGAATTAGAGTGAAGATTAAAAGTCTTCCCAAGAACTTCTGATTTTCGGTTTTGAATTTCACCACACCAAGGTGCATTTCTTGTTCTTAAATTCTGAAACTTACATAGTACATGTTATCAATTGCAAATGAAGTAGATCCGTTAATTTTTCCGCTGCGTATGCTTTGTATGTGATACAAACATGCATTTTTCCTACACAATGGGCTTATTGCGGGATCTGGTAAGCTAGAGAAGATAAGGTTAGGCTTAACCCTATTGGAGTAAGAAGCTTGGAGGGCTTAGGTGCATCAGGTAGATTAGGCTTGGAGAGTCTTTTGCTATTCATGTATCCCACAAATTTTCTAGTGGATCATTTTACTGCTTGGAGGGCGGCAGAGAGGTTTTTCGCCGAGTTCTTCGGTTTCCTCTTCGATAACACATGCCAGTGTTATCTTGCGTTTGCTTCTCTCTATCCCTTACTCTTTGCATTTAATTACTGATGTGTCGTGATTAAATTATGGCTTAGAGTAGTTTGTTTATTTGGGTATAGCTTATATTTATCATTCCGCACATATATTGTTTGAATATAAGCTTGTGTTGATATTTTTGAAATTGGGGGTCTAAACATTCACTAGTGTTTTACACACTAAGTGAGCTTTCACTAGTCTTGCTTCACCACCTGTCCAGCCTATAGTAATCCCACCAACAAATTCACATCCTTTGGTCACAAGGTCAATAGCTAGTATTTACAAACCTAAAGCTTTTTCTGCTAAGCCTTCCCTTATTAACTACACCCACACTAAGCCACCCACATTCAAGATTGCTGCTCAATTTCCTCAATGCTGCTCTGCCATGGATGAGGAATTTGAGGCATTGCGAAGGCAAGGTACTTGGACATTGGTTCCACCATCACCTTCTCAAAATGTTGTTGGCTACAAGTGGGTGTTTAAACTCAAACACAACAGTGATGGCTCCATACACAGATACAAGGCAAGACTTGTTGCTAATGGATTTCATTAGCAATATAGTGTGGACTTTGAAAAGACTTTTAGTCCTATCAACAAGCTACCTACTGTGTGGATAATTCTATCATTGGCAGTTCAATTTAATTAGCCTTTAAGACAACTTGATGTTAGAAATTCCTTTCTCAACGATCTACTTAAAGAAGAAGTCCATATGGTTCAGCCTTCTGGCTACATTGATCCTATTCCTCCAACTTATGTACTTCATAAATCACTTTATGGTCTCAAACAGGCTCCTCAAGCCTGGTATGAGAGATTCTCCACTCAACTTCTTCACCTAGGGTTTCAAGCTTCAATTGCAAATTCATCCCTTTTCATTCTCAAAGGCAAGCTATTAGTGTATCTACTTGTCTATGTCGATGACATTGTTCTTACTGGCAACAACTCTTGCTTTCTCAATGTCCTTATCAAGCAACTTAGTAAGGCTTTTGAACTTAAAGATCTCGGGGATCTTCTCTACAATTTAGGACTTCAAATCACAAGAACTGCCACGAGTCTCTTCTTGAATTAAGCTAAGTATGCTCATGATCTGCTTGTTAAGCATAACATGCTTACCTCTAAACCTGCAAAAACTCCTTGTACTCCACACTTGAGACTTGTTCTTGATGAGGGTTCTCTCTTAGTAGATCCACATCCTTATTGTAGCTTAGTAGGTTCACTTCATTACTTGACAATTATTCGACCCGATCTCAGCTTTGTTGTGCATCAGGTTTGCCAGTTCATGTCTAAACCCATTGATGTTCACTTAATTGCTGCTAAACATATACTCAGGTATCTCAATGGTACTATGGACTATGGCATCTTCCTTCAACTAGGTCCTCTATCACTTTCAGCCTTTTCTGACTCAGATTGGGCTGGTGATCCATACAATAGACGATCCATTACAGGCTATTTAGTTTATTTGGGGTATATTCCTATTACCTAGAGTGCCAAAAAGCAACTGACTGTCTCTCGATCTTCCACAGAATCTAAATATCGAGTTCTTGCCTCCACTGCTGCAGAACTCTGTTGGCTTTATCAATTGTTGAAAGATTTGGGCATTTTTCTTTCCAATCCATCCAAACTTTGGTGTGATAATGTTTCTTCCTTGGCTATTGCTTCCAATCCTGTGTTTCACGCCAGAACAAAGCACATTGAAGTCGATTACCATTTTATTTGAGATCGAGTTCTTCGTAGGGATCTTCAGGTTAAATACATTGCCACTAATGATCAACTAGCCGATGTATTCACTAAAATCCTTCCCACTGCTCGTTTCCTTTTTCTACGTGTCAAAATCATGCTGCTTATCTCCCCCATGATTTTGAGGGGGGATGAAAGAGCAAGAAGCCAAAGCCATCTGCCTAGTTCTTAGTCAGATTCTGATCCTAGTTCAAACATGAGCACAACAGCTACTTAACGGTAATATATCAAACGGTGCCGTTTTCATTTAAAGACAAACGACATCCTTTGGTTAAGTAGCACAATGTCATTCTGTTTTAGATGAGTTTTATACGGAGACCAACACAACATCATTCCAAGCTTTCTTCCTCAGCTCTGTTCTTTGGTTATCAAGACTACCAGACCTCCATGGTTGTGCTGCTGACGTGTTGAACCAATCTAGATAACTTCAAACTGATCCAGATTTTTTTGTAACAAACTTGATATTTATATAATTTGTTAAGAAAGTTAGTTCTTGATTGTTATTGGGATTAGACCCATACGATCAATTGTAGAACTCTATATAAAGAGTCTTAATGTACATTTTATCTTCCTGAAAAGCAATCCACTATAATGAAAAGAAGTTTCAGATCTAGTACAAAACCTTTGTCCCTAGACTCTACAATCCCCGTAGATGAACTCACAGTAGAAACTTTCTACCGCTTCAGAACCTTTGAACTCTTCAATATATGAACGCCACCCTTTGATGCATGAATCCCAGTACGTGACTAACCAATTGTGCGGATCCTAGTACGCGACTTTAATCACCAACTAGAAGAAGATGTTGCTTGCAAAGTTCTTCACTTCATCAACAATGAAGATCAAGAAGCACTTGGTTACAAAACCCTAAGGCGTAAAGACGTAGTAGCTTCTTTCAGAGAGAATAAGGTATCGGTCACCTTTTGCATATATTCTCTTTGTATTCTTTTATGTGACGGCCTCTAAAATAAGCCTTATATAGGTCTAGGGTTATGAGAAAAGAAACTCTACACAAATACAAAAGCCTGGCCCAAAAATCAAATCTGAAAATTCTGATTTCCTGTAACCTCGATCGATCGGGAGGTGTCGAGGAGGTGTCGAGCTTTTAAACCTCGATAGATAGCTAGGTGTCGAAGAGGTGTCGAGAAGCTATCGAGGGGACAGGAGCTTTCTCGATCGATCCACCAGCTGTCGAGAAGGTGTCGAGATTGCGATAAGAAACACCTTAAGAGCTTGATAGATAGCCAGCTGTCGAGAGGTGTCGAGAAGCTGTCGAGCTATCTGTCCACAGGTGTCGAGCTATCTATCCAGCTTTAATGAACAACTTTTCTTCACTTGTTTCTTGGTCTAATCTTCATGGCTTTAATACTATACTTGAATAACATGTTCCTTGAAGTATTAATCACAACTTAGATCTACCCAATTACAAGTAAAGTGTGTTTTGTTAAAGGATTAACCAACTACATAAAAGAATGACATATGTTCTTAACAAGTGAACCACATGTGTCCTAACAATCTCCCCCTTTGGCAATCCGTGACAAAACCACAACAAACAAATGAAGTATGAGAGAAGTCATAAATCACTCAACTCATATTCACTTGTTTAATACAATAAAATCTATCCTAACACAAACTCTTGAAAAACTTTGCAAGAAGAGAGTTTATGGCAAGGAGACTTTGACAACCTGTATTTCTGAAACACTTTGAACAAAACTCATCAAGGCATCTTAGTGTGAAACAGAAATAATAGATTGCATACAAGTAATGAAACATGTGTATAAAGAGAGAAAAGAAACAACATATGTAGAGATAAGTGAAGAAAACATACATCAGCATTTAAATATCAAAGATAAGCACAATGTATGTAAACAATGGTCACAAGACCCAAGGTACAAGAAGAAGGAGGTAAGCACTCCCCCTAACAAGATGAAACACAACTCCTTCTTATAAGGGCATGTATTTCTCCCCTTAACATGTAAAATCTTCCGGAAAGAAACCACATATTCTCCACAATTTCTCCCCCTTTTTGTCATGATTGACAAAGAGTACAAGAAGCTAGAAATCTTCACCCGAGAAACATAAAGATGATCAAGGATGATCAAGGGGGTACAAGAAATCCATAAAATTGTATGAAAGTAATGAAACAAGATGCTATGGATGACAGGATAATAGAAGGATGCAAAACATGTAAAAAACACATCTCTCAACAAGAAAAATGTTAAGCACATATAACCCAAAACACACACGCACTAAACAAGTCTAACCAATTTTATATTTCAAAAACAAGTTAAGACAGTTTAGTGAGCATACATTAACACATGTAAAACCTTGTGATGGCCAAATCACATTGTACCTGCACATGTATTAAGAGTAGCAAAGAATATTGCGTGTCGTGTGTGAAGAACATTGCAAGATTGCAAATGTGTCAACATGTTATGACAATTTGAGACATGAGTAAATCACTTTAACTCACACACAATCATAACTGTTTGATGGGGATTATCACCTTCGAGGTACATCCTATAACTCCCACATCTCCTAGAAAACACGCTTGCAATCATATTTAAAAGCATTTTTGATCTTTTTGCTTTTTCATTTTCTTTGCATATTTTATTTAAGCAAATCATGCATGGGCATATAATAGATAGAAAAGAAATACCCAATTATGTTAAGCATTTGACATTCCAATTTTGCTATGCTGAAGCACACAAATGTCATTGACACTGCACTTTTGCTATGCTGAAGCATACAGGTGTCATTATGATTGGCAGGCAACAGTGGTGAGATAGTTATTTATGCCTTTCTCTTAGGATTTTCTAATCCTTCCCGTCAAAAAGAGTGATACGAATGTTAAGTATAAGAGATAACTTAATCTTACTCATCACAAACACGAGCCACAAAGCTCACTTGCTTAGTTGTGCATAGAGATGCTTATCTAAGCTACAAGAGATACAAAGTTTAGAAAACTTTGTTTCAATAGCCATCCAAGGTACACAAGTACCAATGTACACATAACACACATTGTTTTTGTATTTTTTTGATTTTTCCTTTTTATTTTTATTTTGAAAACAAAAACAAAATAAAACTAAACAACCAAACAAAAATAGACAATCAACATGAAAGCAGAAAGAAAGATGCATATGCATGAAGGCATGATTCCAAAAACAGATAAGAAATCAAGCAAGAAAGTCCTACTTTAGATAGAAAGAATTAAAGCAGAGGACAAACAGAAAAGACAATTAAGTCTTAGGCTCCTTTCTCACCCACACAGCACGAGTCTTTGGCCGTGAAGATGAAAAGACATGTGTCCTAGTATGTCTACTAAAGGACATAGAAGAATTAGAATTCTCCTGAAATTGAGTTAAAAAACTCAATACTTTTTAATAACTCTCCAAACAAAGGTGTAGGTCCTTGAGAGGAAACCTGTGACCGTTTGGACAATTGCTTATGAGGATATAACTTAAAGTAATTAGAAAGAATGTGTCCAGAAGCACCACAATGGTGACAAACATGAGGTCTAACAAATTATACTTTGGAATGCAAATAATTCTATAGAATTCTATTCAATTCAGTGCTCCGTGTTAAAACCTATAGCGGCAGTTTTAAAACCGCCATAATATGTCATTTTAAAAAGGAAAAAGAAATCTTAATGTAAAACCTATTCACACTTCAAAAAATAAAATATAAGTAGTCTGCTTTCAGTAATTAACAATCAGTAGCAAGCTTACATCTCTCCTCCTATACGGTTTAAATAGGTGGTTTACTTTCCATATCAAGTAAAAGCTCTTGAAGAAGAATTGTTCCTTAAAACTTAGCAGCAAGGGCTTAATGTGAAGCCTCAAATTGTTGTGGTGAGTTTCATAAGCAGCCAGGAATGATATCTCAAGTATGGCATTTTATTTTGGAAGCATAATGTAATCGTTTTATTGATGATGACAGGTCACACGACTCATACCCAAATGCTTGGCAAAAAAAGTGTGAAGAAGAATAACCTGTATGGACTGAGAGATTTCCATCAGATTGCTGTTCCTGTAACTCGAAGGCCAAAGATTTTGGGTGACACCATACACAAGTGTTATATACAGAAGCGGAAGAGCAGGCAAAACAGGTACTTGCATGCCTGAAATGTTAATGTTCTATTCAGTTTATGAGAAACTAAGACAATAATTAAGCTCATAAAAAAAATAATTAAGAAAGGATTTAAGTTCTTGTTCGCCTTGAATATTTCATCTCATTGTTAATTTTGTAATTATTTATTAAAATTTATTTATTGTAAACACATTGTTACTGGATTGTATTTAGGTTGATTCATTTGGGAATTTGTTTCATCAAGTTACATAAATAATTGATTGGTAGATAACTAAACTCAAGTAGATCTTTTAGGTAAGATGCTTATAGCAAGGTGGATGTCACATACTGGACGAAGTTTTCAACAGCCGGTTTGCAATGTATAAATGAATGGTAATCACAAAACTGAGTATTTCATGTCTGTCAACTTCAGACTATTTACATTCATTAGACCTCACTTTTATTAGTTTGTGAGGATTCATTACTTATATTATTTGAAATTTGACTTATTTTTGCTCTCTTTGTAGCTACACCTGGAATGGAAGATATATGCAAACAAGGTGCTGAATATGACAAGCATTTATAGTTTCTAGAGACAATTGAACAAGGAGCAAAAACAGGCAAAGTAAAGAAGCATTCTAATGTTCTATGAGATTTTGCAGTCAGTTGAAATAACTTTTATGTTTCCATTAATGAAGTTTGCACCGTCGATCTTGTTGTTAATGGAATATTTACTAGACGAAATATGTAGTCTTTTTGGGTTTGTGTGTTCTATGGTTTTTACTTATTTTTGAATTTGAGAAGCACAACCTGTTAGCCTTTTATTAAAAAAGAAAGGGATAATATATTAGCGAACTAAATGTAATTAGAATGAACATGATACTATAGTTTAGAAAATCTGCCAATTGTTTTGAGGCGTCTATAATTCTAAATCAACTTATATATTTGAAAGAAAAAAAAATTTATAATCCAATAGGTTTAACACAAACATACATCCCAATGGATTCAATAATTGACCCTTTGATTTTTATAAAATTACAGGCCGAATAATTCACATCTTAGTTACTAGTATAAAATTCAATCCTACGGCGTTGTCTCACCTGACCTTGTCTAGAAAATACTAATACCTTACTATTTCTTTCATTCGTATTAGTCTCACCTGCTAAAATAATCAAGTATGAAAATTAAGGGGTGAATATTCACATCTTACATATTTTAGGACAAATGAATCGTGACGTACCATGCTCTTGTAATACTTCAGTTCAAAGTGATCAAAGTGTGGACGCCCGGTTTCCCCCTCCCCCCCCCCCCCCCCCCTTTCGGTTGTCGCACATTGGGTCTTTGGCAACGTGACTCGTGTGTGATTGTGTATCTACAATGGGGTGTGTTTGTGTGAGTCCCTTTTTCTTATTTTTATTTTAGGAGTCGCCAATAACGATTAGTTTTGTATTAGGTGTGATTAGTCACCTAGATATATAATTTATTTTAAGTTACCTAATTAACTAAACCAAATTATAAGGGTTCATTAATTGAGGTAAACCAAAAGTCTTTAAACTAAAGATCTGAGACTCAGAAGTTTGGTTACGTGTGGAGAAGGTATTAGGCACCCCACAACACCTGTCTGAAAGATAGTACATCATTTTAATTAAATCTCAACGTTAACTTTTCACAAAGAAATGGAATACTTGGCATTTTGATATTTTTTGAAAAAAAGTTTTTGCACACAATATACATATACATGTGAGTAAATATTTACGTATAGTATAAATGTGAATAATAACTCCATCAAAATATACAAATAAGGCTTGCAAAAGATATATACATAATTAGCATGTGGCAAGGGCAAACATATATACTATACAATAACATGTTAGTATTTATTTATTAGTAGCTAGCATGTGAATACTATAACTATACAAAGAAAAACAACAAGGAATAAAAAAAGGAGGGTGGGAATAATAGTACATTGTTGTCATTCACCATTTTCTCATTTGTATTCATGAAAAAAAAAAAAAAAAAAAATGACAAAAGTAAAGTTGTTAATGCCAAATTTTTTAGGGACAATGTACGCTTATGGGATATTAAAGAACTCAAGAAAGTGAACCTTGAATACAATTCACAAACTACCACTATTCTAAAAAACTTGAAAAAAGAACAGTCATAACGTTACCGTTATTGTTTTTAAAAGAACACTTTCTTTTTGAAAACATTTTACGTGGCAAAAGGGTTCGTGAAAACATTTTTAAAAAACCTCTTTTTGAGAGCCCTTTCTTTTTCAAGCAAAAACAAACTTTTCAAGAAAAACTTGTTTTTTGAAAACATTTTGGAAAACATTAAAAAGAAACTTTGAAAAAAAAAAATTTTTTATTTTTTTTTTATCTTTAATGTTTCGGCCCTCCCCTAAAAGAAACAGATTTTATTTTTACTTGAAAACACATTTTCTTAAAAAAAAAAAAAAAAAAAAAAAAAAAGCTTTAATTTAATGCGGAAAACAGATTTTATACAGCAGAAAACAATTTTTATACAGAAGAAAACATTTTTTTATACAGCAGAAAAACAGTTTTTTATATAGTACAGAAAACAGTTTTTTTTTTATACAGCAGACAGTGAAGAAAACAGTCTTTTATACAGTAGAAAATAGTTTTTTATACAGCAGAAAAACAGTTTTTTTTTTATTCAGCAGAAAATCAGGTTTTATACAGCAGAAAAACAGTTTTTTTTTTTTTTTTTGGAAAAGATTTTAGAAAGAGTTTTGAAAAGCGTTTTATTTTTGTTTTGAAATTTCGAGTTCCCCCTAAAAGTTATTATTTTAAAGCATTAAAGGGTTTGGAGAAAAAAACATTCTTGAAAGCACTTTGGAAAAACGTTTTGAAAACAAATTGTAAGGATGCAATTTGAGTCCCTAGCCTAAAGGATAAATGAACTTAGGCCCAAAAAGTCCAATACAATGAATTTGTAGAGAGTGGGTTGGAAAACTAGGTTTTAATGAATCAGACAACAAGTAAAGTAAATTTTGATGACAAGAAAATGAAGATAAAATGGTTTAATTTAAAGAAAACCGTCATCTGCACAGTTCGAGGAGATCAGTTCTTATATATTTCTCTCAAGTTTGATTACAAGTTTCAATTCTTGATTGCTACAGTGTTTCTTTCTTAATTTCTCGATCCCTTCTCTTCAGGATCTTCTTTTCTTTTATACTCTCTTCCTTCTTTCCTCTTTACCCTCCACGTGTAGGGCAGATTGCTGGTCTCTGATCCTTGTCCCATTAACACCTTCCTAAAGTCTCTGGCAGTAGCTATAAGGCTGAAAATTACTGTTCAGGTATCACCTCCACATTAATGCGGCCAGTTGGTTAGGTGCAGAGCATTCAATGCGGTGGTAACAGCTTTCTCTTTAGATATTTTAGGACTTCCTTCTATCCTGTGCTTCTGTAGTGCTTATCCATATCAATAGAATCTCCTAGAACGCTGCCTTAGATGGTAGACCACCACTTCGAACCTCGGCTTTGCTCAGCCGAAGAGAGATTCGTCCTCGGACCATCCTCATGGACCTATATGATCAAAACTAACCTCTTCACTTACTAACACGAACTCCTCTGATTATGTTCGCTCCTCCTCGGACTACTTCATGTCCTCGGATTGGGCCTTCGGCCCAATATACACATAGACATATGTATCGCTGGATTTCGACGTCACCACAATTGTCTTGTACCTTATTGCACCTCATCCCTGTCTGTGCAGACATCTTTTCAATTGCCCAATGCACGCTCCTAACGCTTCAGTATCCGAGACACGCCTTCATTAAATTCTTGCGGCTCCATATTTCCCACGTTCTACGGTGCGATGCGGATCCAACGGCTGAGAATTTCGTTGGAACACGGGTGGGAATTTTCCCGCTTGTAACTCTTTTTTTAATATAAATACTAACCGAATTTATCACTTATCTCACTTTAGCACTCATACACTAAACCTGCCAACTTACCCTCACTTACTCGTACCCTCACAAATACCAAGAGTCAGTCTGAGGAGAGTTTTTACTTTTCTTTTCTTCATGTCTTTTTCTTCTTGGCTCCTCTTACTTCTCTCAATCTTCTTTGTACCTCCAAATCTTACTTAGGAATGGGTAGATTCACCTGTTTGGTAGACTCCCAAGAGGATTTAGAGAGCTTTAGAGCTCGATATAGGATCCCACCAGGAGTTGCCATCAGGTATTGTAAGGAAGGGTAATGGCATGAGGAGAGGCAAGATGGAGAGGTAGTAATCCCAATGATTGCCTTTATAGAAGGAGGGATGAGAATCCCTATGGGTATAGTTACTAGGGACTATCTTAGGGCCCATAGGTTAGCTCCCACCCAGTATGCACCAAACATGTTCAGAATCTTACGTAGTGTAGATGCCCTTAACGAGAGAATGGGCTTAAATCTCACTCACCACGACGTCAATTGGGTTTACAATCTCCATCACCTTAAAACTAGGCACCCCGAGGTCAAGCTTATCTCATGCCTCCCCGAATCCAACAAGGGCATGAACAAGGATTTCTTGATCACTTCGGGGGAATGGCACAATGGCCTCCCCTGCCCAACAAGAGATGGGAAACCAGGTAGGAATTTAGGTCAAGGTTTATTACTCGAAAATCACCCCTTCATCCCTTGACATGTTCTACTAAACTCCTATTAGCTTATATTAATGCTTGTGATTTGAGTTCTTCTGTTGATTTGTACTCTTCCCTTTTTTTTTTCTTTTTTTTTTTAGCGATGTTTGCCTTGTTTTCCAATGGTTGTACAGACAAGCGCGCCGCCATTCCCAACCTCAACCTTGTCAATTGGTCAAGCTTGGACAAGATATTGAAGACCGAGGTGTTTGTTCACACGGACAGTCAACTCAAAGCGGCCCATTTCATTTTGGATTACATCCCAATCTCATCCAGCTTCCAAGCACCAAAGTGCTAGATAAAGGCGAGAGACCCCCACCTTCATTTGATCAACGTCGCCGTGCTTAGCTTTCTCAACCCAGGACCGGGACCACAAGGGGTACTAAAAGTAGAACCACTTTTGCCGTGTAAGGCTGAGGACGAAGCGACCCCCTCTTAACCAACCACCAGGGAAGAAGGAGAAGAAGAAGAAGATAAAGGAGAAGAAGAGGTGGTTGAGGTGCTCGATTCTGAGGACGACTTTGAGGTATTTAACCAACTTCAGTCTCCAGAGGCTTCCACTGGTGACTTCAGTCACTTACCCATAGCCGAAGTAAGCTAGACTCAAGCAGACTCTTCCATTCCAAAAGCCATGGGGATAAAGCGCAAGCCGAGGGCTGGTCTCCTTGACGTTATGTAATCTACTTGCCTTTTTCAGAGGCTTAATATTAATGAAAACTGCCAATCTTTCTTTCATACTTGTGATGCTTATATTGATCAAAACATAATCTCTGTTTCATTCAACACTTAATAAATGTGATAATGGGGTGTAACTTGACTTATTGATCTGCATAAGTGGCAGCATAGTTGTTGTAGGAAAAATCAAAATGCGCAGCAGAAAATTAACGAATCTACTTCATTCACAATCTATAACATGCACTATGTAAATTTCAGAATTCAAGTATAAGAGAGCATACCTTGAAGCGGTGAATTTCAAAACAAAGATCGAAGCACTTAGGAATACTTTTAATCTTCACTCCAATTCCACTAATGCCCAAAAAGTGTGGACTCTCAATCAGTTACAAAGGGAGAATTAGAGAGTGACATACACTCACATACACCTTTCACAATGTTGTTATTATTGCATAATATTCTGAACGTTTTTCCCTTTGTATCTAACCAATTATCTAATTAGGCTGGCCTTTTGGGCCTTTCCAATTGGGCTTAAGTGTGTGGCTTGGAGTGGGACTAAAAGGGACCAATAAGACACTAGCTCCAATGGGCCTTGGGCTTTTCTAGGATTAAATCAAAATAATGTACTATCTTAGAATAGACATTGTAGGGTGCCTAACAGCTTCTCTACACATAATAGAACTTTTGAGTTCATGTCTTTTATTCAAGACATTTGCTTTACCCTTTAACTTAGGAACCTTTAGGAAAATCCTTAGTTAAATAGGTATAAAGGGATTAGACATATAGGTGACCAATGGCACCCAATGGTTAGTGGTGATTCTAAAAGGGAAGGATAAAGAATAGACTCACACCCACATCACCCTAGTGTAGGACACAAATCACACACTTGGATTACACGTTGCCAATAAGCTCCTCACATATAGGAGGTTGGTACTTGAGATATGCACATTGGCCATTTTTTCCAGTGTCAACAATGAAAAAAATAAAAGGGCCATACAGGGTTCACCCAATTAGTTAAAAACTCGATAAAGATTGTAGGTTTTGCAATTTGTTTTAGTTCAATCCATTTCAAACACAGACTTAGCTTAGATGAATGCACTTGAAACTAGATCAAGCTCTTTGGAATAAGGTATGGTTTTTCTGTGATTTAGTTTTTGTGTGCATGAGATTTTAGATTTTTATTTTCTTGAAGATTTTTTTTTTCACATACAATTGAATTATTGTGGTTAGTTTTGGATATAATTTGATAATATTTGTTCGAGAATGTCAAGAGCCTTATAATTGAATTGACAACACCTCCTAGTGTTTTCAACAGAAACGTTTAGAATAATTTTTATTTGAGGAATGGGGATAATTACAATATAAGAAGGTCTTATATCTTAATAAGGTGAAAATTTTACAAGTTTACGGCTGTTATCGCATGCCTAGCTCATCCTTTGGAATGAAGACATGATAGAATTGTACACTCCAATGTCATTATCTAAAACAATATGAAGCATGGTTAAATTATTGTCGAAGAGCCTCGATTTCAAGAATATATTGCGTCCCTTGTTATGTTAACTAGTCGCACACCCGCGCATTGCACGTGATAATTTTTTTAGGATTATCTCATAAATATATTATTGTTTTACTTTCGTCTATGTAACTTATGTAAAATTCTTATATGGTAAAATTATCCAAATTATGCTATGTATTAGAATAATATTATATTCTTTATAATGCAATAGGATAACATTTAACAATCAAAGAGAACAAAAAAGAAAAAAACTTAAAACACAAAACTAAATTGCATCAACTCAAAGTAGAGTTCTTAAAAATACAAAAAATTAATAACCTAAAGCAAAGATGCAAGAAAAATAAAAAAATCCACCAAAAAATTGAGAGAGAGAAATAACATTTTTTGTGAGCGAAAATTATGCATAGAAATATAGAATAGAAAAGATAATGAAAAATTTATAACAAGAGGATAAGAATAAGAAGAAACAAAATAAATGAAGATAAAGAGAAAGATGAAGAGTGATATTAAGGTAGACGGTAGTGGGGAGATGAAAATGTGAAATAAATGAGAAATGTTGAAGAAAATGTAAATGTAAAAAAAAAAAATGAGTACGATTTTATAAGGAAATTTTTATTTATTTGTATTTAATTAAAACATTATATGTTTAATTTTTTTAAAATTAAAAAAATGAGAAAATATTAATAATTAAATAATATGGCGGATATGACTGAATTTAAATGGTCAATTGTAGTAGTGCTATTGATATTAGCTGGAGTATATATATATATATATATATATATATATATATATAAATATATGTATATATATATATATTTTGCAACTTGAAAAATGATAAACCCTATCCATATAACTAAATTAAATTTACTTTATGATGTTGAGTTAAGAAAACAAATTGGTGGTTACCAAAAAGCTAAGCATTTTTTTTTAATAGAATAAACCTGAAAGCTAAACATGAATTGTCTTGTTTTATTGCTTGTCATTTGGGTGAAATTGAAGCCTCGCATAAATTAATGAAGCCTCATTAGACCTATCAACCATTATAGCTCTAAAGAATACCAATAACAAAAACTTAGCATAAATCAATACTTACCCTTTGCAAGTGAAGAGGCTACACATTCAATCTAACGTACATCATTACCCAACAATGTTTCAACTCACCACACAACAAAGTAATCATGTAAATGAACTATGAAATATCCATTTGGTGTAACGATCGATGGTATGTAGCTTTCAGGAAAAAAATATGTAATAGTGGTAAATTAAACAACAATACTATTCAATTACTCAGATTTATCACGATATAAGGAGAACATGAATGCATTATGACCTCTTTGTTCCTTATGTTACAGTTGATTTTTAATTCAAATGATTTAGATGGCCTAATTAGTAGGGTATATGCTCCACAAACTTTCAAAAGATTAGAAACATTAGTTACATAGACAGACCAAACATTAGTTTCTCTCGCACTACTTTTGAGGAACAATGTATAACTTACAGGAGTCGATCCCTATAAAGCAAATTATTGTAGAATTTATTTTACTTTTATTTTGTTTTTCATATTAATTGATCAATAGAATCCATGGCCCATACAAAATTTAAACGGTTGGAATTAAGAAGAAATAGATTTCTAAATATATAAATAGAATAGTTTTTGTTTGAAGTCAATCACTGCACATGAGGAGAGAAAAAAAAATCAAATGAAAAGATAACATATCAAGTCTAAAGGAATTTCATAGAACAAATGTCATGTTGTACAAAAATAACATATATAGAACAACTAAATAGGTGAATTCAAAGCAACCCAAACTGAGAATTTAAAGAAAAAAACATGTAATAAAATTAAAAATTAAAGAGAGAAAAAAACTTAAATTACAAAACTAAATCGCATCAGTTCAGTATAAAGTTCCAAAGAACACAACAATTACCAACGTAAAGCAGAGATGCAAGAAAAATAAAAAATTCACCAAAAAATTGAGAGAGAGAGAGAGAGAGAGAGAGAGAGAGAGAGAGAGAGAGAAACTTTTTTTGTGAGGGAAAAGCATGTAAAGAAGGGAAGAGAGAATGACAAATTTATAGTAAGTGTGTGTGAATAAGAAAGGACAAAAAAAAGGAAGATGAAGGCAAAGATGAAGAGTGATATTAAGGTAGAGGGTAGTGGGGAGATGAAAAGGTAAGGGATAGAGAAAGGTTATAGAAAGTGTAAATATTAAAAAAAATGAGTAAATGTTAAAAAAAATTATAGGAAGATTGGAAATAAAAATGATAATGATGTGGACGCCGATGTGGCACAACTGGAGCATAGCAACAATAAATGCTACGCTTCAACTTTTAGATATATATATATAGATGATTGCAATTATTTACTCTTAATAAGATGAAAACTTTACATGTGTTCAGCTGTTATCGCGTGCCTAGCTCATCCTTTGAAATGAAGACATGATAGAATTGTACACTCCAATGTCATTATCTAAAACAATATGAAACATGCTTAAATTATTGTCGAAGAGCCTTGGCTTCAAGAATATATTGTGTCCCTTGTTATGTTAATGATTGCCAAATATGTATATATATACACACATGGACAAGTGTGGGGCTTGGGAAAAGGGACTAGTAACATGCCTACGAAAGTTATTGATAAGTATAATTTGATTTTTTAGGTCGGTTTTTAGACTCTAGAATTAACGTTTAGCTTAAAATTCACTTACTGGTCTTCTTTGCTCACTCCACCACATTCCGGAAAAGAGATGATAAGAGTGGAATTTTGAAAGCATAGGTGGGATGTTAAAATGTGTATAGTGGTATGGGCTTATCTTATCGGGTTTGCCAAACTTTCATAGGGATTAGAAACATACGTGTATTTGCCAAACTTTCATAGGGATTAGAAACATACGTATATTATAGCGGTGCAATAATGACGGATATTTGCCAAACTTTCATAGGGATTAGAAACATATGTATGCAATTTTATCCGACAAGACAAAAACATTGACCAAATAATTTGAGAACTTAGTATATATCACATTCATTTTGTATGTATACCAGCTATACATACCATTCTATTTCTCCATTTTAAATGGAGATATAAAAAAAAATGTAATCATATTACACTCATGCAAATGTGAACGTAGTACATACTAGATAGAGTGTAAAAATTGAAAAAATTGTGTACATCGCACATGCAAATGTGATGTAGTATACAAAGTGTAAGAAATAGTGTGAAGCAATATTTTTCCTTTTTAAGTATATCATACCGCCTAATGGGGACAAAAAACTTACATACATTTTTTTTTTTGGTTCAATCTGGTATCTCGGGCTATTTATAGGTGAACAATTTTAGAGGATACTTACTAACTTGACATAAAAGATATAGCTTCAATGGCTCTTGATACCATACCTTTATGGCTTCCTCTTCTCCTTGTTCTCCCTCTTCTGTTGCTCATGAGAAAAAAGATGGATGAGCGGAGTTCAAAGAACCTTCCACCAAGCCCTCCTAAGCTCCCTATTATAGGTAACTTGCACCAACTTGGTGTGTTGCCTCACCAATCTTTGTGGCAACTCTCCAAGAAATATGGCTCTGTGATGCTCCTTCAACTCGGTGGCATAAGAACTGTCATAATATCTTCTGCTGAGGCAGCAAGAGAAGTCTTAAAAGTTAATGATCTTGCCTGTTGTAGTAGACCTTCCTTAGCTTGCCCTAAAGTTTTTTCCTACAATTATAGGGACATCTCTTTTTCACCTTATGGTGATTACTGGAGAGAGATAAGGAAAATATGTGTTCTTGAGCTTTTTAGCGTGAAGAGGGTGCAATCCTATCAGTTCATTCGGGAAGAAGAAGTTGCTTTGCTTGTGGATTCTATATCTCACTATGCATCTTCTGCAACCCCTATTGATCTTTCTGAGAAGTTGTTTGCCTTTACTGCAAGTATAACTTTTAGGATTGGTTTTGGTAAGAGTTTCCGCGGGAGTGGTTTAGACAATGAAAGGTTTCAAGCACTGGTTCATGAGGTAGTGTCCATGATAGGAAGCTACAATGCAACTGAATTCTTTCCCTTCGTGGGATGGATTATAGACACTTTCTCTGGTAGATTTAAAAGGATTGAAAGGGTTTTTCATGAGTTGGATACTTTATTCCAACAGGTCATTGATCTCCATCTTGATCCTGAGAGGACAAAGCCAGAGCATGAAGACATTATCGATGTGCTACTGAGAATTGAAAGGGAGCAAGCTGAGTCTGGCGATGCTGCTCGGTTCACAAAACATAACATTAAGGCAGTAATCTTGGTAAGCTGCCAATCTTTTATTAATCCCATGTTTTTTTTTTTTTTTTAACTTTACTTACCTTATCAAATTAGCCCATGTTTATCTACTTACCTGTTACTATATTAATTTCATAAATATATACTTTAGTCTTACTAAAATGGTTAGGCCTAACTCTCTGAATAACAAACCCATTAAACTTATCTCAAGGGAATATTTTGTATTTCCGTTAAAAGACTATGAATTCCATCTTGAGAATATATGTTCCATCAACACTAAATGTGGCTGCCCAACATACTGAGATTTTGATCGTTACTTTAGATCTCACTCCCGATATATCAAAACAACCTACACCTCATGATCAGGTCCATTATTCTTTCAAGATTAAAAGTTCATGCAAATATGAGTCGTGAGATTTATTATTCATTTGACAGTCATTAGGAGAATAATAAATCTCACAGCGGTCCAGTTCAATATGTCTTAACTCTTAAAACATATCAACATATCAACTAGAAGTCTCCACTTCCATGATCAAGACAAATCATCGTAATTGATATGTTATAGTCTTTGCAGATGAAACGCCCAATTTCATCACCGACTACGAACTACAATTCTGAGTTTACAAAGAACTTGTGACTTATATCTTCTATGACTAAATCACATAAATCACATACTATGCATCTCATGGACTATATGATAATGTCCAAATATTCATGTTACCATTATTTTAAATAATAATAAAACAATTTTGTTAAACACAATATTAAGTCATACATAATGTCATACTTAATATTATACATAGCATCATACAATAGGATTTAAGGGCACTTATCCTAACAGTTGTCACACGTCACATGATCAGCATCAAGACATGCTAAATTTACTTAGTCCACCACCTCGGCAAAGTATAGCTTTAACTTTAAAAACAAACACACTAGTGTAGTATACATACAAGTTCAACTCTACTCAATCCTCTACTCATTAGTAAGTTTAAAGGACTAGAGGAGCAATTAACTCTCAACCAAATATAGATATTCCTGCAAATGCTTTAAGTGATACTCATGAGCATTTCTTTTTTTCTTTTTTTGAACATGTTACTACATTAAAGATCTTTGCCATGTAGAGTGGCTGATTCTATTTGATATTTAAAGAATCAATAAGAAGTACTAATTTGCCTTAGGCATGAAGTCTGAGGAGCCTAAAATAACTAAGGCTCTGTTTGATATCTGGTAAAATGATAGGAAATGTTAATTTACCCAAAGCATGTGGTCTGAGGAACCAGGTATGGCCAAGGTTCTGTTTAACACTTATAAAAATGTCGTTAAGTATTAATTTACCCAAAGCATGTGGTCTGAGAAACCAGGCATAACTAAGGTTTTGTTTAATACTTAGAAAGATGTCCTTAAGTATTAATTTACCCAAAGTACATGGTTCGAGGAACCAGGCATAACTAAGATTTTGTTTAATACTTAGAAAGATGTCATTAAGTATTAATTTACCCAAAGTATGTGGTCTGAGGAATTAAGCATAACTAAGGTTATGTTTAATACTTTGAAAAATGACTTAAAATATCAATTTACCCAAGGTATGTGATCAGAGGAGCCAGACATGACCAAGGTTCTATTTGATACTTACATGGATGTCAGGAAGTATTAATTTACCTAAAGCATGTGGTCCGAGAAGCCAGGCATAGCTAAGGTTCTGTTTAATACTTAGAAAGATGATTTAAAATATCAATTTACCCAAGGTACGTGGTCTGAGGAGACTAGTATGACCGAGGTTTTGTTTGATATTCAAAAAAATAGTAGAATGCATGACGCACAATATAATAAACCCAAATATGGTAAAGAAAACTTTCATTAATAATAATACATTCTCAGGTTGTTTACATTCTAGGGGCGTGGTACAACCTTTTCCACTAGATCTTCAAGATAATATGCACCTATTCTAGCCACTGATGTGATACGATACGGCCCTTCCCAGTTGGGCCCTAACTTTCCCCAGGCTGGGTTCTTTGCAGTACCCAATAC
Organism: Notholithocarpus densiflorus; assembly: GCA_030021035.2. NCBI lineage: Eukaryota > Viridiplantae > Streptophyta > Magnoliopsida > Fagales > Fagaceae > Notholithocarpus > Notholithocarpus densiflorus. The sequence continues at coordinate 1,659,016 of JARYZH020000019.1, read as the reverse complement.
CTTTCTTTGCAGTACCCAATACCTTTCGGCCACCAATATCCCTGTGTAAGGGCTCTGTGAGACAAGGATCTGCCTCTTGTGTGGCTTCCAAAAATTCCTTCATGTAATTCCTCCAGAAGTAGCTCTGATGCCTCAGGATGTATGCATAGTAAGTACGGCCTAGAAAAAGAGTGCTTATACAATTTTTGGTCCTCGGACAGCCAAAACTGAGGAGCCTTTCTTCGCACCTTGTCAGCCTTCGACTTCTCTTCGGGTAAGATATCCTCCTTAAGGAATAATACTATGGAGTCCATCCAGTTAGGTCCCACCCCTAATTTGATGGATATGGACCACCTCATTCTTCATCTCAGTAGGCTTACACAGATCTTCAATAAGGATAACCCGAGGCAGGCTCTGTGCCGAGGAGGTTGCGAGCGTGGCCAAAGAATCGGCATGGGTGTTTCCACTTCTAGGAATGTGTTGTAAATTGAAAGACTCAAACCTTGACTGTAAATGCCTAACCTGACTTAAGTACTCTTACATTCTTACGTCCCTGGCCTCTAACTCTCCCTAAACTTAGCCCACAACCAGCCTTGAATCCGAGAATATCTCCACTACTTTTCCATCCATTTTCTAAACCATGGTCATTCCTACCAACAGAGCTTCATACTCAGCTTCATTGTTTGTGGCCAAGAAGCCCAATCTCAAGGATTTCTCAATTATGATCCTCTCAGGAGATATCAGAACTAGCCCCACTCTAGATCCTCGGTGATTCGTTGCACCATCAACGTATACCCTCCAGGACAAAGGTTCTTGTAGGGAGACTAACCCAACCAATTTTCCATCCATGTCCTGCTTTTCCATTCCCTCTTCTAATGGGGATTCAGCAAACTCGGCCACCAAATCAGCAAGGACTTGACCATTGACAGAGGTGCGAAGCAAGTACTTAATATCAAAAGCCCCTAGGATCATACCCCACTTGGCAATCCTCCCTGTATAATCAGCACTTCAGAGTAGATATTTGAGCGGAAGTTGGGTTAGGACAACAATTGTGTGTAATTGGAAGTAGTAGGAGAGCTTACACGTAGCATGCACCACTACCAAAATGGCCTTCTCCAGTGGAAGGTAACGGATCTCAGCCTCATATAGTGACTTGCTCAAATAGTAAACTGGTCTTTGCACACCACTATCAACCCGTACCAGCACCAAGCTCACCGTGTGGGAGGCCACTGCAATATAAGCAAACAAAACCTCATCCACCTCAGGTCTGGACATAATGGGTGCCCGAGAAAGGTATTCCTTCAACTGCTGGAAGGCCAAGACACACTCCTCGGTCCATTAAAATCCCTTCCACTTATTCAACAACTTAAAGAAAGGCCTACGCCTGTTTACTGACCAAGAGATGAATCGATTTAAGGCAGCAGTCATTCCTGTTAACTTCTGGACTTCTTTGGGGTTTCGAGGTGGCTATAAATTGTTAATTGCTCTAATTTAGTCAGGATTGACTTCAATTCCATGGTGAGTGAGCATGTATCCCAAAAACTTCCCTAATCCGACACCAAAAGAGCATTTAGAAGCATTAAGTCGCAGCTTGTGCCTTCTCAAGATCTCAAAGATATTCCCGAGGTCGTTACCATGCTCGGATTCTAACTTACTCTTAACCACCATGTCGTCTATATAAATCCTGATGCTTTTTTCCTAGCTGTGGCTCGAATATCCAGGTCATCATCCTCTAGTAGGTAACCCCCGCATTCTTTATACCAAAAGGCATCACTTTGTAGTGGTAATTTTTAGTGGGGGTAACAAAAGCTATCTTCTCTTGATCACTCAAAGCCAGTGGTATTTGGTGGTACCCTTGGAAGGCATCCAAAAAGCTCATCTGAGGATGGCCTACAGTTGCGTCCACTAGCTGATCAATTCGAGGCATGAGGAAGGGGTCCTTTGGACAAGCCTTTTTCAAGTCTGTGAAATCCACACATACTCGCCACTTCCCACTTTTCTTCTTTACCACCACTGTATTGGCCAACCATTCACGGAAGAATACTTCCTTAATAGCCCCAGCCTGCTTAAGCTTGTTCACCTCCTCCTTGACAGCATCAGAATGTTCTTTAGATGAGCGCCGAGGTGGTTGCTTCCTAGGGAGGACAGCCGGGTTGACATTCAGATGATGGAAAATGAAGTCCGGATCCACCTTGGGAGCTTCGTAAGCATTCCATGCAAACACATCAACGTTCTCTCTAAGAAATGCTATCAACTTTTCCTTCTCCCGAGGAGGCAGCTGAGCTCCGACCTGAAAGAACTTCTCTAGATCAACATTTATAACAATTTCTTCCAGCTTTTCACACTTTTCCCCTTCCAACACCACATCCGTAGATAGGACCGGAGTCCTTGATTGCTATGAGGCCCCCTCAATAGAGGCCGAAGACTCAGCTTTAGGCTGGTGCATAATTGTAGCCACTAGGCACTGCCTAGCCATGGATTGACTCCTAACAAGTTCTTCAATCTGGTCCCCAGACGGATATTTTACCTTCACATGCAGGGTGGAAGAAACAGCCCCCAGGGCATGGAGTCAGGGTCTTACCACGATGGCCGTATAGGGAGAATAAGCATCTACCACAATGAAGTCCACCTCTACTACCTCTGAACTTGCTTGCACGGGTAGTCTAATCTGACCCTTTGGAATGACAACTTTTCCATCAAAACTTACCAAAGGTGAATTATAGACTGTCAAATCCTTAGGCTTCAAGTTTAGCCCTTTGTATAAGTCAGGGTACATAATTTCTGCACCACTGCCTTGATCTACCAACACTCTCTTCACATCATACCCTCTTATCCTGAGCGTGACCACTAAAGCATCATCGTGTGGCTGTATAGTTCCAACCTTATCCTCGTCCGAAAAACTCAACACCGGTCGGACCTCCACTCTAGCCCTTTTCAGCTCAAAATTAGAGTCCTCAGTGGGTAGCCGAGCTACAAACATCACCCTGGAGGGTGACGTTAATTGTACCCAAAGAGGGCCTTGAAGAAGCGTTCCTCTGAGCCCTCAACCCTGCTTGGTCTTCGTGCCCATTGGGCCTATGCAAAAACTGTTTCAACCTTCCATCTCTGACCAGTTGCTCCAGATGATTCCACAGAGTTCTACAGTCCTCGGTGGTGTGTCCCCGTTCTTGGTGGTATTGGCAATAAAGACTTTGGTTGCGCCTCATAGGGTCTCCTCCCATATTGTTTGGCCATTTGAAGTATAGCTTATTCTTGATTTTCTTCAAGACTTGATGTACTGGTTCTCGGAACACTGTGTTAACCACCTAAGGAGCCGTAGACCTAGATTGCCCAGCAAAATCCCTTCAGGGTCTATTATTGTTGTAGCGGTCTAACCTGAAATTTCCTCTCTCCTGAGGGATAACCTTACCCTTTCCCTTGCCTTGTTATTGGTCCTCCTCGACCTACTTATACTTATCAATTCGGTCTATGAGCTAAGTACACTGCTAGCAGGTTTCCCAGTCAAGGACTTCCTCAAATCATGCTCTGTAGGTAGGCCGACCTTGAAAGTCCTTATAGCCACGTCATCAAAGTCCCCATCGATCTCATTGAACATCTCCCAGTATCTGTCTGAGTACGTTTTCAAGGTCTCCCCTTCTCTCATGGACATAGACAACAAGGAATCTAGGGGCCGAGGAACCTTACTACACGTAATTAAGCGAGATCCAAATGCCCGAGTGAGTTCTTTGAAGGAATCAATGGAACCTGCTCTCAGGCAATCAAACCACCTCATCCCCATAGGCCCTAAGCTGGATGGGAATACCTTACACATCAAGATCTCATTCTTGGAGTGCACAGCCATTCTCTGATTGAAGTGGCTTACATGCTCCATCGGGTTTGTTCAACCATTATACATGGTGAACGTGGGCTGAGTGAACCGCCGAGGAAGTATCCCTCCCTTAATTCTGCGCGTGAAAGGTGATCTGAAAATTTGGTTGAATGCTCTACTCATTGCATCATTTTCCAAGCCTTTGGAAGATGAATTTTTGTTTCTGCACTCATGATGGTAGTCCTCATCATATGAGAAAGATTCACTAGGAGGAATCCTTGATCTGCATTTATAGCTACCATCCTCTTCATCGTTAAAAGAGAAGTCAGAATTGGTGGGAGTTCGCCTTCGCCGTTCGTGGCGCAACTTCCTCTTTAAATGATCAATCTCCAACTGCATATTCTTGGCATTTTCCTCATGAGAAAGGTAGCTCCCACCCTGAGACTAGCTCCTATTAGCTCTCATGGCATTTCCTGGTACCTTTTTCGCTCAAGATTGACAAAATGATCTTTACGTTAGGACGCCATAGATTTTGTCTGGTGTGGACTTGAACCTACCATAGTTGGACGTTAGACTTATTACAACACTAGAATTTCTTACAAACAGTGCCAATTGTAAGGACGCAATTTGAGTCCCTAGGCCAAAGGATAAATGAACTTAAGCCCAAAAAGCCCAATACAATGAATTTGTAGAGAGTGGGTTGGAAAATTGAGCTTTAATGAATCAGACAACAAGTAAAGTAGATTTTGATGACAAGAAAATGAAGATAGAATGGTTTAATCTAAAGAAAATCGTCCTCAGCACAGTCCGAGGAGATCAGTTCTTATATATTTCTCTCAAGTTTGATTACAAGTTTCAATTCTTGATTGCTACAGTGTTTCTATCTTAATTTCTCGATCCCTTCTCTTCAGGGTCTTCTTTTTCTTTTGTACTATTGTCCTTCTTTCCTCTTTACCCTCCACGTGTAGGGCAGATTATTGGTCTTTGATCCTTGTCCCATCAACACCTTCCTGAAATCTCTAGTAGTAGCTGTAAGGCTAAAAATTACTGTTCAGGTATCACCTCCACATTAATGCGGCTAGTTGGTTAGGTGTAAAGCATTCAATGCGGTGGTAGCAGCTTTCTCTTTAGATATTTTAGGACTTCCCTCTATCCTGTGCTTTTGTAGTGCTTATCCTGTACTATAGTGAATTGCTTTTCGGGAAGGTTTCCCCCCAGGTTTTTTACTGTGAAACTAGTTTGTTTCATTGGTTTTCCCGGATCATCATATCTTGTCTTATTTACTATTCCACTATGCATGATTTTGACATGATATTGATGTTTTTTTGTTTTAACAAGGTTTATTCATAATAAATTTAATTAACAACTTGGGTTTAAAACTTGTTAATTCTATTAACCGGGGTTTAAATTTTCCAGTAGAAGAGCTTAAGGATTTTTGTGATTTAATAAATAAATAAAATCATTATGATGTGGCTGTTAGATCTCAAAAGTAACATGGATATTATAAGGTCAACAAATAATCAAACATCTTTGATTATTTATATATTATATTATATAAATGAATCTTTTAAACACCAATCAAAATTAACCTAAGATAATCTTATGCATGAATGTACATGATTTTCCATAATCTTTAGATCGATTGTAATTGTCCTCTCCATTGATAATGAATATGATGAAACAATAAAAAATATTTTATTGTTTGTACTGCCCATTTTGACGATGGAACTATCAAATGTGAGAAAAAATAATTAAAGTACCACCAATGTGAGAAAAGTACGGTTAAATGTTATATTAGTATTGCCTAATGTGACAATAAAACCATCAAATATGAGAAAAAAATAAGGGAACCATCAAATGTCACAAAAATATGGTCACGTGTGATTTTAGTACTACCCAATATGACGATGAAATTGTCGAATGTGAGAAAAAAAAATTTTAAGTACCACCAAATGTGAGGAAAGTATAGTCAAATTTGATGTTGGTACTGCCTTATGTGACAATGGAACCCTCAAATGTGAGAAAAAAAAAAGTGAACCACCAAGTGTAACAAAATTACAGTCACATGTGATGTTGGTACCATTAAATGTGAGAAAAAAAATTAAAGCACCATCAGATGTTAGAAAAGTATGGTCAAATGTGATATTGGTACTACCTAATGTGACAATGAAACCATCAAATGTGCGAAAAAAAAATGGAACCACTGAATGTGACAAAAGTACAATCATATGTGATGTTGGTACTGTAAAATGTGAGAATGGTACTGTCAAATGTGAAAGAAAAAAAAAGGGGTACTACCGAATGTGGCAAAAGTACGGTCACATGTGATGTTAGTATTGCCCAATGTGACGATAGAACTATCAAATGTGAGGAAAAAAATTAAAATACTACCGAATATGAGAAAAGTACGATCAAATGTGATGTTAGTACTACCTAATATAACAATGGAACCATTAAATGTGAGAAAAAAAAATATGGGAACCACCGAATGTGACAAAAGTATAGTCACATGTGATGTTGGTACTGTACAATGTGAGGATGGTACCATCAAATGTGATGTTTCGATAACCTGGTATAGCAGGTTGCCTATTAGTGGCTACCGTACCCCCAGAAAAAGTGGTACAATAGAATTACCCATGGCTTTCCAACACCTGAACAATATGCCAAAAAAGATCATTTAATACTCTTCCCAAGTGAAAACAACTTGAAGCTGGACAAATTTAATGTAACTTATCTGAATTTTTTTTTTCAAAAAGTCTAAATTTATAGTATTAAATTGTTTAACTCATCCGAAATACAGATATCCAAATAATTAAGTGAAGTTGAAAACTTTAAAAAATTAAAAATTAAAAAAAAATTAAAAAAGAGAGAGAGAAAAGAAAGAGGCTTTCACTTCAGTCTGTTCTAGGTTTCTTCTCTTTTTTTTTTTGTCTTCTTTCACTGGTTCGGTCTTCATGTCTTGGTTTTTTTGTGAAAAATATTGAGTGATAGAAATTGAGTGATGGTGCCAAACGGGTGTAGTATTTAAAGTGATGAGTGATGAGTAATGAGTGATGAGTGATAAGTGATGAGTGATGGAAATTGAGTGATAAAAAAAAAAACAAACCAAACAAGGCCTAAGTCTTTTTAGAATATTTATCTATCGGATAATTATTGTTTTAAGGACCTGATTATCAAAATAAAAGGGGTTAATTTTAGAATACGAGTTAAAAATACGTTTAGGTGCAATTCCCGACTAAAAAAATCCCTAAAAAAGGTCCAAATTAAACCAAAATTGAAAGTGGGGCTCAACACGTGAGAGGGCCAACCACACTTTTGGAGTGCCGATCGGCACACGACACTTCCCAAGTGCCGATTGGCACAACTCTGAGGCCCGGCCTAGAAACGCTCTGATTAATTTAAAACACATCTATTTTGAATTTTTAGGGATAAGGACACAACCCAATTTGTATCTGATCCCATTCAGCTTATTTTTCAAGCATCCAACCTCTATAAATAGGGGAAAAAATCAGAAATCGGGGCCCTTCTTTTTCTGACTTCTTTGCTCCCCTTACATTAAAGACGTTTTGGAAGCCTTGGCTTTAAGAATTTCTTTTTCATAAGTGAACATATTTTAGATCTCAAAAAGGTGGAACTTCTCTGATTTCTAAAATATTCTTTCATTGAAGGGTATATTCATGCAAGTATGTCTTTAATCTCACCCTTTTGTTTATTCTTTTCTTTCTTATCTGATATATATGTTTTGTTCATCGCATATCTTCATGAATGTACGTTTGATTTTATTCATTGTCAATACAATCTTGTTCATATTTTTTTGCCATGTTCACATGTTTAATTCGTTGTTTACTAGTTGATTAACATGCCTAAATTTAAGATTTGATTCTTCTTTAAATTTCAAGTTTTGCAATAAACTACTAAAAATATTTTTTTAAGAGAAAAAAGAACAACAAAAATTAGATTTGTGTTTTCATTAAATACATATCTAAAATTTTTCTACATAAAAAAACTGTTCTATATTTTCATTAAATACAAATCTGAATTTTTCTGCACACAAAACATATCTATATTTTCATTAAATACAGATCTGAATTTTTCTACATATAAAACTGAAATGTATTTTTATTAAATATAGATCTGAAATTTTTCTGCATATAAAAACTGATCTGTATTTTCATTAAATACAGATATGAACCTTTTTTTTTATAATAAAAAATGTTTTCTTCAAGGTAAAATATCACCAATTTTTGTGTTTCTTCTTAAATAAAAATTGCAGATTTCGAATTCTTAAAGGGTGAATTAATATTAAATTTGGGAATTTCAATATGTCATTATAATGCATTATTCAAATGGGTATATAAATGGTCATTTAGAGTCTAGAAGACCAGACTCTGTCTGGTCAGAATGGGTGCTTAACACCTTCCCATTCTGTAGCCTAACCCCCAAATCTAGATTTTGTTTCGTAGGATAGTGCGCTATCTGTTCTTTTTTTTATTGTAATCTAGGAAACAAAGCCTTGGAATTTTTCTTTTTTTAGATTGTAATCTAGGAAACAAAGCTTTGTAATTTTTTACTAGATTGTAATCTAGGAAACAAAGCCATGTATATTTCATTTATTAAATTGTAATTCATTCAAATTAATGAGAGGTTGTATTATTCAAGTATGTACCATGTGTATTTTTTTTCTTTTTTCTTATTTTTTGTAACAAAAAATAAGTGGCGACTCTACACATAATCGTAAAAAGGGAAGGTGCCGATGCGTCACCCCTTTTCAGGAAGTACCGACAGTTTTACGATCTCACACGTATATCTCTTTAACTGCCTTAGCAATTACTTTATTTAATAACTCTTATTAAATAAATAACTGATTACCTAATTGGGTTAGCTTTTTGGGCCAGCCCAATTGGGCTTTAGTGTGTGACTTGGAGTGGGACCAAAAGGGACAAATAAAGCTCTAGCTCCAATGGGATTCGTGCTTATCTGTCAACTCTTGACAAGACCAAAGTTACCGTTAATTATATTTAATACCATTATATAAATATGATTGCACTCTAGGGTTTACTAATTAATTATATCTCAAGACTTTATTATCTAAACATTTAACCCCTTCATAAAAATATTCGTAGTAATACAAAGTCATAATATATAACTGTCACTTTGAAAATTACTACCTCTTGATCCTTGAGTACCCGGTTCAATCCTTTAAGTTATTCATATATATTTATGAAATCCAATTTCATAAAAAATAAACTTTAGTAACTCTTTACTAAAGTGGTTAGGCCTAACACTCTGAATAACCAAACCCACTAAACTAATCTCAAGGGAATATTTTATATCTCTATAAAGAGATTTTGAATTCCATCTTGAGAATCTATGTCCTTCAACACCACGTGTGGTTGCCCAACATATTGAGATTTTGACCGTTAGATTAGATCTCACTCCTGATATATCAAAGCAACCTACATTTCATGATCGGGTTCATTATTCTCTCAGGATTGAGAGTTTATTTAAATAAAAGTCATGAGATATATTATTCATTTGATAGTGATAGGCCACAAACGGATTAACCCCTTGTGATTGAAATTAATTAATTAATTAATTAGCCAAGTTATTAATTAATCAATTTATCATGCAAAACGCGTGAAAGCACAAACAAATCACTAATAAACTAATTATGCAGTGGAAAATAAATAACACGGGGATTTGTTTATGAATGGGGAAAACCTAACGGCAAAAACCCCACCGGGTGATTTTCAGGTCACCACTCCCAAAACTCCACTATTATCACAACAAGCGGTTACAAGTAAAGGAATCCCAAGTACCTTACCAACCTACAGTTGAACCCTTACCCCAATACCCAATTGGACTTGTTCTGTAGTGACAGTTCCCCCTTTTGATGCACGGCTCTCAAGTACGTGACTAACTAATTGCGCGGATCCCAGTACGCGACTTCAATCACCAACTAAGAAGGTTGTTGGCTGCAAAGTTCTTCAATTCATCCCAACGATGAAGATCAAGAAGATGCTTGGTCACAAAACCCTACAGTGCAAATACACAGCAACTTCTTCAAGAGAAAGAGATGAACTAGGGCAAGAACTCTGTCTCCGGTCACAATTTGCTTGAACAAAGTTTGCTCAATGCTTGTGCAACTTGTGAACACTTTGACGACCTTTAAAATAATTCTTTTATATGTTTAGGGTTAGGAGTAAAGAAGGCCCAAACACATAATCATAGATCCCAAGAAAAACAGATTAGATTGCTGTTTTCTTAAACCTCGACACATGCTAGCTATCAAGCTAGTTGTCGAGCTTTAATAACTCTGCACTTTCAGCTTGTTTTCTTGGACAAACTTGAAGGCTTCAACACTTTATCTTGAAACATGGTTTCTTGAAGTATTTAAACACATCCTAAATCTACCCAAATACAAGTAAAGTGCATTTTGTCAAAGGATTAGCCAATTACATAAAATAGTGACATATGCTCCTAACATGTGAAACACATATGTCCTAACAATCTCCCCCTCTGGCAATCCGTGACAAAACCACAACAAATAAATGAACATATGAGAGAAGTCATAAATCACTCAACTCATATTCACTTGTTGAATACAATAAAATCTATCCTAACACAAACTCTTGAAAAACTTTGCCCGAAGAGAGTTTATGGCAAGTAGACTTTGACAACCTGTATTTCTGAAACACTTTAAACAAAACTCATCAAGGCATCTTAGTGTGAAGCAGAAATAATAGATTGCCTACAAGATAAAGAAGCATGTATATAAAGAGAGAAAAGAAACAACACATGTAAGAGGTAGGTGAAAGAAACAACTTACATCAGCATATAGAGAGAAATAAGTACAATGTATGTCATAAAAATGGTCACAAGACCCAATGTACAAGAACAATGTATCTAAATAAGAGAAAAGAAAAAGATACATAAAATCCTCACTACATCCCTCAAAACATATCAACACTCCCCCTAACAAAATGTCCTATAAATTTCCTATACTAACTCTCTCCCTAAGAGCGACTACTTTCATATATCAAAACTACTTCCCCTTTTTGTCAAGAGTGACAAAGGGTAGAGTGTCAAGTAGACATCTCATCGGTAGAGCTAGCATCTCCATCATCATCATCCTCAGAAGGATCATCAACATCACCATCATCATCATCATCATCGGAGTCGGAAGCAGAAGCCGCATGAGGTGGTGAAGGAGTAGCCTCAAGAGCAAAGCCGCCCATGGTCGCCTGTCGTCTAGCAATGCGGCTAACACGGACGTTCACCTGATACAACTCTGTAGAGAGTGTATCTAGGTGAGCATCCATGTGCTGAAGCTGCGCCATGATGTCTCCTAGAGTCACATCGCCCGAAGAAAAGGAGGGAGCGGATGTGGAAGGACTAGATCTAGTTAGAGCAGGACGGGAGGGAGGAGTAGTTGAATCCGGCTGTCACGACCTAAATTGCACCTTACTACGTTTTACGGTAGCGGTGTCTATGGCACACATAAAAGTGATAGGGTCGAACGTGGGAAAAGGGATGTGAAAGTGGCGTAGTATCCTCATGATAGCAAAAGGAAAGATGAGCTTATCACGGGACGTCGTATCCTGATGAACATCAATGATAGAAAGAATAAAATGAGAAGGAAAATCTATAGTAAGATGCTCAAGAAGAGACAACAAAAACCGAGCACGAGGCTCTGTGATGGAGTTGTAGTGAGAGAGTGGATGGAGTACAAAAGTCATCACCATGTTCAAAAACCTAGGGCCTTTTGCAAAGCCCTTACAGGATGTGAGCTGGCAACCACCCCAATTTGAGGGACGCTCACAAAAAGCAGATATGAGCTCATCCTTAGACACAGTCTGCAGACGATCACAACTAGGATAGTTAGGAAACGCTACCCTAGGGACTCGAAGCACATCCGCAACAAGCTGCGGTATGACAGGAATGCTAACACCCCTAACACAAGTGATAAAGCGAGGGACAAAACGTTCAATCTCATGCATGTTAGAGTAGAACTCCTGAATAAGTACGAGAGGACAAATGATGGGCTCATCACAAAGAGACTCCCATTCCCGACTGTGAATGACATCGGGAAGGTCGGTGTCGGCAAAGTCTACCAGAATGACTTGGCGTTCCGAATGAATGCCTCATCTAGAAAAGTTCTCCAATAATGCTCTATGAAGAGGAAGAGGATACCTTGGAACGAAGAGGGTTCCGGGACGGAGCGGATTTACGTTTCGGTGCCATAGACACTACTAATGTAACCAACAGTAGAGGGAGAGAGAAAGTGACAATCAGAAAAGTCCCAAAACAGTTCACAATAGTAAGAATATGTGAAAAGAAGTACGTATGCATGGAGAATGCATGAGCATGTGACATGCAAAGTAAATACATCATGTGTTCAGCCCAATCCAATCCTACCAGCACATAAAGAGATTGCACACGTCTAAATGCATGACAATACTATTAGAATGCAAAAGTAATGCAATGCATAAAGTTTTTAAGAGAAAATCTTCAAAAACTAACCCAAAATCCTAATAAGATCTCATCAATTTTGAAAAACCCCAAAATTTTCAAAAAATCCCAAAACCTAGGTTTCAAAAACATGAATGCATGTAGAATGAGAGAAAGAAAGCTTACCAAGATGAAGAAAGTCTTGAAAAAAGCTTGAAGAAACCTTGAAGAGAAGATTTTGAGTGAGATGAGAGTATTTGGGAGGTGAGGAGAGGCTTCTGTCGAGAGAGAGATCGAGAAAAATGAGGAGCGAATCGCGAAGAACAATTATATAGGCCCTCAGTAAATCTCGACAGATGCAGGTGTCGAGAGGTATCGAGACATCTGTCAAGGAAGGTATCGAAGTATTGGCCGTCGACAGCTTCAAGTATCGAGAAGGTGTCGAGGAAGAAACACCAAACACAAGAACAGAAGCTTGATCGATCCACCAGGTGTCAAGAAGCTATCGAGGGGTCAGAAAGTTTGTTGATCGATCCACCAAGTGTCGAGGTGCTAGCGAGATTGCGAGGTGTCGAGCCAACTTTTCAAAACAATTTTTCGAGGAGAGAAAAACACAGATATGAATGCAATCAAGCATGCAACTCAACCAGAGATCCAAACAACATATTAAGCTCTCAAAATCATCTCTCAACAAAAATTTTAAGCACATGGATCTTCAAAAACACACACACACACACAACAAGTCTAACCGATTTTATATTTCAAAAACAAGTTAAGACAGTTTAGTGAGCATACATTAACACATGTAAACTTTGTGATGGCCAAATCACATTGTACCTGCACATGTATCAAGAGTCGCAAAGAATATTGTGTGTTGTGTGTGAAAAACATTGCTAGATTGCATAAGTGTATACATGTTATGACGATTTAAGATATAAGAAAATCACTTTAACTCACACACAATCATAACTGTTCGATGGGGATTATCACCTTTGAGTTACATCCTATAACTCCCACATCTCCTAGAATACACGCTTGCAATCATATTTAAAGCATTTTTGATCTTTTTGCTTTTAATTTTTCTTTGCATATGTTTATTTAAGCAAATCATGCATGGGCATATAAGAGATAGAAAAGAAATACCCAATTATGTTAAGCATTTGACATTCCAATTTTGCTATGCCGAAGCACACAAATGTCATTGACACTGCACTTTTGCTATGCCGAAGTATACAGGTGTCATTATGATTGGCGGGCAATAGTGGTGAGATGGTTATTTATGCCTTTCTCTTAGGATTTTCTAATCCTTCTCGTCAAAAAGAGTGATACGAGTATTAAGTACAAGAGATAATTTAATCTTACTCATCACAAACAAGAGCCACAAAGCTCACTTGCTTAGTTATGCATAGAGATGCTCATCTAAACTACAAGAGATACAAAGTTTAGAAAACTTTGTTTCAATGGCCATCCAAGGTACACAAATACCAATGTACACAAAACACACACTGTTTTTGTATTTTTCATTTTTTTTTATATGAAAAACAAAATAAAGCAAAACCAAACAAAAACATGTTTAAACAAAGCAAAACATAAAACTAGATGCAAATGCATGAGGAGGGAAGAAAAGAGAAGAAGATCATCCCATAGAGATAACATCAATGATTTGACGAAGAAATTCGAAGCGTTTACTGTCAAGAGGTTTGGTAAACAGGTCAGCCTTCTGATCATCAGTGTGAATAAACTCAAGATTGAGAGTACCATCTTCAACAAGCTCCCTAATGAAGTGATGTCGAATCTCTATGTGTTTGGTTCTAGAATGTTGAACCGGATTCTTAGAGATGTTAATGGCACTGGTATTGTCACAATAGATAGTGAGATGCTCTTGACAAATACCATAGTCATGAAGGAGTTTTTGCATCCATAGGAGTTGGGTGCAATAGCTACTGGCAGTAATGTACTCAGCTTTTGCAATGGATAATGAGATGGAGTTCTGCTTTTTTACTCATCCAAGAGACAAGATTATTACCCACATAGAAACAACCCCCTGAAGTACTCTTTCTATCATCAGCATTCCCAGTCCAATCAGCGTCAGAGTACCCAACTAAGACATCACTTGTGTCCTTGCTGTACCACACACCAAACTCAGCAGTAGTTTTGACATACTTTATGATTCTTTTTAAAGCAGTCATATGGGACTCTTTGGGATTAGCCTGATATCTAGCACACACTCCAACACTATAACTAATGTCAGGTCTACTAGCAGTATGGTAAAGAAGACTACCTATCATGCTTCTATATAGAGATGGATCAACACTTTTACCTAACAAGTCAACAGTGAGTTTAACATTTGAACTCATAGGGGTTCTGACAGAACTAGCAGATTCTAAACCAAACTTTTTCACAAGATTCTTAGCATATTTAGATTGAGATTGGAATATACCTAAATCTTGTTGACAGATCTGCAACCCAAGGAAGTGAGTCAGCTCTCCAATCATGCTCATCTCGAACTCGGCCTACATGAGTTTTGAGAAACCATTGGCAAGTTCATCCTTAGTCGATCCAGAGATGATGTCATCAACATAGACTTGAGCAACTCTCAACTCGCCATCTTCTTTTTTAATGAAGAGAGTCTAATCAGCCTTTCCTCTTGTGAACCCATGTGACACCAAGTATTGTGTAAGCCGATCATACCAAGCTCTGGGGGCTTGCTTTAAACCATAAAGTGCCTTCTTGAGATATAGTACATGATCCGAAAAGTGTGGATCAGTGAATCCTTTTGGTTGAGCCATATAGACATCTTCTTTGAGCAGCCCATTTAAGAAGGTAGTCTTGACATCCATCTGATAAAGCTTGAACTTCAATTGGCAAGCCAAAGCAAGGAGAATTCTAATGTACTCCATACGAGCAACTAGAGCAAATGTTTCATCATAGTCTACTCCTTCCATTTGTGAGTATCCTTGAGCTACAAGCCGAGCCTTGTTGCGGATCACATTGCCCTCCTCATCAGTCTTATTGTGAAATATCCACTTTATACCGATGTTGTGTTCACCCTCCGGTCTAGGTACCAAGGTCCAGACGTCATTCCTATGAAACTAAAGCAGTTCATCATGCATTGCTTCAACCCAACTATCATCCTGAAGAGCTTCTTCAACTTTAGTGGGTTCAACTTGTGACAGATAACAAGAATAAGACACAAAGTTAGCAGCACATTTATCAACTGTACGTTTCCTTAATGTGAGTTCATTCAAGTTTCCCACAATATCTTCTGGAGGATGATTTAGCTTAATCCTGGAGGAAGGTCCTTTCTCCCCATGGGATTCAGAATCTGGTGAAGTGGTTATATCTGCAGAATCTTCCACAACACTAGAAGTACCTAGAGTACCTGGAGTACTAGGAGATGCAGGTTCTTGTTCAACAATTTCTTGAACTTCTCTAGGCTCAGGAGGAAGAATTTCTTTAGTTAGTTCCTCAATACCTTTATCAGAACTGGAATCTGAAGACTCATCAATAACAACATTCACTATCTCAATTACCTTCATGGTTCTTTTGTTGTATACCCGATAAGCCTTACTTGTAGAGGAATAACCTAGAAATATTCCTTCATCACTTCGGGAGTCAAACTTTCCTACATTCTCCCTATCCTTTAGGATGAAACAAGTACTTCCAAAGATCTTGAAATACTTCACATTAGGCTTCCTTCCTTTCCATAACTCATATGGAGTCTTCTTGGTATCGAGTCTAAAATACACCCTATTAACCGTATGACACGCAATGTTAACGGCTTCTCCCCACAAGTTTTTAGCCACATCCTTATTGTATAACATGGCTCTGGGCCATCTCCTGAATAACCCTGTTCTTTCTTTCTACTACACCATTCTGCCGAGGAGTAATAAGAGCAGAGAATTCTTGAGAGATGCATGATCTTGTGCAAAATGACTCCATATATGAGTTCTCAAATTCTTTACCATGGTCACTTCAAATTTGATCAATTTTCAAGCTCTTTTCATTCTGCAGTCTTATGCACAAAGCTTTAATGTGCTCAAGAGCATCAGACTTGGATCGTAGAAGAATGACCCAAATGTACCTAGTGAAGTCATCTACCACAACCATGATGTATCTCTTACCACCAAGAGACTCGGTTCTAGTTGGACCCATAAAATCCAGATGTAGAAGCTCTAATGGTCTAGATGTAGTTGATGTCTGAGTGCCAGGATGCTTAGCTTTTGTTTGTTTTCCAAGCTGGTACAGTCCACATACCACATTACTCATTCTGCTAAGCTTTGGTATCCCTAAAACTGACTCATGCTTAGATACAATAGAAAGATGTTTGTAGCTAGCATGTCCCATCCGTTGATGCCATAGATCTTCATTTGGCAAACGAATGCTATTACACACAATATCAGCATCAGGAACCAATCCATAACAGTTGTCAAGAGTGCGAACACCACTTATGAATTTCTTACCAAACTCATTCATGACAAGACACTTTCCCTTGGAGAATAGCACCATGAAGTCTTGATCACATATCTGACTTATACTCAGCAGGTTCACCCTCAGACCTTCTACATATAGAACATTTACAATATCCGACAGTCTAGGTAGAGAGATGATTCCCTTTCCTTTAATCTGTGATTTGCTCCCATCACCAAAAGTGACATTGCCACCTTTTTAGACTCGAAAACCTTGAAGAGAGATCGGTCTCCAGTCATGTGTCTTGAGCAACCACTATCAAGGTACCAATAACACGTGTCCATCACTTTAAATGTGGACTTCATCATAAAACACACTTCATGCTTAGATGACAAATCAATGGGAATGGTACTTTCTCTCAACTGTCTTATACGAGCTAAGCCTTTAACTTTCACTCTTCTCAGACGAACTCCTTTGCACATTTTCATTTTGAGACAGTCTAGTTTCTTCTTAGCCAAACTGAGATCTTTTCCAATAGTCATCATAAGAGAATTCAAATAACTTTTAGACTTGTATTTCTGAGACACTCAAACAAATAGAGATTAGAAAAACAAGATGTATTTGAAAACAAAGATCTCTTCAAGCCGGTTACAGCCATGACAGCAGGGGTCAATGGATCAACACAGCAAAGATTAAATCTAATCAGAGTGTGCCTGCTCTGATACCACTTGATAGGCCACAAACGAATTGACCCCTTGTGATTGAAATTAATTAATTAATTAGCCAAATTATTAATTAATCAATTTATCATGCAAAATGCGTGGTAGCACAAACAAATCACCAATAAACTAATTATGCGGCGTAAAATAAATAACACGGTGATTTGTTTACGAAGGGGGAAAACCTAACGGCGAAAACCCCATCGGGTGATTTTCAGGTCACCACTCCCAAAACTCCACTATTGTCACAACAAATGGTTACAAGTAAAGGAATCCCAAGTACCTTACCACCCTATAGTTGAACCCTTACCCCAATACCCAATTGGACTTGTTCTGTAGTGACAGTTCCCCCTTTTGATGCATGGCTCCCAAGTACGTGACTAACCAATTGCGCAGATCCCAGTACGCGACTTCAATCACCAACTAAGAAGGTTGTTGGCTGCAAAGTTCTTCAATTCATCCCAACTATGAAGATCAAGAAGATGCTTAGTCACAAAACCCTATGGTGCAAATACACAGCAACTTCTTCAAGAGAAAGAGATGAACTAGGGCAAGAACTTTGTCTCCAGTCACAATTTGCTTGAACAAAGTTTGCTCAATGCTTGTGCAACTTGTGAACACTTTGATGGCCCTTAAAATAATCCTTTTATATATTTAGGGTTAGGAGAAAAGAAGGCCCAAACACATAATCACGAATCCCAAGAAAAACAGATCAGATTACTGTTTTCTTAAACCTCAACAGATAGAAGGTGTCGAGCATTCGTCGAGCTAGCTGTCGAGCACACAGGCAAAAACAGCTTCTTAAACCTCGACACATGCTAGCTGTCGAGCTTTAATAACTCTGCACTTTCAACTTGTTTTCTTGGACAAACTTGAAGGTTCAACACTTGATCTTGAAACATGGTTTCTTGAAGTATTTAAACACATCCTAAATCTACCCAAATACAAGTAAAGTGTGTTTTGTCAAAGGATTAGCCAATTACATAAAATAGTGACATATGTTCCTAACATGTGAAACATATATGTCCTAACAGATAGTCGTTAATAGAATAATAAATCTCACACCGGTCCAGATCAATTTGTCTTATACACTTAAAACATATTAACATATCAACTAGAAGTCTACACTTCCAAGATCAAGACAAATCATCTTAGTTGACATGTTATAGCCTTTGCAGATGAAATGCCTAATTCCATCACCGACTACGAGCTAAGATTATGAGTTTGCAAAGAACTTGTGATTTACATCTTCTGTGATTAAATCATATAAATCACATACTATGCATCTCAAGGACTGTATAATAATGTCCATATATTCATGTTACAATTATTTTAGATATTAAAACAACTTTATTACTAATAACATAATGTCATACATAGCATTATACAATAGGATTTTAGGGCACTAATCCTAACAGGAAACTCCTCACCCTCTAAAGGATCGACCCATGTGTCCATTGCCCCATTCATTGGCAGTTCCTCCTCCGGCAATATCATTGACTGGGGGCACTACAATATCCTGATATTCTCTACTATGATTGTGAGAGTAGAGGAATGAAGACTAAAAAAAGAAAACAATTGGAAATGTTAAAAAGAGATGAGATAATTAATTACCGACATTTCGAGAGTGGATGAATGAAATTTGTAGAGTAATGCCAGGACTAGGCTTGGGTTGGAGATGGTTGGTTAGAATAAAAAAAATAGCTCTGTGATTCAAATTTGAATTCACAGATCACCAGCCATTAATGTTAAAACAAATGCTACTAATTTGAATAATCATCCCCTAGATGTTGTGATTAGGAAAATTGGGAAGTGGCTTGCTGCTCAGGAAAAAAAAAAAGGATATGTGGTAGTGCCTAAATTTAAGGAATATATATGAGAAGTTTAGTAATGGTTTTATAGTAGGAGTGGTTTTTCTTTTTCTTCAAATTCAAAATAAAGAAAATGAGATTTGAGAACAAAAAGAAAACAAAAATGTGAAATTAGGGATTAAGGAAACTGAAAATTCAAAAACAAAATGAAATAAAAAAGGTAAAATACAATAAACTACCCTGAGGTTTTGGGTAATACCAAATACATCCAAGACTTTCATAAAATGACCAATTTAATCCTTAACGCAAATGGTGTTAGTAGCTGCTTTTACTTAAATCTGACCCCATTTCTCTGCTCTTTTCTTTTTTCCTAATCTTAGTATCTCACCTGACTCTATCTTTCTCTCTCAATTTTTCTTTTACTTTGCTTATCCGAATTTCACTCTCTCTTTCTCCTTTCTCTTGTCCTTTCTTTTTCCTAATCTCACCTAAATCTTTCTTTCACTCTCAATCTTCTTTTCCTTTGACTGCCAAATCTTGTTGATTATGGATCCTCTTTCTCTCTCATCTCTTTATTTCAGTGATGAAGAGATCTTGTGGTGGTGGGTCAATGCTCAATGGTTTTCTATGGGTTACCGGTCTTTGGGTTTACTGGATTCGGGTTTTGCTATTGTGGGTATTAGGAGTTTGATATTTGCTTGGGGGTTGATAGCAACTTTGTGGAGTTAGGACTTGGCTTGTGTAATTGGTTTTTACTAGGTCTCTTTGTAGAGGAGAAAAAGGGTTTGGTTTTTAAGGAGCTTTTCCTTTTGGTTTCTTGGCTGCCAAATGCTACCTGGAGGAGATGTCACTCTTTTTTTTTATGGCTTTTCCTTTTGATTTTCTCAAATTTTCTTGGCTGTCAAACGCTACAAAGTAATTACCTTTTTTGTTAAAAATTATTTTAAGAAAAAGAACCAAGAAAAGCTTTGCTTCTATTGTTGATTTTAAGTAGAAAAATGAGAAAAATTCAAAGAATGAATCTTTGGGACCATGACATATTGTACAAAGATGTGTACAAGCAAAGAAAAAGAAAGTTGAGAGAGAGAGAGAGAGAGAGAGAGAGAGAGAGAGAGAGAGAGAGATGGTGAGTTAGGAAAAAAAGGAAAAGAAGAGGGAGAGAGTATATTTGAGTTTCAATTTGGTTTTATGAAAATATTGTTATTAACGGAAAACATTAACACTGTTTGAGTAGAAGGATTAAATTGGTCATTTTATAAATGTTTTGGATGTGTTTGGCATTACTCCAAACCTCAGGGTAGTTTATTGAATTTTACCCAAATAAAAAACATGAGATTAGGGATTACAGAAACCAAAAAAATAAAAATAAAATAAAAAAATAAAAAAAAATAAAAAGAGAAAAAAGAAAAGAAAACAGTAGGCATTGATAAAGTAAAAAATGAAAGGAAAAAAAAAAGTGAAATGTGGTCTTGACACTATGAGTGATTGAAGGAAATATACTAAAGTAACATTGCTAAAAGTTGAATAAGAAGTAGCCACAATTATAGAAATGCTCAAGAGATCACTTGTCATTAACAAGAGCTTAAAAAACCAATTGCAATTCTTTTTCCACCACGTGAAGTCATTCAACTTTGCATATTACCTTTAAAATAAAAAGCAATTTTTTTTTTCCAAAAAATTTATTTCTTTAAAAATAAAATGGCAGGTTGGGTTGTGGGTGACCTTATCTGACCCAGTATTTTAACGAGTCGAGTACAAATTGACCCATTTTGTCTACGGATCCAAAGATCTCAAATTTTGGGTTTAATTTTTTCTTGTAATCAAGTTGGGTTAAAGGGTTCAAGTCTTATTTTTTTATGATGCATAGAATATAGAGCAAGAGTCGGCCCTCATCTTAGCAGCATCTAAAGCCTTGTTTGGTTATCAATGGGGGTGGATTCATTTTCTCTTTTCATTTTTTGAACTCATTTTTTGTTTCTCAAATCTTGTATTCATTTTCTCTACCAAACCCATTTCATGGTTGGAATTATTTTCTGGTCTAGTTTTTGTTTCTTCTTTTTTCACTTTATATTTTTCAATTAAAAATTCAACACAATTGAGAGAGAGGGTGTTTTTTGATGGGACAAGTCAATGTTAATTGGGTCCATAGATTTGGTTTTTTACGAAAATTCCACTATATTCATTTTCAAGAAAATAAAGACACCAAAAAGTTGTATTCAGATTTGTATTCAAATCCTATTTTTTGGATACAAAAATGAAAACTGAATACAAATACAAAGCCAAAAAAGTTTTTTAGTGGTAGGTCCCACAAAAAACTGAAAAATGAATACAGAATACACCTTTTTTTTACTCAAACCAAACAGGCCCTAATTGTTGTTGCCACACATAAGTGACATTGTTACCATCCAGAAATTGAAGATTGTGAGTCCCTTTTTTAGACAGTTCCCAGGACCAATGTTGATATGGGATCTTGGGTCACTAAGAAGGGGCTAGAGTAGAAGTTGGGTGAACCGGGTCCGGTTCTCCGCGGCCTATTGGGGTCGTTATATGAACTGGTCTATGTGCAAGTCACATAGAACTCCACAAGGCAAAAAATGTGATTTCTTCTAAGCATTAAAATACCATTGTAAGTGTTCGAATATCGTAAAATGAAATTTTATTCTTAAGAAATAAGTAAAAACTATGATTCATAATATTCTCAATAGAAAGGAGATTAAAAAATAGAATATTTAGAGCTTATCTTTTATTGCATGAACTACGTTCTGCTACTTTCTACAACAGGGTTCCTTCACTAGGTTCCTCTATGATGGTTCCTTGGGAAAGATATTGTAGTGGTTCCTCCGCAAGTGGTTCCTAGATCGTGATCTCATGGTTCCCCGATCCTAATGTCGTGGTTCACAGGGCTATTAGGTCTTTAATCTATGGACCCAAAACGCTGGTTCCTTGAACCATGGGGCCTTTAATCTAGGGACCCAAAATGCTGGTTCCCTGGGCCACAGGATCTTTCTCCATGTTTACTATACAATGGATTTTTTCCTTTCGCTTTACTTCTGTAGGTTCTGCATAAGAACAACTATACAAAACAAATACTCTCAAATAATTGTTGTTGGGAAACTTAGACCCCTGTTGATAGAATTAACAAGTTTTAAACCCAAATTGTTAATTAGATTTATTATGAATAAAACTTGTTAAAACAAACAAATATTAATATCATGTCAAAATCATGCAGCGGAAAAATAAATAAGACAAGATATGATGACCTAGGAAAACCAATGAAACAAACTAGTTTCATAGTAAAAAACCTGGGAAGAAACCTTCCCGAAAAACAATCCACTATAGTAAAGAGAAGTTTCAGATCTAGTACAAAACCTTTGTCCCTAGACTCCACAATCCCCATAGATGAACTTACAGCAGAAATCTTCTACCGCTTCAGAACCTCTGAACTCTTCAATATATGAACGCCACCCTTTTTAATGCACGAATCCCAGTACATGACTAACCAATTGCGCGGATCCCAGTACGTGACTTCAATCACCAACTAGAGAAGATTGTTGGCTGCAAAGTTTTTCAGTTCATCCACACGATGAAGATCAAGAAGTTGCTTGGTCACAAAACCCTACGGTGCACATACAC
Source organism: Notholithocarpus densiflorus (assembly GCA_030021035.2). Taxonomy (NCBI): domain Eukaryota; kingdom Viridiplantae; phylum Streptophyta; class Magnoliopsida; order Fagales; family Fagaceae; genus Notholithocarpus; species Notholithocarpus densiflorus. The sequence continues at coordinate 1,636,205 of JARYZH020000019.1, read as the reverse complement.
AGCAACTTCTTCAAGAGAAAGAGATGAACTAGGGTAAGAACTTCGTCTCCGGTCACAATTTGCTTAAACAGAGTTTGCTCAATGCTTGTGCAACTTGTAAACTCTTTGACGGCCCTTAAAACAATCCTTTTATATGTCTAGGGTTAGGAGAAAAGAAGTCCCAAAGACACATCCACGGATCCCAAGAAAAACAGATTAGAAATTCTGTTTTTGTAAACCTCGACAGATAGAAGCTGTCGAGCCACAGGGCTGAAACAACTTCTTAAACCTCGACACATGCTAGCTGTCGAGTTTAATTAACTTTGCACTTTCAGCTTGTTTTCTTGGACAGACTTGAAGGCTTCAACACTTGATCTTGAAACATGGTTTCTTGAAGTATTAAACACATCCTAGATCTACCCAAATACAAGTAAAGTGTGTTTTGTCAAAAGATTAACCAATTACATAAAATCATGACATATGTTCTTAACATGTGAAACACATATGTCCTAACAATCTCCCCCTTTGGCAATCCATGACAAAACCACAACAAACAAATGAACATATGAGAGAAGTCATAAATCACTCAAGTCATATTCACTTGTTGAATACAATAAAATCTATCCTAACACAAACTCTTATCAAGGCATCTTTGTGTGAAACAGAAATAATAGATTGCATACAAGTTATAAGAAGCATGTGTATAAATATAGAAAAGAAACAACACATGTAAAGGTAGGTGAAGAAGACATACATCATCATAAATATATCAAAGATAAGCACAACATATGTAAACATGGTCACAAGACCGGTGTACAAGAAGAAGGAAGTAAGCACTCCCCCTTACAAAGGAATGTATTTCTCCCCCTTTTTGTCATGATTGACAAAGGGTACAAGAAGCTAGAAAGCTTCACTTGAGAAACAGAAAGATGATCAAGGATGATCAAGGGGGTACAAAGAAATCCATAAAAATGCATGAATGTAATAAAACAAGATGCTATGGATGACAAGATAAAAGAAAGATGCAAAACATGTGAAAAAAAATGCATGCAAGAGGATCTTGATCGATCGAGGTGTCGAGAAGCTATCGAGCAAACCTTGATGGATCGAACAACTATCGAGAAGCTATCGAGGATCTAGAAGAAATCTCGATCGATCCACCTAGCTGTCGAGAAGCTTTCGAGATTACGATAAGAAGAATTTGAAAAGCTCGATAGATAGCCAGGTGTCGAGAGGGTGTCGAGGAGGTGTCAAGCTAGCTTTTAAAAACAGTTTTTCGAGAAGAGAAAAACATAAGCATGAATGCAATCAAACATGCAACTCAACCAATGATCCAAACACCATATTAACCTCTCAAAATCATCTCTCAATCAAGAAAAATGTAAGCACATAGATCCCAAAAACACACACACACACTAAACAGGTCTAACCAATTTTATATTTCAAAAATAAGTCAAGACAGTTAAGTGAACACACATTAACACATGTAAAACCTTGTGATGGCCAAATCACATTGTACCTGCACATGTATCAAGAGTAGCAAAGAATATTGCGTGTTGTGTATGAAAAACATCGCAAGATTACATAAGTGTATACATGTTATGACAATTTGAGATATGAGAAAATCACTTTAACTCATACACAATCATAACTGTTTGATGGGGACTATCACCTTTGAGGTACATCCTATAACTCTCACATCTCCTAGAATACACGCTTGCAATCATATTTAAAAGCTTTTGATCTTTTTGCTTTTTATTTTTCTTTGCATATTTTTCTTTTTAAGCAAATCATGCATGGACATATAAGAGAGAGAAAAGAAATACCCAATGATGTTAAGCTTTTGACATTCCAATTTTGCTATGCCGAAGCATATAAATGTCATTTCATGATTGACGGGCAACAGTGGTGAGATGGTTATTTATGCATTTCTCTTAGAATTTTCTAGTCCTTCCCATAAAAAAGAGTGATATGAGTGTTAAGTACAAGAGATAACTTAATCTTACTCATCACAAACAAAAGCCACAAAGCTCACTTGCTTAGTTGTGCATAGAGATGCTCATCTAAGCTACAAAAGATACAAAATTTAGAAAACTTTGTTTCAATGGCCATCCAAGGTACACAAGTACCAATGTACACAAACACACACTATTTTTGTATTTTTCTGATTTTTCCTTTTTATTTTTATTTTGAAAACAAAACAAAATAAAAACTAAACAACCAAACAAAAAAGACAAACAACATGAAAGCATGAAAGAAAAATGCAAATGCATGACGGCATGATAAAAAGATACAAATGCATGAAAGCATGATTCCAAAAGCAGATAAGAAATCAAGCAAAGAGAGTCCTACTTTAGATAGAAAGAATTAAAGCAGAGGACAAACAAAAAAGAAAATTAAGTCTTAGGCTCCTTTCTCACCCACACAGCACGAGTCTTTGGCCGTGAAAATGAAAAGGCACGTGTTCTAGTATGTCTACTAAAGGACATAGAAGAATTAGAATTCTTCTGAAATTGAGTTAAAAAGCTCAATACTTTTAATAACTCTCCAAACAAAGGTGTAGGTCCTTGAGAGGAAACTTGTGACCGTTTGGACAATTGCTTATAAGGATACAACTTAAAGCAATTAGGACGAATGTATCCAGAAACACCACAATGGTGACAAACATGAGTAGTTTTCGAACTAGTATGCTTCCCAGAAGAAGGTCTAACCTTAGAGGTTAATAGAGACCTCAACTTAGGACAATTTGGCCTAATATGACCAACAATATGACAATGATGACAAATGGGGACAAATTTAGATTTTTCATTCAACCTAGGAGGAGTTTTCGACATAGGTTTAGAAACTTCAGCGTTAACATCAGAATGTTTATCTTTGTTTATCCTAGCAATATTAGCCTTCAACTCTTCATTATTCATTTTAAATGGAGGAATATAAAAATCTTTTTTCTTTTGAGTTAGGCTCAACAACAAGTTTGGCACTAGTTAATTTTTCAACTTCAGTTTTAAATTCAATTAGTTGCTCTTCCAAACTCCTAATTTTGTCCACCTGAGATGAAATTTGACTTTTAAAATTCTCATTCAAATTATTGGCTTCATCCAATTTTGCAATCAAATCATCTTTTTCAAGCTTTACCTTTTCAAATTTAACTTTTAATTTTGTAGAACAATCAAGAGATTTCATACAAAAATTATAAAGCTTGCAATAGGCATCTTGAATATCATCATCATCATTCAACACAAAATCATGCAAATCAAAACAATCAAGAGATTCCATGACAACGGGGGTCAAGGATCACACTCAGAAAATTAATCCAATCAAAGTGTACCCGCTCTGATACCACTTGTTGGGAAATTTAGACCCCGGTTGATAGAATTAACAAGTTTTAAACCCAAGTTGTTAATTAGATTTATTATGAATAAAACTTGTTAAAACAAACAAACATCAATATCATGTCAAAATCATGCAGCGAAAAAATAAATAAGACAAGATATGATGACCTAGGAAAACCAATGAAACAAACTAGTTTCACTGTAAAAACCTGGAGAGAAACCTTCCCAAAAAGCAATCCACTATAGTAAAGAGAATTTTCAGATCTAGTACAAAACCTTTGTCCCTAGACTCTACAATCCCCGTAGATGAACTTACAGCAGAAACCTTCTACCGCTTCAGAACCTCTGAACTCTTCAATATATGAACACCACCCTTTTTTATGTAAGAATCCCAGTACGTGACTAACCAATTACGCGGATCCCAATACGCGACTTCAATCACCAACTAGAGAAAGTTGTTGGCTGCAAAGTTCTTCAGTTCATCCACACAATGAAGATCAAGAAGATACTTGGTCACAAAACCCTACAGTGCACATACACAGCAACTTCTTCAAGAGAAAGAGATGAACTAGGGTAAGAACTTCGTCTCCGGTCACAATTTTCTTGAACAGATTTTGCTCAATGCTTGTGCAACTTGTAAACTCTTTGACTGCCCTTAAAACAATCCTTTTATATGTCTAGGGTTAGGAGAAAAAAAGTCCCAAAGACACATCCACGAATCCCAAGAAAAACAGATCAGAAATTCTATTTTTGTAAACCTCGACAGATAGAAGCTGTCGAGCATTTGTCGAGCTAGTTGTCAAGCCACGGGGCTGAAATAGCTTCTTAAACCTTGACACATGCTAGCTATCAAGCTTAAGTAACTCTGCACTTTCAGCTTGTTTTCTTGGACAGACTTGAAGGTTTCAACACTTGATCTTGAAACATGGTTTCTTGAAGTATTAAACACATCCTAGATCTACCCAAATACAAGTAAAGTGCGTTTTGTCAAAGGATTAGCCCATTACATAAAATCATGACATATGTTCTTAACATGTTAAACACATATGTCCTAACAATTGTTAGTTCCTTGGGTTAAGATTTACATTCTAAAACATATACATATATATATAAATGAACTTCATAAAAATGAGACAGCCACAATTGGAAAAACATAGTTTGTATTGCATACAAAACATATGCAGCCGAAAATTAACGGATCTACTTCATTCGCAATTGATAACATGTACTATGCGAATTTCAAAATATAAGAACAAGATAGTGTACCCTGTTGCAATGAAATTCAAAACCCAAGATTAGAATCAGGAACACTTTTAATCTTCACTCCAATTCCACTTGTGCCCAAGAAATGTCGTTTCTCAATCAGTTTCTATGAAATGTGTTCAAGGGAGAATAAAATAGTGTCCAAGTGGGCTAGCCTCTTAGGCCTGTCCAATTGGGCTTTAGTAAATGGCTTGGAGTGGGACCAAAAGGGAACAAATAAGACACTAGCTCCAATGGTCTTGGGCTTTTCTATCAACTCTTAACAAGTCCAAAGTTACTATTAATTATATTTAATACCACTATATATATATAATTGCACTCTAGGCCTTATTAATAAATTATATCCCAAGACTTTATTATACATGCAACCCCTTCATAAAATATTCGTAGTAATACAAAGTCATGAATGTAGACTATCACTTTGAAGATTACTACATCTTAATCCTTAAGTACCCGGTTTAATCCTTTAAGTTATTCATCATATATTTATGAAATCCAATTTCATAAAAAAATATATACTTTAGTAACTCCTTACTAAAGTGGTTAGGCCTAACACTCTGAATAACCGAACCCATTAAACTTATCTTAAGGGAATATTTTATATCTCCGTTAAGAGATAATGAATTCCATCTTAAGAATATATGTTCCATCAACACTAAATGTGGCTGTCCAACATACTGAGGTTTTAATCGTGACTTTAGATCTCACTCCTAATATATCAAAGCAACCTATACTTCATGATCAGGTCCATTATTCTCTCAGGATTAAGAGTTGATGTAAATAGAAGTCGTGAGATTTATTATTCATTTGACAATCCTTAGGAGAATAATAAATCTCATAGCGGTCCAGTTCAATATGTCTTAACTCTTAAAACATATCAACATACCAACTAGAAGTCTTCACTCCCATAATCAAGACAAATCATCTTAGTTGATATGTTATTGTCTTCACAGATAAAATGCCCAATTTCATCACCGACTACGAACTAAAATTCTGAGTTTACAAAGAACTTGTGATTTATATCTTCTGTGACTAAATCACATACTATGCATCTCATGTACTATATGATAATGTCCAAATATTCATGTTACCATTATTTTAGATTAAAAAATAAAATAAAATAAAATAAAATAAAAAATAAAAACTTTATTAATTACAACATTAAGTCATACATAATGTCATACATAATATCATACATAGCATCATACAATAGGATTTAAGGGCACTAATCGTAACAGTCTCCCACTTGCCCTAAAGACTATTATGCACTAATTTAACTCTCATTCCCTCCAAATGTGACTCAAAAGTCCTTTGGGGCAAAGCTTTGGTAAAGGGATCTGCTAAATTATTTGCACTTTCAATCTTTGCTACTACTACATCTCCTCGAACAACAATGTCTCGAATGATGTGGTACTTTCTTTCAATGTGCTTTCCTTTCTTGTGATTTCTTGGATCTTTGGATTATGCAACCGCTCCATTATTGTCGCAAAACAACGTGATAGGAACTTGCTCCATTCTCACAACACCAAGATCATAAAGGAATTTCTTGAGCCAAACAGCTTCCTTTGCTGCTTCACAAGCAGCAACATACTCAACTTCCATGGTGAAGTCAGCAATACAAGATTGCTTAACACTCCTCTAACTTATGGCTCCCCGTCCCAAGGTGAATACACAACCTGAACTGGACTTTGTGAAATCAAGATTTGATTGAAAATCTGAATATGTATAGCCAATAGGTATCAAATCCTCACATTGATAAACAAGCATATAATTTCTCATTCTCCGAAGATACTTGAGAATATGCTTTACAGCTTACCAATGTTTTGGTCCTAAATTTGATTGATATCGGCTAACCATGCCAACTGAATAACAGATATCTAGTCTAGTACAAACCATGGCATACATGAGACTTCCCACTGTAGAAGCATAAGGAACTTGTCTCATCATATTTTTTTCCTCAAGAGTCTTAGGTCTTTAGTCATCAGATAGAGGAACTCCATGTCTGAAAGGAAGCAATCCTTTCTTAGAGTTTTGCATGCTAAACCATTCTAGAACCTTATCTATATATTCAACTTGTGATAAGCCTAACATCTTAAACCTTTACTAATAACATTACCCCTACATCATTTCCAATAAGTAGAATATCATCAACATAAAGCACTAGGAACATTACTACTTTATCTTGATGTTTCAACTTGCATACCATATTCTCTTGGTTCTTTGCTATGAAACCTTCCGGTTGCATCATATAGATTTCTTCTTCAAGATTGCCATTAAGAAATGCAGTCTTGACATCCATTTGCCAAATCTCATAATCATAATGAGCAGCAATAGATAAGAGAATTCTAATAGATTTAAGCATTGCTACTGGCGAAAAGGTTTCTTCATAATTAATACCTTCTTTTTATGTATACCATTTCGCCACTAGCCTTACTTTAAAGGTTTCAACCTTTCCATCTATCCCTCTCTTCCTCTTGTAAACCCATTTGCAACCAACATGTTTAATGCTGTTAGGCGCCTTTACAAGATCCCAAACTTGATTGGAATACATTGAATCCAATTTAGATTCCATAGCTTTGACCCAATGATGTGCATCTATATCATTCATTGCTTCTTCATAAGTGTAAGGATCAATTTCGACCTCTTCTGAGATAGTTTCATAAGTTTCTCCCAAACCTATAAATCTTATAGGTGGCCTTATAATCCTCCCACTATGACGAGGCACTTGTGTACTAGACATCTCATGAGTAGTATCTTGTGGTGTATCAAATACAACCACATTATCCCTAGTTTCATCCATTGGTTGTTCAATTACAAGTTCATCTAATTCAGCCAATACAACTTTACTTCTAGGATTAAAATTATTCACATAATCATCTTCCAAAAATTTGGCATGGGTGCTAACAAACACTTTGTTATCTTTATGATTATAGAATAAATAACCCTTAGTTTCCTTTGAATACCCTAAAAACATGCATATTTCGGTTTTAGCTTCCAACTTATCAAACTTCCCTTTCAACACATGTGCTAGACATCCCCAAATGTGGAGATATTTCATACTAGGCTTACGCCCACTCCACAATTCCTTAGGTGTGTTAAGAATAGATTTTGATGCAACTAAATTTAAAATATGCATTGCAATTTTTAGTGCATATCCCCAAAAGGAAATTGGTAAAGTTGAATAACTTATCATGGACCTAACCATTTCTAAATGAGTCTTATTCCTTCTCTCTGCTACACCATTTTGTTGGGGAGTTCCAAGTGCAGTCAATTGGGATATAATCCCATTTTGAATTAAGTAATCCTTGAAATCCCCAAGAAGGTATTCGCCACCATGATCAAATTGAATGGCCAATTGATTCTTAACTGCAGCCCTAAACTCTTTGAACTTTTCAAAAGCTTTGGACTTTTGTCTCATTAGGTACGTATAACCATATCTTGAGTAATCATCGGTAAAAGTGATGAAGTACTTATAATCTCCTTTTGCTTGGGTTGACATAGGACCACATACATCCTTATGAACTAATTCAAGCAACTCTTGGACTCTTCTACCTTTTGCAGTAAAAGGTCATTTGGTTATTTTACCCTCCAAACAAGATTCACAAACTAGAAATTCATCAAAGCCCCATGGCTCTAAGAGACCACCTTTGATCAGTCTTTGAATTCTGTTTGAATTAATATGACATAAACGCAAGTGACAAAGATATGCATCACTAGTAGAAGGAAACTTTCTCTTTAATGATTTCACATGTGAATTATTATCTAATTCAGAATTATATAATTCATGCTTATCAAGAGTTAAAATATAAAGACCATCAACAATATTGCCAGAACAGATAAACATTTTACCCTTCTTTATTACAACATTATCTTTCAGGATAACACAATATCTATGTTTACCTAAATAAGTTGCAAAAATTAAATTCCTACGAAAATTAGGTACATACAAACAGTCTTCCAATATTAAAACCCTAGATTCAAAGCATAAATTAAACACTCCAACAGCTACTACTGAAATCTTACTCCCATCAGCCAAAGTAAGAAACAATTCCCCTTTATTCAGCTTTTTGGTCTCCTGGAACCCCTACAAAGAATTACAGATATGATTAGTACAACCTGAATCCACACACCAGGAATCCGTGGAATTTTGTACTAAACATATTTCAAGGAGAAATGAACTTTTCATACCCTTATTATTGGCAGCTCTGAATTTGGGACAATTCCTCTTCCAATGATCTTTTTCACCGCACACTTTCCTTTGGTTTTCTTTCCTTTGATGGCAACACCTAAGGCAATTTGTTTACCATCTTGCTTGATGAAGTCCTTCTTCTTCTTCTTCTTACCCTTGCCTTTCGACTTAGGTTGAGAAGTAGAAGCTTTAGCTATGTCAGCATCAACACTAGATGTACCAAGAATGTCGTCTATCGCTACCAATTCATTCATTAATTTAGACAATGAATAAATCTTTTATTATAATTACGTTTGAATTCCTTGAATGATTCTGGTAGTGACTGGAGTAACATATCCACTTGGGATTCTCCATCAATATCAGCACCTAAAACTTCCAATGTATTCAAATTAGAGATCATCCTAAGACAATGCTCCCTCACTGAAGTGCCATCAGTCATTTTTGGTATTATAAATTTGCCTCATGGTTTCTTGTCTTGCAAAACGGCCTTACTCACCAAACATCTCCTTCAAACTTAGTATCATGTTCGAAGCTAGTTCTACATCCTGCATTTAATGTTGTAGAACATTTGAGATAGATGTTAGGATATAGCACTTGGCCATCTCATTAGATTTCTACCAACGATCATATCATTGCTTTTCCTCAGGAGGAGCATCTAATTATGGAAAGGTAGGACATGGTTGAGTAAGCACATATTTGTGCTCTTCAGCAGTAAGAACAATGTCCAAATTTCTTTTCCAGTCAATATAGTTGGATCTAATTAGTTTGTTTTGATTAAGAATATTAACAAGTGGGCTAAATGATGCCATGATCAAATATGAAAATAATAAACATGAATATTATAAGTAAACTGGACATTATCAATTTAGCATATAAACATATAGTATGGAACCTTAATAAAACCATAATATAATATATGCAACAACAACCCAATCCCATATTCAATATCCTTCAGCATAGAGTGAACATTAATTACTATGATTGATTGAGAACTATTCTCTTTATTAGTGCTATCATGATAACTCTTATCTAACACTAATAATATGTCGTTATACATTTAGCCTCTAAATAATAATAGTAAGAACTCAGCATAGAGGATACTATAATATTTAGTCTAGTGTATACCATTGTCTAGAATCATGTGTAGCCACATTTCATCTATTATAAATAGGTTTATCTTGTAGTACCATGATTCAAAACACCCTCCGCATGGAATGCAAAGCTCAAGGCTAAGACAAGGTGTATGATCAAACCACTATAAACCAGGAAATTCAATTTTGTAGGACCATGAAATAAATACTCTCTGCATGGAATGCTAAGCTCGAAGCAAAGACAAAGTATATATTTCATACTACTATGAACTGACAATGAAGGCCGTAAGATCCAACCCTTGTATCTCTCTCCCACTAGATGTTTTAAATTAAAGGTTTTTAATTAGTAAACATGCATAATCTCATTACACATAGCCTTGCACTTTATCCATGTGAAAACACTTAGAAAAAATTCTAAATTCTCAGATTTCGATCGATCAAATGTGAATCTTCGATTGGTCAAAAAAATTTAAAAATTCATACTTGACAATCTGCCTGGCTCGATTGGTACTTGATCGCTGCTTAACCGATCGAAAAAGAATATTCGATCGATCGACTAGTAATAGAATATTAATCGAATCAAACAAATTAGTCACTGTTTCTCTCGATCGATCGAAGGAAATTTTTGATCCATCGAAACTCGCGAAACTTGAATTTTTCAGAATTTTTCTGAAGCAGTTTTCAACAGTTTTTCATGAACAAACAACCATCATATGAACATGATAGACAAAGATTGGTATCAAAACTAAATTCCATTGATGCTATAGCCTTAAAGTTCAATTTAACATACTTAATATCAAACTTAAACAACATCATAATATCAATATCAGTTTTTATCTAATAATAATTTCAACAACCATGCAGAAAATTAATTGCATAATCTTCTAACAACATGAAACTATTGTCTCTAATTCCAAAACTCACAAAACATGTTATACAGATTCGAAATTGAAGACCGCTCTGATACCAATTGTTGGAAAAACATAGTTTGTATTGCATACAAAACATACGCAGCGAAAAATTAACGGATCTATTTCATTCGCAATTGATAACATGTACTATGTAAATTTCAGAATATAAGAACAAGAGAGTGTACCTTGGTACGGTGAAATTCAAAACCAAAGGTTAGAAGTACTTGGAAACACTTTTAATCTTCACTCCAATTCCAATTGTGCTCAAGAAGTGTGGTCTCTCAATCAGTTTCTATGAATGTGTTCAAGGGAGAATAAAAGAGTGTTCAACACTCACATACAAACCGTTTCATTCTCTTACAAAATTTCTGAATGTTTCACTCCTTATAACTGATTATCTAATTGGGCTAACCTCTTAGGCCTTTCCAATTGGGCTTTAGTAAATGGCTTGGAGTAGGACCAAAAGGGAACAAATAAGTCACTAGCTCCATTGGGCCTTGGGCTTTTTTGTCAACTCTTCACAAGTCCAAAGTTACCATTAATTATATTTAATACCACTATATAAATATAATTGCACTTTAGGCCTTATTAATAAATTATATCCCAAGACTTTATTATACATGCAACCTCTTCATAAAATATTCGTAGTAATACAAAGTTATAAATGTAGACTGCCACTTTGAAGATTACTACATCTTAATTCTTGAGTACCTGGTTTAATCCTTTAAGTTATTCACCATATATTTATGAAATCCAATTTCATAAATATATACTTTAGTAACTCCTTACTAAAGTGGTTAGATCTAACACTCTGAATAACCGAACCCATTAAATTTATCTCAAGTGAATATTTTATATCTCCACTAAGAGATTATGAATTCCATCTTGAGAATATATGTTCAATCAACACTAAATGTGGCTACCCAACATACTGAGATTTTAATCGTGACTTTAGATCTCACTCCTGATATATCAAAGTAACCTACACTTCATGATCAGGTCCATTATTCTCTCAGGATTAAGAGTTCATGTAAATAGAAGTCGTGAGATTTATTATTCATTTGACAGTCCTTAGAAGAATAATAAATCTCACAACGGTCTCGTTCAATGTGTCTTAACTCTTAAAACATATCAACATAATAACTAGAAGTCTCCACTTCCATGATCAAGACAAATCATCTTAGTTGATATATTATAATCTTCGCAAATGAAATGCCCAATTTCATCACCGACTACAAACTAAAATTTTGAGTTTACAAAGAACTTGTGATTTATATCTTCTGTGACTAAATCACATAAATCACATACTATGCATCTCATGGACTATATGATAATGTCCAAATATTCATGTTACCATTATTTTAGATAATAAAAAAAAAACTTTATTAATTACAATATTAAGTCATACGTAATGTCATACATAATATCATACATAGCATCATACAATACGATTTAAGGGCATTGTGGGGTTTAGAACTCAAGTCCAAGTAGCTTTGCTTGGACATCTCCTTCCAAGATAGTCAGGTTAGGAGGATTTTGTGGGAGAGAGTGAGATCTGATGTGTGCATGTTTTGGTATAAGTTTCTTTAGATGTTAAGTGATATTTTGAAGGATCTTAAGGATATAGGACGAAGTCGTCATCCTTGGCTTTCTTATTTTGTTCTTCCTCCCCTCTCCCAGAACTCCGAAAAAACCAAAACTCCCCTTTTTGTTATGCTTTGGTGTTCTTTTTATAGTAGGCCCAATCTGATTCCTCCGGATGATAATGTCCTTGGTGTGCTGGGTAAACCATGTCTTCTAACAAGAATCAGAAGGAGTTCATTGGGCAGAGGGTTAGTTTAGAATGACAATTATAATTCAAAAAGAATATTTGGCTTTAGCTACAAATGGAAGATGCTTTCCTGGAAAGTCAAAGGAATGGGTGGGATATTCAATGCAATGAATGATAGCTTGATTGATAAGGACAATTGAGTGGAAGTTGTGGGGAGATGCCATGCACATAGAGAAACTGAGTTAAGCCATTGGTTCATGCATTCCAAGTAAATACATTAACCAAGGGAAAACTACAAGTCTAGCACTAGGTAACAATGAACATAGATTTGACATGATACAAACAAGCTAAAAACAACCCAGATGAACACACCAGGAAGAAATGAAAATACAATTTTACCAATATAACCAAGTATTTTACTCTTGTGAACACTAAGCATGCGTTTAGCATCACCATTCCATGTCTCACATATGGAGTCCTATTTTAATATAAACAGACAAATCCCTATGCATTCTCCTAATGCTTTTGATTCCAAGCTGTTGAATGAATCCCCAAAATTATTTAAGGTACTCTTCAGAGAGCTGTCATATGTGGCTTACTTTCTTGTTGCATATCAAAAATGTCAAAGGGTCATGTACCCTGTCCAATTATCGTGGGGGTCTTAAAACAAAGAATAAAACTTTCACTCTACGGCGACACATTAAATTATCTACCCTAAGATCTATCATTCCCTCACCTCTCCAAATCACCTGTGGCAATGATGTAAGTGCCACTCATAAAGCCACCAAAAGTTTCTAATAAATGCATGAAACATACATACATCTAGGCTGTTAACATTTCCTCCAATCGAACAGCTGGGTAACTAAAACATAATTGTAAGTCCAAATATTTCATACTATTTTATGAAACCTTTCATTCTAATTATCAGCACTCCAATTTATCTCTTTTAACTTAAAAACAAAACCCGAAGTTGTTAGGCTATTCAATTATCCTAATGCTATCTAAATATGACAGTACATGAGCATATTTTGTTAGTTATAACAGAAACAATCAGCAAGAAAACTAACCCCTCTATTGGTTACTGAGGAAAGCTTTTTCACATCTATGTTTCTAAGAAATAAAGCCAAATAAAATGCATTACAAAACCCATTTTGTAGTTTCACATCTCAAGCAATCAATCAAGAGTGTAAGATTCTCATTTCCTTCCACAGCTTTTCTCTCCCAAACCCAAAACAAAAAAGCCCACTATTTATCTTCCATTAAAATGACCTTTAATCAATCCCAAAACCAAAAAAAAAATGTAAATTGAAATGAACAGTGGTAAAATAGTATAGAAAAGAAGGGTGGGTGTGTTTAAAGATTGAAAAAGAGAGAGAAAGAAACTCACATCCATCTTTGAGATTTTCTTCCCTGAACTTCTTGGGAATGTGGTCCAAAGACTGGGCAAATGGGGACCTGAAGCACCTTCTAGTTATGGTCCTTCTGAAAGAAGAAGGAGAAGGGAAAGCAGAGAAGAGCTTTGTGCCTTGAAGGAAAGGGGAGGGACCCACTTGGCCAAATGCTCGAAAATCATCGATGGTGGACGAGGGTGGAGCTGAGAGTGGAGAGAGAAACGAGGTAGCCATAGATAGAGTTGAGGGTTTGTTCGGTGCAGAGGAATGGATGGGTATGCTTTCGTGACACCATGTGGCATAGAATAGAAGTAGTCCACAACAACCCATGGGTTAATGGGCTTGGGTCTTTGTTTTGGTGATTGGATTTACATCCACAAAACAAGTTTAAAACTAAATCCAGACCAATAATAACTTGTTCCAAAATATTTTATTACTACTATATTGGAGGTGGGGAAAAATTCTCTCTTTTTTGTCCATAATAACACTGCTAGATCCGCAGCTTAAATCCTTTCCCTTCTAAACCCCAAGAACTTTATATGCGGAGAGTAGGAATGGCAATTTTTATCCATATTCATGAACCCACCCATTACCTACCTCATTTAGATAAGTCTTAACCCAACCCATTTGAATATTTGGGTTAAATTGATAAATACCCATTAGGTTATTTAATTGTATGGGTATTAATGGATAAACTCACTTATTCCCACTAAAACCTATCTAAATTTTAAATAAATAACATAAAATCTAAATTTCTAGAAAATGACCGAAATACCCCTAAAACTTAAAAAATAACCAAAAAACTCCCATGAAACCTAAAAATGACCAAAATACCCTGAAACCTTAAAATTACCAAAATACTCCCGAAACTTAAAAAATGACCAAAATACCTTGAAACCTAAAAATTACCAAAATACACCCTAAACCTAAAAAATGACCGAAATACTCTGAAACCTATAAAATGACCAAAATACCCCCGAAACTTAAAAATACCAAAATACCCCCTAAACCTAAAAAATGACTGAATACCTCTAAAACTTATAAAATGACCAAAATACCCCTAAAACCTAAAAATTACCAAAATACTCCATAAAACCCCATGAAACCAAAAAATGACCAAAATACCTCTGAAACCTTAAAATGACCAAAATACCCCGAAACCTAAAAATGACCAAAATACACCCTAAACCTAAAAAATGATTGAAATACTCCTGAAACCTATAAAATGACCAAAATACCCCTTAAACCTAAAAAATGACCGAAATACCTCCAAAATCTATAAAATGACCAAAATACCCCTGAAACCTAAAAATTACCAAAATACTCCATAAACCTAAAAGATGACCGAAATACTTTCGAAACCTATAAAATGACTAAAATACCCCTGAAACCTAAAAATTACCAAAATACTCCATAAACCTAAAAGATGACTAAAATACCCCTGAAACCTATAAAATGGCCAAAATACCCCCAAAACCTAAAAAATGACCAAAATACCCTCAAAACGTAAAAAATGATCGAAATACTCCCAAAACCTAAAAATTACCAAAATACCCCCTAAAACAAAAAAAAGGGACCGAAATACCTACGCAGCCTAAAAATTACCCAAATACCCCCAAAACTTAAAAAATGACCAAAATACCCCCGAAACTTAAAAATGACCAAAATACCATGGTTTTAAAAACCGGTACGGTGAAAGAATCGGAAAAGGGACTGGTTATCAGTTTTCTGGTCCAACTAGGGTCTGACCAATGGTCAAATCGGTGACGTCATAAATAATTTAATTAATAATTTTTTAAACTATATAAATATTAAATAATGATTAATATATTTAATTTTTATAATGTTAATAATTTTTCACAACTTATATAATAAATATCATTTAAATATTAAAGGTAATTTACTATATTTGTTCACAAATATGGTTAAAATGCTAAAAGAGGCACACATATAGCTACAGGACTTTCTAAGCTCCACCGAAAAGGGAAAAGAGATAAAGAATAAATAAATAAATAAAAAGATCCACCCCACTTCAGTTACTTCTCCCAGCCATTACTAACAATTAACAAAGTAATCCTATCCAAAAAAAAAAAAAAAAAAAAAACCCTAACAAAGTAACAATTTAACACCCACCCACTTTTTTTATGACATATCATTTGCTTCTCCCAAGTCCCAAGACTCCCAACCTTTCTACTTTCCTAATAGAAATCCATTAGAATCCAAATTGGCAATTTCCCATAACCTCTCAATCGTCTCTCTCTCTAATCTATCTCTCCCTCTCACCTTTCTCTGCCATGCCTGTCCATCTCTCTGCAACATATCAATTATTAATAGTTCAAACTTCATACCAAAATACCTTCCTCCACCCTTCTCATGTTGCTTCTCTTACCTCCTCTCCAAATTTTATTTTACTTGCAGATTTGAAAACTTCGTTCACCAAATCTCATTTACAACAGATCTCAGATTCCCAAAATGAGGAAGAGAAATCATTCACTCCCATCATCCACAGAGACAAAGTAACTGCTGCACCAATGAGAGAGGCCGAATGGGGAAGAAATCAAGAGAAACAAAGTCATTTTCTTTGTATTTTGCAAAACCGGTTCAACCATACCGGTTCCCGGTTTTATGGTTAAATTGGCTAGTTTTTTATTATTTCTAGTTTTAGATGATTTTTGGTTTTTAGCCATAATCGGTTCAGATTATGGCCTGTTCTCGGTTGAACCAGTTGGATTGGCCGATCCGATTTGGTTTATAAAACCATGCAAAATACCCCCTAAACCTAAAAAAGTTCGAAATACCCCCAAACCCTAAAATATGACCAAAATACCCCAAAAACCTAAAAAATTACCGAAATACCCCCAAAACCTAAAAGACGATAGAAATGCCCTCGTAACCTAAAAAAATGACCGAAATACCCTTAGAATCTAAACAATGACTAAAATAACCTCAAAACCTAAAAAATTACCGAAATTCCCTCAAAACCTAAAAAATGACCGAAATACTCTTAGAACATTTAATTTGTTGAAAATACCCTTGAAACATCCAAAATACCCAAAACCTCTATTTTGGTAATTTTAGATGTTTCAGGTGTATTTTGGTCATCTTATAGGTTTAAGGGTATTTTGGTCATTTTTTAGGTTTCAAGGGTATTTCGTTCATTTTTTTAGGTTTTGGGGGGAATTTTGGTCATTTTTTACGTTTTAGGGGGTATTTCGGTCATTTTTTAGGTTTAGGGGGTATTTTGGTCATTTTTTAGGTTTCAGAGGTATTTTAGTCATTTTTTAGGTTTCAGAGGTATTTGGGTCATTTTCTAGGTTTAGGGAGTATTTTATTAATTTTTAGGTTTTGGAGATATTTTGGTCATTTTATAGGTTTCAGAGGTATTTTGGTCATTTTTAAGGTTTCAGTGGTATTTCAGTCGTTTTTTAGGTTTTGTAGGTATTTCGGTCATTTGTTTGGTTTAGGGGGGTATTTTGGTAATTTTGTAGGTTTTAGGGGTATTTCGGTCATTTTTAGGTTTATGGGATATTTTGGTAATTTTTTTAGGTTTCAGGGGGTATTTTGGTCATCTTTTAGGTTTTGAGGATATTTCGGTCATTTTTAGGTTTTGGGGGTATTTCAAACATTATTTAGGTTTAGGGGGTATTTTGGCCATTTTTTAGGTTTTGGAGGTATTTTGGTAATTTTTTAGGTTTGGGGATATTTTGCTCATTTTAGAGATTTTGGGGCTCTTTTGGTCATTTTAGTGGTTTTTGAGCATATTTTGGTGATTTTAGAGATATCGTAGGTATTTTGGTCATTTTAGAGGTTTTATAAGTATGTTGCTCATTTTAGAGATTTTGGGGATATTTTGGTCATTTTAGTGGTTTTTGAACATATTTGGTGATTTTAGAGATATCGGGGGTGTTTTGGTCATTTTAAAGGTTTTATGGGTATTTTGCTCATTTTAGAGATTTTGGGGATAATTTTGGATGTTCAAGGATATATTGGTAATTTTGGAAGTGTAGGGGTATTTGGGTCATTTTAGATATTTTGGAGGTCAAGAGGGTATTCAAGTAGTTTTAGAGGTATGTGGGTCATATTGGGTTAAATTGGTGGGTTACTAATCAAATGGGTTGGGTTGGTAATGGGTAATTAATTTATATATAAACGGGTCATAAAAGAATAAATGGGTAATTACACACCCAACCCATTTATGACCCAACCCGCCCATTTGCCACCCCTAACAGAGAGATACCAATTCAGATACAAAGTTCTTGGCAATTTCATATACCATATTAGTTAGAAAAATGGAAAAAAATGGTACGAAAGAAAAATGTTAAAAGGATAGAAAATATTTGTATTTTTCACCAAGCGTGTTTTAGTGAAGATGATGAAAAAGTAGAAGGATAGAGACATAAAACACCTTCAACCAAACACACTATTAGAACCATGTTTTGTTGGGAGGATGGAAAATGTTGAAAGATAGAAAAATTGAAAGATAAAAAATATTTTAATTTCCCATAATGTGTGTTTGGTAAGAGGGATGGCAAGGTGGAAGGATAGAAATTAATTTATTGTTACGTCCTAATTATAGTTTGAAATGGTGGGGAAAAAGGATTAATAATGTCTTTTAAATCTCACATACATTTTCATTTTTATTTCCATTTTTCTTTTAATTTAGGAGGACAAAGAGTGAGGCCCATCGCTAAAAAATTGGTTTGACTCTTTTATTTGTACTTAGTTTTCATTTTTAGTGTTCAAAAAAGAGACTTTGAATACAAAAAAAATGAATACATCTTTTTACCGTTTTCATTTTCACTAAAAAGGAATTGAAAAAAACTCAAAGTTTGTGTTGAATTTTTAATTGAAAAGTGAAAAATGAAAAAAAAAAAAAAAAAAAAAAAGACAAGAAAATTTGTGCCAAACATAAAGAGAAATGATATGTCCACAACATTTTTACAACAAATCTTAAGTGACAGGTTGTTACTAGTTATTATTGTTGGGGTAAAAAAGTAATCTTAGTATTTGGTTCAAATTTAAATCAATAACAACTAACCATCTATGATTTGTTGTGAAAATATTGTAAAAATGTTGTGGACGTAGCACGTCTCAAACATAAATGAGTTGGAAATGAAAAATGAATACAAGATTTGAGAAAGAGAAAATGAGTAAAACACTAAGTTTTAGCGCGTCCATATGTAAAACACTCATACTCATCATTTTCTATCCACCCAAATTTCCACCTTGTTAGGACATATGTGGAACATGTTAAAAACATGTCATATAGAATTAGCTAATCTTTTGACAAAATGCACTTTACTTGTAATTGGATAGATCTAGGATGTGTTTAATACTTCAAGAAACAAGAGTTCAAGTCCAAGTATTGAAGCCATGCAAATCTGTTCAAGAATCAAGTAAAGAAGTGATATTCATTAAAGTTCGACAAATAGCTCGACAGCTGTATCTATCAAGAATTTTGAAATTTAGATTTCCAGATCTGTTTTTCACGCATATCCAAGCTATGTGTTTAAATTTTCTTTTCTCACAACCCTAGACATATATAAGGATTATTTTAAGGGTCGTCATGAGGTTGTTGCACTTGTTGTTACATGCATATTGTGACCGGAGACAATCTGCCATAGTTGGGTACAAAGATGATGCCTGGTTTGCTGGGTACTTAATGGCTTTTAGCTAGGATTCTGAATATACATGTTGGCTTTCCATGTGTCAGCCATGGTTCTCTTCTGAAGATTTTAAAAGGACATTTCAAAGGTCCTAGAACCTTAACGTTGACTCTCCTTGGTTTGGTCTTTTCCAAGAAATAGGATAGATTCCTCCTTGAAATGGGTGAGCTTGGAAAGTCTCTGACCATCCTCCCCTTGTTGCATGTCCTTTGCCCTAACTGAGGTCCCTCGGTTCCTTTGGCAGGTTTTGACCCCGAGGCCACCACTTGTCCCTTTCACTTCTCTTAGCCCCCCAAAAACTTAATTTTGATAGGACATCTAACAACTTTTTCCTTCTTTTCCTTCTTTCAAGGATACATGTGAGTGACTTGTTCCCAAACTACCTTTTGGGTCGTCTATGTCCTTCTCAGGATCTTTTAGGTTGCCTATGTCCTTCTCAGGAATTTCAGGCTTTCTCTCAAAAGACCGACTTCCTGTAGGATGGAGGACCCATTTGTGGCCCAAGTTTGGGTCCTCTTCTCCTTACTTTTTTCTTCCATTTTCCTTCTTTTTGGGCCTTCATGATCCTTCTTAACTTCACGAGGTAGGTCTTCTTTTGTTAAGGCCTATGGTCCTTCCTTACTTTTCATGAATTGGGCTTTCTTGTCACATTTTGGTCCTCAACAGAGATCTATTTCTCATTCTAAATTTATTTCTTGGTGGGATAAGACGTAAGTGATAGTGATTGATGAAATCAAATTAGAAACAATGCTAGTAGAAATGCAATTTACTGTGTGTGTGGCACCGTCATTTGACGTACCTTTGTCTTAAAACACTCTCTCACTCTCTCATTGTCACCTCTATCATCCTATTCTCTCACTGTCTAGTTTGTACTCATCAATACCTTGCCACATCAGATGGACCCACATTTCAATTTGACTTGCCCCATACGATGCCAATGTGGTCAGCAAGAGTATGTAGCATTTTTTTTCGGATACAAGATAGAAATGCTGCTATAGCCTAATCTAAATGTATATGTGTGTGAAGCTCCCTCCTAAAGACTTGAACTCCGACCCTTACCCCCCACACCCCACAAGTACTTATATTTGAGGCTAGCAAGTATGCATTATTAAATGTATAACATTTTTTCACCATTTTTATTTTTATTTTTACAAGTGTTATTATTATTATTATTATTATTATTATTATTATTATTATTATTATTATAAATTTAGTTAAAAATAATTTAGTAAAAAAATCAAATAAAAGTAATATTTCGATCACATCACCACTTTTGAAAAATAAATGAAAAATATTGTATGCTAATCATATTCTTGAAATTGATTAATAAATAATATTATAAATTGTGATTGAAATGTCATTACTTTCTTATTCAACTATTATTAATACCACTTTTTATTTTATTTGCTAGATAAATATGGGTAGAGAAATGGGATTAGAATTCAAATTCAAATGTTGAAATAGTGTTGGAAGGTTTGAAGTTTGAACTATTGGATATCCCTCAAATCTCTTACAGGCTTTTTTTTTTTTGGTTAAAAAAAAAGGTAGAGGAGGGCGAATAATATGGCTTCCCTATGGGGCAAAACTCCATACTCTTAGTTTGTGAGAAACTCACTTATGATCCTTATATCCCAATCTAGGATATAAGGAGTACCAACACATAGCTAGTTGTTAAGTCTCGAATCCAAGTCCTGAGACTTGTTGACCTAGTGTCTAACCAACTAGGCCGTCCGAATATTGGTCTCTTATTGGTATTACTTTATTATAAAATCAACCACAATAAATTATATCAATAAATATCAACAAAATCATTTTTTTTTATTAAATTTATATATCCCTCAACTGTTTAGTATTTATTACTATTGCAGCTATTATTAATTGTTTAATCCAAATACAGGTGCAGAATTTATGAATGGTAGTCCAGATCCAAGCATGTCAAACTCACACATGACATCTCAATAAAAATCAACAGTGAGGTATAAACCTTTTCTGGGAAGCGCCCTTAAATAAGGGAGAATTTATTAAGCTTCATAGATAAATATAATAGCGAGAGATTTAACATTTAAGGTGGGTAATAAGAATAGTTAATAATTTAGTTAGTTTTTTGGTAAACATAATTTAGTTAGTTTGAATCTTACTTGTTACTCCTCAATCGCCATTATAAACGGAAACAATCATATTCATATGTATTGGATTTGGGATTGTAACAGTAACACAGAATAGAACCACGAGCCAAAGGCAGCGCGTGACAATCACTTTCCGATCGGATTGTGCATGTGATTTTGACATTTTGTAACATTATAGGAGGGATTGTGAAGTTCATTCATGTTTGTAATTACTCTCGTTAAGCATGCCCGTGATGACATGACATCTGTTTCTTCAAGGCAAAGCCCCATGCCAACCCACAAATCCGGCCCCACCACCACTATAGATTCGGACCGTAGTCTTTTTTTTTTTAATTTTTTTCACAACTTTTTAAAGGCGAAAATGTACTCTTGATTCCTCTATTTTAAATATATTCTCATTTTGATTCTTAATTTGATTTCGTGTCTACCTCAGTTTCTGAAAACGAAAAATTATGTTCATTTTAGTTCCTGCCGTCAACCTACTAACAAAAAAATCATACATGCTAGATGGAGTGTTCTGCTTGCTGACATGATGCTGACGTGACCATTAAAATATTATTAAAAAAATTTGGCATTTTTCAAATGTCTCGTCAGTATTTAAATTAATAAAAAAAAACCAGGTTAGAAAATTTAAAAAAAAAAAAAACATTAAATTAAGGAACAAACGCAATCCATTGCTCATCCAAACAAAATAATAATAATAATAACTAGCCTCATCACACGTGCTTCATGAGTGTGATAAGGATTTTATTTTTTATTTTTTATTTTTTACAATGTCATAATTTTTTATTCATTCCAATTTGAGATTTACATGTTTTCTCATTAATATTACGCATTTAGAACAACTAATACAATCAAGAGTGTCAGGAAGCTAGTTTAAAAAAATGAACAAATATTACACGTTTATTTTTTAGCAAAAAAAAACCCTGAGTTTTTATTTTATACATATAATTTTTATTTTGAAAATCTAATTTATAAGTGGATAAAGCAATTTGAAAATCAACAAGAGAGTTGTCCTATTTTTTAGGTTTTAGGGGAGTTAGAGTTGTATTTTTACCGGATTGTCCTTTAGTTTTATCTCTACTTAAACATAGGGGTGTAGGGCATTTTTGAACCAAAAAAATGAGGATCCCAAATCGGGGAAGCCCCTTGCTTGGGTTGATGTCTATCCTATCCTTATCCTCACTCTCACTCTTCCTTTGCTTCACACCTCTGGATCATTTGATTAATTGCTCACCCATTTCTTAAATTACTCGACCACCACAAGTTCATCATAAATAAAACAAGCCATAAATCGCAGCCACATTACATATAATAAACATGAAATATACATCTCTAAATAAAATCACCACTACAAAAATTCCTCCAAGAAAAAAAAAAAAAAAAAAAAAAAAAAACCAAACTCAGACTAAGCGCACAATGGGGCCTATAGCAAAAGCAAAGCGAAGAACAAGACAGAGAGAAGTGACGCCCCCTAACAGTTTGGGAAAATCAATGCATGGAGCGACAGTAGCGCGATAGTAGCAAAGATGATGACTACTGGATGATGGGCAATCGGAGTTAAGTCTTGAAGGGGATCCAGATACGATTATTGGTGCTTTTTGTTTTAGGGCCATAGTTAACTATGGTTGTTCTGACCTAGATCGTTGTGATGGTTGCTCTAACCTAGATCATTGTGATGGTTGCTCTAACTCTCTCTCTCCCTCTCTCTCTTTCTCTCTCTCTCTCTAAACTCGACTCTCTCTCTTGATTGTATAATCGATGGTGGTGGTGGGTTTGATTGTTTGATCGGTGGTGGTGGTGGGTTTGATTATTTGATCAATGGTGGTGGTAGCTGGGTTTTTCTGAGTTTGCGATTTTTTGTTTTGGTTGTTTTTGTTGTATTATTGGATTGATTTGGTACTTTGTGGCTTTGGAATTTGATGATTTTGCTGGGGTTTGAGAAAATGGGGGCTTTGAGATTTAC
Organism: Notholithocarpus densiflorus; assembly: GCA_030021035.2. NCBI lineage: Eukaryota > Viridiplantae > Streptophyta > Magnoliopsida > Fagales > Fagaceae > Notholithocarpus > Notholithocarpus densiflorus. The sequence continues at coordinate 1,612,520 of JARYZH020000019.1, read as the reverse complement.
GATTTTGTTTTTGAGCTAAATTTTTGGGTTTTTTTGTGTGTTTGTTTATCAAGAAAATTTCTTGGTTAATTGGTTTGTTGGCAGGGGAAGAACATGAAGTTCATGTTTTGGCAAAGAAGAAATGAATGTTCTTACGGAAAAAAAATAATGAAAAGTAAAAAAAAAAATTTAATTAGATTAATATTTAATTTTAATTTTAATTTTCTGATCTGGCTTTTTTTTTTATTAATTTAAATAATGACATGGCATTTAAAAAATGCTAACTAATTTTTTTAATAATATTTTAATGGCCACATCAGCGTCATGTCAGCAAACAAGGCACTTGTAAAATGTACTCCCCCCTAGATCGAGGGTTTTACATGGAGTCGCCACTTATTTAATTTAAAAGGAAAAATAAGAAAACTTTCAATAAACAATACTTCTGTTGTATTAATGTATATGACAATTTACATCAAATTTTGTAACAAAAAATTACAATGCTTTTTTGTCCTAGATGCAACATAAGAAAAGTAAATTACATTGCTTTATTTCCTAGTTACATTCTAAAAAAGTAAAATTGTATATACAAGAGCATAGTCTAGAACCCTTGATCTTGGTTTGAAGGCTAATTTACGAGATGGGAAGGGATTAAACACCCATTTCGCCCGGTAAAACCGATCTCCTAGGTTAAGGTGGCCAATGTCATGTCATGTCAAACAAATACAAAGAATATGTCATATAAACATGTAATTCGCAAGAATTGTAAACAAATATATATTGGGGGAATTTGACACAAAGAGAAACAAAAAATGAAACTTGTTAGATAACAATTTTAATGTAAAAAAAAAATGAAGGTCATTGCATGTTCATCCAAGAGATCAATATAAACAAAGAATTCCTAGCCTAGACATGTTCATCTAAGCATGTGAAGGAAAAACAAAGTTGCCATGTTATTTGTCATCAACATAATTACAAAGAGAAACAAATAAAAATAAAACATTTAAGCATATTTGATCATCCAAGCAATTAAGAAAAGAAGTAAAGAAAAATCCCTTAGATATGTTTATCTAGAGAAAATCAAAATACTTTGACATGTTTGTTCAAGCATTTTTTAAAAAAGTAAAATAACTACCTAGACATGTTCATCTAAATATTCAAGAAAAATTTGTGCTTTAACCTAGAAGTGTTCATCTAAGCATTCAAGAGAAAATTGTGTATTACCTAGAAATGTTCATCTAAGCATGTAAGAGAAAATCAAAAAGACATATAGGCATGTTCATCTAAGCATAGCACAAAAGAAGTGAATAATGATTTGTAAGCATTTATTCTAGCATGTATAAAAAATTAGAGAACATAATTAACTACTTACCAGCATAAATTAAAAGGGGGAAGTGATCACTTAAAGGGTTAGGGAGAAAGCAAGGAAGTACCAAACTACAACCAAAGTAAGAACAATGGTTGCTCAACAGCTTTTCTTTTCTGCTTTCTCACTAGCTCTCTGGAGGGAATTCGAGGTCCAGAAAATGGAAGAGGTCTTCTCCATTTATAGGGGAAGGGATGGCTTAGCTTTAAAGCTAAGTTATTAGTTTTCTTCTAAAGCTAAGGGAGGAGATAATCTGTTTAAATGAGCTGGAAAGGATTTGGTGTTGATCCCCATTCAAATTTTGAAATGATCCTGCACCCACTTCGTATTTTGGCTCTAATTTTCCGCTCAAAATTCCAACTGATTCTAGATGGGTGTTTTTGGAAAGAAAATTCAATTATCTACAACTTTTTCAGAAATAGATAAAGCCAAATTTCAACGTTATCCATGCCAAAAATGTGTTCCAAATTGCTTCTGAAAATAGTAACGTTGAGCATTTTTGAAATTTTTCACAGGATGTATCTGTTTCTTTATCCAATTTATTTTTCAAATATCTTTCTTCTGAAGCAAAGGGAAAGGATAAGTCTATTAGATAGGCTTGAACAGATTTGATGTCGATTCTCATTTGAAATTTTGAGAGAAATTTGGAGATAATGCTGAATTTCTGTTATCTTCTGCACCTGTTTCGTATTTTGGCCATAACTTGCAGCTCAAAATTCCAATTGATTCGGAATTGATGCTTTTTTGAAAGGAAATTAAATTCTCTACGACTTTTACAGAAATAGAGAAATCTAAATTTCAATGTTTTTTAGGCGAAAAATGCGATTCAAGTTGCTGCTGAAGATAATGACGTTCTTGTGCATTTTTTGAATTTTTCTCATCTCCAAAATTTTTCAAATGAGCAGATAAGATGCCCTAAAGGAAAACTTTTTTTTTTTCTTCTTAAAAAAATGAAATAAAAATGAAATCCAATCAAAAATCACACTTAATTAATTTTAAATTAATACTTGTGAGAACCAATCAAAATTAAGTGTTTAAGATAGGACGTAATCGGGCCCATCGTGTAGGTGAGCCATGATCGTTGAAAATTGTTTGTATGATAACTTTTGATCAGGTGGTCCGATCAAAACCCATGACATACCATTATGATCGTTAGAGCATCAAGATTTTTTTTTTGTATCAGAAATTTGAAGATCTACTGGTTGGTTAAATGCAAGTTGTAAAATTGGGTGTCTACAGAATGCCCCTCATTGACAGAGCTTGACAAGTGAATGTCAATGTAAAAGAAAGACATCAAATTTTGCAACTTGAAATTTAACCGATGTGTGATGAAAATTTGTTAAAGTTTTGGAAACTTGTTGGTTTCCAAAAAATTTGATCCAAAATGTGTTGGCAATTTTCTCAAAAAAAGTTGTTATATTTTTTTTTGTTGAAAATTTGGAACCTGTAAATTATTTTTAAAACACCTTGTCGGGCTTTTTTATTTGAAAAGTCTGTTGGGTTTTCTTGTAAAGATCTTGGCAAATTTTCTAAAAACTTGTCTGTTTTTTTTTTTTTTTTTGAAAATTTTTGAACCCGAAATTTGTTGAAAATTGTACTCCCCCCTAGATCGAGGGTTTTACATGTAGTCGCCACTTATTTAATTTAAAAGGAAAAATAAGAAAACTTTCAATAAAAAAAAATACTTCTGTTGTATTAATGTATATGACAATTTACATCAAATTTTGTAACAAAAATTTACAATGCTTTTTTGTCCAATATACAATCTAAGAAAAATAAATTACATTGCTTTATTTCCGAGTTACATTCTAAAGAAGTAAAATTGTATATACAAGAGCATAGTCTAGAACTCTTGATCTTGGTTTGGAGGCTAATATACGAGATGGGAAGGGATTAAGCACCCATCTCGCCCGGTAAAACCGGTCTCCTACGTTAAGGTGGCCAATGTTATGTCATGTCAAACAAATACAAAGAATATGTCATATAAACATGTAATTTGCAGGAATTGTAAACAAATATGTGTTAGGGGAATTTGATATAAAGAGAAACAAAAAGTGAAACTTATTAGATAACAATTTTAATGTGAAGAAAGAATGAAGGTAATGGCATGTTCATCCAAGAAATCAATATAAACAAAGAATTCCTAGCCTAGACATGTTCATCTAAGCATGTGAAGGAAAAATAAAGTTGTCATGTTATTTGTCATCAACATAATTGCAAAGAGAAACAAATAAAAATAAAACCTTTAAGCATATTTGACCATCCAAGCAATTATGAAAAGAAGTAAAGAAAAATCCCTTAGATATGTTTATCTAGAGAAAATCAAAATACTTTGACATGTTTGTTCAAGCATTTTTAAAAAAAGTAAAATAACTACCTAGACATGTTCATCTAAATATTCAAGAAAAATTTGTGTTTTAACCTAGAAGTGTTCATCTAAGCATTCAAGAGAAAATTGTGTATTACCTAGAAATGTTCATCTAAGCATGTAAGAGAAAATCAATTAGACATATAGGCATGTTCATCCAAGCATAGCACAAAAGAAGTGAATAATGATTTGTAAGCATTTATTCTAGCATGTATAAAAAATTAAAGAACACAATTAACTACTTACCAGCATAAATTAGAAAGGGGAAATGATCACTTAAAGGGCTAGGGAGAAAGCAAGAAAGTACTAAACTACAACCAAAGTAGGAACAATGGTTGCACAATAGCTTTTCTTTTCTGCTTTCTCACTAGCTCTCTAGAGGGAATTCGGTGTCTAGAAAATGGAAGAGGTCTTCTCTATTTATAGGGGAAGGGATGGCTTAGCTTTAAAGCTAAGTTCTTAGCTTTCTTCTGAAGCTAAGGGAGGAGATAACCTGTTTAAATGAGCTGGAACGGATTTGGTGTTGATCCTCATTTGAATTTTGAAAGGAAGTTGAAGATGATGCTGCACCTGCTTCGTATTTTGACTCTAACTTTCTGTTCAAAATTCCAATTGATTCAAGATGGGTTTTTTTTTTAAAGGAAATTTAATTATCTACAACGTTTTCAGAAATAGAGAAAACCAAATTTCAACTTTTTCCAGGCCAAAAATGCGTTTCAAATTGCTGCTGAAAATAATAACGTTTTTTGAGCATTTTTGAATTTTTTCACAGTATGTATCTGTTTCTCTATCCAATTTATTTTTTCAAAAATCTTTCCTCTGAAGCAAAGGGAAAGGATAAGTCTATTAGATAGGCTTGAACAAATTTGATGCTGATCCCCATTGGAAATTTTGAGAGAAAATTGAAGATAATGCTGACTTTGTGTTATCTTCTGCACCTGTTTCGTATTTTGGCCATAACTTGCTGCTCAAAATTACAATTGATTCGGATTTGATATTTTTGAAAGGAAATTCAATTATCTACAACTTTTATAGAAATAGAGAAAATCAAATTTCAATGTTTTCCAGGCCAAAAATGCGATTCAAGTTGCTGTTGAAGATAATGACGGTCTTGAGCATTTTTTGAATTTTTCCCATTTCCAAAATTTTTCAAAAGAGCATATAAGATGCCCTAAAGGAAAACATTTATTTTTTTTTTCTTCTTAAAAAAATGAAATAAAAATGAAATCCAATCAAAAATCATACTTAATTAATTTTAAATTAATTTTTGTGGGAATCAATTAAAATTAAGTGTTTAAGATAGGACGTGATCAGGCCCATCATGTAGGTGAGTCATGATCGTTGAAAATTGTTTGTATGATAACTTTTGATCAGGTGGTCCAATTAAAACCCATGACATACCATTATGATCGTTAGAGCATCAAGATTTGTTTTGTATCACAAATTTGAAGATCTACCGGTTGGTTAAATGCAAGTTGTAAAATTGGGTGTCTACAGAATGCCCCTCATTGATAGAGCTTGAAAAGTGAATGACAATGTAATAGAAAGACACCAAATTTTGCAACTTGAAATTTAACTGATGGGTGATGAAAATTTGTTAAATTTGTGGAAACTTGTTGGTATCCAAAAAATTTTGATCCAAAATGTGTTGGCAGTTTTCTCAAAAAAAACTTATTATTTTTTTTTGTCGAAAATTTTGAACATGTAAATTATTTAAAAAAAAACCTTGTCAGGCTTTTTTATTTGAAAAGTCTGTTGGGTTTTCTTGTTAAGATCTTGGCAATTTTTCTAAAAACTTGTCTGTTTTTTGAAAATTTTTGAACCCGAAATTTGTTGAAAATCTTGTGAAATTTTCTCTTGAAAATTTTGATATTCTTATCAAAATTTGTGTTTCTTAAAATGATCTTGTCTTGTCTTTTGAAAATTTGATAAAAACCTTGTTGGGTTTTCTTATGAAGATCTTGGCAAATTTTCTAAAAGCTTGTCTGTTTTTTGAAATTTTTTGAACCTAAAACTTGTTGAGAATCTTGTTGAATTTTCTTTTGAAAATTTTGATATTCTTACCAAAATTTGTATTTGTGAAAACATGTTGGGCATTCTTGGAATGATCTTGTCATGTCTTTTGGAAATTTGATAAAAACCTTGTTGGGTTTTTTGATGAAGATCTTGGCAAATTTTCTAAAAGCTTGTTTGTTTTTTGAAAATTTTTGAACCTAAAACTTGTTGAAAATCTTGTTGAATTTTCTTTTGAAAATTTTGATATTTTTATCAAAATTGGTATTTGGGAAAACATGTTGGGCATTCTTGGAATGATCTTGTAATGTCTTTTTGGAAATTTGATAAAAACCTTGTTGGGTTTTTGTGAAAACTGTGTCAAGCGTTCTTTTTCTGAGAGATGTTTAAAGATCTTGTAGGATTTTCCTCGACTTTTGAAAAAGATGCTAAAACCTTCTAAAAATCTTGTTTGATTTTTCCAGAAAGTAATGAAAACCTTGTTTTGAAAAATTGTTGACAAATCTTGTTGGGTTTTTTGAAAATTTTGTTCACAAACCTTGTCGGGTTTTGAGAATTTTATTAGAAAACCTTGTTTGGTTTTTTGAGATAGATGCTAAAATTTTCTGAAAATCTTGTTTGATTTTTCGAGAAAGTCATGAAAACCTTGTTTTGAAAAATTGTTGACAAACCTTGTTGGGTTTTTTGAAAATTTTGTTCACAAAACTTGTCAGGTTTTGAGAATTTTATTAGATGCTAAAATTTTCTGAAAATCTTGTTTGAGAAAGTCATGAAAACCTTGTTTTGAAAAATTGTTGACAAAACTTGTTGGGTTTTTTGAAGATTTTGTTCACAAACCGTGTCAGGTTTTGAGAATTTTATTTTTTTTGAAAATTTGTTAAATAAAGTTTGAAAACCTTGATGGGTTTTGTTGAAAATTTGTAAGAATTTTGAAAAACTTTCAGGTTTCCTTGAAAAAAGTTTTGAATTTTCTAAAAATCTTATTGGATTTTTTTGAAAATTTTTTTGTGACTTTCAAGAAAAAAACTTTGTCAAACCCTAGAGCCTAAGATGTTGGACAATACTAGTCAACTTCAATGAATGCAAGAGACTCCTTAGTCGAGCCTTGTGTGATGTGGGAGACTTCTTAGTTGATCCATGTGAGATGTGAGACTTCTTAGCTGATTTGGTGATCTGGACTTGAAGCTGTTATTGAATGCTGAAATGAATGAGAAATTTTTGCTTAATTCCTGCAAAGATGAAAATTTTCCTTTCTCAAGCTTGTTAGAAACCAGTTAATTTGAACCAATGCCCATAGTATAAACATGCTTGCATAGAAAAATAGATGAAAAGCTTGCATATGAAAACTAATGGGCCAATGCTCATAATTTAGGCATGCTTAATGCAGATAAAAAGCAAATGGGTCAATGCCCCTAGTTTAAAGCTATTTGCAAACAACTTTGGGACATTGTCTTGATTTGGTGCCTATGTTTACAGAGCCTTTAACAGGTTGCCTACGCACCTTTCTTTAAGAGGACAAGGTCAGACATAGTTCAAGTCTGTAGGGAAGACATCTAGTCCACCCAAAAGATGATCATGGCTTCCAACCAAACCTTGCATGGCATTTTCAAAATGGACTTGACCATGAAAAATTTTGCTTTTGAAAGAAATTGATTTTCTTCTTGAAAAACCATTTGGTGCACAGTGGTGCCTTTTGAGAAAATTCTTTTCCTTTTCTAAATGATCATGAGATAATCCTTTCAACAACTATTTTAGCAAATCATACTGTTTAAGAGTCAAGTCAATATTTTTGACTAAAAAGGATCAAAGTCATTGAATACATGTAATCAAATTTGCTTCTTCTTTTTAAACATTTTTGGATTAGGTCTTCAAGGACAATCAAAGAAATGAAATGTAGAGATGTTTGAGAGTCATGTATTGTGAAATGTAGAGATGTTTGAGAGTCATGTATTTTTTATTTTTTATTTTTTTTTGAGTGCTTCAAGTTTGGGAGACACTTTTTTTTTTTTGGATAGAAACAAAGAGGAGTGCCCCAAATTTGGGAGTCACATTTGTTGGAAACAAACAAAAAGGGAGTGCCCTCAATTAGAGAATTCTTTCAAGTCATTTGAGAATTTAAGAAACTGTATCATGGAGATTACTTGCCAGTGGGGCTTGATAACCTCAAGCATTTTTACTTTTTAATCCAAGAGAAAATATTGCCAGAGTTAAGGGTGTGCCTATGACTAGCAAAACTTCAAGGAGGTCTTTATGCATGGGTTGTAATGTAGGCTAGGTTTAGGTTATGAAAGAAATGAAATAAAAAGGCTCAAAATCCCCTGTAGATATTCCCCTCAAGTGTGCAATACTGAAAAGTTAGGCATTAGAAGGATTTTCTTGTTTCTCCCTTTCTTGACATTGTGTTGAAATTCTCATCATTCTTGTCATCTGCTCACTAGTCATCATGGATCATTTGTATCAATGTTATATTCTGCTTGTTTGCCTTGTATTCTTCTTAGGCAACTCTTTTTTGAGCTTTCAAATTTTCTTCTTTGATTTGAATTTGTGCTGAGGTTTTTGTTGTGATTGAATTTTTATGCCTTTCTCTTCATTGTTCTATTGTATGAATGTGCTTTCATGCTTCTTTTTCAAACCTCTAGACTTTCATCTTGACAAATCTTTCCTCTTCTTTTGGAACTTGTGACTAGGCCGCCTTTTCAGTTTTCAACCTTCTTTGTTCTTCTTTTTTCTCTTCTTTTGAAACCTATGACAAGGTCTCCTTTTCTTTTTCTCTTCTTTTGGCAATTGTGACTAGGCCGCCTCTTCAATTTTCGACCAATTGGACTTCTTTTGTTCTTTTTTATTCCTCTTTTTTGATAGCAAATGAATGAATGATTTTTTTATATATGACCGTGCTTGAAAAAGCTACCTACATACCTCTTTTAAAAGAAGGATCAGATCATCCGTAGTTCAAAATAATTTTTTTGTACCTTAATTTTTGCCTAGACTGCCCTTTCGGGTTTTCAATCTAGCAGGCTCTCTCACACTCGATTTTTTTTGTCTTTCGTTTTGCGTAAACCGCCCTTTCAGGTTTTCAATCTACCATTTTTTATTTATTTTTGGTTGCTTCATGCTTTTTGACTTGATGAGCTCTCATCTCTTTCCGTATGATGGAATCTCTTAGCTTTCAGCTTGATGAACTCTAGTCTTCTCACCTTGATGGAGTATTATCATCTGCATTCTCAAACGTGATCTCCATTGTTTCTTCTAATCTTGATGGACTCTGCTTTTCTTGATGTCTTCATTGAAGCTATGAGATTGTCCTCCATAGCATAAAATTTTAGTATGCACACTCGAACTCTCCCACCCTAGGTTTAGGTTGTTATGGGTTCATGAAAAAAAGGCTAACTGTTTAATAGCTCAAATGGGCAAGTAATGGATAATATTTGTAATGGGTGTTAAGGAATAATGTGGCTAAACCAAAGATGGCCTCCTATCCCTAGTAACGCTTGTTTATAGGCACAGTAACTCGAGCTCTTTTAGTAAATTCCTCTTGGAATAAAAATTATGAATGCTCCAATATTGTGACACAATTTTTTTTTTGAGATTTGGATTGAGTGTACATTGTTTGAGAATTTCTGATCGGTGGAATCTCTTTTTGTTGAGATTTTCTAAAAACTGGATTTTCTTTGATTGCCTTTTAGGACCTTTTCTTCTTATGTTCTAAGTGATTCAACAAAGATCCTTACATGAATCAGATGAAATTAATTCTCTCTTGGTGCACATTGATTGGTTGGCCCATTAAGCATTATGATTTTGCAAAAGCTTTATCAAAGGAATTCTCACGTAGTACTTGAGGAAAATAACATTTGAAAATTTTGACATCTCACACTCTTTTCAAGCGGACTGGGCTTTGATGAGAAGGTTATGATTTTTGAAAATCCACTAAAGGGCCTAATGCCCCTGGTGGGAAGATTTTTGTTTTTTTTTTTTTGTTTTTTTTTTTTGAAAGTTTCCCTTGATTTTATTTTATTATTTTTTCTTTCTGAAGAAAAGAATTTTTGTAATTTTTGAATGATTATCATGAACAAGTCCATTTTGATAGAAATTGTAGGCCTCAGGGAAACCATTTTCAATTGGGCTTTGAAGGGAGTCGGAAATGTCACTAATGCCCCTACTCGGTTACAAGATCACGTCACTAAGCATTGGACTAAGGCACATCATGGATCAAACAACGGCCAAACACATTCATGAGATGCAATGTATTTTATGGGATTGACCTAAAGATTAGTTCTATGGCTTCTTACATGAAGGTAAAAGGTAGGCTAATAGGTTCCCCAAAAGCTAGGACATTGTACCTCCCAACTTGTGACGTACGAATGCCACATTGGTCCAAACGGTAGAGTTTTTCCTTTACGAAATGCAAGAAAGATCAAGCGAGTCTTAGGCGATGGGGTGGTAGGTTCACCACTGGGTACACGAATCTAGGAGGACCGCGATCCATGGCTACAATTACCATGGTTTCCAAGCAACATACACAATTCATATACAATTCCAATCATGCAAATGATGTTGTGGCAAACAAATATGACATATTATTAAAAGCAATAAACAAACAAATGACATGGTTGGCCACCATAACCTAAACTGGAGTCTAGCCTTCAACATCCCCAGCGGAGTCGCCACTGTAAAATGTACTCCCCCCTAGATCGAGGGTTTTACATGGAGTCGCCACTTATTTAATTTAAAAGAAAAAATAAGAAAACCTTCAATAAAAAAAATACTTCTGTTGTATTAATGTATATGACAATTTACATCAAATTTTGTAACAAAAATTTACAATGCTTTTTTGTCCTAGATACAATCTAAGAAAAATAAATTATATTGCTTTATTTCCTAGTTACATTCTAAAAAAGTAAAATTGTATATATAAGAGCATAGTCTAGAACCTTTGATCTTGGTTCGGAGGCTAATTTACGAGATGGGAAGGGATTAAGCACCCATCTCGCCCGGTAAAACCGGTCTCCTAGGTTAAGGTGGCCAATGTTATGTCATGTCAAACAAATACAAAGAATATGTCATATAAACATGTAATTTGCAGGAATTGTAAACAAATATGTGTTAGGGGAATTTGATATAAAGAGAAACAAAATGTGAAACTTGTTAGATAACAATTTTAATGTGAAGAAAGAATGAAGGTAATGGCATGTTCATCCAAGAAATCAATATAAACAAAGAATTCCTAGCCTAGACATGTTCATCTAAGCATGTGAAGGAAAAACAAAGTTGTCATGTTATTTGTCATCAACATAATTGCAAAGAGAAACAAATAAAAATAAAACCTTTAAGCATATTTGATCATCCTAGCAATTATGAAAAGAAGTAAAGAAAAATCCCTTAGATATGTTTATCTAGAGAAAATCAAAATACTTTGACATGTTTGTTCAAGCATTTTTAAAAAAAGTAAAATAACTACCTAGACATGTTCATCTAAATATTCAAGAAAAATTTGTGTTTTAACCTAGAAGTGTTCATCTAAGCATTCAAGAGAAAATTGTGTATTACCTAGAAATGTTCATCTAAGCATATAAGAGAAAATCAATAAGACATATAGGCATGTTCATTTAAGCATAGCACAAAAGAAGTGAATAATGATTTGTAAGCATTTATTCTAGCATGTATAAAAAATTAAAGAACACAATTAACTACTTACCAGCATAAATTAAAAAGGGGAAGTGATCACTTAAAGGGCTAGGGAGAAAGCAAGAAAGTACTAAACTACAACCAAAGTAGGAACAATGGTTGCACAACAGCTTTTCTTTTTAGCTTTCTCACTAGCTCTCTAGAGGGAATTCGGGGTCCAGAAAATGGAAGAGGTCTTCTCTATTTATAGGGGAAGGGATGGCTTAGCTTTAAAGCTAAGTTCTTAGCTTTCTTCTGAAGCTAAGGGAGGAGATAACCTGTTTAAATGAGCTGGAACAGATTTGGTGTTGATCCTCATTTGAATTTTGAAAGGAAGTTGAAGATGATGCTGCACCTGCTTCGTATTTTGGCTCTAACTTTCTGTTCAAAATTCCAATTGATTCAAGATGGGTTTTTTTTGAAAGAAAATTGAATTATCTCCAACTTTTTCAGAAATAGAGAAAACCAAATTTCAACTTTTTCCAGGCCAAAAATGCGTTTCAAATTGCTGCTGAAAATAATACCGTTTTTTGAGCATTTTTGAATTTTTTCACAGTATGTATCTGTTTCTCTATCCAATTTATTTTTTCAAAAATCTTTCTTCTGAATCAAAGGGAATGGATATGTCTATTAGATAGGCTTGAACAAATTTGATGCTGATCCCCATTTGAAATTTTGAGAGAAAATTGAAAATAATGCTGACTTTGTGTTATCTTCTGCACCTGTTTCGTATTTTGGCCATAACTTGCTGCTCAAAATTCCAATTGATTCGGAATTGATGATTTTTGAAAGGAAATTCAATTATCTACAACTTTTATAGAAATAGAGAAAATCAAATTTCAACGTTTTCCAGGCCAAAAATGCAATTCAAGTTGCTGCTGAAGATAATGATGGTCTTGAGCATTTTTTGAATTTTTCCCATCTCCAAAAATTTTCAAAAGAGCAGATAAGATGCCCTAAAGGAAAACATTTATTTATTTATTTATTCTTCTTAAAAAAATGAAATAAAAATGAAATCCAATCAAAAATCATACTTAATTAATTTTAAATTAATTTTTGTGGGAATCAATCAAAATTAAGTGTTTAAGATAGGACGTGATCGGGCCCATCGTGTAGGTGAGTCATGATCATTGAAAATTGTTTGTATGATAACTTTTGATCAGGTGGTCCTATCAAAACCCATGACATACCATTATGATCGTTAGAGCATCAAGATTTGTTTTGTATCACAAATTTGAAGATCTACCAGTTGGTTAAATGCAAGTTGTAAAATTGGGTGTCTACAGCACTCCGTTTGCCACGTATGATTTTTCTGTTAGTGGGTTGATGGCAGGGACCAAAATGGACATGCTTTTTTTTTTTTTTTCAGGGTCTGAGGAGGCGTGAAATCAAGTTAGGGACCAAAATGTAGGGACCAAAAGTGCATTGGTCCCTACATTTCATTTCATGGACACAATTATTTACAAAGAACCATTGCTCCCAGTAGATTACTTCATTGGTCATCACCATCAGAGGGTTGTGATTCAAATGTAGAAATTCCTTGTTACTAGGGGTGTAGTCAGGATTTTTCACTTGAGGGGCCGAATCATTTATTTATAGGTTAGTCGTAACTCATAACTAAAAACTATATTTTATTATTGAAATATAACTATAACTTTGATGATAACGAGAGAAAAATATATATAATTATGAGGAAAACAAATTGGTGATAAGAGAAAAAGATCAAATTTTGTGAAAAAAATGATGATTGCGGTAATGATGATGAGAGAAATAAATAAATAAAATTTGAAGACTAAGAATGAAAAAGAAAAACACACCAATTTGAGCAATGCGCGTTGCATTTCACAATTGTAAACAATTTGTATTCTTAGAAAAAAATAAAAAGAAAGGCACCTAAAGGCTAGGGATCTATTTGGTTTTGGTCAAAGTGTGTTTTGTTTAGGTGTACACTTGAGAAACTAACTAAATATTGGAATTGTAAATGGCTAAATGCAGTCATTGCTAGATTTTATAGGGAAAAAAACATAAAAACTAATACTGGACTGACCTTTGTGAAATTTTTTAAGGAAAGCCATAAGTTTTCACTATCCAAAACCAAAGCAAAATAATAGTAAAAAATGAGCATGAACTGTGAAAATGATAAGTATCCATAGCTAATTGGAACTCTAAAACCAAGGACTATTTCTATCCAATATTTTAGAAAACTCCAATTTTTTACATGTAATGCAAGTAGGTGGACTAGTTTGTTATCTACTCTTAGCATAATATGATTTAAACTAAGTTAAGAGAAATCTTGCCTAAGTTAAGACCAATCCTCTTCCATTGATAGCATGAAGGCTTTGTAAAAAATTTTGGAAGGGCCAATTATTACATTTTGTAGGGGCCTAATTTATTTTTATACCTGTAGATACCGTATTTTGTCGGACCACAAATTTAGTTGGGAACCCAAGTTTTAAATCAAGGGTCTCGAGGGCTTATTTTGACGTGACATTAAACATATTAGAATTCTCTTCATTTTCATATCCAAAGACAAAAAAAATTAGGCTTGAGTTGATCGAATTGTTGTGAAAGCGAGAAATTTGCCAGTTGCAAGTTTGCCATTAAAATGTGCTTTATTTCTTAAATTGACAATTGTTTTCCCTTGAGATGTATTAAAGATCATATCTGACGTATTACTAGAGTTTTCAGGATTGCTCTAGTGAGTTGCAGTTAGGATAGTAACTAATCTTGGCACATACTCAGAATTACCATTTGACGTAGGAAGTTAGTAAGATTTATGAAGAAATGCTTGTCATTAGTTTTATTTGGGTCCAATAGTTTCACATTTATTTTAATTTGGTCCCGTGGCGTTTATCTCTTGATGAAATTATCTAACTATCCCCACACATTCCTTACCAAGGGAGGATAGAGCTCACCCATTGAGATATCCCTTGGAGACCTATGGGTAGAGAGAGAAATCTCTCTAGCCCTTTTTGATTCTCTCTCTTTTTCCTCCAAAAATCCTTGAGAAAGCATGGAGAAATAGAAGTGACAGAAATAGCCATGAATTTACACAACAATGAGCTTCTTCTCTCTCATTTTTCTAGGTTTTGCTTTAGTTTGAATCTAACTTGTTTATTGTTTTCTTTGTAGCTAAACCCTAAACCCCAACGGGGCATCCTTATGCACAAGACCAGAACAACAAAAACAACAACAACCAGCAACCATCGAAGTGGGGAGAACAAAAAGAAAGAGAAAAAGGAAGGAGTTACATCAACTTGTAAACCCGAAACCCTCTTCCTTTTCCCTGTTTCATTCCTTTCATAGCATCTTTTTGTCTCACACACACACATACACACCTATACTTTGTGGTTCTTATCTACAATATCTTGCTTTGCACATTTTGCATGCTCACAAAGCCTCACAAAACTGAGCATACAAACACATAAATCAAGCTCTTACTCTCCGTTTTTTCACACACACTTGTTTACGCGCCACCGCGTGTAGGTCCACGCGTTAACATGGTCACAGTTCTTGGTAGATCTATGAGACTCTTCACCTCCACACCCACTTTTTGTGGTCCACGCACCGTTCAAGGCGCTTTTAACTTGTAGATCGGAGAGAGGTTGTTGGGTTTGAGAGTAGAAGAGTCTTGGTGAGACCTTGGTTCGGGTTTAGAAGAGAGCTGGGTTTTAGTCATGGTTTTAGAGTGGGATGACATGTAGAGAGATTAAGAAGCCATCCTCGTGGTGGTGATGGCCGTTTGTCTCGGTGGAGCAAGGAAACTCTGCCATCTTTAGATCAGAGAGTTTTAAAGAGAAAGCTTGGGTTTAAATGGAAAGCTTAAACTTGTTAGAGGAGAATATAGGCTGAGATAGTATTTAAGATGCAAAACCATCGTCTGTGGTGTTGATGAGGATTGGAGATGGTGGAAGATTGAGCTTCGGCCATAAGAGATTCAGAGATT
Organism: Notholithocarpus densiflorus; assembly: GCA_030021035.2. Lineage (NCBI taxonomy): Eukaryota > Viridiplantae > Streptophyta > Magnoliopsida > Fagales > Fagaceae > Notholithocarpus > Notholithocarpus densiflorus. Next base: position 1,597,190 of record JARYZH020000019.1, on the reverse strand, counting down.
AGAGAGAGGCCTCGGGTTTAGAGTGAGAGATAAAGGGCTCGGTGAGATTTATTGTGGAGACTTAGGGTCAAACCATCGTCTGTGGTGGCGTTGATGTTCAAAGAGGGAGCTTGAGGGTTTGGCCATGGAGGTCCATTTGAGAGAGTAGAGGGTAGAGGCCAAAAGAAGGTTTTAGAGGAGCTAATAGAAACGGCTAGGGGTTAGGAAGGAAATAAAAGGTCTGGGGTTAGGCTTAGCTTGACCCCTTCGTTTGGACCCTACGAGGACTGAATCTTAAACTGTTTTGATATGGGCCTCAAGCCTAATCTGTGAGTGGTCTTAGGGCCATCTCACAAACCAATCCAGCAGTCCCTGGGCTCAATACAAGTTGGGTTTGGTTTGTTACACAACACTTAAGCTCAAGTTTTGCACCTTGGATTCAAGCCTATCACACATTTTGACACCCTTTCAGCCTATCTATTCAATAAAGGAGCCCATACATGTTTTCTTTTATTTAATGAAATGCCATCTTATTTTTCTGTGTACATACTCATATATTTTATTTTAATCCTTTTTCTCATATTCAAATCTTAATACCTATTTTCCCATATTTACATTTAAATCCCAAAATTTCCAAAAATCATGTGTTTGACCCCGGTTTTCCTAAAAATTGTACTTTGACCCCAAAATTCCCAAAAATACATTTTGTCCCTAAATCTTTCCAAAATTGCAATAAAGCCCTCCACCTTTTCAAAAATTACAAAGAGGCTCCCGAACCCTTTGGAAGTTGTTCGAAGTCATTCAAACAACTTCCAAGGACTTTTAATCACCTTTAAATCCACACTTTTTTCTTGTCTTCTTTTATGATGTTTGCTTTGCAACTTGTGTAATGTTCCTGCTTATAGCTTCACGCTTACCTTTGGATGATTTAATCATGTCCTATGCTTGAGTGCTTTATAGCTTTTAGTATATTTGTTTGTGCTCCTTACCTTGTTCATGTGTCTAGATCTACATGTTGGTTGCTATGCCATGTGCTTCTAAAGCCTTTATATCTCTTGTTATCTCTTTTTTCTTGTGTTTTGGCCCTTTTGGTAGGGTGTAGATCTAGATCTTGTGGTCTAGGCCTACATCCATACAGCTAGGCCTATATCAAAGGGTTTGGATAATTTCCTTTATGCATGTCTTTGTTTGCTTGCTTTCTTCTATGCTTTATCTCCCTGTTTGTCTATCTAGATCTAGGCTTTGCCATGCTTTGTGCCCTCTATGGGCTTGTGCTTGTCGGTCTTTGGGGCCACTTGCTTGTGTAGTTACATCCATCCTGCCTAGGGCTTATTTGGATGTAACCACTTGTGAGATGCATCCTCGTGATGTCGGTTTGCTCGATGCACACCTTTTCTCCACCCTGTGTGATGTTGCTTGCCATGCTTGCTTTGTGCCACCCGTTTGGCTTTCTTTGCTTCTATGCTTTCTTTTTGCCTGCTTGCCTACATGTTCATGCATGAGTCTTTGCTTGCTTATGTCATCCATACTCCAATCCAATGGAACTATGGACACTCGATCCAAACCTACATTTGTTCTCATAGGACACCCTCTTTTGTTTGATAACATGCTTGTTTGTCCTTTAATATGCTTAGCATGCTTTGTTTGCCCCCGTTTGACTCTCTTTGTTAGTGTGTTCTTTGCATGCTCCCCTTATTTCCCTTGTTTCTTCCTTTGCTTGTCTACTGGCTTGTTTCTTTTGTCTTTGCATGTACATGCATGGAGCATGGACATTTGGAGTAAGGTGCAACCTCCTAGGCGCAAGCAAAAAGGGAAAGGATGCAAGCAAGAAGAGGCGAGTCCACAAAGGGCAATGTTTAGAAGATTAGGGGGCCTAGCCCCTTTTGAGTGGTTTTCTCTTTCTCCTTTTCTTTAAGCCTCTTCTCTAGAGCATGTGATTGGATTCCCCCTCTCCTTGTACCCTTTCCTTTTCCTGCTCTTTTCTTGGGCCGCGTTCCATAGGTATGGCAATGTCTGTTTTACTTTCCTGCTCTGTGTGATAGCATTGTGCATTATGTATGTATGTGTGTATATATATATATATATGTGTGCGTGCATGTGTGTGCGTGATTATGCACTTTGTATGATGAACACTCATGGTTACGTGAGTGACGCTCTCTGGCCATAAGTGCTCTTGACCTTGTGGCATGAGTATGTGCTCAAGGCTATTGCTGTAGGTGCATATTTGTGTCATACTGTGTACATAGTCACCGTGGTGTGATTGTCCCGATCCATGTCACCAACTGACATCAGTTTCCCTGTGTATGCGTCATATATTAACGTGTTTAAATGCTTTGAGGGGGCTCTAACTCCTCCTAGCACGAGCACATTGGCACACGCCGTATACACAGGCACAAAATCCTGCCGGTGCACCATAACGCACCAAATGCGAAACTCTGCCGGATTTTCGCAGTGAAAATTGGGCATCCCCATTGCCGTATTCTCACGTCCAAAGCTTGGTGAGAATAGTTTTTTTTGTGCTATGACGCATCTAAGGCGAAGCACTGCCAAATTTCCACCATGAAAATAAGGCGAAATGCTGCCGGATTTTCGCTGTGGAAATTTGGCAACAATTCCAAACACACTTGGAAAACATTGATTTAGACCACATCCATTCCGAAGCAAACTGTTAGGACATATGTGTTTCACATGTTAAGAACATATGTCATGATTTTATGTAATTGGCTAATCCTTTGACAAAACGCACTTTACTTGTATTTGGATAGATCTAGGATGTGTTTAATACTTCAAGAAACATGTTGTTCAAGTCTAGTATTAAAGCCATGAAGATTGGACCAACAAACAAGTGAAGAAAAGTTGTTCATTAAAGTTGGACAGATAGCTCGACACCTGTGGACAGATAGCTCGATAGCTGCTCAACAATTCTCGACAGCTAGGCTATCTATCGAGCTCTTCAGTTGAGAGATATCGCAATCTCAACACCTCTCGATAGCTGCTGGATCGATCGAGAAAGCTCCTGTCTCCTTGACAACTCCTCGATAGCTGTATCTGTTGAAATTTAAAGCTCGACACCTCCTCGACACCTCCCGATCGATCGAGGTTACGGGAATTCAAATTTCCAGATCTGATTTTTAGCCCATGCTGACATGTATGTGTAGGGTTTCTTTTCTCACAACCCTAGACCTATATAAGGCTTATTTTAGAGGCCGTCACATAAGAGAATACAAGGAGAACATATACAAAAGGTGACTGATGCCTTATTCTCTCCGAAAGAAGCTACTGCGTCTTTGCGCCTTAGGGTTTTGTAACCAAGTGCTTCTTGATCTTCATTGTTGATGAAGTGAAGAACTTTGCAGCCAACATCTTCTTCTAGTTGGTGATTGAATTTGCGTACTGGGATCCGCGCAATTGGTTAATCACGTACTGGGATTCGTGCATCATCAAAAGGGTGGCGTTCATATATTGAAGAGTTCAGAGGTTCTGAAGCGGTAGAAGGTTTCTGCTGTGAGTTCATCTACGGGGATTGTAAAGTCTAGGGACAAAGGTTTTGTACTAGATTTGAAACTTTTCTTTTCTATAGTGAATTGCTTTTCGGGAAGGTTTCCCTACAGGTTTTTTACTGTGAAACTAGTTTGTTTCATTGGTTTTCCTAGGTCATCATATCTTGTCTTATTTATTTTTTCCGCTGCATGATTTTGACATGATATTGATGTTTATTTGTTTTAACAAGATTTATTCATAATTAATCTAATTAACAACTTGGGTTTAAAACTTGTTAATTCTATCAACCAGGGTCTAAATTTCCCAACACAAACCTCAAAGCCCAATACGATTAAAGCCCCAAAAGCTAATGCCAATAGCTCGTTTTCAATTGCCAATGTCCGAAAATTGTGATTTTACCAAAACAAAGGATTGTCTATGGACAAGCGTTGTGGGGTGCCTAACACCTTCCCCACACGTAACCAGACTTCCAAACTCAAGAATCAAGATTTTTTACCCATCCAAATTAGATTAGGAAAAATGACATTTTTCCTAGCCTAGGATCGGTAATAAAATCAAATATAATTAAGTGACCAATCACACCTTAGAAAAACCCAATGATTGGTGGAGACTTCACTTACCTTTAGTAATTTCCTTAAAATTGACTCAGCTTCCAGTCACACACCCGAGGTATGACACACCTCCATATCCATATTTTCTTGCACCGAGAGAAAGGCGATCGAGCGTCGCCAGGATGGGTGATCAAGCAGCCGTGAGGCGTTGACAGACTGGCGACTCCATTAAGGATACTTAGAGAGTTTAGCCTTTAGGGCTTTTGATAAGATCCTAATCTTTTGACATTAGCTTTCAAAAACATTGAAATTGGCATTAGCCTCCAGGGCTTTCCTTTTGAAAACTGCTTTTACTATATCCTAGTAAACTATTTTCAAAACTCAAAAAAAATTTCCAAATTTTTTTTTTTAAATGGTTTTCCAAAAACCGGATTTGAGGTATTTTCATATATGTGAGGCTTTACTGCTTTCCTAAAGCATGCTTTATAGCTTTCCTTCACATATGCAAACCTAGGGTAGTAAGATTTAATTTCTTCTACACTTTTATCTATGAATACATCTGTTGTGTTTGGAAAGTCTTTCCTCTTTCATTTCAAAATGCATGATATCACCCCTCATTTTGAGTCGAACCCGGGCTTAGCGCTTTAAATTTACCACCAGATGCGCAAACCATAGATAGTTACTAGGAGCCGATTTGTAGGCACTTCTGGGTCCATGGGTGGATAGGAGTAGCTAAAAAGGCCCCCCTTGATCTGCTCTATCCCATAACTATTATGAAGGGAAGGATTAGATGATCGAGGTTCCCCCCTAAGAATAGGACCAACTTACTGATTAAGCCGTGTCTCATATAGTTGGCCTAGACTAAGTCAAAACTCGTGAGGACTAGGAAGAGCCAAACCCGAGTGAACATCCCAGCCTAGGGTGGGATATCCTTTATAGGATTTCTTTCAAAATGAGTCAAGGGGAAATTGTCCAATTTCCTTTTGTAGGTTTTCCCTTTTGCTTGCATCAAAGAGTTGTGCTCTACTTCAGGTTCTATCCATCCTGTTTACACAGCATCTGTGATTAATCCCTAGGGAAAAGCAACCCTGTTGCTTATACATTAGATCATACCCAATCCCTAAGGGTTTCCAACCCTACAAGGGCATGCATGCATACACTAATGGCTCTTTCATGTAAATGTGTACAGATAAAATTTGTGGCAAGTAGCCGGAACTCTGCACTAGGAGGACATTGCCAAAGTTTAAGATCTTCTCTGAGAAGGCAAAGCCGTTTAGAATAAAGCCTCTTCATTGTAAATTTGAATTTCCTTGTATTGTAAAAGGCCCACTGTTGGAGCCATTGTCTAGAGTCCATAATTTTGGGGGCATTGTAAAAAGCCAAAGTTTTGTAAAAGCATTGCTTTCCATGTAATCAAAAGAGAAGGGTCCATCTCGCAAATTCAAGCATGATATAAAAGTTCTGGTTACTTGCCAAGCTTGTGCATTAATGCTGCATGACTATAGAGACTCGCCATGATAAAAACCCGCTCAAGGGTGTAAAAGCCAAATTTCTGAAAATGATAGGAGCATGTCCTTAAGCATTTCGTTTGCAAGGGAACAATTCTCAAATGAAGGTATGATATTTGCCTGTTTGCATAACATTGAGAAACCCTAGGAGAGACGATCCAAAAACCGCTCGTGCATTAGTGTCCACCTGAGCCCTAAGGGTCCCCGAGCCATCAAGGGCATCATGAATTTTTTGATATATTTTGCCTAATTGCACAAATAAAAATTGGGTGACAAGCAACCGAATCTTTCCATAAAGATATGCAAAAGGCCAAGTTTTTCTTCAAAAATTGCCAAAGGGATCACGCTTTGTTTTCCCTGTATTGAAGGCCTTTGTATCAAATTTGATTTCCTGATCCAAGGATCATTATGAATATTGTATCAGAAAGAGAGCTTTGTATTTGCTTTAATCGTTGCAAAAACCTTTGCTATACAAATTGTGCCAATTTTTTCCTAAAAAGGACAAGGTGTTATGCCTTAAAATTTTCATTGTGAAAAAGGGGTTTGTCCCAAGATTTTTCAAAACCTATGCAAATGTTTAGCTACTTACCACAAAGAGGTTATATTAAAATCTGCATCACTTTAGAAACTCATTCAACGACAAGAAGTCCAAATCATGGAACTTCTCCCCCTTAATTGCAAAATGAAATAAGGGCATGCTTAAAGCATTTGGACATAAAACTAACATATACTTTGGTTTTTTTGTTTCCATAATGGAAATATCTCAATTGTAATTCTGACTCCTTACTATCCCATTCTTTGTGGGAAGTTCAAAATCCTTGAATCTCCAAGCTTGTACAAAAGGATATGTGGCAGGAATGAAGAGTGAATCGAATGCTGAACGGAAGCAATGGACCATTTTAGTCAAAAGCCAACATTCTTTGGGGGATTACAAAATGGGAACTAGTTTCTGTCATCTAGTTGCAAACCGAAGTCTAGGTTCATGTATGGGCTCTTGAAGACAATTTGGTCAAACCCACTGCTACATGGCATTTAAAACTAGAAAGGAATGAGCATGTATTGCTATTGAATGCCCGTACCATCATTGTCTCGACATTATGGTAGCTCCTTGACATTCCAGTTGATAGAAAATGGAAGAAGAGAATGGGAAAACCTTCAAAGGAAGTACTCAAAGATGAAAAAGAGAAAAGGGCACCCGAGTGCATTCTCTGAAACTTGAAAATAAGATGATTAAGACATTCCCAAAAATGTCTAAGGCTTCGGTCTACAGGAAGATCAGCAGGACCTAGGTCCATGGCTTTTGCTGGTCTCATAACCCTAAGGGAATGAGCCAAAGATGGTCTAAAGAACAAGAAGCTTCCAGAGATGTTCTCCTTTATGTCACACATCAGATGATAGACTGAAAAGACTAGTGCTTCCAAGAAGACCCTTGATTGGTCTTTTGCAATCCAAGCCAATTGATTCATACGATCAAGATTGATGTTAGCAAAGGCTTTGGAGTTAATTCTTCTAAAATGGCCATCAACGACAAAAACTCTTAAGGGTGCCCAACCCTCCCACTGCTTGTCAAGATGATTTCATTGAAGAACAGACTTTCAAAATCAGCCCTTTGGGCATGCACACCATCATTCACAAAGGCTCAACCAAGAGGTCACATCTAACCTAAGGTGGTAGAAGATAGATGAGTCAGTACTATTTCGAGAAAAACTGTGGAACTTCCCTGACATCACTTCCATGTGTGGAAATTAAGACCCGATGGTGGGCTCCCGAGATCAAGCCGATATGTAGCCAATCTTTGCTTATAGTGCTTCTTAAGGGACCCTAACTTCACTCCCAAGATCTAGTTCATGTTGTCAACCAGTTGCATGAAATTTTCAAGAAAACCCTGAGAATAGGAAGGATGTTATAGCTCGGCCCAGTCTAAAGAACTTTTTGGGATGAAGATTTCCTTTAGAGGACATGTATTTCCAGTGCTAGGCTCAGAAAGACCAAGCAATCATGGTTCATCTTAGCTTAAGAATCTTCAAGAGGCCGTCTAGACAGTCAAAGAACCGAAAAATGCCATACTGGGGCAGAATTTTTCTCAATTCTTCTCCCGTGTAAAAAAGGGATGAAGCTAATGGTCGCAAGAGCACTATGAATTCCTATGCAAATCTCAAGTAGGGTCACCTCCGCAAGACTAATGGGTCATCCAGAAATTCACCTCAGTTGAGCTCATGACAGAAATTGGTGGAACCATTTCTGAATACACGAGCCATCAGCAGCTCATTCAAGAACTCACTCCAAGGAGTTAAAGATTGCAATAAACCTACTTTGGGTTACCTTGTGGATGCAACATCTCGATCAATCAGCATGAGACACCTATGTTGAACATGAGAATGGATAACTAAAAGGATGCATGAGGCCACTCTATTAGAGAAGGGCCTAGGTATTTCCAACATTGTCTGATCCATTCAGGGCCAAGATTCCTTACTAACCTCGGTTATTTTGAATTCCCTTTTCAAGAACTGGCTTCAGCTTATCAAATATCAATTAAGAGAAGCACAACTTGAGTTGTCTACTCCAATAATGTTGACTAATTTCCTTCAGGGAAGCCACCAAGGGTCCCAGATTCCCTATCTCAAACATGAGCAGCAGCCAATTCTATTGAGGCATTAAAAGAGCGATTGGTGAAATCAGTGATCCAAAAGACGTCCATATGGACCAGAAGAAGGACGAGCCTATAGGTGCACCCAATATGATACTGGGGCAGATTTTAATTGGTTTCATTCCTATATGACCACTAAAAATCCATTGTGCAACCCCCACATTATCCATGAGGGTTATCTACTGCAAGGCTAGGAGAGGAATTTAGCCAAAAGTTTGGGTCGATTCTTACGGCTTGCAAACTCTTCTGTCAAGGCATCTCGAATGGGTGAAAATAACCCAAAATCTCTCAAGTAAGATCGACCAACTCGAACTTGGTTTTCTTCAGCTTAACTTAGTAGGTTTTTCCTTCGGGTTTCCCTTGGAAAATCTTCTTTCACCCTTGGGTAGATTAGGTGTTTCCTTCTGGTATTCCCCAAACAAAATCTCCTTTCGCCTTTGGGTAGTCTAGGTGGTTCCTTCGAGTTTCCCTCAAAAAATCTTTTTTCCCCTTCGGGTAGACTAAGTGGTTCCTTCGGGCTTCTCCAAACAAAATCTTCTTTTCCTTCGGGTTGTCCTCAAACTTCTTTTCACCCTCAGCAGTTTAGGCGGTTCCTCCAGGTCTTTCTAAACAAAATCCTCTCTTTCTCCAAGTATCTAGGGATGTCTATAGGTTTCTTGATATGTGAATCCTTACACCCTTCAGTTAAAAATCTCACCAAGTTGTGAAAGCGATTAAAAAACCATGGAAAACGCCACACTAGGGCAGCTTTTTTCGCACGGTCTCTCCCCCTCAAATGGACTTCTGGACAATAGTCTCAACATCATCTTGAGCTTTAGCAAGAGCCATAGTCGCAATTTCTTAGCAAGATCATCAAATGATCCTGCAAACTACTTAAAGCATTCCCTCGAAGTTTGATTTCCACATTAATAATGGAAAAAGGTACATTCAGGGAGAAATGCAAAATGTCTCTGATTTTATCGAATCTTTTCGTGACCTAAGTCTTTGTCTAACTTCATCCATTTCCTTTTCAGGAACGTTCCCAACAGTATTAGGACCACCTCAGTCATGGTGATGCATTAAAAAATTCTCGGATACATGTGAAATCAACTTTGGCTAGTTCTGTGATACAATGTCAGGACTTGCTCATGATGAATGCCAACAAATTTGGTTGTGAATGAGGGTCAAAATACTTCCAACTTTATCAGGTTTGGCATAGCCTTGATATGTCACTAACTCCACTTAATTCCATTTCCTTTTCAAGAACATGCTTTAATCAAGCCAATAAGACGTCACTTGCATCTCATGAATAGTGACAACAAAACATCTAAACATTTGTGATAATACGATCAAAGAGCCACTTGCTTACTCAATATCTGGGTGACAGTGCCCCATCAAAATATCAGGGAATTGCATTAGCATCCATTCTTGTCATTCTTATATTGTCTTCTTAGGCCCCTAATGTGGCATGTTTCCTTAACAGGTCATTTCAACAATTGACGTAAAAATGAAGTTTGTTATCTATGCTTCACAAGAACCTTCACCATCGATCAGAAAATCTTATGCCAAGCATGGAATCAATCATCTAAGACCTCTTTGCGAGGTGGAGACCTCCATCCCTTAAATGGATTTTTACAAGAACTCCTGAATATTGGGAATGCCGTCCATCGAAAACAATGGAACCCAATTTTGGCATTGCCACCTCATCTTAGACACTATCCCAACAAAACCTTCTCTCATCTCGGTTGGCTTTAGGCTTGTTGCAATTTTTTCCATTTTCAAAAAGGATTTTCCAAAATAAAATCAAAGCATAAGGGTTCAAATCAAAACATCAAATCATGAAAATCTGTGTTTTGAAATGCATGCATCTTCTAAGAGTGGTAAGTCAATGCCAAAACCTCCTTTGGTGGGGAAAGAGTTGTTTGAGTGAAGTGGTTATCCCTTACCAGGGATGAAGGGCATGTGATTCCCAAACACTCACATCATGATATCCCATCTCAACAACCTTGCATTCATGAAATATTCACCACTTTTACAAAGTGTCATATTCAATTCTCATATTGACAATCACCCTTCGGGAAGGTCCTACCCAAAATCGATGCGGACCCTAAATCATTGAATGACCATATGTTCAATTTTCATTGACCAACTAATTGGATTTGAAATGATGGAGGCATTTGTTTCAACTATCCAAACAGTTATATTGCTTGATAACCCCTTTTGAGCCAGAAAGAAATTTGTTTTTTTCAAAAATTACCCAAATTTATAATTTGGCACTTAAGCTCCTTAGGCTAAGAGGTAAGTGCTCAGGATGACGGAGAAAGGCATTCATTTCACTACCGTCCCGCTTGCGGAAAAATATCCCTTGCTAGCCCAGTTGAACTTGTTGAATTCTTTTCTTGTTTAACCCAGTCAAGGATTACCCCCCACACTAGGGCAAGTTAGATGGTTACAAGAATCTCATGCTAGGTGACCTCCAAGATTTGATTCTATCAAATGAGTCCCTAATTGAAAAAAAAAAAAAAAAAAAAAAAGCTCAAATCAATCAAATGACAAAGTCATGGGCCAATCAAGTCAAATGAAGCCCCTAGTAAAGGAGGGCAAAAGAAAAAATTCAGCCCAAAATAGTCAAGAGACATGGGCCAAAGAAAATCAAATGAAAGCCCAAAAAGCTGAAAATGGGCAAAGTTCAAAAGATGGACTCAAATTGAAGATATAGCCAAGCATTAGAAGCAATCAAAAAAAATTTCGATGAAGTGTAATCCTTGACTTTAGGAAACCCTCCAAAGAATTTCATAACCAAAAATATCCTCTCGTAAGCCTAGGAAAGCCATATCCTTACATTACGGTCCTAAGAAAGTCCTTCCTGATTGAAAGCAACTACTTAGTCTATGGAGCTAGTGCTAAATAATCACCCACATGTGAAAGTTTTGAGTCTAAGATCCTTTATTTTAAGCACCCAATTAACCCCAAAGCCACGTTATGACCTAACGAAAGACCTCTCTAATCATTGAAGATCGGTTGGTTGTGGGACTTTGAACATTTGGTCAATCATTGATGACAGAAAATCATTTGCATATGCCAAGGTGTCATGCCTCAAAAAGGGTAGGGTTCTCTCCCAACCCTTGCTTCAAACCCAAAGAGTTCAAAAAGTCAAACACATCATCCAAGTTCTCCCTATATAAGCTTAAAAAGGGACACCTATGCATTTGATAAGCATAAACACTTTGCTAAAAAAATCCTTGCTTGCGAGCATGTTCCCTTATTCAGAGTAAATGGTAGCCATCGAGCACATACACTTATAAACCACATAGGAAACATGGCCTTATCGACCTTCTCTTGTGGTACATGCATTCAACCAGATTTTCGTGATCATGAATGAATTACCAAAATTTTTGAACCTGGTTTTTAGAACCAATTGAAACAGAAGGGAAAAATGATGACCCTCAAAGATTTCAAATGATAAGGATTTCAAATCCTTCAAACCTTTTAAGTTCAGAAAATCCTTAAGGGTTATTCATTTCTTCCCAAGGGATTTCCAAAAAATTGGGGTTTTAAGATTGCAACAGCTTATGCAAGCCTCTCTCAATCATTAACAAGCGTCTTCAAAAAACCTTAACCCAAAAGATTCAATTGCTCAACCTTAGGTTTTAAATACCATTTGAGTATCATTGCCTTAAACACTTTTTGAGCCTCTCAAACTCATCCTAGCAGTGGATTCCCAAGTCATTACTCCAAACATGACCCTCAATGCGCAGACATTGGCCCCGGTCTTAATCCTGATACTGAGGCAATTTTATTTCGAATATTTTCAAACTGTGGACAATATTCCCTTTCTCCAGTGCAATACAAGATATGCACTAGGAGAAGGAGAAATCTCTCCTTGTGAGAGCCTAAATAGGTTCCCAACATGCACGATTCATCAAGACCACACAAAACTCAACATCCAGGAGATTCTTGTGTAGCTATGACCAAGAGTGTCAACATTTCCAAGAGGGGATCTTCCCAAACTTTAAATCTAGAATTCAACAAATTGAGGAATCCAAAGAGCCTGCAATGGGGTGATCCTTTAGTTCTTTCAACCCTACTGCATCAAAGCCCAAATCTCTAACAGCCTCACTAAGTCTACTATATGCATGTCAAAGCCGGACAAGCTCCCTCTCTAAAATGGGACTCAAGGTAGAACTCTATCTCTCTATATCAAGTAGAGCCTGCAAGGTGCCAACCTCAGCAGTAGCAACCCCTAATGCCTCCTCCTTCTCGGCTACCTCAGCTTGGAGACGACGAAATGCCAACTGTGGCTCACTGGGCTCATCAGTCGACCCATACTCCAAGCTCAAATTGGAATGGATGAAGGATCTAGCCTACACTAGCCTCAATGCTAAATCATCAGCTCTGTGGCACGCCTCAGCACAACTAAGCTCCACTGTGGTTCTCTCCTCATCCCTCGTCTGGCCCTCACAGTGGTGCACGATCAGTTCAGCAGTAAACCGGTCCATCAAGAGATTTGTTGCATGAACTGAGGCCGCACAATACCTACACTGGGTAGTTTATTTTTGCGCGTCTCGTCCGTCATCTCGGAATATCTTGAACCTCATTTTCAAAGCCTAGTTCACCCGGTTTAGGGGTTGGTTCAGCCCCCGTCGCGAGGACGAATAGCGGGGTACTGTCGAGGCCATTCCCAATCACTAAAACAATCCATCTAGCATGGTATGAAGGTAGCAGAAGTTGTTTCCCTTATGTAATTCCTCAAAAGAACCTTTCTCGAAGGACTGGCGAGTTTAGTGGATAATCGAGGCAATCAACGCATTCCGCTACATGGTGAGTCCAAAAATCCTGCTTGGGAAATCCATGATCATTATCAGGGTTGTTGAGGAACCCATTGTGGTATAATCGTCCAGTGCGAGCTCAAACCCGTGTCAAGCTGGTTCGTCGATCCAGAACCGCGCAAAAGCCTATGCTAGGGCAGTTTATTTTGCACGATTCAGTCCATTTTCTGCTAATCAATATGCTTAAGAATGGGTCCATCCTGCTAGGAACTTTTCCTCTCCTATTGAGAACTGCATAAAACCTACACTAGGGCAGTTTTATTTTATGCAGTTTCTCCCTTTTCCATCTCCCTCAGCAGATCGATCACTATCAAATTGAATCAGTAAACCCATGAGAATACGGTGCAATGTAAGCGAACATGAAATATAAGTCGGCGCAAGAATGTCGTTTATGCTGAAAATGCAACAGTGAGTGACTAAGAACAGTGGTACCACAAGCTCATCAACGCTAAGTGCTACTGGAGTCATACATCCAAGCCTACCAAGAGGCAATATCATACATCTAAGGCCTACCAAGAGTCAATGTTCAATCATACATCAGGAGCCTACCAAAAGGCGATATCTAGAATCATACATCGAGAGCCTACTAAGAGGCGATATCTAGAATCATACATCGGGAGCCTACTAAGAGGCGATATCTAGAATCATACATCCAAGCCTACCAAGAGGCAATGTCATACATCTAAGGCCTACCAAGAGGCAATATTCAATCATACATCGGAAGCCTACCAAGAGGCGACATCTAGAATCATACATTGGGAGCCTACCAAGAGGCGATATCTAGAATCATACACCCAAGCCTACCAAGAGTGTCAACATTTCAAAGAGGGGATCTTTCCTAAAGCATTGAATCCAGAATTTAGCGAATCAAGGAACCTAAAGAGCCCACAATAGGGTAATCCTTCATTTCTTTTATGCCTTGGTTAGTGTCTTAATAATCTAGCACAACCAACAAACTCCTGACCTTCAGGTAGTCTTTAAACAGATTTCTTCCGATGAAATCCTTCACCTTTAGGTAGTCTTCGAACGCGTTTCTCTTGTTGAAACACATTCACCTTCGGGTAGTCTTTGGACTCGTTTCTCTTGTTGAAACACATTCACCTTTAGGTAGTCTTCAGACGCGTTTCTTTCGTTGAAACACCTTTCACCTTCGGGTAGTCTTCGGACTTGTTTCTCTTGCTGAAACACATTCAAGTTTAATTAGCCCCCAGAGGGTCTCTTTTAAACACCTTTCACCTTCGGGTAGTCTTCGGACCAATTTCTCTTGTTGAAACACATTTAGCTAAAAGTAGCCCCAGAGGGTCTCTCTCAAGCACTTTCACCTTCATATAGTCTTCAGACCAGTTTCTCTCATTGAAACACATTCAGCTCTAATTTTCCCCCAGATGGTCTCTTTTAAACACCTTTCTCCTCTAGGTAGTCCTCGAATTGGTTTCTCTCATTGAAACACATTTAGCTCTAATTAACCCCTAGAGGGTCTTTTTCAAAAAACTTTCACTCCCTTAGCTTTAAGTAGCCTCCAGAAAGCCTCTTTCAAACACTTTTCACCTTTGGGTAGTCTTTAGACGCATTTCTCTCGATGAAATACATTCAGCTTTAAGTAGCCCCCAAAGGGTCTCTTTCAAAAACTTTCACCTTTGGGTAGTCTTCAGACGCGTTTCTCTCAATGAAACCTTCTCCACACTTCCACAGCATAGGAGTCTTTTATGGTACTCGATGTAGCCAACCAGCTCGGTACAACCTTCCACACTTCCATAGTGTAGGAACTTCTCCACGCTTCCATGGCGTAGGAATCTTTTATGGTACTTGATGTAGCCAACCAGCTTGGTACAACCTTCCACGCTTCCACAGCGTAGGAATCTCTTATGGTACTCGATGCACAACAATCAGCTCAATACAACCCCCCTCACTTCCACGATGTAGGACATTTTCCAAACTTCCATGGTGTAGGAACACCTTCATCAAAATGTCATGTTTTTCAAAATGCATCTCAGCAGGATTCAAATTTGGCAGTGGTCGTCTAATCCTATCCATCATTTCGAGGTTCAAATTCGGCAGTGGTCGTCTAATCTCAGCAGGATTCAAATTCGGCAGCGGTCGTCTAATCCTACGTTTTCAAAACTAATCCTATTTCAAATTTGCATCGTCATCATGATTTCAATCTCTCAAAATTTTCGTCTATCATGCATAGTTTTTCATGTCTACTTAGTTTTCATATATTTTCGTGTGTTTTTATAACATCCAACATATGCATGTTCATCTATGTTTCCTAAAAAAACAACAACAAAAAAAAAAAACAAAACAAAAAATGCCATATCATCCGTGACTTTGTCCATGAGGTGTTGCAGGTTTGAAAAAAATTGTGAAAGGCGAAGAGGAAGCTAATGGGTAAAGCTCAAAGCTAACCTGCCATTTGGAAATCTATTAGTATATGCCCAGAGATCCTAAGGCAAGTAAATGAGGTAATCGAGCATAGATCCATTTGAAGATTCTTTCAAAACTTGCCTGATTTTTTTATGAGAATTGGAATGAGATGATGACAAAATACAGCATCTTTATTCTTTATCCAACACCTCTCATTGCAATCGAGGTATTAGATAAAGAAGGGGCAACTGTAAATACCTTATTTTGTCCAACCTCAAATTCAGTTAGGAACCCGAGTTTTAAATCAAGGGTCTAGGGGGCTTATTTTGACGTGACATTAAACATATTAGAATTCTCTTCATTTTCATATCCAAAGACAAGAAAAATCAAGCTTGAGCTGATCGAATTGTTATGAAAGCAAGAAATTTACCAGTTGCGGGTTTGCCATTAAAATGTGCTTTATTTCTTAAATTGACAACTGTTTTCCCTTCAGATGCATTAAAGATCATATCGAACGTCTTACTAGAGTTTGTAGGATTCCTCTGGTGAGCTGCAATTGGGATAGTACCTAATCTTAGCACATACTCATAATTACCATTTGACGTAGGAAGTTAATAAGATTTATCAAGAAATGGTTGTCACTAATTTTATTTGGGTCTGACAGTTTCACATTTATTTAATTTGGTCCCATGACGTTTATCTCTTGATGAAATTATCTAACTATCCTAATATTTTATTGAGTGTGTTTAAGGCCCGTTGATTGTTGGTGAGTATAAAAAATGAATGGTGGATTGATGAGAAATGGCTTGTATTTGGTTCTAAAGTATTCCCTCAAGTAGCCAATTTTGGACATATTTGCTGCCAGCTCATGCTTAGCCAACTCACAATTCATGACATCACATTATTCTTGCTTCAGTCCCACGCATGACTCACATATACACTCCCACACATTCCTTACCAAGAGAGGACAGAGCTCACTCATTGAGATATCCCTTGGAGACCCACGGGTAGAGAGAGAAACCTCTTTAGCCTCCTGATTCTCTCTCTTTTTCCTCCAAAAATCCTAGAGAAAGCATGGAGAAATAGAAGTGACAGAAGTAGCCAAGAATTTACACAATCATGAGCTTCTTCTCTCTCATTTCTTTACTCATTTTTCTGGGTTTTGCATTAGTTTGAATCTAACTTGTTTATTGTTTTCTTTGTAGCCAAACCCTAAACCCCAACGGGGCATCCTTATGCACAAGATCAAAACCACAAAAATAACAACAACCAATAAGCATCAAAGCATAGAAAACAAAAAGAAAGAGAAAAACGAAGGAGTTACATCAACTGGTAAACCCTAAACCCTCTTCCTTTTCCATGTTTCATTCCTTTCATAGCATCTCTTTGTCTCACACACATACATACACACCTATACTTTGTGGTTTTTATCTACAATATCTTGCTTTGTACACTTTGCATGCTCACAAAGCCTCACAACACTAAGCACACAAACACATAAATCAAGCTCTTACTCTCTGTTTTTGCACACACACTTGTTCACACGCCACCGCGTGTAGGTCCACGCATTACCATGGTCACGATTCTTGGTAGATCCGTGAGACTCTTCTCCTCCATACCCACTTTTTGTGGTTCACGCACCATTCAAGGTGCTATTAGCTTGTAGATCAGAAAGTGGTTGTTAGGTTTAAAAGTAGAGAAGTCTTGGTGAGACCTTGGTTCGGTTTAGAAGAGAGCTAGGTTTTAGTCATGATTTCAGAATGGGATGACCTGTAGAGAGATTAAGAAGCCACCCTTGTGGTGGTGATGGCCGTTTGTCTCGGAGAGCAAGGAAGCTCTACCATCTTTAGATTGGAGAGTTTTAGAAAGAGAGCTTGGGTTTAGATGGAAAGCTCAAGCTTGTTAGAGAAGTATCTAGGTCGAGATAGTATTTGAGATGTGAAACCACCGTTTGTGGTGGTGATGAGGATCGGAGATGGTGGAAGCTTGAGCTTCGACCATGAGAGATTAAGAGATAAGAGAGAGAGCTTGGGTTCAAAGTGAGAGATAGAGGCCTCAGTGAGATTTATTGTGGAGACTTAGGGTTGGACCACCGTCTGTGGTTGCGTTGTTGTTCAGAGAAGGAGCTTGAGAGTTTGGCCATGGAGGTCCATTTGAGAGAGCAGAGGGTAGAGGCTGAAAGAAGGTTGGACCCTACCAAGTCCAAATCTTGGACTGTTTTGATATGGGCCTTAGGCCCAATCCATGAGTGGCCTTAGGACCATCTTACAAACCAATTCAGCAAACCCTGGGCTCAATACGAGTTGGGTTTGGTTTGTTACACAACACTTAAGCTCAAGTTTTGCACCTTGGATTCAAGCCCATCTCATATTTTGACACCCTTTCAGCCCATCTTTTCAATAAAAATGCCCATACATGTTTTCTTTTATTTAATGAAATGCCATCTTATTTTTTTATGTGTACATACTCATATATTTTATTTTAATCCTTTTTATCATATTCATATCTTAATACCTATTTTCCCATATTTACATTTAAATCCCAAAATTTCCCAAAATCATGTTTTATTCCAAAATTTTCAAAAATCATGTGTTTGACCCCGGTTTTCCTCAAAATTGCACTTTGGCCTAAAAATTCCCAAAACAACATTTTGGCCCCAAATCTTTCCAAAATTGCAATAAAGCCCTCCACCTTTTCAAAAATTACAAAGAGGCTTCCGAACCCTTTGGAAGTTGTTCGAAGTCATTCAAACAACTTCCAAGGACTTTCAATCACCTTTAAATCCACACTTTTTTCTTCTCTTCTTTTAGGATGTTTGCTTTGCAACTTGTGTGATGTTCCTGCTTATGGCTTCATGCTTACCTTTGGATGATTTAATCATGTGCTATCCTTGAGGGCTTTATAGCATTTAGTATATTTGTTTGTGCCCTTTGCCTTGTTCATGTGTCTAGATCTACATGTTAGCTGCTATGCCATGTGCTTCTAAAGCCTTTCTGTCTCTTGTTATCTTCTTTTTCTTGTGTTTTGGCCCTTTTGATAGGGTGTAGATCTAGATCTTGTGGTCTAGGCCTATATTAAAAGGTTTGGATCATTTCCTTTATGCATGTCTTTGTTTGCTTTCTTGATTCTATGCTTTATCTCCATGTTTGCCTGTCTAGATCTAGGCTTTGCTATGCTTTGTGCCCTCCGTGGACTTATGCTTGTCGGTCTTTAGGGCCACTTGCTTGTGTGGTTACATTCTTCCCTCCTAGGGCTTGTTTGGATGTAACCACTTGTGAGACGTATCCCTGTGATGTCGGTTTACTCGATGCATACCTTTTCTCCGCCCTATGCGATGTTGCTTGCCATGCTTTCATTGTGCCATCTGTTTGGCTTTCTTTGCTTCTATGCTTTCTTTTTGCACGCTTGCCTACATGTTCATGCATAAGTCTTTACTTGCTTATGTCATCCATACTCCAATCCAATGGAACTATGGATACTCGATCCAAACCTACATTTGCCTCCTAGGACACCCTATTTTGTTTGATAACGTGCTTGTTTGCCCCAGTTTGGCTCTCTGTGTTAGTGTGTTCTTTGTATACTCTCCCTATTTCCCTTGTTTCTTCCTTTTCTTGTTTGCTAGCTTGTTTCTTTTGTCTTTGCATGTACATGCATGGGGCATGGACACTTGGAGTAAGGGTGCGACCTCCTAGGCACAAGCAAAAAGGGAAAGGATGCAAGCAAGAAAAGGCAAGCCCACAAAGGGCAATGTTCAGTAGATTAGGGGTCCTAGCCCTTCCTGAGTGGTTTTCTCTTTCTCCCTCTCTCCAAGCCTCCTCTCTAAAGCATGTGTTAGGATTCTCCCTCTCCTTATACCCTTTCCTTTTCCTACTCTTTGCTTAGGCTGCGTTCCTTAGGTATGGCAATGTATGTTTTACATTTCCTGTTCTTTGCTGGACCATACCCTTCAAACGTTGGCAATGTCTGTTTTACTTTCCTACTCTGTGTGATAGCATTGTGCATGATGTATGTATATTTATGTGCCTGCATGTGTGTGGGTGATTGTGCACTTTGTATGATGGACTCTCATGGTTACGTGAGTAACCCTCTCTGGCCAGGAGTGCTCTTGACCTTGTGGCATGAGTATCTGCTCAAGGCGATTGTTGTAGGTGCATATTCATGTCATACTGTGTGCATAGTCACCGTGGTGTGATCATCCCGATCCATGTCACCAGGTGACATCGGTTTCCCCGTGTATATGTCACGTATCAACGTGTTTAAATGCTTTGAGGGGGCTCCAGTTCGTCCTAGCTTAAGCACGTTGGCATATGCCGTATACACAGGCACGAAACCTTGCCGGTGCGCTATAGTGCACCAAACGCGAAACTCTGCCGAATTTTCGCCATGAAAATGAGGCATCCCCATTGCCATATTCACACGTCAAAAGCTTGGTGAGAAAAGTGTCATATTTTCATAGCGTTTTGTGTGCTATGACGCATCTGAGGCGAAGCACTATCAGATTTCCGCCACGAAAATAAGGTGAAATGCTGCCGGATTTTTGCCATGGGAATTTGGCAACGATTCCAAACACACTTGGAAAACATTGATCTATACCACATCCATTCCAAACCAAACCTTAAAGCCGAATACGTTTAAATCCCTGAAAGCTAATGCCATTAGCTCATTTTCAATTGCCAATGTCCAAAAATTATGATTTTACCAAAATAAAGGACTGTCATGGACAGGCGTTGTGAGGTGCCTAACACCTTCCCCACACGTAACCAGACTTCCGAACTCAAGAATCAAGATTTTTTACCCATCCTCATTAGATTAGGAAAAAGTGACCTTTTTCTTAGCCTAAGATCAGTAATAAAATCAAATAGAGTCAGGTGACCAATCACACCTTAGAAAAACCCAATGATTGGTGGCAACTTCACTTACCCTTGGTAATTTCCCTAAAATCAACTCAAATTCCAGTCACACACCCGAGGTATGATACATCTCCATATCCATATTTTCTCGCACCGAGAGAAAGGTGCTTGAGCGTCACCGCGATGGGTAGTTAAGCACCCACGATGCGTCGACAATACCACACTATAAGAGGGTTTCAAAAGTTTTAGGGGGCCATGGCCCCCCTAAGACTATATGTGCCTCCGCCCCTGCTTGTTACCCCATCACATGTGCTTGTATAAGCTTTGGGTTCAAGTTTTGGCATATCCTTTTACTACTCAAGTGATACATGTGGTATTATTCATTATCATCATGAGGTGTGGGGTTATTGAATCTACACCAGTAACCTGCTTTTGTTATTAAGCCCAAAAAAAATTACTTCATCAAGTGTTAAAAATATCATAAAACAATTATGTCCGTAACATTATTATTTTCTTAAAGAAAAAAAAAATTAAATACCGTCTCAATACTTTTATATTGTAGTGGGTCCCATGTGAAGTGAATTATGTGAGTGATTGTTAATTTTTTGCTATAAGTTTTTGAATAATCACCAGGGAAAACATGTCCAAACCAAACAAACAAAATTTAGCTCTAAATATATTTAGAATCTTGGGCTCTTTAACCACCATTAAGAAGATGACAATTGTCTTTGTCATGTGCATTATGACTCACTTAACTCAACCAACTAAGAGAGTCTTGTGTATTGCACATGTTAAGACACACGTTATCTTTCTTTGGTAGTTAGAACCCAAAACTCCAAATATGTTTGGATTTAAACATTTTTACAAATTAAACTATTAGTAAAACACAAGCTCCTGATAACGAATGCCTCTATGCAGTAGTCTTAAAATTTAGTTTTTATTTTATAAAAGAATTTATAAAAAATGTTTGAAGTTTTATTTTTTCAAAATTGATTAGTTTTTTTTATTGTTATAAAGAATATCATAATGGGACTTTTCCTCTCCTCTTGTTAGGAGCATTTCCTCTCACTGAAGGTGAGATTTCCTCTACTGCCTAGTAGTTTTCTCTACCCCCACCATAATAGGACTTCCATACGATTAGGTGTGGGTTTTCTACTGTTACTTATTTTCTGTCCACTGTTACTTGTTATCTATCCACGGTTAATTCCCGCTAGTTGTTCGTGTTCTCTTTCCATTGTTAGTTCCTTCTAGTTTTATTGCTCTTTTCCACTGTAAATTCCTTCTAGTTTTCTTGTTTTCCTTTCACTTTTAATTCCCTCTTGTTTTCTTGTTCTTTTTCCACTGTTACTTCCCTCTCGTTTTTCTTGTTTATATTTCCTCTTTTAATGCCTTCTAGTGTTCTTGACAATCGGGTGTTTTTTCCTAGTCCATCACAGACTTGGATTTCATTGAACATCTACGACTTAATTTGACAGAGGAAGAAGGTGAGGCCAATACTGTCCATTCAGACCATCGTGAGAAAATTCTTGAGGAATGCTCTCTTAGTCTCATTGGTCATTTCAACACGACAAAACCCACCAATCTTCAGGCGTTAAAAAATCTTTTAAAGGGTGTATGGAAATTTGGTCAAGATTTGAAGATTACTGATATGGGAGAGAGGCTTATCCTGTTTAAATTCTCTTTGGAAAGCCAACTAGTATGGGTTATGAATAATGGCCCATGGAGTTTCGTTAACCACCTCTTACTACTTCGGTGATGGGAAAAGGGGATGACAACGTTCTCTGTTAACTTCTTACGCATTCCTATATGGGTGCAAGTATGGGGACTTCTGTTTGATCTTATAAATGAAGAGGCAGGTAGAGATATTAGTAGTGGGATTGGTCAGGTTGTTACTGTTGACTACAAGGCCATATCATCTAATTAAGCTTGTTTCCTCTAAGTCCAGGTTAAGATGCCATTGGATAAACCAATCTGAAGAGGTGCACCAGTCATTAGTCTAAAAGGGGATCTAGTATGGGTTGCCTTTCAGTATGAATACCTTTTGGGGCTATGTTTCAATTGTGGATTTTTAGGACACAAAGCAAAGTCTTGCATAAAGGATAAGCTCAGGGATGGTAGAGATAGTCTGTATGGTGATTGGCTGAAAGTAGGTTATCATAAACTGAATGATAATAATAATATAAACAAACCATCTAGCCCACCATGGAGGAACACGAAGGAGAATGATGGCAACCAAGATACCAATCCGCTGCTGCAACCACCAAATAACTCGGAACCAGGTACCTCACAAGCTAACACCGATGAACACGCAGCAATTATGGAGAATATGGAGCAACAAGTAACTGTTTTCACAGGTATGTGCGAGATTAGAGCCTAATCTCCTTATTCATCGGATGGTAGTTTTTTAAACCATGATATTGTGGATTTAAATCGTGAAGTAGGATAGAGAAGGATCCCAAAATTATTGGAGACAGCCTGGTTAGTGTGCCGATCTCGTATGAGCAGCAAAGTTTGGATGAATTTATGCCTCTTGCCAGTGATGACCTAGATGAGTTGAACTTGAACTCCCTGTCACATGATAAACAACAATATAAAATGCCACAATTATGTAAATGGAGAAAAATTAAAAACCCTAAGGCCACGTCTAAGGCAGAAACGAAGCATGCTACCAGTGGGGTGGGAAACAAACGTAGAAAAAAGGTGGAGACTAATGGAGACAAGAAACATTCAAAGGTTTGGAATGATTCTTCAACAAGCACAACAACAGAGGTTGAGCCTCGCTGAGCACAATGAATATCTTAAGTTGGAATTGCTGGGGGCTTGGGAACCTCCATGCAGGCATTGTCCTCTCTCACTTGGTAAGGGAAAAAGCTCCCAAAATTCTGTTTCTCATGGAAACAAAACAAACAGTATATGATGTAGACACCGCATTTTGTACCCCTTATGACTTGGGCCCTCGTTCCCCAATGATGTTAGAATTCTAAAGCCCAAGGTTAGTTTAGGGTCCAATCATATGAAAATTGACTTGAGGAAAGTGTTTATAAAATATATAACTTATTTTTGGACTAAATAAACTATTTTTGGAAATGAAAGACCACTGAAACCCTAGGGCATGTGTACGCATACACACGTATGCGCACACATGCTCAAGCTCTGCGTACACATGCTTAATGCATGCGTACGCATACATGTGCATGCGTGCACATACTAGGGTTCTAGAAATTACGTAAGACAAGTTTTTTGCATTTAAACTAGGTTTGGAACAGATCTCACATTGTCTGGAAGCCGCTCCAAACCCTTATTTTTCGATTATATAAAGCCATAAAAAGCTACTTTTTTAAAGAGGAAGAATTTCAGTGGTAAAACACATAAGATTCACTAGAAAATAGTGAATCAAAGATGGCATTTTTCACAAAACATTCTCAAGTCTAATTTTGTTTGATTGGAACCTTTTCTGGTCTTGATCTTTGAGTTCTAAGTTGACTAACTCATCTTTGATTTGGTTGTGAATAGATTGACTGAAGGGAATGGTTAAAATCAATCTCTAGAGAGTTCTAGTGTTAAGGTAAAGTTTCTAACTTTGGCTCTTAATTTTTCTTTATTTTTCTTTTGACCTTGTTTTTATATATGTTTTTTGTTTGCTTTTATATGTTTGTTTAGTTTAGGTTAGCTTTGTGTTTTTATTCTGAGCATATTAGGTTGTTAGATTCTTTGTTTTTGTGTTTCCGTTCCGCAGTTTCTGCGTTAGGGTTCTTAGGGCATGAATGCATGCGCATGCGTACGCATACTCATAATATGCGTACGCATACAGATGGGCAACGTATGCATGCCCTATGTATACGCACGAATACTCTTTCCTAGAAACCCTAATTTTCCTTCTGTTTGTTTTTCCTTTGTTTTATCCACATGTTCATTCTCTGTTTAACCTAGTTTTCATATATGTATACATTTGTTTACCCTGTTTTGTTTCACTTTGCTTTGTTTTATCTTTTTATGCTTATTAGGGTTTTATTTTGCATGAATATCATGAACATGCATTTGAATATGATCACGCATTGATGCATAGGTGCTGTGATGTAGTGAGGTAAGTCATGCATAATACTATGAACATACAATTGGTTGGTGAATGTGATAGGGGTGATGAACATGTTATGCTAGATTGAATCCCATCCTTTGATGCTTAGATGCTATAACATGCTTATCCTAATCTACCTTGTGATGTTTCTGCCCTTGGAGATATATGCTTATGCCATGATAAATGAATGCTAGAGATATCTTAAATGAGTGACCCATTGATCTATCCCTTTAGCTATAAGGAGCTTACCCACACTTAGAGATATCTTAAATCCTATCAAAAGAGGGTAACCTTTGTGTGGGCCTGGGCCCGTCTGCTACACTAAGGCCTGTCAGTTAATTGGTAAGGGAGTCGGGACTGGCCCCTTGGGAATTATACCGCAGGCCAGCTTGTGTGCAAGCTGGGCATGCCCAATGCTGAGATAGTGCGGGAGTGGTACGGCAAGCTGAACATGGCAGGTATGATCGTGGTGGAATAATCATCTTGCACAATAAAGAATACTACAGCAAAATGACTTCTACAACAAAATACGCTAAGTGAAGGGATTACAGCAGAACAACAAATACAGCAGAAAATAATTAATACTGCAGATAAGATAACTAATACAGTAGAATAACTAATTAAGTAGATAAAAAATAAAAAAAGGGTTACAGTAGAACGACTAATACAGCAGAAAGAGTTAAAGATATCACAGCAGAATGGCTAATAATATGAAACACTATAGAAAAGTAAATAACAACGAAAATGTCAAATAAACTAAAAGGCGCCACCACAAAGTAAGAACGGTGATTCTAAGCAACTGTATAGAAATGGCTTGCTTTCCCAATCCTGGGCTAAATCATTTAGCGGGAACAGGTCTAAAAAGGGAACCAAATCCCAATACGGGTAACCTCATTACAAACTTCTGTCGTTGAAGTTACTCGTGCTGGGGAAAAGGTCAAAATGGTTTTGGGTTCCAATTCACAGAGTTTCAAAGGGTGGGAATGTCATAAAGGAGAGAAAAGGTGGCCTACTAATGCATGCCCCTATTTCTGCCATGTTTTCTCTCTTCCTTCTTTTTTCCCATTTAGTTTTTTTTTTTTTTTTTTTTTTTTTGGTTCTTAGTTTCTTTCTTACTCCTCTCTACGTCTTGCCTCCCATCCCCCGTTCATGGTTACCTCTCTTCCCTTTTATACTGCTTGATTCTATGGGATTTCTCCCTTTTATCCCTAAGGCTCCACCAACCATTTTTTTTTTTTTGTGGGCATCCTTCCAAGATTGCCCACTAACCCCTAGGTCACCCAGCCACTACCTCTGCTCTAAGCATGTTTACTGCACCACTCCCCATCTCCAAACAAAATTCCTTGTTTTATTTCTCCTCTCTCTCATTTTCTGCCTTCCTCAATTGATAAGGATTAGACTACCTCACCACTTACCTCTATGGCATGCATCAAGTGGCCCTAGCCCTTTGCTTGCCTTTTTTAGACGAGATGCCATCCCAGCAAGGCACTTTCCCAAAAGAAGCCTCAGCAAGACCCCAGAATAGACCCTCTTTTCTCCCCACCACTAAATCACACCCTATAAATCCCTTAATTGAGGCCCACCTCCCTTGTATTGGTTGGGTACAAGTAGGTGGTACTCCAACCCTTGTGTAAGCTCCACTATCCTTTGCGTTTGTCTTCTTTTACTCCCACAACATTTTTTCCATTCTTGCCTTATCTCATTCTGCTACACATGCTGAGCTTGTGCATATCTCCCATGGCGTGAAGGGTGTGTAGGATTTTAGGCCCATATTGCTTCCATTCCTTTCCCCATGGATTGGGTATTGTCTGAGTAGAAGTTTCTACCCTTTCAGCCCACCGGGCTTTTATTTCTGCCGTTCCTTTTCCTGCTATGCCCATGGGCCTACTAGCTATCATTTTTGTCATGTTGGCCCATTGGGTTTATTACCTCTTTTCTTGGGCTTCCTCAGCCCATTTACTTTGTCTTTACCTCTTATTGAGCTCATGGGCCTGTTGGCTGTCATTCCTACCACGTTAGCCCATTGGGCTTTTACCTCTTTTCTTGGTCTTCCTCGACCCATTTACTTTGTCTTTACCTCTTATTGTGCCCATGGGCCTGTTGGCTGTCATTCCTGCCATGTTGGCCCATTGGATTTATTACCTCTCTTCTTGGGCTTGCTCAGCCCATCTACTCTACCTTTACCTCTTATTGCGTTCATGGGCCTGCTAGCTATCATTCTTGCCAAGTTGGCCCATTAAATTCATTACCTTACTTTTACCACTTATACTCATTTTTCCTCCCATCTTCTTTATTGTTTGGCTTAATCTGCCGTTGGGCTTTTTGTCAAAAATGGGCATCAACATTCAGCCCCTTGAGCATGTGGATTGCTCCTGCAATTCACATGTGATTACTTTTGCAATTTCCTTTCACAGGTTTTTTAAACAGTGGTCCCCATCTCGTTCACTTTTCTACCATGAACAGGCTTGTCTTTTCAAATTTCCCAGTTTGTCAATTATTCCAAAACACCTCATTTGCTTTATTTAATGTGATACCTCTTTTGATGGCTGGTCCGTCGCTTCCCTTCCTAACATTCTTATTTGCCTTAACCTCTTCTCTTTCTTTTCATTATTTTTACTTCTCTCACAATCCTCTTTCTTTTCCTTCCTTCTCTGTTTCGTCTTCTCTAAGTTCTCTCACCCACCACTCTCACCACATAATCTATCATCCATGTCGCTGGCAAAGAGTGAAGGTTCTTCCCGCTGTAAAGGGAAAGAGATCGCTATTGATGACCCATCCATTGAGGCCGAGAAAGACAAAGAGGCTCCACATTCCGAATCAGATCGTTTCGAGGAGGAGGAAGGGAGTCGTAACCTTGGTAACAAATGCCCTCCTCTCATCAATCTGTGGTACGATACCCATTTACACTTCCCTATGGTGCCCGATGACTATTCGCCACCTCCGCCGAGCCGTGTTTGGCTATCCTTAGAATGGCGCGATTCCAATGTTTCTTGGCCTCCGTTGGCTTCCTCCATCCTAGATCTTGCTATTCGTCAAGGAGATGTCTTACTCGTGCCCATCCTCTTCGAATTCGAGTCGGGAACATCACTTGGTTGGAAGGAGTAGGTCGAAAAAGAGCTTTCCGATACAAATTTCATGGGCACGTTGCAGCGGGCCGGCATGTTGAAGGCCATAGTTTCTTCTCGGTGCATGTCTAACTATTGCAACTTATTCAATCTCCGCCATTTGGTTCACCGGTGGTGTAACGCCACTTACATCCTCTTCTTTTCTTACAGTGAGGTCACCGTGACTTTGGAGGATGTGGCCAACCAGTTGCTGCTCCCTATTCTCAACAACACAGACCCTTGTAATATTCAACTTTCTGCTAAGGAGGAGGCCGTGGAGGCCGAGTTAAGTAGGGGCTCGAGGGGAACATGAAGCTATCTCATTGGATTGGGGCTTTCTCAAAGGCTCCCACCACTGCTCGCCACCCCGCATTCATCACGTTCTGGCTCTATAAGTTTGTTTTTGGTACACACCCGCATTACGTTGTGAAGCCCGTTTATTTTTGGTTAGCCATAAAGATTTCTGCCGGAGTGAGTTTGCCATTGGCCCCTCTGTTTTTGGGCCATCTGTTTGTTCAGTTGGATATTTTGTAGAGTGATGAGAGGTAGGTAAGTTCTTGCCACATAGTTACTTCATTTGTTCATAGCACCATACTGCAACACCTTCTTTGGGAGTGCTGTGCTAGGGATTTCGCTAAGTGTAAGCTAGTTCGCCATGCCAAGGAGAAGTTCCAGTCTTGCCCCAGAATGATCACATATTTTTATGGGAGTTTTGTTATTGAGTTTTCGTGGTCATATTGTTAGGTTGGATTGAAGCCCTTTGGTCATCCTGTCATGGAGTTCTTTAACAAAGAGGTGGGTTTTTCATAGAGGGCTTGTAGGGATTTCAGCACTAGGTACACTTGTGCCGATTCTGCGATAGTGCCCTTTATGGCCATTGGTAGGATGACTACCCCGTTAGTAGCCTACGATGAGAGGAGTATCACTTACTTGGCTGCCACCAATGCTAGATGGCTGCCTTCCTTGGCTGGCGAGGGTATTTGGTATGTGCATTATTCTACCCACAGAGTGAGGAGGCAATTTGGGCTTGACCAGGACATACCCGATGACTTTACAATAGTTTTGGACACTACCACCTCAGTCTGTCCCTACCTGCACCCTAATGCCTTTGAGTTTTAGAGCAAGCTTTTCACAACAGTCACCATCCCCAATTCCTAAAGAGTGTGTCTTTGTACTGCCCAAATGCATGGTTACTGGCAAGCAGTTATGACCTCATTCGACAAGGAGTTATTAGGTGGTCGTGGGTTCTCCTTTGTTCCTCCTGAAGGTTTGCATGCCATCATCTCCCCGAACCCTCAACTTCTCCTCCCAACTAGATCTATGGTTGCCTATGCCAGGAAGTAGAGTAGATTTACTATATTTGAGTGGAGGGAGAGAAAGTAGGGATGGTTTTTGTATGCGGCTGAGTTTCCCCTTGGTTGGGAGAAGAAGGTGAAAGTGATGAACCTTCTTATGCCAATGAAGAAGGGCTCGGCCTCTAAGTCCGTCATGCCCAAGCCTGCCAAGAAAGGTGGAGATGCCTCTGAAACCTGTTCGAATATAGTCCCTTACAAGAAAGGTCTTCCTTCCATTGCAGCATAGTCTTCGAGAGTACACCTCTTCCTTCTGCCAAAGCCTGTTCCACCAAGACGTCAGCTGCAGCCCAGACCAGGCCTTCCACACTGAGGTAGCCTTCAGATGCTCATCTTTCTAGCAGGATCTGTAGCAGCAAAAGGAAGACATCTCCCCCAGCCCCATCTGCCACTAGTGAGAGGAGAGTATGTTATCTCTAATTTCCCTGTCTTCTTTATTTGAGTCATTTGGTGTGCTTTCCTGTGACTAACCATATGCATACATCTCACTTTTCTTTGGTAGTCTAAGCATAAAGAGGGCACTTTTGCTGCTCTCCCCATATGACTTGATGAGCCCAAGGCCAAGGTATATTTTTTTGCCTGCTTTGATTTTTTCCTTATTCATGCAAGTATTCCTCATTTCCTTCAGCTTTCTAACCCTCCTCTCCATTTTGTTTTTTTTTTTTTTTTTTTTAGATTGATGCTGAGCCCGTTTCTGTCTACCACCCCACGAGCGAGGGGACTTCTATTGTTGCTGACGTCTCATTAGAGGGCTTCTTATAGGGTGCTAACGTTATTGCTGAGGCCATGGCTTCTGCAATGGCTGTTGTTGCCAGGGAGGTTTCTGCTGAGGTTCTAGTTCCTCCTTCCGGGCTTGTTCTTGCTAAGAAGGGTTCCCCTGTTGAGGGAGGCATCATTAGGGAGACCGCCCCTTTTTCTACTGAGCTTGTTACTCCTCAAAAGGGAGCTACTTCCCTAGTGATGACTTAGGCCGAGAGCGCCACTCCTATTACTCCTCCACCCGTCATCTCTGCCAGTGATCCTTTTGCCGCCCTTTCACGGGCCGTCAAGGATGGGTCCTTATTGATTGTCTCCCCGTCTTCCATTCCTACCTCTGCCACCTGGGGGCCCGATGTAGACTTATCCCCTGATGAGGGATCCAAGGAGGTCCTTGAGGATTTTGATGATGAGCCAGTTGTAAAGCTGCGAGTTTCTGATTCTAATGAGGCTTCTGATGATGAGCACAAGGTCGAGGCTATGGGTACGTATTTTCAATCTCTGTTGTATCTTATTTTTCTTCTCTTCCAATCATTTCCTTGTACATTCTTTTATTTTCCTTGCATGTTGTCCTTGTCATGCAATCACGGATACTCTTGAAGAGCCCAAGGTTGCAGCAGTTCTTGCGAAGCCTACAACCCTCATTCTTGTCAGTCCCAGTAATTCCCTTTCTTTCTCTTCCCTTTGCGTTTCTCCTCTCCTACTTTTGTGTCCACCTTCCTTCTTTATTTCTCTGCTAGAAGCTCATGTAATGCTTGTTCTTAGGTTCGTTGCTTGCTGAGGGGACCCCGGTGTTATGTTTGAGGCTAGAAGCAGTTCTGCCGCTATTCCTGACCCTATGGGCAAGGCCACTGCCTTCTTTATTCATTTTGAGCAGGCGGAGATGAACAATCTTGATCCAACAGATTTCTAGGGCACTGGGCCTCCCTATGTGGACTTCCACGGATACCGGGTACCCAAGGACTATATGGGGCATTACCGTAGCCATAGGTACTTTATGCAGAGAATCCCTCTTGGTCGTTCTGCTAAGGAGCACTTCCTTAAGCTGCAGGGGTGTGTGATGAACGACATCGAGCACAACTTTATGGACACCATTTTTGCCGAAAGGATTTTACAGTGGAGGGCTGCGATTTAGGAGTTAATTCGAGTTGATTTTGATGTGGGATTTCTGTTGGAGCACTTATGAGAGATTGCTCGAGTCTTATTCATGAGGAAGGTTCAGCCTGCTGTTGATGCCATTGACACCCGTCTTAAGAGTTTGCGAAAGGAGGTAACAGAACTGAAGGCTCGTCATGAACGCATTCTCTCTAGTGTGATTGCCTTTAACCGCTTCTAGGGCAAGACCCTTATTTCTAGCCTTTGATCGCTTGCTATGTACTCAGCCACTTAATATTTACGTAGCTTTTCATCTTTTTCTTTTCTTTCTTCCTTTTATGCTACACTAAATTTTCTTAGCACTTATAACTATTTGATAAGTCCAATATAACTTATACTCTTTGGTCTGTAATCTATTACTACATATGCTACTTCACTTATTATGCTTTATGATACTGCGTATTTCTACCAATACCTCATGTATGGCTTTCATTACTTTCAACTCTTTTCCATAGTTACAAAAAAGAAAACAAACTACATTACTTTCTTGTGACATAACATCCCTTGCAAGGGTGGTCACTTGGAGGAAGTTCAAAATAAGGAAGAAAAGGGAAGAAAAAAAATACATAGCATTTCCTACGTGTAATAACACTTGAGCCACTTGCCATTAATGGGATCCACGAGATCTTTTCCGTCCATTTGGGCCAAGCGATAGAATCCACTCACATTAGCTTCTCTTACCACAAATGGGCCTTCCAACTTTGGCGAGAACTTAGAAGGTCCTGCCAATCCTCTTCTGACATGGTCTGTTGTTCTTAGCACTAGCTAGCCTTCTGCAAATACCCTTTCCTTTATGGTTCTTCCATAAGCCTCAGTCATCTTCTGCCTATAACTGCGGTCACGTTCTTAGGCTTCTTCCCTCCTTTCTTCTAATCCCTCCAAATCCTCACACCTTTCTATCGTGAAGACCTCCTTCTCCTTTTCTTTCTTTTGCATCTACATGACCCTCAGAGAGGGTATCATCAATTCTGTTGGGCTGAAAGCTTTCGTCTCATATACTAAGGAGAAAAGAGAAAATCCCATGGCAAATTTTGGTGAACTTCGGTAAGCCCACAACGCGTCTACCAGGTGCGTTACTCAGCTCCGCTGTATTCTTGGCTTATCTTGCTGATAATTTTAGTGAGGATCTTGTCCGTTACTTCAGCTTGCCCGTTCCCTTGTGGGTAATAGGCTGATGACCGGTGATGTTTTACCTAATAAAACTCCAACATCTTTCTAACTTCCTTGTTCACGAAAGGCATGCCATTATCACCTATAATTCTATAAGGTACTAAAAAACATGCGATTACATTCTCCTTGATAAAGTTTGCCACATCTCCTCCGGTGGCTTTACGAAGTAGTATTGCCTTTGCCCATTTGGTGAAGTATTCTATAGCCACCAGGATCCAGATATACCCATTTGAAGGCGGGTTGACTGGTCCCACCAAATCGAGCCCTCACATGTGGAAGGGTCATGAGGTAATCATACTTTGCAAGCTCTGTGGGTGGGTATGATCAGATTGGTTTGCACCTGGCAGCCGTACACTTCTTCACAAACTCTGCTATGTCCTTCTTTATAATGGGCCAATAGTAGCCCATCCGCAAGATGCACCGATACAGTTTCTTCCTTCCTTGGTGTTCTCTGCACTCACTTGAGTGTACTTCCTTTAGCATTTCCCTGGCCTCTTCTAGCCCTAGGCATCGTAGTAGGTCTCCGTTATACCCTTTCTTGAACAAAACTTCTTCGTGTAGGAAGTAACGGGTTACCAATTTTCTAAACTTGTACCTCTCTTTATACTTCTACAATAAGATTCCCTCCGCCAAGTATCCCATAAATGGGCTTCTCTAGTTCTCCATAGTGAACACAGCGTAGCTTACTTCTCAGTCAATGGCCAAACGACAGGCTTCACACTAGCTTTGGATCTAATCTGCTTCCCTATTCATGTTCGGCTAATAAAAACCCGCTCTCTGCAGCCTTCGATACAAACTAACTTCTTTGCAGAACCCACAAGTCCTATTGTGCACTTCTTCCAATGTTCTTTAGGCCTTTTCGTGTCCCACAAATCTCTACAGAATTCCTCCTAGCATTCTGCGGTACAGCTCTCCCTTCATCAGTTTCGCTACATCTTCTTCCTTTAATAAGGCTTCCTTGATGAGAGCCCTCCAATCTTTTTCACATGTCTCCCTTTCGGGGAATTTTTCTTTGTTTATTTCAATTATAGACTCCTTTCACTTCTTGACTTCCACTGTGGTGTTGCTTCCTTCTAAGGCTATCTGCTAGCCCAACGCAGCCAACGCATTTGCGTATCTGATCTCGCTCTTTTGGGCGTGCTTTATCAAATGTGGAAAACTTTTCTTCAATCCTCTGAGCTAGCATCCTGTAAGGGGCCAAGGTTGGCTCCTTCAAGAAAAAGCTTCCTTTCGCTTGGCATATAACCAGGTTGGAATCACCCACTACTCTCAGATGTCGGTTCCCCATCTCAAGGGCTGTTACCAATCCTATCAAGTATACCTCATATTTCGCTGTATTATTTAAGCATAGAAATTCCAATTTGAATGATAGTGCTATGTTCTCTTTGTTTCTGTGATAGAGAACCACTTTAGCACCTCTTAAGTTTGTCGTAGAGGAGTCGTCGAACTTCATGACCCACTGATCTACCGTTATCTCTACTGTAGCCACTTCTCCGGGCACCTCATCATCCAACGGGAACTCTTCTTCTCCTAGAAATTAGGCTAATAAATCAGCTATAGCCTAGCATTTTACTGCTTTAGGCGTGCCCGTTTTCAAGTCGTATTGCGATAATTGCAGTAACCTCTAGGATATTCTGCCAGATAGAAAAGGTTGTTGAAGAAGTGCCTTAATCGCATGAGACTTTGTCATAAGATGCATCTCGTAGGCCAGGAAGTAATGACATAGCCTTTGTGATGCGTAGACAATTGCTAGGCATACCCTCTCTGCCCAAGGATAGCGTGTCTCAGCTTCTCATAAAGCACGACTTACGTAATACACTGGCGACTCAATACCGCCTCCATCCTCCTGGGCTATCAATGCCCCAATGGCAGACGAGCTTGAGGCCAAGTAGAGCAACAACGGTTTTCTGCGATCTGGGCCAGCACCATCGGTAAGTTCATCATAATCTGTTGTAGCTTTCATAAAGCTTTTTGCTGTTTGCTTCCCCATTCAAAACTTTTTCCTTTCTTCAACAACTTCGTAAAGGCCAAAGTGATTGATGCTAGGCCCGGTATGAACCTTCTAATGTAAGAGACTTTTCCTAAAATGTTTTTCAACTCTTTAATGGTGGTTGGTGGCTTCATGGTTGCTATCGCCGCGGCTTTGGTTGAATCTACATCTATCCCCCTACCGTGGACCAAGAACCCCAAAAACTTCCTAGTAAAGACACCAAAAGCACACTTCAACAGGTTCATTCTTAGTTTGAAAAGCTTGCACCTTTTGAACACCCTTCTCAATACTTTGACGTGATCCTCCTACTTCCTTGACTTTACCACAATGTCGTCCACATAGTCCTCCATTTCACGATGCATCATGTCATGGAATATTACGGTTATGGTGCGCTGATAAGTCGTGCTCGCATTTTTTAGCCCGAAGGGCATCACCGTGTAATAGAAATTCCTAATGGGTGTTCTGAAGGTGGTCTTTTCTGTGTCTCTGGGTGCCATCCCAATATGGTTGTAGCCACTGAACCCATCCATGAAAGAGAACATGGTGTGTCCAGTGGCAGAATCTATTAGTAGATCCATGTTGGGCAGTGGGAACTCATCCTTAAGGCAAGCTCGATTGACGTTTCTAAAATCCACGAAACATCGGATCTACCCATTCTTCTTCTTCACAGGTACAATATTGGATAACCACCTTGGGTGTTGGATCGGCTTGATAAATCCTGCCTTGAGCAGTTTTTGTATCTCTTGTATTATCTGCTTCTCCACATCAGTATGGAACACTCTAGCTAGCTGGGCTACTAGCCTGGTCCTTGGCTCCACATTAAGCGCATGCACCACTAGTCTTGGGTCCAGCCCAGGCATCTCGTTGTACTCCCATGCAAAAATGTCCTTAACCTCTTTCAATAACAGAATTAGATCTGACTTTTCTTCTTCTAACAACTTCGAGCTAATTGAAATCGGTCTTGGCTTCTACGGGTCTATACCTTAGTCTACTTCTTCTAACTTTTCTTCAGCCGTCAATTTCATTTCTTCTTTTGCTACTATCTTTTCCTCATTTTTCACATCATTCTTTTCTTCTGAACCTTCCTGGGCCACACAGCATATCAAGGCCCTATGCTGATGCCCTCCTCCGGGACCCCCTTGCACACTACAAATGCGCCCTGCGCACCTTCATAATTTGTATACAATTCTGCCGTCAGGTATTTTGACCCTGACGCAGCGCGGTAAACTGCCTGATTCCGAGGTTGGCACCTCCTTCCTCTTCCTTTTTCGTGCTAGCAACTCTCTCAAATCAGATTCTGGATTATTTTTTACATCTTCCCACCTAGGAACAAAGGTGCCCAACGGCTTGGACACCGAGCTTTCCCCCGACGGTGCCTATTCATCATAAAATATGGTCTCCACCAGATGGGCTTCTGATTGCTCAAAAGGAGATGGGATTGCTGCAATCCATATCATTCTACTGTGGAGTCTTCCCTTCACACACTGGTGGTACGTTGATGGGATAAGACGATGCTTATGCAACCATGGCCGTCCCAATAGTATGAGGTACGAGACCTCTATCTTTACTACATAGAAGCGGGCTAAGGAGGCTATTGGGCCTACTTTTAGCCAGAGTTGTATGTATCCAGCTGTGTATTCACCTTTTCCCCCCAAACCCTGTTACTTCCATAGGGTATCCTTAAATCTTGTTTTTCGGTACTCCTGCTACTTGCAACATGCTGAGTGGGATGAGGTTTACCGAAGCACTTGTGTCCACTAGGGCTCGCTTGACAGGAATCTGATTTATAGAGGCTGCCAAATAGAGTGGTCTTCTATGATCTGAGTAGCCCACCTCTATGTCCTCATCACTAAAAGTTTTTTCATTCATATCTTCTAGGAAGGCTCAGTTGGACTGAGTTTCTACGGTAAGGCATTCAACTCTTGCTCCCAAGGAAATGCTCACCAAGGCTTCTATGGCCATTCTCCGCTCATTGGCCATGAACTCTAGCTGGTCGAATAAATTTTTTAATCGGGGACTATTCTGTAGAGTCATGATGGCTCATGTTGGCAATGAGGGTCTCTTATCTTCCTTCTCACCTGGATCAGTGCAAATAACTACCACTGCTACCCCCTTCTCTTTGTGATTAAGAAGTGGGTTTCTCTAAACTTCTGGCTGGGTCAAGTCAAGAGTCCCTTCTTTGATTCTGTGATGAAACAATCTGCGAAGCGCCCAGCATTCTGCTGTAGCATGCTGCACATAGTTGTGCAGCCGGTAGAAATGCGGGGCCCTTCGCTCATCTTCAGTGGGCTCCCTGGAAACGTGATTGGGATTGAAGATTCCATTTGCAATCCACTTGTCCAAGAGTACATCTAATTCCTTTGGCGTGCATGGTATGGGTGGAGGGCTTTCATACTCCCTTCCATCTAACTTCCTTCTCTTCTCGCTGGTGGAGACTGTCATGGCTTGTGGGGTGGATTTTCGATCCTTTGGTTTTTCTGAGCTCGGCCTGACTGATTGGGCCATCTTTTAGGATTTCTACAATAGTTGAGCGAATTAGGAAATCTCCAAATTTTCAAAGGACGGCTCGGTACTCCACGATCATGTTTCCCATACACATCTCCACTAGTGTCCTTTCTTCGTAATGGTAATAGCAGTCAAGATCTATGTCTCTGAACCTCTTGATGTATTCCATGAGATCTTCACCATTCCTCTATTTGGTGCCTTGCAAGGTTGCAAGTGTTACTGTTTCTTCTCCATGAAAGTATTTGCTGCAAAAAAATCCACCATGTCATCTCATGTGGGGATGGATCTTGGCTTTAAGCCAATATACCAAGTGTATGGACGATCACATAAGGATTTTAAGAACTCTCATAAGCACAAGTCCTCGTCTGCTACGTAAGGACCCAAGGTGTCTATAAATTTACTCACATGCTCAATGGCGCTCCCCTTTCTGCCATCATAGTGAGAAAAAGTTGGGGGCTCGTATCTGTCAGGATATGGCTTGCTAAGCAGTCTCATTGGGAATGGTGGCTTCCTTGAATAAAATCTCTCTTTGGATGCTTTAGCCTTTTCATTTTCCAGCAATGCCGCTACGTCAGCCATTGTTACGAAGCACTGTTTCACATTCTGGAGGCCGCCACCCTCAGGGATTTTTTCCTTGTCCCTACATTCTCAAGGTCGTGCTGACTGTCCTTCTCTTTAGTCTTATCAGCCTTTAGCTACCGCATTTCCTCCATCAGCTACCTCTGGGAATGCTGCACTGACTGCAGTACCTCAATGAAAAAGTTAGTGTTGTCTACAAGGTTTCTTTGTTGTGGTTGCGGCTCAACCCCAGCTCTGTTGGGGCCCTCCACCTAGTTGGGCTGGAGGGGAGTGGTTGGCCGTGATTCTGCTTGCAATGGCACAGCACTCATGTTCCGTGTTGTCTTCAATCTTGGGGACATAGCTTGCGAAGGGACTGCTTGTCCTTCCCTGTCTGTTTCCTAACTCCACAGTGAAGTTACCAATTTAATGTAGGGGCCTTTTACGTTGATGGGCCTAGGCCCATCTGCTACACCAAGACCTGTGAGTTAATGGGTAAGGGAGTCGAGACTGGCCCTTTGGGAATTATACCACAGGCCAGCTTGTACGCAAGTCAAGTATGCCCAATGTTGAGACAGCGCGGGAATGGTATGGCAAGCTGAACACAGCAGGTATGGTTGTGGTGGAATAACCGTTTTGCATAGCAAAGAATTCTACAACAGAATGACTTCTACAATAAAATACACTAAGTGAAGGGGTTACAGCAGAAAATAATTAATACTGCAGATAAGATAACTAATACAGTAGAATAACTAATACCACAAATAAAAAAATAAGAAAGGGTTACAGTAGAACGCTAATACAGTAAAAAGTGTAAAAGATGTCACAGTAGAATGACTAATAATATAAAATGCTATAGCAAAGTGAATAACAACGGAAATGTCAAATAAAATAAAAGGCACCACCACAAGGTAGCAACGGCAATTCTAAGCAATTGTAATAGAAATGGCTTGTTTTCCCAATTCTGGACTGAATCATTTAGCAAGAATAGGTCCAAAAAGGGAACCAAACCCCAATACGGGTAACCTTGTTACAAACTTCTGCCGTTGAAGTTAATCGTGCTAGAGAAAGGGCTTAAATGGTTTTGGGTTCCAATTCATAGAGCTTCAGAAGGTGGGAATGTCATGAGTGAGAGAAAAGGTGGTCTACTGATGCATGCCCATATTTTTGCCGTGTTTTCTCTCTTCCTTCTTTTTTACCACTTAGTTTTCTTTTTGTTCTCTGGTTCTTAGTTTCTTTTTGTGGAGGCCTTTTCACACTATTGGGCCTCTGTGGTCCGTTAGTCTGAGGTAAGAGAGTTGGGACTGGCCTTACTAGGGCAACGCTTCAAGCTAGCTTATGCAAAAGTCAGGCTAACCCAGTGTAGACGCGACCTGGCATGAATGCTGTAGGTTGAACGTATGGCATGGTCACAGTAGGAATAACTGTTACAAGTGTTTCAGTAGGAATACAGTACAACATGATAACTATGAAAATAAAACATATTAAATAAAGCTAACACCGTGAAGAAAATTAATAAAGTTACAGCAGAATAACACAGCAAGTAGAAATAATACTACAGCAGAAAAGAGTAAATAACTTAGTGATTTCGAACCAATTAGTGGGTGAATCACCCAATAAACATGACTAATAAAATGATTTGTCTGCTAGGTGATAGGCTGAATTTTTCAGCAAAAGCGAACCCAAGAAAGGAACCAATCTCCAACACGAGTAACCTCAAGAAAAGGCTCCTGCCATAGAAGTTACAGGTTTTTTGAAAGGGCCTAAATGGCTTGAGCTTCGATTCTCAACCTTCAAAGAGTGGGTCTGTCAAGAGGGAGAGAAAATGTGGTCTATTGATGCATGCCTCTATTTCTACTGTTTACTTTCTCTCCTATTTCCTTTCTAATCTTTCTCTCTTTTCTTTTGTTTTTCCCATGTATTCCTTTGTTTTCTTTTCTTTCTTTTCTTTTCTTTCTTTTCTACCTCTCGCCCCCCCCCCCCCTCCCCCCTTTACTGTTCATGGCTACCCCTTATATATCATTTGTCATTGTAGGATTTACCCCTTTCATCCCTCAACCATTTTTGGCTCGTTATAGGAATCCCTCTAGGACTGCCCACCAGCTTGCCGGCTGTCCAGCCACTACCTCTGCTCAAAGTATGCTGGTTGCACCACTTTCTATTTCCAAAAAAATTTACTTGTCTTGCTTCTTACCTCTCTTTGTTCTTGTTTTACCCATATGGATAAGGATTAAGCTATCTCATTACCTACCACTATGGCATGCATCAAGTGGTCACAGCCTATACTTACCTCTTTTGGGTGAAATACCATCCCAGCAGGACATTTCTCCCAAAGAAGCTTAAACGGGAACACCAGAATAAACCCCTCCCCCCCCCCCTTTTCTCCCCACCGCCAAACCACACCCTCTGAATACCTTGACCCATGGCCCACCTCCCATGTATTGGCGGGGTATAAGTAGGTGGTGCCTTAGCCCTTTGTGCATGCTCCACTTCGTCTAAATTTGTTTCTTTCTGGCCTTCAGACTATTTTTGCTGCCCTTGCATTGTCTGGTTCTACTGTTCGTACTGGTTGATGTTTATCCTTTGTGGCATGAAGGATGTGTGGGCTTTTGGGCTCATATTTTCTTCATTTCATCCCTTATTGGGCTGGGTATCACTCAAGCGAAAGCCTTCATCTTCCTGCTAAGCTCATGCTTTCTTCTTTATGACCGTGGGCCTTTTAGCCACAAATCCTGCCATACCACTTCATTGTGTCTACTACAACTTTGTTTTCTTTTTTACTTTTTATTACCCTATGGGCTTGGGACTAATGTTCCTGCCATATAAACCCGTTTCTTCATCAATCCTTTGCATAGGACTTCCTTGGCCCACTTACCACGTCTTTACCTCTTTTGGGCTTCTTGGCCAACATTGCTGCCATGTCAACCTATTTTACCACTTTATTCCTTCGGTTTTCTCAACCCATTTATCTCTTCTTTACCTCTTTTTACTCCCATGGGCTTGTTGCTAAATTCATTGGGCTTCCTCAGCCCTTTTACTACATCTTTACCTCTTATTACCTTTTTGGGCTTACTGGTCATCATTCTGGCCATGCCAGCCCATTGAGTTTACTAATTTATTCCTCGGGCTTTCCCAGCCCATTTACTTCTTCTTTACCTCTTATTATTCCCATGGGCTTACTACTTTATTTCTTGGGATTCCTCGACCCGTTTATTTAACCTCTTATTATTTACATGGACCTGCTGGCCATCAATCCTGCCACTCCAGCCCACTGGACTTGTTTCCCTATTTCTTTAACGTTTTTCCCCTAATTTTCTTCTCATCTTCTTTATTGTTGGGCTTCTTCTGCTATTAACCCCTTGGTCGCCCAGCCACTACCTCTACTTAGAGCATGCTTACTATACCACTCCCCATCTCTAAAAAAAAAAAAAAAAAATCATTGTTTTGTTTCTCCTCTCTCTCAATTTCTGCCTCCCTCAATTGATAAGGATTAGGCTACCTCACCACTTACCTCTATGGCATGCACCAAGTGGCCCTAGCCCTTTGCTTGCCTCTTTTGGGCGAGATGTCATCCAACAAGGCATTTCCCCAAAAGAAGCTTCGGTAGAAACCCTAGAATAAACCCTCTTTTCTCCCCACCACTAAACTACACCCTCTGAATACCTTGACTGAGGGCCTACCTCCCTTGTATTGGCTGGGTACAAGTAGGTGGTGCTCCAGTCCTTGTGTGAGCTCCACTATCCTCTACATTTGTCTTCTTTTACTCCCACGACATTCCTATCATTCTTGCCTTGTCTCATTCCACTACACATGTTGGGCTTGTGCTTATCTCCCACGGTGTGAAGGGTGCGTGCGCTTTTGGGCCCGTATTGCTTCCCTTCCTTTCCTCATAGATTAGGTATTGT
The DNA here is from genome assembly GCA_030021035.2 of Notholithocarpus densiflorus. Lineage (NCBI taxonomy): Eukaryota > Viridiplantae > Streptophyta > Magnoliopsida > Fagales > Fagaceae > Notholithocarpus > Notholithocarpus densiflorus. The sequence continues at coordinate 1,556,412 of JARYZH020000019.1, read as the reverse complement.
CCTGGCAGAAGTTTTTGCCCTTTCAGCCCACTAAGCTTTTATTTCTGCCATTCCTTTTCTTGCTATGCCCACGGGCCTACTAGTTGTTATTTCTTCCATGTTAGCCCATTGAGTTTATTACCTCTTTTCTTGGGCTTCCTTGTCTTTGTCTTTACCTCTTATTGTGCCCATAGGCCTATTGGCTGTCATTCCTGCCATGTTGGCCCATTAGGCTTATTACCTCTTTTCTTGGGCTTCCTCAATCCATTTACTTCGTCTTTACCTCTTATTGTGCCCATGGGCCTGTTGGTTGTCATTCTTGCCATGTTGGCCCATTGGGTTTTTTACCTCTCTTCTTAGGCTTCCCCAACCTATCTATTCTACCTTTACCTCTTATTGCGTTTATGGACCTGCTGGTTGTCATTCCTGCCACGTTGGCCCATTCAATTTATTACCTTACTTTTACCACTTATACTCTTTTTTCCTCCCATCTTCCTTATTGTTGGACTTTTTTTGCCATTGGGCCTTTTGTCAAAAATGGGCAGCAACACCCTTTATATCTCTTGTTTGTTCAACCATATATCTTGTGTTCACCTAATTCTAAAGGACAAATAAAAGATGTAAAATTTGAAAGGATGATCCAAAAGTTATGGCTTACCCTAAGACAATGAGATGAAAAGGAAAGGAGTTCTCACATATAAGAGGCTTATCCCAAAATCAAAAGGTATGTCTTAACTCAAAAGGTTCATAGGATCGTAGCCTAGTTGCTATCATAAGCCCAAAATCAAAGGCCTCTTGAGAAAGAAGGTCTTGGGCCTAAGGTAACAAATATGTTATGGACCTAGCATCCAATATCCTACAAAGTCAATATGAATCTCCATAATCTTAGACCTCTTTGTTGCATGCCAAGGCTCAAAATGATGAGAGATTCATGGGCTTTAAGATAAAGGCCACAATATATTCTAGCTAGAAGGCTACTTCAAAAAGAATAATGATAATGAATATAAGAAAGGAAGAGTCCGAAGGTGATGAATAAATTATTGGCCCATATTTGAGACAAATGGTTGAAAATCTATAAGCACGTTCTAATGAAAACCCATAAGAGTAAGTTGAGAGTTTTATTGTAAATGGACCAAGCTCATATGAAACAACAAGCAAGGTTCATGAGAGGAAAGGGAGTGATTTTGTAATTGGGTCTTTATTAAAATGGACTTAAAGACTTTCTAAGAACATCTATGTGGTGGGCCTTTTTGTGTTGTTGGGCTTTGGTCTCTCCTATTGCAATGCGACCCGTGGGTCTAAGGTAAGAGAGTTGGGGCTAGCCTAAATGAAATACACTTTAAGCCAGTTTTTGCACAAGTCGAGCCATCCCAACACAGACGCGTTCTAGCAGAGGTATTGAGTGTACGGCATGCTCACAACAGGAACAACTGTTACAGATGTTATAGCAGGAATACAGTATGACAGAATAACTATAATACTAAATAAATAATACTAACACTAAAATAAAGGAAAATAGCTTAATAAGGTTATGGCAAAATAATACAACAAACAGAAATAACACTACAGCAGAAAGTTTAATGACTGAATGGTAAACTAATCACCCAATAAGTGTAAATAACAAAAAAGAAAACTTTTCTGCTAGAAAAAGTAGGCTTAGCTTCTCAGCAAACGCAAGTCTAAGAAGGGAACCAATCCCCAATGTGAGTAACCTCAAGGAAGGCTTCTACCACAGAAGTTACGCACTTTGGAAAAAGGATCTAAATGGTTTAAGCTTCAATCCTCAATCTTTCAGAGAATGGGTCTGTCAAAAGGAAGAGAAAAAAGATAATCTACTAATGCATGCCTCTATTCCTACCACTTGTGTCTCTTTAATTTTCGTATTTTCTTTTCTTTTCTCTCTTTTCTTTCTTTCACTACCTTTTCTTCCTTCCACCTCTTTCGTCCCCCTTTTACTGTTCATAGCTACCATTTTTACCCCTCAACTGCTTTTGGCTCCTTATGGGTGTCCTTCCAAGATTGCCTACTAGCCTGCCAGCTGCTCAGCCACTACCATTACTCATAATGTGTTGGTTACACCACTCCCCATTCCCAGACAAAATTGTTTGTCTTATTTCTTACCTCTCTCTGTTTTTCACTACCCTCATCTAAATAAGAATTAAGTCTCTCCATCACCTACCTCTATGGCATGCATCAAGTGGTCCCAGTCCACACTTACTTCTTTTGGGTGAGATGCCATCTCAACAGGAAATTTCTCCCCAAAGAAGTTTGAGCAAAAACCCCAAAATAGACCCTTTCTTTCTCCCCACCGCCAGACCACACCCTCTAAAACCCTTGACCCTTGGCCCACCTTCCATGTATTGGTTGGGTACAAGTAGGAGGTGCCCTAGCCCTTTATGCATGCTCCATTCTGCCTGAATTTGTTTCTTTCTAGCCTTCACACTATTTCTGCTACCTCTATATTTGTTTGATTCTGCTGTATGTACTGGTTGGTGTTTATCATTTGTGGTGTGAAGGATGTGTGGGCTTTTGGGCTCATGTTCCCTGCCTTTATCCTTTCTTGGACTGGGCGTTGCTTGGGCAAAGGCCTTCATCTTTCTGCCAAGCCCATGTTTTCCTCTCTTGCGTCCATGGGCCTCTTGGCTATTGATCCTACCATATCACTTTATTGTGCCTGCTATAGCTTTACCTTCCCTTTTACTTCGTGTTACCCCATGAACTTGTGGGTTGATGATTTTGCCGTGCCAACCCACTTCTTCATCAATCTTTTGCTTAAGGCTTCTTTGGCTCACTTTCCACATCTTTACCTCTTTTGGGCTTTATTGGCCAACATTCCTGCTATACCAGCTCATTTCACTACTTTAGTCCTCGGGTTTCCTTAACCCATTTACTTCTTCTTTACCTTTTTTACTCCCATGAGCTTTTTACTAAATTCTTTGGACTTCCTCGACCCAAATTTTCACATCTTTACCTCTTATTACTTTTCGGGCTTATTGGCATTTAAGCCAACCCAATGAGTTTACTAATTCATTTCTCGGGCTTCTCCGGCCCATTTACTTCCTCTTTACCTCTTATTATTCTCATGAGCTTACTACTTCATTCCTTAGGTTTCCTCAGCCCATTTACACATTCTTTACCTCTTTTTATTCTTGTGGGTCTTCCAACCATCAATCTTGCCAATTCAACCTGCTGGGCTTGTTTCCTTATTCCTTTACTATTTTCCATTTCTCACCTTCATATTGTTGGGTTTCTTCTATTGTTGGGCCCTTCGTCAAAAGTAAGCATCAACAATCTAAATAAAAAGAATCTTTTAATTGGGATGTGAGCTTAATAAAGATGAGACTTCTTTACTTCTTGTTTCATGTATTTCTCTTTTATCAATAAAATTTCTATTTTTTGTCTCAAAAAGAAAAAATGTTTATTTGTTTACTTTTATTATTTTTCAATGTAGTAAGATCCATTAAATTCCTCTAAATACAAATAATTCACCAATAACAAAACCTCCACCCTCTTTACCAGCTTAGAGAGTGATATCTACCTCAACTAAAGCACGCCACCAAAATCAATCATTTTTATTAGTAAATGTATTTACTTATCTATTAAAGAAGAATTAAATGAATTTCACTACAATTAATCAAAACAAATAAACAAATATTATTATTTTTAACTAACTTATGCGCAACTCCAAAAAAAATAAAAACAAAAAACAATAATCGATTACAATTTTTATTTTATAAAAAAAAAAATCATATCTTAACAAGTATCTTGATTCGTGAACCAGTACACACTTAAAATAATAAAAGTAAAATACAAATAATAAGGGTGCGTTTGTTTTGGCTTCAAATCACTTCCGGAAATGTTTTTCCGTAAAAGTGGGTGTTTGGTTGTTACTGAAAATTGGGTCAAACTGAAAATGTTTTCAGTGTTGACTATAAAATAAGGGCAATGGGGTGTAAAATATTTTATGTTGTTATTTTCACTTCAAACCATTTTCGGAGACGCGCAAAGAGAGAAATGACTCACAGACGCACAAACGCGCAAACACAGAGAGAGAGAGAGCTCGAGCACGAGCACACCCACAAAACCCAAATCACGCCTCACCTCAGCCAAGCTCCAGCCAGCCCAGCCAAGCTCCGATCACGCCGGCCCACTGCCGAAATCACGCGCCAGCCAAACACCCAAGACCCACAAACACCGGTCCACCCAGATCTCAGCCTACCCCTCCCTCATCACCGATCCACCTCTCTGATCGCCAGCTATGCACCGACGAGCTCCGATCTTGACAACCGACTGCAGGCCGTGCTCCACCAGGCTCTCCAACGCCTAGCCGCCACCACCGATCACTGATCTGGCCGCCACCAACCACCAACCCACTCCACTCCACCCCCAAACCCACCCGATCTAACCGCCGCCGCCTCCATCCACTCCGATTCTCTCTTTCCCTCAATCTCTCACTCTTTCCCTCAATCTCTCACTTTTTCTTCCCCCTCTCACTGAGTTTGTGAATAAAAATGATGTTTTTGTTTTGATTTTTGTTTCTTGTGTTGTTTATATATTTTGATTCTCTGTAATAATATTTGTTTGGATCTTAAGAAAATGTGAGAAACATGATAAAAATAGGTTTTCTAGAGCATTTTCAGCAATACAACCAAGCACTAGAAAATATTTTTCAAAGCATTTTTTAAAATGCAACCAAACACTTGAAAATATTTTCTTTTTCTAAAAATCAAAAATATTTCACATTCAATCAAACATAGCTAAGTAATATCCAAACCATTCCGGGTAAAGTACAAATAACTGAGCAAGAAGAGGACAAAACGTACGAGGTGACAGTGTACGGTAGCAAAAATTACAGCAGCACCACACGATCACGTCCCGTCTTTCCAGCCTGTTTTTAGTTTTACTTAACCCCTCCAATATAAAATTATAGAGTATTTTATATTTTATTTTCCTTTGTACCCACGCGGTGACGGTCACCACCGAAAACAATGAAAATACCAAAACTACCCTTTTTCCTTTTCCAGCTCTCTTCCACTAAAAATAAAATATACAGCTCCTATCCACTCCTCTGCTCTCCTCCTCTTAAAAATAAAAATCCCTTTTCTTTTCTTTTCTTTTCTCACTCTCACTCTCACATGCTCAAAAATCTCACACTCTTCATCATCAAATTCAACCATGCCGCTGCTCTTTCTTCTACTACTCTTTCTCACCGCCACCGCCATATCCGCCGGAGACCTCCCGGCTTTCAGAGAAGCACCTGCATTTCGAAACGGAAAAGAATGTCCTCGAATAGTGCGGTCCTCGCTGGACAACCCGTCGATGATCCACATCGCGATGACGCTAGACGAGACCTACCTACGTGGCTCCGTCGCGGGAGTATTCTCCGTCCTCCAACACGCCTCCTGTCCGGAAAACATCGTCTTCCACTTCATCGCCTCTCGCCTATACAGCCACAACAACAACCTCCGCCACGTCATCACTTCAACGTTTCCGTACCTGAGTTTCCACCTCTACCTCTTCGACTCCAACTTAGTCAAAGGCAAGATCTCCTACTCCATTCGACGCGCTCTCGATCAACCTCTCAACTACGCCCGGATCTACCTAGCGGATCTGGTTCCCTCCGCCGTTCGCCGAATCATTTACTTCGATTCCGATCTCATCGTCGTAGATGACGTGGCGAAGCTCTGGAACATCAATTTAGGTAACGATGAGAGAGAGAGAGAGAGATAGATAAAAATTGTGATATTATTATATAGACATATCATTTTTTTTTTGTTGAGAAAATAGACCTCTCATTTCTCATTATTATTATTATTATATGTTTGTTTGTTTAGGTAAGCATGTGGTGGGAGCGCCCGAGTATTGTCACGCGAATTTCAGTCACTACTTTACCCAAGAGTTTTGGTCAAGGCCGGTATTGGCGGCGGCGGCGTCGTTAAAGGGGAGGAAGGCGTGCTATTTTAACACGGGGGTGATGGTGATAGATATATGGAAATGGAGGGAAGGGAAATTCACGCAAAGATTGGAATATTGGATGAGAATTCAAAAGAGGTATAGGATATATGAGCTTGGTTCATTGCCTCCTTTTCTCTTGGTTTTCGCTGGTGACGTGGAAGGTGTTGAGCACAGGTGGAACCAGCATGGACTTGGAGGTGATAATTTGGAAGGGCTATGTAGAAACCTTCATCCTGGTCCTGTCAGTCTTTTGCATTGGAGTGGCAAAGGTAAGCCATGGCTTAGACTTGATAATAACCGACCTTGTCCTTTGGATACTTTATGGTCTCCTTATGATCTTTTTCTTCGCCACCACTCCTCCAACTTCTTCTCCGATACTTAAACCACCACCACCACACTTCCAAAACTAATAACTAACACATTTCATTTTATATTCTCGTCACATTTTAATTTGGAGATTTTGAATTCCACTTTGATCATGTAATGGGTATCTGGAGATTTTGAAGGGGGTATCAATTTCAATTTGATTCGTTTCCACTTTGATGTAATGGATATCCGTATCATCATCAGTTTTGTAAAGCTTGGAATATGGTTGTATTTTGTAGTTTGTTGAGGAATTGTTTTGTATAAATAATTACATGCTCTTCTCTTCAGTTCTGCCTCTCGTTGACTTTTCTTTTCTTTCTTTTCTTTTTTCAAATTCATTTGTTGGTGCAATCCAAAAGTTGTTTTACACTTTCCAGTTATATGTGTCGGTATGAAAAATATCATTTCATTATTATTATTATTTTTTTTTTTTACAAGGGAAAAGAAATTATTTGGAAGAAGCTTCTTTGTTCTCTTTTGTAGTGCGATAATGATTTCTAAGCATCGCTTTCCATATGAAAGAGAGATATATATATATATATATATATATATATATAATCCCCAATTATATTATATTATATATGTATGTATGTTATTTTAATTTCTTCTATTGTTGTTTCTACGTGCCGCTAGCTAACGCGTTCATAAAATTAAAAAATAAAAATGTCACATCAAAAAATTATCTATTCTTATTCTGAGCTAGGAAATTTGTCCAACTGCCCAAATCTTAAACCAGTCAACTTAGCTCGAATATGCGAATCCGTCTTCAATTTAAAGCAAGAGATGCTCTTCATTCAATACCGAAATCCGATTGTTTTGGAGTAATAAAAATGAAAAGATTTTTTTTAACAAAACAGATTTACGAAATTGTCAAATTTTGTGCCTCATTTCATTGATCAGTTTAACAGTCCATTTTGAACAGCTGTTTGAAGCCGACCGTTTAAAAAATGTGAAATTGTGGAAAAATTAAAAATATTTTTTGTGTGGAAAATCTGATTTGTGAAATTGTGGGAAATAAATTCGATTTTTGAAACTGCAAATTATTGTATGGAAGTTTATGAAAAATAATTATTTATGTTAATTGAATGTTTGGCAAAAAAAAAAAAAAAAAATTCTTGGTCTACCTAGGTTACGGTCCTATTACCTGGAGTGCCAAGAAGGAACTTACAGTCTCACGTTCTTCCACAGGATCTGAATATTGAGCGTTGGCTTCCACTGCTGCTGAATTGTGTTGGCTTCGCCAACTTTTGAAAGATTTGGGCATCTTCTTTCAACACCTCCTAAGCTTTGGTGTGACAATGTCTCAGCCTTGGCTATTGCTTCTAATCCCGTTTTCCACATCGGGACAAAGTACATTGAAGTAGATTACCATTTCATTTGAGAGCGTGTTCTTTGTCGTGATCTTCTTGTCAAATACATTGCCACTGATGATCAGCTAGCTAATGCTTTTACTAAGAACCTTCCTATTGCTCGCTTCCAGTTTCTCCGATCCAAAATCATGTTGCCTCTCGGCCCCCATGACTTTGAGGGGGGATGAAAGTAGAAGAGATAAAGTTCATTTCAAAAGCTAATGGTAACTTCCATACAATGTCGTTTTATTTAAATGAACACGACATCGTCTAGTTAAGTAAGGCGTGATGATGCTGAAAATCGTCAATAAGTCACACAATCCTCACGTGCTCAAGATTATACCTGCACAACACAGAACAAGAAGACCTTAGGAGATTACCAGTGTGGTACCGGCCAAAAACCCTCCGAAAGTTAAGTTAGAAAAACTTCTCACAACTCTAGAGTGCCAGAATTGGGTAAATTGTGCATACCTTGATTTATGAGAGCTTTTGGATTTTTATAGTAGTGTAGAACTGACTTTCTTGCTTTCTTGGGGAATGGAAACTTTTCCTTATAAGGAAGATCCTCGTAAAAGCACTTATTTTTCGGGATCCTTTCCATATAACGATTTTGTTGATCAGGGCTAATCGTGAGGCGCAAGATATTTCCTTTTGAAGTTTCTTGAGGACTACTTAAACTACGTGGATGTCATGTGACCTCGCCGCCGTCCACATTGTATCTGTCACCATGAGGACAACTTACACCATGTGGATGTCACATGGCCCCACCCATCGTCCACATTGTATCAGTCCACTTCCTCATCCGTCCTCTTCTGTACATGCTCCCCGTCTTCTTCCATTACCTTGATCACAAGCTAAAGGTACCGTTGCTCGTGACTGATTCAGTAGAATGAGACCGTCTACGTCTATTTCTCCCTCTTCAATATGTTTGCTCAAGACGGTGTTGTTTTGCTACAGTTGAATTTATTAAGTGACACAACACCGTATATCTTCCATGTTGGAAAATTGCATGTTTGTATCGCATACAAAACTTACGCAGTGGAAAAATTAACGAATTTACTTCATTCGCAATTGATAACATGTACTATGTAAGTTTCAGAATTTGAGAACAAAAATGCGTACCTTGGTGTGGTGAAATTCAAAACCAAAGATCAGAAGTTCTTAGGAAGAATTTTAATCTTCACTCCAATTCCACTTGATGCCCAAGATGTGTGGTCTCTCAATCAGTTTCCTAAAAGAGAATAAAGAGTGTCCAACACTCACATACAAACAATTTCATTCTTTGTATGATCTTAATGAAAAACCTTATGAAAGTCTTATATGAAAACCTTAATCTTTTCCTTATGAAAAAGCTCTTATGAAATTATGTATGTTTCTCTCCTTATATACAACTGATTATCTAATTGGGCTCGCCTTTTAGGTCATTCCAATTGGGCTCTAGTATGTGGCTTGAAGTGGGACCAAAAGGGACCAATAAGACACTAGCTCCAATGGGCCTTGGGCTTTTCTGTCAACTCTTGACAAGTCCAAAGTTACCATTAACTATATTTAATACTACTATATAAATATAGTTGTACTCTAAGCCTTATCTATAAATTATATCCCAAAACTTTATTATACATGCAACTCATTCATTAAAATATTTGTAGTAATATAAAGTCATGAATGTAAACTGCCACTTTGAAGATTACTACATCTTAATCCTTGAGTACTCGGTTTAATCCTTAATGTTATTCATCATATATTTATGAAATCCAATTTCATAAATATATACTTTAGTAACTTCTTACTAAAGTGGTTGGGCCCAACTCTTTTAAATAACCAAACCCATTAAACTTATCTCAAGGGAATATTTTATGTCTCCGTTAAGAGATTATGAATTTCATCTTAAGAATATATATTCCATCAACACTAAATGCGGCTACCCAACATACTGAGTTTTTGATCGTGACTTATAGATCTCACTCCTGATATATCAAAACAACCTACATCTCATAATCAGGTCCATTATTCTCAGGATTTAGAGTTGATGTAAATAGAAGTCGTGAAATTTATTATTCATTTGACAGTCGTTAGAAGAATAATAAATCTCACAGCGGTCCAGTTCAATATGTCTTAACTCTTAAAACATATCAACATACCAACTAGAAGTCTCCACTTCCATGATCAAGACAAATCATCGTAGTTGATATGTTATAGTTTTCGCAGATGAAACGCTCAATTTCATCACCGACTACGAATTAAAATTTTGAGTTTACAAAAAACTCGTGATTTATATTTTCTGTAACTTTTCACATAAATCACATACTATGCATCTCATGGACTAAGATAATGTCCCATTAGTTCATTTATAGATAATCTCATATAATTAAACAATTTAATTATTTATGACATGCCAATAAATTGGATTTTAGGGCATAAACCTTAACAATCTCCCACTTGCCCTCAAAGACAATTTACCATATATCCGACACTTATCTCCCTTTAGAGTAATTCATAGTTACTCTAAGGCAAGATTTGGAAACAAGTTTCAGCCAGATTTATTGCATAAATTATCTTTTCTACTACTACTTCTCGAGTACTCATATCTCTCTATTGAGATCATACTTACGTTTAATGTGTATCTTCATCATTTAAGATGAACACATATCTTGAAGTCCAATTTCATGAATCAAAATCAAACTACAAGTCAATATTTGTACATCCAGTTAACATCAAAAACTTACTTTGGTGGACAAGCATATAATCCCTCATTCTTCTAAAATATTTGAATATATGATTTACTCCCACTAAATTAAGTAATCTTTGATTCAATTGATATTTGCTTACCATGCCCACCGCAAAATAGATATTTAGCATAGTATATAGCATATCATAAAGACTTCCTATTGATATTAGGAATCATCTTAATATGCTCTTCCTTTTATATGTCTTAGGACCATAATCCTTTATAAAGGAACTTCATACTTAAAAGGAAAGAATCATTTCTTGAAGTATTACATGTTATACTTTGCTAGAATCTAATCTATTTAAGCAATTTGAGATAGACCCAACATCCTAATTTCTGAATTTTAACAAAGTTTAATTCTTAGGATGTAACTAGTCTTTCCCAAGTACTTTATATCAAACTGGACTAGACAACCAAAACTCTATTGATGACAATAACTCTACATCATCCTAAATGATTAGAATGTCATCAACATACATTAAGAAAATTATTATTCTATATAACTTTATATACACCTAAGGCCTTTTAATACTTGATCAAAATCAAACAATTTGATTTCTTGATCAAAGATGATATTTTATGATTCATATGCTTGCTTTAGTCCATAAATGGACTTTAAGCAACTTACATACTAAACACTACTATTTCATTGCTATGTACAAGTCTAGATACATCATATAGATGTCTTCCTCAAGATTGCTACTAAAAGAAGCTTTCTTGATATCCATTGTCATATTTCATCCAAATGAAATATAATGGATAAGAGAACCTAGATAGAGTCAAACTTGACTATTGGTGAAAAAATCTTTTCATAGTCGAACCATTTCTTTCTGAATAAATCTTTTTGCCACTAGTCTTAACTTTGAAGGTTTGCACTTTCAAATCTATCAATCTCATTTCCTTGTAGACCTATTTGAGAATAATAGGCTCAATGCAACTAGGCGCCTCTACAACTTCTAGACTTTAAATAGAATCTAATTCTATTTACATAGCATTGATCCAATAATTCATATTCGTATCATTTATTGCCTCTACGTAGGACCGATGATCAAATTCATATCCTTGTGGAATCACTTCAAAAATTTATCCTAAAAGTATGAATTTACAATCCTTCCACTACGATATTGTACCGGTGTACTAGCTATATATATATAGAATAATACTTTGTGGTGTATCTAATATAACCATCTCATTTCTAAATGTACTTTATAGTTGTCTTACAAAAAATTCTGACATTTTTCTTCTACAACAATTGTATGTTTAGCTTTAAGATTATTCATATAGTTATGATCAAGAACTTTGTATATGTACTTTACAAACATCTTGTAAGAACTTTGTATTTGTACTTTACAAACATCTTGTCTTCTTTATGACTACCAAAATAATCTTATGCAATTCCTTTTGGATACCCATCATAAACACACATTTTTCTACCTTTTGATTTCAATTTGTCAGACTTCCTTTCTAGCACAAGTGCTGGACATCTCCAAAAGGGGAAGTATCATATACTAGGTTTTCACCCAATCCACAATTTGATAAATGTCATAGGAACAAACTTTTCAAATCAATTTTAGAAAATGTATAGTAATTATAAGAGTATATCTCCAAAAGAAATAAGCAAATGGAAATACTTATCATGTACTTTACTATTTCTAAAATAGTCTTATTCATCCTTCATGTATGCACTGACTTAAAGAAGTCATTAATACTATATTCCTTTACAATAAAGGAGTCCTAAATCATATTATCCTCTAAATAGAATTCATAGATTGGGAATATAACAAAATAATGGTTCTAAAAGCCCATCTTTCACCAATCTTAAATACCATTTAAATTAATAAGATCTAAACATAAGTGCCAAAACATACAATACCAAAGGACGAAAATTTTCTCTTTAAAAAGTAAAACATGTAAATCTCCATCTAGAAAACAATCATGGACAAAACTTAGTTTAACCAAACCAGAAACACTTTCCTTTAGTCATACTTTTGAATTTAATTTCCTTTTGGCAACTACTAGGGCAACTTACTTGCCCAACTGTTTGGTATTATAATTCTTCTTCTTACTACCCTAACCTTTCGGTTCAGGCTAAGAATTTGAATAAAATCATATTGATCCTAGCCTTAGCTTTTAAGATGTCTTCCGTTGCGTAGAACTCACTCATCAATTCAGATAATATAAAAAAAAATATATATATTTTTTCAAAAACAATCTGAATTGATCAAATGATTCTAACAAGAACTTATGGATCATATCCATTTGAGATTAACAATTAATCTCTACATCCAAGAATTCCAATTCATTTTAAAATAAAAATATTTTCATAAAATGATGTTGAAATGGAACTCCTTAAGCTTTTCTTGGCACTCAAAATGACTTATACCAAACATCTCATTTAGACTTAATATAAAGTCTAAGTCTTGTACTAACTCTTGCATTTCATGTTATAGCACAATTGAGATAGAAGTCAATGTAGCATATTAGCATGTCAATGTAGCATATTAGCATTTCAATGGAGACTATGATCAACATCATAAGCTATCTTCCATAAATGCATTATGCATAGGAAATTATGACAATGCTGAATCGAAACATATTTATGTACTTCAGCTCCTTTAAGCATCATGTCCAAAATTATTACTTAGTTAATGTGATTCAATAAAATAGTAGCTAGAGAACAAAATTTATGACAACTTTATTTTGAGACTTAGAACATAATTACGGGGACATTATCATTTTGCATCTATAACCATATAGTATGAAACCCAAAAACCATACTATATTAGGTGCAACGACAACCTAATCCGACAATTAATATTCCTCAGCATAGAGTGAATATCAACTACTACGATCAGGCAAGAATTATTCTCATTATTAATGTTATCATGATAACTCTTACCAAACAAAAATAATTTGCCGTTCTTCCTTTGGCCTCTAAGTAATAATAGCAAGAACTCAGCATAGAGGATACTATCAAACTTAGTCTAGTGTACACCATTGTCTAGAATCATGTGTAGCCACATTTCATCCCTTTAATAGGCTTATTTTGTAGTAATATGATAAAAACACCCTCCACATAGAATGCAAAGCTCAAAGATAAGACAAGGTGTTTGATCAAACCACTATAAATCAGGAAATTCAATCTTGTAGTACCATGAAATAAACATCCTCCGCATGGAACGCAAGGCTCGAGGCTAAGACGAGATGTTTACCCCACACCACTATGAACTGACAATGGAGGCCGTGAGATCCAACCCTTGTATCTCTCTCCCACTAGAAATTTTAAAACAAGTGGATTGTTTTGAAATTATTGTGATCTAATCATAATTTTAACCCTACACATTAAATGTATTTAATTGTTTAAATTCAATGTGATGTAACTAAGTCACGTCACAAAAGCGTAACGAACATTCGCACAATCACAAAGAAGTTTAACCTTGTAATCCGTGAAGTAAATACCCTCTGCTTGGAATGCAAGACTCGAAGTCAAGACAATGTATCTATTCACATTACAATAAAGTTAACAAAAGGGTTATTTCATTACTCCCACTCATTATTTGGGTTTTTCTTAAATAATTGTGATCCCATCACAACTAATACCCTTGCACTTATTGAAGACTCTAATCTTATTAGAATCACTAAACTAAAATGGAAGTCCCAAACTATTTAGGATTCCTTAAACACTAATGGATCAAAAATTAGTTTTATAGAACTCTATCCTTAATTTACTAGATAAAGTATTCTAATCTCATTAGAAACTATATAACTTTAATTAGAATTTTAATCTCATTAAAAACCTCTAATTAAAATAAATTAAGGACTTTTAATTATAAAACAATTTAGGACTAAGAGTTCTATTTAACTACCATCTTTGATCTCATTAGGTCTTTTAGTTAGAAACATGTGTAATCACATCACACGTTGTCTTACACCTTATACATTTGAAAACATTTAGAAAATATTCAAAATTCCCTTCAAATGCATTTTCGCGAGAATCTCGCGACTAAGCTCTTCCTGCAAAAAAGGCATTAGGAAAAATAGTAAAAATACAAAATTCAGACAGAAACTTTCACTACTGTCTCATGAGTATCTCGCTACTAAGCGCTTCCCGCGAAAACAAGTTAAGAAAATAAAATTGAAAACACAAAAAATTAGACAGAAACTTTCGCTACTGTCTCGCGACTGTTTCGCGAGTAAAGCTTACCCGCGAAAAGTTTTTGTCTTCAGAAATATTTTTCGCGAGTAACTTCGCAGGAAGCTAACCCGCGAAAAACCCGTGTTTTCAGTTTTTCCAGAGCAGTTGCAAACAGTTTTCAACGATTTTTTATGAACAAACAACTACCATATGAACATAATAGACAGAATTCGATGTCAAAACTGAATTCCATTGATGTTATAGCCTTAAACTTCAATTCAACATACTTGAATTCAGATTTAAACAACATAATAACATCAAAATCAATTTTCATCAAACCATAGTTTTAATAACCATGCAGAAAATTAAATACCTATATAATTTTCTAACATCATGAAACTATTATATCTAATTCCAAAACTCACAAAACGTGTTATACAGATTCGAAATGAAGCCGACTCTGATACCATTTGTTGGAAAATTGCATGTTTGTATCGCATACAAAACTTACGCAGCGGAAAAATTAACGGATCTACTTCATTTGCAATTGATAACATGTACTATGTAAGTTTTAGAATTTGAGAACAAGAATACGTACCTTGGTGTGGTGAAATTCAAAACCGAAGATCAGAAGTTTTTGGGAAGATTTTTAATCTTCACTCCAATTCCATTTGATGCCCAAGATGTGTGGTCTCTCAATCAGTTTCCTAAGAGAGAATAAAGAGTGTTCAACACTCACATACAAACCATTTCATTCTTTGTATGATCTTAATGAAAAACCTTATGAAAGTCTCATATGAAAACCTTAATCTTTTCCTTATGAAAAAACTCTTATGAAATTCTGTATGTTTCTTCCCTTATATACAACTGATTATCTAATTGGGTTAGTCTTTTGGGCCATTCCAATTGGGCTCTAGTATGTGGCTTGGAGTGGGACCAAAAGGGACCAATAAGACACTAGTTCCAATGGGCCTTGGGCTTTTCTGTCAACTCTTGACAAGTTCAAAGTTACCATTAACTATATTTAATACCACTATATAAATATAGTTGCACTCTAGGCCTTATCTATAAATTATATCCCAAGACTTTATTATACATGCAACCACTTCATTAAAATATTCGTAGTAATACAAAGTCATGAATGTAGATTGCCACTTTGAAGATTACTATATCTTAATCCTTGAGTACCCGGTTTAATCCTTAATGTTATTCATCATATATTTATGAAATCCAATTTCATAAATATATACTTTAGTAACTTCTTACTAAAGTGGTTGGGTCCAACTCTCTTGAATAACCAAACCCATTAAACTTATCTCAAGGGAATATTTTATGACTCCGTTAAGAGATTATGAATTCCATCTTAAGAATATATGTTCCATCAACATTAAATGTGGCTACCTAAAATACTGAGGATTTAATCGTGACTTATAGATCTCACTCCTGATATATCAAAACAACCTACATCTCATGATCAGGTCCATTATTCTCTTAGGATTTAGAGTTGATGTAAATAGAAGTCGTGAAATTTATTATTCATTTGACAGTCGTTAAGAGAATAATAAATCTCACAGCAGTCCAGTTCAATATGTCTTAACTCTTAAAACATATCAACATACCAACTAAAAGTCTACACTTCCATGATCAAGACAAATCATCGTAGTTAATATGTTATAGTCTTCGCAGATGAAACGCCCAATTTCATCACCGACTACGAACAAAATTCTGAATTTACAAAGAACTTGTGATTTATATCTTCTGTGACTTTTCACATAAATCACATACTATGCATCTCATGGACTAAGATAATGTCCCATTAGTTCATTTATAGATAGTCTCATATAATTAAACAATTTAATTATTTATGACATGCCAATAAATTGGATTTTAGGGCATAAACCCTAACATTCCATAGCTCTGCATCAACTTCCACAGCTCTGCTTCTTCTAGTGTTAGATCATATAATTTATGTTAAATATTTCTTGTTGTACCAGCTGAGATATTTATAGAGTTTGTTAGATTTAGTCTGTTAGAGTTTGTTAGAGGTGGAATCCCCATGTGTTCAATGTGTTCATTTATAGAGCTCTCTATAAAGAGTCTCCTTGTATAATCTGTTGCTTAAGCTTAGTAATTCAATCTCAATTTCTTACTCAAATCTTTCTCTCCCAAATTCATCTCTATTTTTGTTTTCCATTTTCTCTCTGAGCTTTGAAGCTTTCTCACATTTTCTGTACTGCTTTATGTTCATTTTAATAAAAATTTATCCTTTAATAAAAATTTTAAAAAATAAAATAAAACAAAAACAAAAACAGACTCACTCTTTGCTCCTGATTCCACTCCTTTAATGTACTCATAAAAAATACATGGACTTGGGTCCTGTGAGAAAATAATAAAGATACAAATAAAAATAGTAGACCTGAAATAACTGGGCTTTGTTTGTGTTGGTTTTCAGAGGAAAAAAAAAAGAAAAAAGAAGAAAGATGCATCAACATAATTTGTGGAGTCACGATCCCTTTAATCGCTAACCATCAATGCTCATTTGAATGGACTCAAATGAAGATTCTCAAACAAATCTATTTGAAAAGCGAGCCAAGAACAAAAGGTTAATACAAACAAATATGTTTTGTGGCAAAAAACCATGCAAGCTTTAGAATAAAGGAGAGGGTGAAAATGTTACTTTGGAGAATTTGACCAAATGTCCATTGTCCAGGCAACAAAAGACAATCGTGCTCAACGAAAATTATCAGGAACTCCTAAATTACAGTAACATGGTAATCATCCCACCCTTGAGCACGGCTTTTATGATTTGCACACAGGTATTCATTATTGATGAGTAGCAATTGTGAGTTGGTTATTTATGCCTTTCTCCTAAGATTTTCTAGTTCTTACGATCAAAACATGTGACATCAAAAAGAAATTCATTTGTTTAAGGAATATAAACAACTCACACAATTAAGTACTACATAGCTCAAACTAGCAAAATGCAGAAAATAACTCATCAAAGCTAAACAAGGTACACAGTCATGAAATGCAAATTTCATTGACCAACCTTAATTACACATTTAGTGGTGTGCAAATACCAAAAAAAAAAAAAAAAAAAAAAAAACTTCTTGTGTTTTTCAAAAAATTTTATGACCAAAAACAAAATGCACACATTATGCTAAATGAACAAATGCAAAAGTAATGCATGATAGTGCTCAGCTAAGCTATAGAGGGTACACAAATAAGAAATATCAATTTCTTAATTAGCCCATGAGTACATGTACAAACTAGTACATACTCATACAAAATCAGAAATAGCTTATGCACACAGTTATGTAACACGCACTTTCTATATTTCTCCACAATATCAAGCATTTTCTAAATCAAGAAAGCGATATCATAATTCAAGTAATCCTCAAGAAAAATAAAACTAGACACAAAATAAAATATTTTTGTCTTTTTGAAAATTTACAATGTTTTTGGATTTTTTTTTTTTTAATAATCAAAACAACCTAAGAAAATAAAACAACCAAAAATTGAAAGAAAATATGTCCACACATAATTGAAAAAATTAAATCAATGACAAGTAAACAACACTCACCTTAGCGAATATTTTTTCATCCATACAGCATGAGTCTTTGGCTTTATAGGTGAAAAACCATGAGAAACAGAGTGTATTTGAGGGATTACAAACTTCTTCTAAGAGAGACTGAAATCCTGCAATTTCCTTTCACAAGCCAACAAGCTTAAATTTTTCAAAAGCATATGAAACAATTTATTAGAACTTGTAGCAAAAGATATATCATCACATATCCTAGACTGAAACACGGAATGCTCAAATTTCAATTTATGATAGTTAAGACGAATGTGACTGGAAACACCACAAAAGTGACAAACAGGGATAAATTTAGGAACATCAATATTCTTAACAACAAATCTAGTCTTAGATTTTGGTTTTTGCCTCAACAAAGAACAATTTGGTCTAATGTGACCAACAATACCACAAAGATGACAGGTACGCACAAAAACAACAGGTTGGCACAAAAATAGATTTCTTCTGCAATTTACCAGTAGGTTTAGACATAGGTTTAGAAACTTTAGTGTATACATCAGAACTTTTGCCTTTGTCTAACCTAACAAAATAAGCTTTTCTTTATGATTCCTCTTAAAAGGAGGAATATAAACATTGTCTTTAGGCTTAAGAGGAACAGAAATAGAAACAGATTTGTTATCAACAGCAAGTTTGATATTAGACAAATTTTCAAGTCTAGCTTCAGACTCAACTAACTTTTATTCCAAACTTTTCATCTTGAGAGAAAAGTTGGTTTCTTAAAAATTCATTTTTTTTTATTGGATTCATCCAATCTCACAATCATTTCCTCTTTTTCAAGATTAGCCAATTTTAACTCTTCCTTGAATTTCTTGGCAATTTTCATAGATTTAGTTAATTCCCTACTGAGAGTTTCACATGCATCAATAAGATCAACAGAAGCAATATTGTCCTTTTTATTCAAATCTTCACAGCCAAAAGCATTAAGACACTTAAAATTATCTATGATAGTAAGGATTAAGGATCTCACTCAGGACGTTAATCCAATCAAAGTGAACTCGCTCTGATACCACTTGTTTGTTCTATTTAGACCCCTATAAATCAGATTTGTTTAACCTAATTAATTAGCCAGGTAGATACTTAGATTAATTATTTAAATCTAGGTTAAACTCATGCAATCATATTACTTAGTGTGGAAAAGTAAAGAAGACAGTAATATGATGACCCAGGAAAACCAATGAAACCAACCGTTTCAAGATAAAAACCTAGGAAGGATTTAACTTAGCTATCCTCAAGGTAAACAAATCCACTATGATATAATGGAAGTTTACAATAGATTTAAACCCTAAATCTAAGCTACTTCTTGTAGGACTTACTAACACGACCATGTACAGCTCCAACTCCACGGACTCTACTATCTTGAATTTGCTAAACACAAACTCCCACGTTTGTGACTCTAAGATCCCACTCAAATCTTTAAATCATTAGCTATGTATGATCTTGTAGCAGCAACTTCAAATCTACCGGTTCTAATAATGTGTAGATGGAATTTCGGTAGTGACTTTGAAATGAGAAGGCACAGTACCTTTTAGATCTCAAAAGAGCACCTCTAAAGTCATAACAAAACGTGCCTTAGAGTTTCTTTTAAATATTTTGTGAAATAGATCTAAAACCCTGATCACTTAATGGGCTTAACGCGCTATTAGGATTAATTAAAATTCTGTAGAAACACATCTCAATCAGTCAAACCTGTTCTCTTAATCGGTCGAACCTGGCATGTTTCGAATTCCTAAACTTGAAGCTTCCTTTTTCTTGTATTCTGACTTGCAGCACCTTGAGCATTATCTAGTCATACCTATAGACTTAGGAATCTATATCTAGACAAGTTTGTGTTCACAGTTTACCAATTGTTCTAAACTTTTAGAACCTAACAAATAGTGTTAGGTACATAATTTTTAGATTGGCAACCATGAACAATTGTAACAACTTAGAACTTAGTTTGTCTAGTTGGTTAATCATTTGATCAAGACAAATCAAGGTCAAAACAGTTGAAGACTCAAGAAAAAAAGAAACTGGATTGTTATTGTGCTGGATTTCAACACCAGTTCGACAGGTCAAGATTCACTTAATTTTACTAGTTGAACTGTATGTCTCAACCGATCAAGAATCGAGCAAATTGCATATTCACTAATTCTTCTCTGTAGTTGGATGTAGGGTTTTGTGCAACTCAAGTGCACTATATATACAAACCCTAGAGCATGTTTTTTTTTACATATATAAGAGAGCAGTGTTTTGTACACAGATCTGGAATTATCTAAGTCCTCTTGAAGTATCAACCGGAGACTTACGTGCATACTAAAGATCTAGTGATCAAGTGAAGTTGATGCAACTAGTTTACAACTATTTTTGGACAAATCTTTAAGAGTGGATCTTAGAGTCACAAACTGAGAGTTCTTGTGCAACAAATCAAAGTAGAATAGTCTATGGATCTCTGAGTTATGTGTGGTCACGTCATTAAATACTACATAAGGTAGCATTAGATTTTATGATTAAATCTTCTATATAAACTTTCGTTTTATTCTAGTGGATTTGTTGCCTTGAGGATTGACAGTTAAATCCCCCCAGGTTTTTATTAGTGAAATAGTTTGTTTCATTGATTTTCTTGGGTCATCAATTTGGAGTCTTTATGTGATTCATGTTTGTGTGATGTTATTCAATTCAGATCTAAAGTATAATTAATCTATATAATTACTTGGCTAAGAATTAGTTAATATTATGACAACGGAGGCCTAAAACCCTAACATATAGATTTCCTTCCTTAGTCTTGCAATTTATATTACCATGGGAAAATTGTTTATGTAGAAACCCAACCTAACAACTTAAAAAACCTTTAGTGCCCGTTTGGTAAAAAGTATTTGTGTTTTTGTTTTCAAAACAATGTGAACATTGTTTTCTACAAATTGGGTTGGAAAAACAACCAACGTAATGTATATCACTTGTCATTTTCATTTTCTTTTTAATGAATCCTTGTTTCCTTTATGTGTTCCTTCACCTTCTTTGTTATGTTCTTTTTAATGAATCATTATTTCCTTTATACCTTCTAGTGTCTCACAACATGGTAATTCATTTGCCTTTCTGCTCTCCTCAGTTCTTTACTTGCTTTCTTATTTTTTCTCGCATAAAAAATTAATTTTCACATTCTTACTCCAAGCAAAGCATACTCTCTCTATGTTCTTTATTAATGGACACCAAATTGATTTATGAACAAATTTGAGGTAAAACACAAATTTGAACAACGATTTCTCCATTTATTATTATTTTTCTCCTCTGTTACTAACCAGAATAACGGAAATAAATAATTGAATGAAAGTTTCAAATGGAAATAATAATTTCATAATTAAGTTTGAGACTTTAATTGAAAAAAAATGAAAACCCTAGGATCTAATATGAACATGATATAAACAATGGCTTTTTATGTAAACTTGGAGGCCATGGCCCCTTAACCCTAATGTAGTTCCAATCCTGTCCACAATTCAATCAATTCAAAAATGGTTAACGAGTATAATTTGAGATGTTTACATGCAATTTGGAGGCTTAGACACGGTAGAAACCACTACAGACGATTGGTGAAGAAGCAGCCACAAGGCAATAGCAAAAGAGATAATTTGAACCTTAAATGTTGGTTGAGGTATAAAGCCTCTTAGCGCAGCAAGAGAGACTTTGAGTGAGGAAAACATTATGGGCCCGTAAACGAAACAAGTGAGGAAAACATTGAGAAAGCTACGGATCACAAAGGCCCCAAAGGGTCGAGTGAGAATGTGTCAATTTAAAGATCTATCACAACTCAACCTTAGCAACATCAAAAACAATTTCAGCCCACAAATACCACCATTTCCTAAATATTCAAAAAATATCCAGACCCAGCCCAAATGTGTATCATCTGCGTGTCATTTGTGGTGACTATTGCCCTTCAATCCAATCGAAGCATTTCCCTCCACAAAAATTACCTGAATTAACTGTCACTATATATATATATATCCGAGGAAAAATAAAATCTGTTTGTTTTTTCTTAGAAACTAGTGGTCTAAATTTTAAGAAGATACAAAGTGAGTCTATGCAACTTGCTTTTTTTCCCCCCACAAAGTCGAAACCTCATTCTGCAGTGACATGGCCACTGTTGCAGCAAGAGGAATTGGCATAGGAGTGAACAAGCTCCACCCTCATAATTCCTCAAAACCTACATCCCCATTTCTCGGCAAGAGACTCAGAATCAAACCCACTTCTGAATCACAACACAGTGCAAGAATCACCAGCTCAAACCCAAAAACATTGCTAGTTTTTGCAGCTGGAGGTGAGCTGATCAATGCGGCTCATGACCTCTTTGTGGGTGTGGGAGTGGGGCTACCATGCACTGTTATGGAGTGTGGTGATATAATATATAGAAGCACTCTTCCTAAGTCCAATGGCCTCACACTTACGACCCCTGGTGCTGTTTTGGCTCTGGGAGCTCTGTCTTACCTCTGGGCCACACCTGGAGTGGCCCCTGGATTCTTTGACATGTTTATTCTTGCTTTTGTTGAGAGGCTATTCAGACCCACTTACAGAAAGGTCGGTGAATTTTTTATCTGATTTTGCATATGGGGTATCAGATTGTTAAACCATTAAATTTGTCATTTTCTAACAGTTTAAGCTTCTAATAAAATAAATACACTAAAAAAGGTAGCTTTTGAGACAACCAGTTTTTGGATAATTGTAGTATATCTATGTGCTTATTTGGTTTGATTTTGTGTGACAGGATGATTTTGTTCTGGGGAAGAAGTTGGGAGAGGGGGCTTTTGGAGTGGTTTATAGAGTTTCATTGGCCAAGAAGCCTTCATCCAAGGTATCATCAATTATGTGTTTGATTGATTCCGCTTTCACATTTCTTTTGTTTTAGTTTCAATTATGTAGGTAAATTTCAAGTCCAATAATTGTATTTCACCGGTGTTTACTTCATTTTGGTTCTTGATTGATTGCATAATTAAGATTCTAAGATAGTTGTTTCACTTTTCTTGGCTTAGCAACAATTAGACCATTAATGTGTTTTGTATTCTATTATGAGTGGACTGGTGGGTGACACTTGACTTTTATTTACTTAAAAATTTCTGATGGAAATGAATATCGTTTGTTGGTTGATGGTTTTTGGTTGTCACCAGAAGGACGGTGACTTAGTCTTGAAAAAAGCTACTGAATATGGTGCAGTGGAAATTTGGATGAATGAGCGTGTTCGAAGAGCTTGTGCAAACAGCTGTGCTGATTTTTTATACGGCTTTCTTGAGGTGTTGCTCTATTATGACTACTACTACTACTACTACCACCATATGAATTAAGGATACTATTATCTTCAGAAATTAAGAGATATACTTTGGAAGCTCATACTATTGCACAAATTGTTTTCTTCTTCTAAATCTTGTGACTAATTCTTTTATCATTAAATTGGATCCAGACTTCTCCAAAGAAAGGTGCTGAATATTGGCTTTTATGGCGGTTCGAAGGGGAAGCGACACTTTCAGATTTGATGCTAAGTAAAGAGTTCCCCTACAATGTTTGTACTTTCTCTCATCAGCCTTTTCATATTGTATATGATGGTTACATACACCAACTATGCTAAGTTTGAGAATTTATGGTCTTTTACTTTTTTATGTTACAAAACATTGATCTTCCTTTTATATTAAAACCCCCTTCCCCCACGCTCATGCCCTCTTGTGGTTTAAGGAGGGGGGGTATTTGCAGACACTGTCACTTGGTAAAAGAATATACTAAGACATCCATTTTCATTCCCTACTCAGTGAGCAACAAAATTTTACTCTTCTTCTTTTTCTGGCATGGTATTACAAGTTGATGGTTTCATGGTCCATATATTGTTATATATTGATTCCCAATTTATTTTGGATTGACTGGCTAAGTAATTTCTGGCTACAATGCTATTTATTTTGGATTGACTGGGCTAAGTAGTTTCTGGCTACAATGCTTCTATGATAGTTCTTGTTCATTTTAGCTCTTCAAGTCCTTCGTTTAGTAATGGTGGCATAAAATGTCAGGTAGAAACAATGATTACTGGAAAGGTCCAGGACTCACCTAAGGGTTTGGAAAGGGAGAATAGAATCATTCAAACAATCATGAGACAGCTCTTATTTGCACTGGATGGCCTTCACTCAACAGGGATTGTACATCGGGACATTAAGCCACAAAATATTATTTTTTCTGAAGGTAATAGTAGCAAGCTTTATTTTGCAAATAGTCAATAAAATCTTATAATAGTTGAATATTATGTTCAATAATATCTCTTAGCAAAAAAAAAATATGTTTAATAATATCACATTCCCATGAAAACTTGAACAGGTTCTTGTACATTCAAGATAATTGATCTTGGAGCTGCTGCTGATTTGCGAGTGGGCATAAATTATATTCCAAAGGAGTTCCTTTTGGATCCAAGGTATCTTCTGTAACATAGGTAGTTTACTTAAATCTGAACAAGAACAAAAAAAATATGTAATCCCTTACAGGTTTATCCACCATGAATTTACCAGTATTTACATCCCATAGGCATCTGGCTTACAAGCTGAATAGTTGAATTGCCAGTTTTCCCTTTTCCTTTTTGGTTCATGGTTTCGTTCACCATCACTGGAACTTGCTACAATTTATCATCAATTGGAGGTCTTTAGCCAACTCCTTTAGTTTTTATGTAGACATTATACATATCTGTATGATCAACTCATAAATGTTTTGATTGTTAGTGCACTAGGCTAATGTTAGTCTCTTAGCTTCTAGTCTATGTTAAGGTCCAAAGTTCAAAGGTGAAACATCTTTACCATACAGAAACTATTGAGTCTAAAGTTAATTCACTATAACTGAATGCTTTGAGCAAGAGGTCATAAACATAATTATCACTATACAAAGAAACTGGGATTGGTTTGCTGCCTAGGTAATATACAATTTGAAATTTTCACAGGTCCTAAGACTTTCCCTGGTTGAACATATAGCTTTTTAACTCTCAAATTATTGACTACTGGAATTTGTAGATAGACTTGTGTTTCCAATTATCTAAACAGAGTCAAGCTTTTTTTCTTGTTCAACCATAATGAAGGTGCTTCTTAAGTCAAAATGCAATTTTCTTTCTCATTTTCTCCATGTTTGGGGAGGAGATACGTATGAACCTTGTTAATATTTTCAAAGAAATAGAGAGAAGATGTCATTTATATATATTTTTTTCTTGTAATGTAAAATTCCCTTATATGAGTATTAAAGAGGCATAAACAACAGATTGACTCAGTTTATTGCTGTTAAAAAAACATAATCAGATCATCTCAATTCTTACACTCAAAAGATAAATTAGCAATATTGGGCATATTCCACACAAATAGGATGACCAATTTTCCTAATGATATGGAGCTATAACATTCCCAACATTTGATTTTCTGGTTAAAGACACCACTGCTGACATTCATTAAATGTTGATAGAAGTGAGCAGCTTGAAAAGAAGATGAAGAATGAGGTCATAATGTTCAGTATTTGAACTTTGCCTCGTATATTCTAGCTGTCATTCAGTAGTAGAATGCTTGGACAACAGCAAACCTGCAGTCCACAATTATATATAAATATTTGTCACTTTCCTTCTCAGATATGCTGCACCAGAGCAATACATCATGAGCACACAAACCCCATCTGCACCGTCAGCTCCAGTTGCAACTGCACTTTCCCCAGTCCTATGGCAGGTGCATACTAACTCCAAAACAATTGAGAGCTGATGCATGAATCATTGAGCTGATTTTGTTGGTTCTGATTATATGTCCTTGAACAGATGAATCTGCCTGATAGATTTGACATCTACAGTGCCGGTCTCATATTCCTACAAATGGTGAGTGACAAATACAGCAGAGTGATGCTGGACTTATTAATTGTTTATTTACATAATAAAACTCAGCACTTCAAGCGAGTTGATATATTTGTCATACCAGTCATAATCACAACCAGACCAAATCTATGGTTTTGCTTTGCCAATCAACTGGCTCAGTTTTGAAGCATTGATGCATAATCAATGTTTTGTAGATTGAAGTACTACTGCCTTGGCTAACACTAGTGACAAATAGTGAATACTAGCTCTTTTTTCTTTTTTTTGCTGGGAAGTGAATACTAGCTCCTAGACTCTGATTTTTAAGCTCCTATACTTTTAAAATAACAGAACACTTTTACTATATTTGGCAAAGGTTATTTATCCAGATGTAGCATATTTCAACAATAAGTAACATGTGGCTATTTCATGTACTACACTCATGCAAGATTTCACATAGTGAGCTCTTAACATTTTCATTCTTATAGGCATTCCCAGCATTACGCACGGACAGTGGCCTCATCCAATTCAATCGTCAGTTAAAGAGATGTGACTATGACTTGGATGCATGGAGAAAAAGTGTAGAGCCTCGTGCTAGCCTTGAACTGCGAAGGGGATTTGAGTTGTTGGATTTAGATGGTGGAATAGGATGGGAACTTCTGACTTCAATGGTTCGTTACAAAGCACGACAAAGAACCAGTGCAAAGGCGGCTTTAGCTCATCCCTATTTTGACAGGGAAGGCCTATTGGTTCTTTCCTTCATGCAGAAGCTGAGGCTGCAATTCTTTCGAGCAACACAACAGGACTATGGGGAAGCTGCCAAGTGGATAATTCAGCTAATGGCAAAATCAGGGACCAAGAAGGAGGGCGGCTTCACTGAAGCTCAGCTTCAGGATCTAAGAGTCTGTATCTCTCTCTCTCTCTCTCTCTCTCTCTCTCTCTATATATATATATATATATATTCCCCAGAAGAAATTTTTAAGTCAAAATGTATATTTAACACTTTGCATTATTCCGTTGTGCAGGAAATTCAGCCCAAGGGCAAGAAGAAAGCAAGTCCACAGAGGAATGCTCTTGCTTCAGCCCTTAGGCTCCAGAGGAAGGTTATAAGAACATTGAATGAGAGCATGGATGAGCTTAACCAGCGCAGGAAGAGCCTATGGTGGAGCAGATGGATCCCCAGAGAGGAATGAAGTTCGTAAATACATATATACTTCTTTTTTCTTTTCTTTTCTTTTTCTATGTATAGTACATCCATGTTTACAAAATATCTTGGTGGGATAGAGTTGAAGGAAATTAGCTGGAATCTTTATTTGAGCACACGTTTAATTAAGCACCTGCATTATGGATTATTATTTATTATTATACTGAGCATTTAATGAACTGAATGAAACTGCCATGAAGGATATGCTATGTTTTGAATTAGTCTAGAAAAATTCAACTCAAACTGCCATGAAGGATGCTATTTGGGATTAACTTACTAGTATTTGATTAGCATTTTGGAAACTTCCTTCTATTTCCTGAGAAAAATTAATTTACATTTGCCTTCAAAGACAAGGAAATAGTACCTGCTGAAGTTTTTTTTTTCTTTTCTTTTTCATATTTTGTTTTTTTTTTTTTTCTTTTGTTGAGAGAAAGAAATAATAATCAATCATTTGAGGAAATCACCTACCCTGAAGGAATGTATATCACATCATTGAAAAATGGCAGTGACCTATCTTACAGGTGTAAGTTGAAGTCTCATATGGTTCAAATTTATAGGCTTAAGTTTTTTTTGTTAAGTGATATTCTTATATGTTATCTTAAAGGCTCAATTGGAAGTTTTAAATCGCTAACATTAACTTTTTTCTAATCCTTATTTTCTTCATTGTAATAACTTGACAAATTCTGACATGTTTGAACCTATGAAGCACGGGTGCGTTTTCAGATTCGGGTGCGAGTGCGGGTGCAGAACTCAGCAATTTTTGAAAAAGTTGGGTACGGGTGTAGTGATTAAAAAATTATTAAAATTATTTTTATTTATATTTTCTATATATTTTTACTATTAAAATATTCTTAAAAAACACATTACTATGCCTTGATTCACAAAAGAAAGAAAGAAGAAGGCAAGAAACACAACAAAAAAGAAAACACAAAAGAAGCAACAAATATTCAGAATAAAATTAAGGAATGATAGATTTAGGATGTTTGGGCCTCATTCAAAGCCGATTTCGACTGTTCCGGCATGATTCAAGGCCGATTTCGGCCATTTTGGTCGTCGGCCGATACGACCCGATTCGGTCGATACGGCTTGATTCTGGCCGAATCTGCCCAGTTCGGCACGAATCAAAGTCGAGTCAATGTGAATCGGCGCGAATTCGTGAAAAAAAAAAAAAAAAAAAAAAAAAAAAACAAAACAAAAAAAAGAAGCTCAAACGCGGCACCGACGCGCGGGCAGCCGCGTCAGACATTGCACCCGGCGTCAGACTCCGGTGCAACACCCTCCCAGCCGCGTCCGTGCTTCATAGGTTTGAAAGTGTTGGAACTCTCAATTCAACAATTCTTTATATGATGATTGGTGACTACTTGGACTGGGCTGCCTACAATTTTAGACCTCTTTGGTTGCTAAACCATTGATCTTGTAACTTTTCTCTCCTTTTTTTTTTTTTTTTTTTTTTTTGCCTTAATGCTCTTGTGGTGCATTTCAACTTGAATCAAATTATAGTCTATGGTATAAACATTCCATGTGCAAATAAGATTATTGTGACAATAATTAAAGATTAGTAGCACAATAGTGCATGAATTATTTCTAAAATTTTCCAGGCACTGTGTCATTTTTATTCTTCATACTCCATCATTTTATCATTAGTTAGCTTGGATTAATATTGTTGCAGATTGGATTGCTAAGATATGGAAGACAATTAAATTTCACGTAACATGCTAAAAATCTGTTATTATCTCATAACCAGCCATGACCAGCTTGCTGGCTTGCCTGGCTATATATATGACGGTCAAAGTAGCATCATATACAGACACGGTTACGTGTTAATATCTGTTCGTACAGTGATAAAGCTGTAATCAAACACATAATCCGATACAGTTTTGTAAAGAAGACAATTCTAATTTCTAATAAGATTAATCGTACCATTCTTTGATGTTCCCACGTGGGGAAGTTTTTGTTAAATTCAAGTCCTCCATGCTATATATATATATACACACATATACACACATTCTGGCCGGGCATTATTTCGAGTGATTAAAAAGACATGTTAATACGTTAAGAGGAAACTGTGATGGAAGCACAGCATGTAGGAACGTACGTAGTTCCTTAGAAAACAAGAGCCAACAACAAAGTATGGTCTATGATGGACTGAGTGACTAATAATAAAACTATGTTTTTTTTTTTTGAAAGGAATAAAACTATGTAATTCAAAGCTTAGAGATGAGTTAATAAATAATATATATTGAGTTTGAGTGTATCAAAATTCAAAGGCAATGTCATTGTAAATCACGAGACCTTCACGTGCAACTCTGACCTCCTTGTTCAGTACAATCAGTCCATTTTTTATTCTAAAAACAGTACCATAAACCTAGCATGATGAGACACTCAAAACTAAACCTAGAGAGGATCTCCTTGATTAAACCGCATTTCTTGGATTAATTTTATCATCGTCTCTAACCTAGCTAGTGGAGTTCCCCAAGCTTTGGGGTGTCTCACACTCAATATATTATACACTAATATTGTACGCATTTCCATCAAAAATGTTTTTATACATGTTGTAGCAAAGTATGCTACTACTATATATAGCTGTGCACTATAGTAATGTAAGTAAAAAATTTTCCTATACCATCATCATTGTAGCACTCTTTTTGTATATGGTGATGCTAAAAGTAGCTTTTTAGCACCACCATTGTAGATACTCTTAATAACGTGTATGATTTGCCAAAAGTTTTGTAGTTCAACTAGTTAGTACATTTTAGCGTGTCATTGGATATACTTTTAAATTTGTAATACGCGTTTAGAACTGATGATGCCGAAAAATCACTAGTGAGCCACACAGCATTTGCACGCCCGAAACAATA
The DNA here is from genome assembly GCA_030021035.2 of Notholithocarpus densiflorus. NCBI lineage: Eukaryota > Viridiplantae > Streptophyta > Magnoliopsida > Fagales > Fagaceae > Notholithocarpus > Notholithocarpus densiflorus. Next base: position 1,526,436 of record JARYZH020000019.1, on the reverse strand, counting down.
CCTGCACAACAAAAAGAAAAGACCTAGCAGAGAGCACCGGTGTGGTGCCGGCTAAATACCCTCTGAATGTCAAGTTAGAACTTCTTCACAACTCTAGAGTGTCAGAGCTTGGGTGAATTATGCGTACCTTTTTTCTGAGGGTCTTCGGGTTTTTATAGTAGTGTAGAATTAAAGTCTTTTGCTTGCGCCACAAGTCTTTTCCTTATGGAGAAGATCTCCATTAATGCGCGTATATTCCAGAATCATCTTCATGTTAGAATTTTATTCATATTGGGACTCTATGGATTAAGGTTAATCTTGAGAGGCAAGTCGTTTCCATTTAGGGATTCTTAGAGACCACATAACGACCAGTTGAGTGCCACGTGGCCTTCTGATTCATCCACCCTGTGTCCGTTCACATAGGATCCGTTCACTATTAGCCCATTTGTCTCGCACTGTCAAGTCCATCTAAGTGGATCCGTCACCTCCAATTTTCTCCCTCTTCAGTTGCCCCCTCACCCCATGGGTCCGTGATTTCCGAGTGGAAGGACCCGTGGGGTGATGGTTCAATCCGACCTTTTGACGAACACCCCTAGCCTTGACAGGTTGGCCTAAGATCATTAATGACGAAGGACACATGGCGTTTACTGAATGGTCACTCACTTGGATCAAAGCATCCCTTCATCTTCCGTGCCGTTCTCTCTATATAAATCAAACTCTCTTCCTCTCATTCCTTTACTTTCTACTGAAATCTACGATCAGAGCGCACCCGTCATCATTGTCAGATGAACATACTGTTCAGCTGTTGCATCCGTCATCAACGCCTCTTTACTGTCCAACTTCAACCTGGTAAGCACTCTTTTCCCTCTACTTAAAAAAAAAAATTTATGCACTTTTTATTTCTCTAGACTTTGTACTACCGTCATCCATTATAGGCCCGTCAGAGTCTTAGGATTTACCGTCATGTGTAGGTCATGTCTATTGCGTCGAGCAACTAGTTGTTTGTCCGCGACGGGGCGGGCTACGATGAATGTACCTGTCAGGTCACAAAGACCCTGATAGTCCGAGTGAAGAAAGGAGTCCGTCAGCCAGTTTTCCTTCCTCAATGGATGAGGGTTTGGAGACGGAAAGGCCAAAGGATAACTCTAGTGAAGGCCTGGATGATGCTGAGCCCCCAGTTCAATCTGTCGTGGGTCCTGATGGACTTAGGGAGTTCATCATGTTACCCATATGGACGGTCAATGACTTTACCTCTACAATTAAAGAATCTCACTTTAAAACACTTAGGGAGAAGTACCAAATCCCCGTCAACATACCCCTCCGTCTACCCTACATGTTAGAAAAATGTTACTACGAGGGCGTTGAGGGCGTCGGGGTCTATGAGCGGATGCTAAAGGCAAGGCTCAGATTTCCCCTAAGTTCACTTCACCGTCAACTCCTTCAGTATCTAGGTTTGGCCGTCACCCAAATCTCCCCTAATGCCTGGAAGGTCTTCCTCGGTGTGGAGGTCTTGTACGGGACCATGTCTAACGAAGCACAAAGGCTGATGGTGAAAGAATTCTTTCACTGTTATCATCCAGATGAGATTGCTCAGTCAAAAGGCAGGTACAGCTTTGTGCCCAGGAGCCCGTTGTTGAGGCTTATGTGTGAGACCCCCAACTCTAACAGGAACTAGAAGAGTCGGTATTTTTTCTTGGAAGGTAACGAATGGATGTGTCGTCCTGGTGATACTGATCATATGCCCATCGACCAAACATGGGGCATACTGCCCCTGTCTAGTATGAATCCGTCCATATTTAGTCTATAGTTTTTAATTAATATGTCACTAACCGTCTTCTTTTACAGTTCGGGACCGTCCACAAGTTTCTCTAGAGGAGTGGAGTTTTTTGGAAATGATTTTTAGCAAAACCAAGCTTGGGGAGAGGACGTGAGCAAAGTTGGTCACGCTAGACACTCTCCACTGGTACTGTGACGGGCCAGAACCAACAATAGCCGCTCATCGATACGACGCTCAAGTTCGTCAACGTGAGTCCGTGGCTAAGACTTGGTTTTGATTTTTTAATTTTCACTTATGTAAAGAAGTGTATCCGTCCACTTTTGCAGAGATGGATGCCGCTAAGAGGAGGGTCGTCATTAAACAACAGGCAGCCAAGAAGAAAGAGGAGGTAGGTCAACTCCCTAGAGGGACAGGTTCATCCAACCCGTCCAAAAAAGAAAGCTGCCGGAGAAGCAAGATCGTCTCCCCAAGAAGCCTAAAACCACTCTGGAGCTCGTCGTGGGACTAGAGGCTGGGGGTAAGAAGACGATTACCCCTGCCAAGCATGGAGCGGGAAAGGGTTTTATGAAGGGTCCGTCTACTACCCAAAAGAAGCCACCCATCCTCCTCCGTGAGGATCCTAAATATGCTTTGGAAAAACTTTCGTCCATCATAACGTCCGACGATTATGAGGACTTAGGCAACCATGCTACAGAAGCCATGGGGGAGACGGGGTTCTTCTGTATTGCTCAGGTAAGTCAAGTCTGTCCAGTTCCTATCCTTCTCGTCCACTTACCTTCATCCCTAACCACCTTTGTTTTCAGGCGATGGTGATGATGAAGGGGCTGATGGGATGGTGCCTGAACCATGAGATGGCGCTGGACCGTATAAGGGCGAAGGCCAACGAGACGGAGGATGAGTTGAACGGCTTCAAGGCTTGGAAGATTGGCATGGAGAAGAAATTCGATACTTTTGAGAAGATCAGGAAAGAACTTGAGCAACATATGGAGACGATGAGAAAGGTCCTAAAGGATAAAGAGAAAGAGGTCAAGGATTACAAGGACTAACTCTGTTAGGCAAAGGAGATAGCGATCCATGAATATCACGACTTTGACGCCCTCCTAGAGGAGCTCAGGACCTCCTATGCGGACGGCTTCGATGACGCTCTCCGTCAGGTCAAGAAAGCTTATCCTGACCTTGACTTTTCTCAATTCAACATTGACACTCAAGCCCAAGCTACTGCTCAGCCCGTTGCCTCTGAGAGTATGAAGGATCTGTTTGCTGATGATGCAGTTCCTGGCGATGAAGAGTCAGCTCCTATTCCAAACCCAGCCCAGCCCGTTGAGGGTGATGCCCGTCAGCCCGAGAACGTTGTTCCAGTGAATGTTGAAAACACCTTCCCTCATCAGTAATTTTTTTTTATAATGGAATTGTAACTATTTAGGGAAGTCTTTTTAACTTATCCGTCATTGGCGGTATGTAAACATTTCCCTTCAAGGGCTTTGTGATGGTTCTACTCTTTTATCCGTCCACTTTTTATGCTTATCTGCTAGCTTTATAGTTTATTCGTGATTGCAACATGTCCGTTCTATTGAACCCGTCTATCTGGATGTTATTTTAACAAGCTTTTATGCCCATCTTGTAGACGGTCATCTGTTTTGATGGATCCGTCCACTATATAGGCTTGAAGCCATCCACTGACTTGCATGATCTCGTCTATTTTGTAGCCTTGATAACATTTCATCTTTCATGGATGAATCCGTCCATTACAGGGACTTAATGATTTTTATCCTTCTCGGATGAATCCATCCGATTTAAGGACTTAAATAATAACTTGTCCTTTTTATGGACTTCAGGATATTTCATCCTCCTGGGATGAACCGTCCATTTTATTGGGCTTTGTAATAGACCCGTCCACTTGTTGGACCTAATAATATTTTCACCCTCCTAGGATGACCCATCCATCTTGTGGATTTTAGTTATTCCATCCTTCACGGATGAATCCGTCCAGTTTGTGGACTGGTTATTCCGTCCTTCACGGATGAATTCGTCCATTGTATGGACTCCATACTATTTCATCCTTCTTGGATGAATTCGTCCACTTTATGGACTTGATAAAATTTCGTAGAAAAAAATCACTAGTCATATCTGAATACTCCTCTTTATATAAATCATTCATTCGAAGAAAAATAGTTCTCTAAAGAAAAATACCTGCCTCTTAGGCTTAAAAAGTAAAGATACCTAAAAAGTATTGTAGCGAGAAATTGTCTAAAAAGTAAACTGGAAGACTAGAAATGTAACAAAAATTAATTAAAGTAGATTGGAAAATTGGGGGACGTTGCTCTCCACGTTGTCATCTCTACTGGTAGTACTTTCGTAGGTGCTCGACGTTCCATGGATGTTGCAACTTTCATCCGTCTAGTGTCTCAAGGTGGTAGGTGCCTTTCCTTTGCCATGATGTAACTCTGTAAGGTCCTTCCCAATTAGGGCCGAGCTTTCCTTGGGTAGGATCTTTAGTAGCACCCATTACCTTCCTCAAAACAAGATCTCCGACCTGGAAGTCTCTGTGTCTGACTTTGGAGTTGTAGTGCTTCGCCATGAGGTTCTGGTATCGTGCCAACCTTTGCTCAGCTGTTGCCCGGACCTCGTCCACCAGGTCAAGTTGCAGGCGTACAGCTTCATCATTCTTTTTCTCGTCATAGTTCTCCACCCGATAGCTTGTGAGCCCTACTTCTGTTGGGATGACTGCCTCGTTTCCATATGCTAGTCGAAATGGTGTCTCCCCCGTAGGTGTCCTTGCTGTTGTTTGGTATGCCCATAAAACACTTGGTAGTTCGTCCGACCATATGCCCTTTGCCCCCTCGAGCCGAGTCTTGATGATCTTGAGCAAGAATCGGTTCGTAACTTCAACCTGTCCATTGGCTTGTGGGTGGGCGGGCGACGAGTAGTGGTTTTTGATTCCTAGTTCTGAATAGAAGTCTCTGAATGCGCTATTGTCGAATTGCTTTCCGTTGTCCGAGACAAGCACCCTAGGTATCCCATATCTACAAATGATGTTCTTCCAGACAAAACTCTGAATATTCTTTTCCGTGATAGTGGCTAAGGCTTCTACTTCTACCCATTTCGTGAAGTAATCGATTCTGACTACCAGGAACTTCAACTGCCTGATCGCTGTTGGGAAGGGACCCATGATATCTAACCCTCATTGAGTGAATGGCCATGGGGCCGTCATAGGGGTAAGTTCCTCGAATGGTTGTCTGATGGCGTTGCTGAACCTTTAACACTTGTCGCAAGCTTTGACATAAGCTTGCGCATCCTTCTACATGGTGGGCCAGTAGTATCCCGCTCGAATCAGCTTGTGCACTAATGATCGTGCTCCCGAGTGGTTTTCGCAGATCCCCTCGTGAACTTCTCTTATGACGTACTCTGCTTCCTCGAGGCCTAAACACCTTAGGTACGGGCAGGAGAAGCCTCTTTTGTACAAAATGTCCTTTATTATAACAAATCGGGATGCTTGGACCTTCAGTTTCCTTGCGGCATCCTTTTCGTCCAGTAGCATGCCGTTCCTTAGGAAGGAAACTAATGGCATGGTCCAGTTGCTTTCAGAACCTATCTCCTGCACACTCGTATCCTCATCTATGAGAGAAGAGATTTGGACGAAGGATAGTACTTGATTGGGGACGAGCATGTATTCTGCTGAGGCAGCCTTAGCTAGTCGATTGGCACACTCATTCTCCTTCCTTGGGATTTGGAAGAATTTGATTTAGAGACTGCCAATTCGACCCTTCACCTCCTGAAGGTACTTCTTCAACCTTTCGTTCTTGCACTCGTAGTTGCCATTAATCTGATTGGTTACGACTTAGGAGTCGCAGTATACGACCATGTTCTCAGCCCTTGCTGCTTTCGCGAGGTCCAATCCTGCCACTAAAGCTTTGTATTCTGCTTCATTATTGGTCGTAGGAAAGTCCAGGCAAATCATGCACTCGATCTTATCTCCCTCCGGGGTGTGGAGTACCACACCGGCCCCTCCTACTTGCTTATTTGAAGATCTGTCCGTATGGATGCTCCACTGTGGAACAACTTCTGCCCCTTGGCCTTTCATGAGAATGAATTCGGCGATGAAGTCAACCACTACTTGTCCCTTTATAGCTGTGCGCGGACAGTACTGTATATCAAACTCACTTAGCTCGACTGCCCATAACACCGTCCGTCCCGCAGTCTCAAGGCTACTCATAGCTCTTCTCAGAGGCTTATCCATCAAGACAATAATAATATGTGCCTGAAAATATGGCTTGAGTTTTCATGCCGCGATCACTAATGCGAAAGCCAATTTTTCCATCTAGGGGTACCTTTCTTCTGCTCCTCGAAACGCTCGGCTTGTAAAGTAAACGGGTTTCTGCAACCCATCCTCTTCTCTTACCAAAGCTGCGCTGACAACGACTTGCGAGACGACTAAGTATAGATAGAGCTCTTCCCCTGGTTTGGATGGGCTGAGTAATGGAGGAGACGAAAGATACAACTTCAAATTTTCAAACGCTTACTGGCACTTGTCCGTCCACTCAAATGATTTCTTCAATGTGCGGAAGAAGGGTAGGCATTTATTCGTTGCCCTTGAGACGAACCTGTTTAGTGTTGCTATTTTGCCATTCAGGCTTTGCACCCTATTGACCATCTTTGGTAAGGCTAGCTCCACTATAGCCCGTATTTTCTCTGGATTGACCTCGATACCCATTTGGGATACCATGAATCCCAGGAACTTCCCAGCAATAACCTCGAACACACTTATTCGGACTCAATTTCATGTTGTACGCCCGGAGGGTGTCAAAGGTCTCTTGGAGATCGCTTAAGTGATCGTCCTTTCGTAAGCTTTTCACTAGCATGTCATCTACATAAACTTGCACATTCCTCCTAATCTGGTGAGCAAACATCTTGTTCATTAATCTCTGGTACGTTGCCCCTGCGTTTTTAAGTCCGAATGGCATCACTTTGTAGCAAAAGAGTCCCTGACTGGTAACAAAAGAAGTCTTCTCTTAATCAGCCTCCTCCATTTTGATCTGGTTGTAGCCTGAAAACGCATCCATGAAGCTCAGAAGCTGGTGTCTCGCGGTCGAGTCTACCAGGGTATCTATCCGTGGGAGTGGGTAACTATCCTTAGGGCAGGCTCTATTGAGCTCCATGAAATCTATGCACATCCTCCATTTTCCATTGGTCTTTTTTACCATAACCACGTTTGCCAACCAGTCAGGGTAGTACACTTCTCGAATGAAATCTGCTTCCAGCAACTTCCGAACCTCCTCAACTATGGCTTTGTCTCGCTCCTGAGCGAACACTCGCTTTTTCTGTCGAACGGGAAGGGAAGAGGGCGACACATTCATCCTATGAACTATGATTGAGGGGTCAATCCCTAGCATGTCCTCGTGACTCCAGGTGAATACATCTTGATTTTCTCTTAGAAACGTCGTGAACGCTTGACATACTGGCTGACTAGCCAACGTACCCATTCTAGTCGTCCACTCAGGCCTTGAGTCATCAAGGGCCACTTCTTCTAGTTCTTCCGCCGGCTCCGCTATTGTCCGTTGTTCTTCTATGTTCATGGCCTGGAGGGGGTCGTCCATCTCTATCATAGCTAAGTAGCATTCGCGCGCAGCCACTTGATTTCCACGCAGCTCCCCTACTCCGTAATCTGTAGGGAACTTAATCATTAAATGGTAGGTTGATGTTATACCCTTCCATGAATTAAGTGTAGGTCGTCCTATGATGGCGTTGTAAGTGGATGAGCAGTCGACCACAAGGAAGGTTACGTCCTTAGTGATCTGCTGGGGGTAGTTGCCCATTGTCACTGATAATGCGACTGACCCAAGAGGGAACACCTGTGTTCCTCCGAATCCAACGAGCGGAGCGTTTGTCGGAATCAATCGCTCTCTATCAATCCTCATCTGTTGGAATGCTGGATAGTAAAGAATGTCAGCCGAGCTGCCATTGTCGACCAGGACCCGGTGCGTATTGTAATCTCCTAATCGTATGCTGACTACAAGTGCATCGTCATGGGGGTGGTGAAGACGTCGAGCATCTTCTTCTGAGAATCCAATGATGGGGTTGTCCATCTGTGCCATCTTTGGTACGAAACCTGTCAGTTGGATGTTCTGAACCAACCTGAGGTAAGTTTTCCTAGCCTTTTTGGACGACCCAGTGGCCGTCGTGCCTCCTACAATCATTTTTATATCCCTTATAGACGGCCTGGGACGCTCATTCTCCCATCGGGGAGCCTGCTCTTGGGATGGGTTCGTCCTCTCCTTGCTGACGAACCTCTGCAGCTTTCCTTGTCGGATAAGGACTTTAATCTGTTGCTTCAAGTCATAACAGTCGGCAGTGTCATAGCCGTGGTCGCGGTGGAATTGGCAATACTTGTCTCTAGACCTCTTATTAGGGTCTCCTTTCAGCTTGCCTGGAAAAGTCAGTGCTCCTTCGTCCTTAATCTGCATCAAGACTTAGTCGATCAGGGCAGTCAACGGGGTGAAACTCGTGAATTTCCCAGTGGGGGATTTTGGGCGCCTGTCCTCCCATCGTTCTCTTGTCCTCGCCATCTTTGGTCCCCTATCCTGTCGTATGTTTTCCTGTCTTTCTCTCTTCTTAGGCCTCTCTTCTCGGGCCAACAATGCATCTTCTGCGTTCATGTACTTGGTTGCCATGTACAGCACATCCGACATAGTTTTTGGGTTGTTCTTGTATAAGGAAAACAGGAACTTACCCTTTCGTAGTCCGTTCATGAACGCAGCCACGAGTATCTTATCGTCAGCTTCATCGATCGAGAGAGCCTCTTTGTTAAAGCGGGTGATGTAGGACCTCAGCGTCTCATCCTCCCGCTACTTAATGTTCATCAAGCATGCAGTAGACTTCTTGTACCTGTGTCCCCCGATGAAGTGTGAGGCGAACTAGGCGCTTAACTCCTTGAAGGTACCAATGGAGTTGGGTGTCAGCCTGCTGAACCAGATCCTTGCAGATCCTTTCAACGTGGTGGGGAAGGCTCTGCACATGATCTCATCTGGTACCCCTTGTAGGTGCATTAGGGTCTTGAAAGACTCCAGGTGATCCAAGGGATCCTTGGATCCATCGTAATTTTCCACCTACGGCATACGAAACTTTGGTGGAAGGGGGTATGAGGTGACGAAGGCAGTGAATGGCGAATCTGTTCGATGGACTAAGTCATCGAGTTTGCTAGACACCCGTCCTCTGAAGACGTTCATCATAAAGTCCATCCGCTCCTTCATCATTTGCATCTCGGCGACTATGTAAGGTGGAACCGTATCGGTGACAGATGGCCGGCTCGTGTCCAGTTGCTCTGGCCTGCTCGGGGCATTACTCCCTTCCGAACCTTCTTAGTTCCTTCTCTTAGCGCTGGTGCCTTCTTGGTCTTCCTCTTGGGTACCCATTGCTGCGTTTTTCTGGCGCAGCTGTTCCTCTAGGTTATGATTCTGTTTAGTGAGGCACTCCATCGCTGCTGTGAGGGTTTAGACTTGCCTCTCCAGGGCAGTGGGTCGCGGTTCGTCGCCTTGATTGTTGGTGGTGGTTGCCATCAAGTGAGTAAGTACCATGCAACTCTTTGTCCAGGAGGCGATAATATGGCTTACAAAATCGCGAAACGTTCCCACAGACGACGCTAATTGATGATGCCAAAAAATCACCAATGAGCCACACAGCCTTTGCATGCCTGAAATAATACCTGTACAACAAAAAGAGAAGACCTAGCAGAAAGCACCGGTGTGGTGCCGACCAAATACCCTCCGAATGTCAAGTTAGAACTTCTTCACAACTCTAGAGTGCCAGAGCTGGGGTGAATTATGCGTACCTTTTTTCTGAGGGTCTTCGGCTTTTTATAATAGTGTAGAATTAAATTCATTTGCATGCGCCACAAGTCTTTTCCTTATGGAGAAGATCTCCATTAATGCGCGTATATTCCAGAATCCTCTTCATATTAGAATTCTATTCATATTGGGACTCTATGGACTAGAGTTAATCTTGAGACGCATGTCGTTTCCATTTAGGGATTCTTGAAGACCACATAACGACCAGTTGAGTGCCATGTGGCCTTCTGATTCGTCCACCCTGTGTCTGTTTACATAGGATCCGTTCACTATTAGCCCATTTGTCTCACACTGTCAAGTCCATCTAAGTGGATCCGTCACCTCCAATTTTCTCCCTCTTCAAGAACCATAACATAAATATTTTTCAATTATAGAGTATCTTCCACCTAAGTGTGTTGTTTTATCATGTAATCAACTTAATCATAAATTAAACACCCAAATCCTAATGGAATACTAAACCATCATCATCTAATAAGGTGCTGATTCAAAAGATCAATATAATGAGAAAGCATTTTTTTCTATCCAAATCTAGAATACAACTAAGATCATATGTATGTGTAAGTAAACAGGACACAGCTTGTGTCCAGTGGAAATTTTTATTGGACATGCCCGGATTCGGACGCGTGTCCACCATCCAACATGTCTAGTGGAAACTTCCACTAGACACAAGCCACACCCAAGTAAACAAACACTACATATAGCATATTAATTATATCCTGTCTACTCAAAAAAAAAAAAAACTGTTGGAGCACTTAATTCGATTTGACAGCTTTAAAATTGATCGAAGAGAGAGTATGGAAAACGGGAAAATTGTTTATTAGAATGAGGATTAATGGCAGAAGTTGTCCTGAGTGAAACGGGTGGAACACGAGACGAATCAAGTGGGTATTTGCTTTGCTTTTGGTTTACTATAATTTATCTAACCATATATAATTTAATCAATCACTTAGTCTAGTTTTGAGCTTTTTATATTATACTTTGTGAAGCTTGGAATTTTAATGTGGTTATTATTACTTTTTTAGTCATATTGTAATAAAGTATATATTGTTATTTAAGGAATCTTGGTCATAGCCTTGAAATTTTACTTGCTTGGCTTTTAATTATTTTTACTCAAAATTTGGAACAGGAGTTGAAGATCTTACTTTCTTGGAGCATCTACAACAAGCTCTTTAAGAGAATTTTTCTCCAAATTTTAGATAGTAAAATTATAAAAATTCATCTCCACTTCGGGGTAAAAAATTGTTTGACAGCTTATATATATTGTTGTTGTTGTTTTTTGTTTTTTGTTTTAGAGAGTTTTAACCTATGGCGTCCACTCCTGATGATAGCTCTTTATCATCAGACCAAGACACCAATCAGTTTTTTGTGTAGGTAGGGATTGAACCTCAGATCTCTTATTCAACTATCAAAAACTTTACCAGCTGAGCTAACTGGAATTCACATATATATTGTTGTTTGTTGTTATGTGTTGTTTTTTCTGTATCAAATTCTCTTTGAAAAATATAAAGGTAAAAGGTTTATACTAATATTATTACAAATTTTATTGTGACTATTTTGTATGCCAATGGGCATATTAATAGTAGAACCATAAACCTTGACCGTTTTCTCAATTTTCACATTTTTGGTGTACAAACTAATTCATCATTACTAGTGTGGGAGGGCCGAGGACAGGGGTACCTAGTCCAAAGATAAACCTGCCAACCCAAGCAAATAAACGCAATCAGACCTTGAGAATTACACTTACCCGAGGAGGACTAAAAGACCAAATGGCAGCTAGCACCTCAAAAGGCCAAGGATAAGGGAGTAGATGACAAACGAAGAGTACAAGAAATGCAGGGGTGGAGGAAGGAAGTTTCCTAAAGGAGACACCTCCCACCTCCGCATTCAATGCTCAGCACCAACTTAGCTAGCTGCATTAATGAGGAAATGACACCTAAATAGTGACTTCACAGTTCACGACCCTTTCTACCACCTCCATAAGGGTCTTGATGTTCCCCTGAGACGTATAAATGGAGAGCTGAGATGCAGTGAAATGGGCTATATAAGAAAAGGAACTCTCTAGAAAGAGGGGACGAACATTTTTCAAGAAAAAGGCATAAGTGCGAGAGCAAAGGATCACCCTGTAGAAAGCATATCACCCTTGTTTATTAATGAGAGATCTATCCTTAGACCCGCCCGAGGAAGAGTTTATGCTAAATTGTCATTCTTTTCACGCATATTAGCTACTTTGGTTCTATCAGTCTTTGGCTTGTAATTTTCTTTGGCATTGCAATTGATTCGGAAGCCCACTCTCTCAAAAATTCATTGTATTGGGCTTGGTTAGGAGGACCGCGAACCACTATTCTAAGTGGGCTTGGGCTTTTCTTTTTGAGTCCTTACAACTAGTTAAGTTCTAAATATTTTATCATATCATATACTATATAATAAAATTTGGATTCTAAAAAATGTAGTTATACCAAATGACTCAGGGTATATGTGCCTTTGTATTAAAACCAAAATTTCCCTCCTTTTTATGTGTGTGTGTTTTTCAAACAAAAAATAATAATTCAAGATATATGTTACACATTATATAATTGGCTATTTCCTTATGGCTCATTAATTATTAAGATATTTTATTTTAGTTGAAACTTTATTACTTAAATACCAAGTAACTTATTAGTTCATCTAAAAAAAAATTATTAGTTGAAATATGATTCATCTTCTTCTTTTTTTCACTTTTAGAAGCAAAATTTTCATCTAGTGGCATGGTTAGAGGAAAAACTTAAGACAATTAATTTACTCTATATAAGACTTCATTACTTAAGTTTCATGAAAATTTAAATGCTATTATAACAAAAATTCTATTACCAAAAGTTTTTATAAATTTTAGAGGAAAAATTCCATTCCATTTCATTCATTTCCATTCCCATTATAGGGAACAAAATTTGAAGAACCATGTATAGGAGGTGCAACCACATTATCATTCCTCCAACTAAAATTTGGGTGATTCCTCCACCCTGAATTGTACGTCTCTAAATAGGGGGAAGGGTATGGCTTTTTCAATCATGCAACACCTCTTTAAAAGCTGGAATTATAGGACATTCATTGGTAGGGTGTTCCATGGTCTCACAAATTCTACAAACCTCATCAATTTTAGGCACAATATTGATTCCACTGTCCTTGCTTAATTCCATGGCTTCAAGCTTCCTAGTTAGACTAGCCACCCTAGCACTAAGGTCATCATCTTCCCTAAGTTGGTATTTACCACCCCCAGAAGGGTTGGTGGATGCTCTAGACCTATCTGAGGTATCAGTGGTATCCCAAGATTGGGCATTCTCAGCTAAGAGATCAAAATAATCAAAAGCCTCATTGGGATCTTAATTCAAAAACTCTCCATTACACATCATCTCTACAAATTGGCGCATCTTTGGAGTTAAACTTTCATAGAAAAACTAATTATACGCCAAGTTTCATAGCCATGATGTGGACAAGCATTAAGCAAATCCTTAAATCTTTCCCAACATTGATAAAATGTCTCATTATCTTTTTATGAAAAATTCATTATTTGTCTTTTAAGTGCATTAGTCCTATGAATTGGAAAAAATTTCTTTAACAACTGAGTTTGCATCTCTTGCCAAGTACCAATTGACCTAGGTCTCAAAGAATTAAGCCAAGTTTTTGCCTTGTCTTTAAGAGAAAAAGGAAACAACTTCAACCTAATGGTCTCTTCATTACATGATTGGTCATAGAAGGTATAACATACCTCCTCAAATTCCTTAATGTGTAGGTAAGGATTTTCAGAATCTAAGCCATGAAATTTAGGAAGTAATGAAATCATACCGGGCTTAAAATTAAAATTATTTGCATTAGTTGGAAAAAATGATGCATAATGGTGCAGTACTCCTAGTAGGTTGCAAATAATCTCTGAGAGTTTTAATGGGTTGGTGAGCATGGAAGTTTTCATTATTTAAATTATTCTCATCACCATGATTACTCTCTAAGTCCGCCATGATATCAAGTGTGTGAGAATATGTGAAAGAATTAGATAAATTGCCAAAAAAATTATTAGACTTAATTCTAACCAAGCAATTATCACTATCACGACACCAAACACGCATGCAATATTAAACCAAGAAAGAAAAAAGAAAAAGAAATTAAAATAAAACAAAAACCTTTAACAATAAAGAGAAGTAAAAATAAAAGAAAAACTATAAAAGAAAGCTAAACTACTTAAAAAAAGAAAAGAGTTGGAGAGATATTACCAAATATGTGAAGAAATTTAATGCCGAAACCTCTCCAAACAAAGTGGAACACTTCTCTAATAGCTTAATTCCCCGGCAACGGCGCCAAAAACTTGCTGCGACTTAAATAATGCTCCCAAGTGCAGGATTGTAACCAGTGGATTCGACCTCGGACTTACCGAGTTATTACTTCGAGGCAATCCTGTACTTAGGAGCATTATTTAAGTCACAGCACACCACTGGATTACATTATCTACATATATTCTCCATAGTTACAAAATTTTGAAAATGATCAAAGATCAATGGTTATGTCATCAATTAATTGTTTAAATTCAAGTTTTTGTAGTTTAAAATAATGCATAAAAGATAAGTTTTTAAATCAAATGGTAAATTACATTCGATTAGTACGGAAATTGGCATGCATGTTAAGAACATATAGAAAAAGTAATCCAACGATTGGATCTTCAAAATATGAATTCAATAACAAGTTATTGGGTAATGTAACATTGTTTAGAGTTACACCTGGTGACATGACTATTGATCTTTGATCATCTTGAAATTTTGTAAGCGTGGAGAATATATGAAGATAATGTAATCCAGCGGTGGATTTATCAAAATTCACATCCAATTAAAAAATATTAGGTGGTGTAACATTAGTTAAAGTTACACTCTCACTATATATATATATATATATATATATGTATGTATGTATGTATGTATGTATGTATGTAGTTTAGAATGATGCATAAAACTTATTCAAAAAAAAAAAAAAGAATAATGCATAAAAGATAAGTTTATAGATCAAATAGTAAATTATATTCGATTGGCATGGAAATTGGTACGCATGTTAAGAACATATAGAACATGTAATCTAACGGTTGGATCTTTAAAATATGAATTCAATAACAAGTTATTGGGTGGTGTAATATTAGTTAAAGTTACACTCTCACAATATATATATATATATATAGAGAGAGAGAGAGAGAGAGAGAGAGAGTTGAGTTCAAGTTACACTTAGTATAACTCTAAGCAATGTTACACCACCCAATAACTTGTTATTAAATTCATATTTTGAAAATATCATTGTTGCATTACATGTTCTATATGTTTTTGACATGCATGCCGATTTTTATACCAATTAGATGTTATTTACTATTTGATTCATAAACTCATATTTTATGCAATATTTTAAACTATAAAAACTTGAATTTAAACAATTGATTGATGACATGGCTATTGATCTTTGATTACCTTTAAACTTTGCAAACATGGAGAATATACAAAGATAATGTAATCCAACGATAATGGATATAGTGTAACATATTATATATATATATATATATAATATGTTACACTTGGTGTAACTCCATAAGAGTTAAGCGTTTTTTAAACTATTGATTTCTATTAGATCTAATGGTTAAAAAAAAGACTGGTGCTATGTCAAATCTAATATCATTAAGTCATTAAATACTCTTCTAAAAATAAGCAAAAGTCATTAATCTCTCTCTCTCTCTCTCTCTCTCTCACACATCTGCCTAGACCTCCGTAAACTCCTCCAATGGATGCACGTGACTCAATCCCAAATAGAAGCTCTTCCTCCCATAACCCAAAATAAAAATGGCCTTCCAAGGTTCCATACATACACTATAACGGTGTTCCTGTGAGAGCTAGATAACACCAAAATCTTATTATCCTAAAAACTTTAACACCAGTACCTAATTCCTTGTTGTTTCTTAAATTAACTCTAATTTTCCTACAAATTGGTATTTATCAAAGATCCAGAAGAGCATGAAAAGGAACAGTCAATTTCTTAAAGTCAACTGGTCTGAAAGAATGAAGGAATTTAGACAAATAAGATGGCCCACAATGGAGATCCTACAGTTCGTAAATGCAATAGCTAGCCACATATATGAAGCCACTCATTTGGAAAGAAGAGAAGAGAGAAGTGTTGCATCCAACCATCATGATGAAGAGGCTAATTCCATTCTAATTGATTACATGTACAATGGTTATTCAGAATCATTTGGCGAAATTTTGAAGGCTAATTGTGTAATTGGCGAACCACCTGATGGATTACAAGAGTGAAAAAGGTTAGGAAAATTAGAGTAAATTTAAGAAATTCAAAAGGCCAATTGGAAGGATTTTTTTTGGGTTATGGGAGGAGCTTCTATTTGGGACTGAGTCATGTGTGTCTAATGGAGGAGTTCCTGTGAGTCCAGGGAGATGAGAGAGAGAGAGAGAGAGAAGAAAACAATGGAGGGTGAAAGAGTTTAATGACTTTTTTATTTTTAAAAGAGAATTTAACGAATTAATGATATTAGATCTGACATGGCACTAGTCCTGTTTTAACCATTAAAATTAATGGAAATCAATGGTTTAAAAAATGTGTAACTCTTATAGAATTACACATTTTCTAAACCATTGGATTTAAGTAGATCCAACAATCAAAAAAAGACTCTCATTAATGCTAGTATTCTGATTGATGTCATTTATTAACCCTTATTTAATATATTCCATATTTATCTCTAAACCCAAAAAAGTATCTACATCTGCACATCTCTCTCTCTCTCTCTCTCTCAACAAAAAAAAAATCCGTAGTTGCCGGACTTTATTAAATAACACAACTATTGTCATAGGTATGAATATATAATGATTATTTTAAAGTGCTTTTATCATTCTCTATCTCTCGTCAAGCCTTTGTTGTATGTATGTGTTAGGATTAGTGCCCTAAAATCCTATTGTATGCTATGTATGACATTATGTTATATGTAATAAAGTTTTTATTATTATCTAAAATAATCGTAACATGAATATTTGGACATTATCATATAGTCCTTGAAATGCGTAGTATGTGATTTATGTGATTTAGTCACAGAAGACATAAATCACAAGTTCTTTATAAACTCAAAATCTTAGTTCGTAGTCGGTGATGAAATTGGGCATTTCATCTGCAAATACTATAATATGTCAATTAAGATGATTTATCTTGATCATGGAAGTGAATACTTCTAGTTGATATGTTAATATGTTTTAAGTGTATAAGACATAAAATGGACCACTGTGAGATTTATTATTCTATTAACGATTGTCAAATGAATAATAAATCTCACGACTTTCATTTACATAAACTCTCAATCATGAGAGAATAGTGAAACCGATCATGAAATGTAGGTTGCTTTGATATATCAAGAGTGAGATCTAAACAAACGGTCAAAACATCAGTATGTTGGGTAACTACATGTAGTGTTGAAAGAACACATATTCTCAAGTTGGAATTCATCTCTTTATAGAGATATAAAGTATTCCCTTGAGATAAGTTTAATAAGTTTGGTTATTCAGAGTTTTAGGACATATGTGATTCGATGTTAGAGACATATGTGAAATAGAATTGGCTAATCCTTTGACAAAACGCACTTTACTTGTAATTAGGTAGATTTAGGATGTGTTTAATACTTCAAAGAACAAGAGTTCAAGTCTAGTATTGAAGCCATGCAAATCTGTCCAAGAAACAAGTGAAGAAGGGCTGTTCATTAAAGCTAGACAGATTCCTGACAGATAGCTATCTATCGAGGTCTCGACAGCTGCTCGACAGATACTATTTATCGATGTCTCGACAGCTACTTGACAGATACTATCTATCGAGAATTACGAAAATCAGTTTTTTAGATCTGATTTTCGGCCCATGCTTATGTATTTGTGTAGGGTTTCTTTTCTCACAACCCTAGACATATATAAGGCTTATTTTAAAAGCCATCACATGAGAGAATACAAGGAGAACACATGCAAAAAGTGACCAGTTATTCTCTCCAAAAGAAGCTACTGCGTCTTTGCGCCTTAGGGTTTTGTAACCAAGTTCTTCTTGACCTTCATTGTTGATGAAGTAAAGAACTTTGCAGCCAACAATCTTTTTCAAGTTGGTGAGTTAGTCATGTACTGGGAGCTATGCATCTTTGGTTAGTCACGTACTAGGATCCGTGCAAAAGGGTGGCGTTCATATATTGAAGAGTTCAGAGGTTCTGAAGCGGTAAAAGGTTTCTACTGTAAGTTCATCTACGGGGATTGTAGAGTATAGGGATAAAAGTTTTGTACTAGATCTGAAACTTCTCTTTATTATAGTGGATTGCTTTTCGGGAAGGTTTCCCCCAGGTTTTTTACTGTGAAACTAGTTTGTTTCATTGGTTTTCCTGGGTCATCATATCTTGTCTTATTTATTTTTCCGCTGCATGATTTTGACATGATATTGATGTTTGTTTGTTTGTTTTAACAAGGTTTATTCATAATTAATATAATTAACAACTTGGGTTTAAAACTTGTTAATTCTATCAACCGGGGTCTAAATTTCTCAACAAAAGACATTTGACAATGTAGAGAGTAGAGATGATGAGCAAAAGGCCTGTAGAAGTTGCTCAAGTCTTAGAACTAGATATGAACCAATGCTTAGGATCATGGAGAATAAGAAGTTGTTGAAATGTGTTGTGAAGGGATTTGAGAACAACCACAATCATGGTATAATTAGTCCAAAAAGTGTGTCATACCTCTAATGCCACACAAAAATGTCAATTGTTGCTAAGAGTCTTGTTGAAAAATTTGGTAAAGAAGGTCTTCCAACAGGAAAAGTTGCCATGATTTTCAATGTAGGTGACCAAACATTTACAAGTAGAGATTGTTGTAATCACTTGAGAGATGTTAGGAGAAAAAATCTAGATGTTGGAGATGTTGGAAAAACATGGTTTGTATTGCATACAAAATATACGCAGCGGAAAATTAACGGATCTACTTCATTCGCAATTGATAACATATACTATGTAAATTTCATAATTTAAGAACAAGAGAGCGTACTTTGGTGCGGTGAAATTCAAAAACCAAATATTAGAAGTACTTCAGAACACTTTTAATCTTCACTCCAATTCCACTTATGCCCAAGAAGTGTGGTCTCTCAATCAATTTATATGTATGTGTTCAAGGGAGAATAAGAGAGTGGCTTACACTCACATACACACCATTTCATTCTCTTATAAAATTTTGTATGTTTCTCTCCTTAAATATAACTGATTATCTAATTGGACTAGCCTTTGGGGTCATTCCAATTGGGTTTTAGTATGTGGCTTGGAGTGGGACCAAAAGGGGAACAAATAAGATACTAGCTCCAATGGGTTTTGGGCATTTCTGCTAATTTTGATAAGCCTAAAATTACTATTAATTATATTTAATACCACTATATAAATTTAATTACACTCTAGGCTTTATTAATAAATTATATCCCAAAACTTTATTATACATACAACCCTTCATTAATATATTCGTAGTAATAAAAAGTCATGAATGTTGACTGTTACTTTGAAGATTACTACATCTTAATCCTTGAGTACCCGGTTTAATCCTTTAAGTTATTTATCATATATTTATGAAATTCAATTTCATAAATATATACTTTAGTAACTCCTTACTAAAGTGGTTAGGCCTAACACTTTAAATAACCAAACCCATTAAACTTATCTCAAGAGAATATTTTATATCTCTGTTAAGAGATTATGAATTTCATCTTGAGAATATATGTTCCTTCAACACTAAATGTGGTTGCTCAACATACTGAGGTTTTAATCGTTACTTTAGATCTCACTCCTGATATATCAAAGCAACCTACACTTAATGATCAGGTTTAATATTCTCTCAGGATTGAGAGTTGATGTAAATAGAAGTCGCGAGATTTATTATTCATTTGACAGTCGTTAGTAGAATAATAAATCTCACAGCAGTCTAGTTCAATATGTCTTGACACTTAAAACATATCAACATATCAACTAGAAGTCTCCACTTCCATGATTAAGACAAATCATCTTAGTTGATATGTTATAGTCTTCGCAGATGAAATGCCTAATTTCAATTACGAACTAAAATTTTGAGTTTACAAAGAATTTGTGATTTATATCTTTTGTGACTAAATCACATAAATCACAAACTATGCATCTCATGGACTATATGATAATGTCCAAATATTCATGTTACCATTATTTTAGATAATAATAAAACAACTTTATTAATCACAACATAATGTCATACATAGCATCATACAATAGGATTTAAAGGGCACATATCCTAACAATCTCTCACTTGCCCTAAAGACTATTGTGCACTAATCTAACTCCCATTCTCTCCAAATGTGACTCAAAAGTCCTTTGTGGCAAGGCTTTGGTAAAAGGATTTGCTAGATTATTTGCACTATCAATCTTTGCTACTACTACATCTCCTCGAGCAACAATGTCTCGAATGATGTAGTACTTTCTTTCAATGTACTTTCCTTTTTTGTAATTCCTTGGATCTTTGGATTGTGCAACCGCTCCACCATTGTTGCAAAACAATGTGATAGGAACTTGCTCCATTCTCACAACACTAAGATCAGAAAGGAATTTCTTGAGCTAAACAGCTTCCTTTACTGCTTCACAAGCAACAATATATTCAACCTCCATGGTGAAGTCAACAATACAAGATTGCTTAACACTCCTCCAACTTATGGCTCCACCTCCCAAGGTGAACACACAACCTGAAGTACACTTTCTAAAATCAAGATCTGATTGAAAATCAGAATCTGTATAACCAATGGGAATCAATTCCTTACAAAGGTAAACAAACATATAATCTCTCGTTCTCCGTAGATACTTAAGAATATGCTTTACAGCTTACCAATGTTTTGGTCCTGGATTTGATTGATATTGCCTAACCATGCCAACTAAATAACAGATATCTGGTCTAGTACAAAGCATGGCATACATGAGACTTCCCACTACAAAAGCATAGGGAATTTGTCTCATCATATTTTCTTCCTCAAGAGTTTTAGGCCTTTGGTCATCAGACAGAGGAACTCCATGTCTGAAAGGAAGCAATCCTTTCTTGGAGTTTTGCATGCTAAACTGTTAACCTTATCTATATATCCAGCTTGTGACAAGCCTAACATTCTATTCTTGCGATCTCACCAAAGCTTGATCCCTAGAATAAAGTTAGCTTCACCCAAGTCCTTCATATCAAATTGGCTTGACAACCAAATCTTTACAGATGACATTACCCCTACATTGTTTCCAATTAGTAGAATATCATCAACATAAAGCACTAGGAACATTACTACTTTATCTCGATGTCTTTTGTACACACTTGGTTCATCTAGATTTTGTTCAAAACCAAATGACTTGATTGCTTGATCAAATTTGATGTTCCATGATCTAGATGCTTGCTTAAAGTCCATAAATGGACATTTTCAACTTGCATACCATATGCACTTGGTTCTTTGCTATGAAACCTTCTGGTTGCATTATATAGATTTCTTCTTCAAAATAGACATTAATAAATGCAGTCTTGATATCCATTTGCCAAATCTCATAATCATAATGAGCAGCAATGGATAAGAGAATTCTGATAGATTTAAGTATTGCTACTGGTCAAAAGGTTTCTTCATAATCAATACCTTCTTTTTGTGTATACCCTTTTGCCACTAGCCTTGCTTTAAAGGTTTCATCCTTTCCATCTATCTCTCTCTTCCTTTTGTAAACTCATTTGCAACCAACAAGTTTAATGCCGTTAGGCACCTTTATAAGATCCCAAACTTGATTGGAATACATTGAATCCAATTCAAATTTCATAACTTTGATCCAATGATGTGCATTTATATCTTTCATTGCCTCTTCATAAGTGTAAGGATCAGAATCAGCTTCTTCTGAGATAGATTCATAAGTTTCTCCCAGACCTAAAAATATTACAGGTGGCTTTATAATCCTTGTTAGGACATATGTGAATCATGTTAGGAACATATGTCAATGTAGAATTGGCTAATCCTTTGATAAAATGCACTTTACTTGTAATTGGGTAAATCTAGGATGTGTTTAATACTTCGAGTAAAGAAGTGCTGAATTTTAAAACTCGACAGCTAGCCCGACAGATAGCATCTATCGAGGTTTAAAAGGCAGCTTTTGCCCGATGCTCGATAGCTACTCGATAGATACACTATCTATCGAGATTTAAGAAAATCAGTTTTTCAGATCTAATTTCACTCCAATCCGTGTATACATGTTTAGGCTTTCTTTTCTCACAACCTTAAACATATATAAGGATTATTTGAAGGGCCGTCATAGCTGATGCAAGTGAGTGCAACTTGATGCAAAGGTTTTTCACAAGCATATTGTGACCAGAGACAATTTGCCCTAGTTCATCTTTCTCTTCAAGAAGCTGCTGCGTTTGTACGCCGTAGAGTTTTGTAACCAAGGAGCTTCGTGATCTTCATTGTGTTGATGAACTGAAGAACTTTGTAGCCAACATCCTTCTCAAGTTGGTGGTTAGTCACGTACTTAGATCCGTGCATCAATTGGTTAGTCACGTACTGGGAGCCGTGCATTGAAAAGGAGAGATTGTCACTACAGAACAAGTCCAATTGGCTATTGGGGTAAAGGTTCAACTGTAGGTTGGTATAAAGTACTAGGATTCCTTTACTTGTAACCGCTTGTTGTGATAATAGTAGATTCTTGGGAGTGGTAACCTTAAAATCACCCGGTGGGGCCTTAGAGGTTTTCCCCATTCATAAACAAATCACCGTGTCAACTTTATTTTCCATTGCATATTAATTTAGTTGGTGATTTGTTTGTACTACCACACGTATTGCATGTTAATCGGATTAATTAATTAACTTGGCTAATTAATTGGTTAATTCATCACAAGGGGTCAATACATCTTGGCCTATCAATCCTCCCACTACGATGAGGCACCTGTGTACTAGACATCTCATTAGTAGAATCTTGTGGTGTATCTAATACAACCACATCATCCTTAGTTTCATCTATTGGTTGTTCAATTATAAGTTCATCTAATTCAGCCAAGACAAATTTACTTCTAGGATTAAAATTATTCACATAATCATCTTCTAAAAATTTGGCATTGGTGCTAACAAACACTTTGTTATCTTTATGATTATAGAATAAATATGGTTTCCTTTGAATACCCTAAAAACAAGCATACTTCTGTTTTTGCTTCCAACTTATTAGACTTCCCTTTCAAAACATGTGCTGGACATCCCCAAATGTGAAGATATTTCATACTAGGCTTGCGCCCACTCCACAATTCCTTAGGTGTGTTGGGAACTGATTTTGATGGAACTAAATTTAAAATATGCATTGCAGTTTTTAGTTCATATCCCCAAAAGGAAATTGGTAAAGTTGAATAACTCATCATGGACCTAACTATTTCTAAAAGAGTCATGTTCCTTCTTTTTGCTACACCATTTTGTTGGGGAGTTCCAAGTGCAATCGATTGGGATACAATCCTATTTTGAGTTAAGTAATCCTTGAAATCCCCAAAAAGGTATTCGTCACCTCGATCAGATAGAATGGCCCTTATGCGTTTACCCAATTGATTCTCAACTTCAGCCCTAAACTCTTTGAACTTTTCAATGGCTTCGGACTTCTGTCTCATTAGGTACACATAACCATATCTTGAGTAATCATCCATAAAAGTGATGAAGTACTCATAACCTCCTTTTGCTTGGGTTGACATAGGACCACATACATCCTTATAAACTAATTCAAGCAACTCTTGGGCTCTTCTACCTTTTGCATTAAAAGGTCGTTTGGTCATTTTGCCTTCCAAACAAGATTCACAAACTAGAAATCCATCAAAGTCCAATGGCTCTAAAAGTCCATCTTTGATCAGTCTTTGAATTCTACTTGAATTAATATGACCCAAACACAAGTGCCAAAGATATGCATCATTAGTAGAAGGAAACTTTCTCTTTAATGATTTTACATGATAGTTATTATCTATTTCAGAATTTTATAATTCATGCTTATCAGGAGTTAAAATATGAAGACCATCAACAATATTTCCAGAACAGATAAACACTTTATCCTTCTTTATTACAACATTGTCTTTCAGGATAACACAATATCCATGTTTACCTAAATAAGTTACAGAAATTAAATTCCTACGAACATTTGGTACATAAAAACAGTCTTTCAATATTAAAACTCTAGAACTAAAACACAAATTAAACACTCCAACAGCTACAACTAGAATTCTGCTCCCATCAGCAAAGTAAGAAACAATTCCCCTTCATTTAGCTTTCTAGTCTCCTGGAACCCCTGCAAAGTATTGCAAATATAATTAGTACAACTTGAATCCACACACCAGGAATCCATGGGATTTTGTACTAAACATATTTCAAGAAGAAATGAACTTTTCATACCCTTGTTATTGGCAACTCTAAATTTTGGACAATTCCTCTTCCAATGACCTTTCTCGCCACAATGGAAACACTTTCCTTTGGCATAGTCTTTCTTCTTTCTCTTGTTGGCAACTCCTAAGGAAATTTGTTTACCATCTTGCTTGGCGAAGTCCTTCTTCTTCTTCTTTTTACCCTTGCCTTTCGACTTAGGTTGAGAAGTAGAAGTTTCAGCCATATTGGCATCAACACTGGATGTACCAAGAATGCCTTCCGCCGCCACCAATTCATTCATTAATTCAGACAATGTATAAATCTTTTTTTCATGTTGTAATTAAGTCTGAATTGCTTGAATGATTCTAGTAGTGACTAGAGATAATATCCGCTTGGGATTCTCCATCAATATCGGCACCTAAAAACCTCTAATGTATTCAGATGAGAGATCATCCTAAGACAATGCTCCCTTACTGAAGTACCTTCAGCCATTTTGGTAGTATAAATCTGTCTCATAATTTCTTGCCTAGCAGAACGGCCTTACTCACCAAACATCTCCTTCAGACTTAGCATTATGTTTGAAGCTAGTTCTACATCCTATATTTGCTGTTGTAGAACATTTGAGATAGATGCTAGGATATAACATTTGGCCATCTCATTAGATTTATACCAACGATCATATTGTTGTTTTTCTTCAAGAGGAGCATCTAATGATGGAAGGTTAGGACAAGCTTGACAAAGCACATACTTGTGCTCTTCAGCAATAAGAACAATGTCCAAATTTCTTTTCCAGTCAACATAGTTGCATCCAGTCAGTTCGTTTTGATTAAGAATAGAAATAAGTGGGCTAAATGATGCCATGATTAAATCTGAAAACAATAAATATGAATATAATAAGTAAACTGGACATTATCAATTTAGCACATAAACATATAGTATGGAACCTTAACAAAACCATAATATAAAATATGTAACAACAACCCAATTCATATTCAATATCCCTCAGCATAGAGTGAACATTAAATACTATGATTGATTGAGAACTATTCTCATTATTAGTGCTATGATGATAACTCTTATCAAACACTAATAATATGTCGTATTAACTTTAACCTCTAAGTAATAATGACATAACTCTTTTGGGAGATTAACATTACACTTAGTCTAGTGTACACCATTATCTAGAATCATGTGTAGCCACATTTCATCTCCCTCATAGTGTTTAAACTTGTAGTACCATGAAACAAAACACCCTCTTTTGGGATTGCGAGGCATATACGCCAAGATGAGGTGCTTACCCACACTACTATGAACCGATAATGGAGGCCGTGAGATCCAACCCTTGTATCTCTCTCCCACTAGATATTTTAAAAGAAAAGTTTTTAATTAAAAAACATGTGTAATCTCATCACACATAGCCTTGCACTTTATCTATGTTTTAACACTTAGTGAAAATTCAAAAAACAGTTCATTCGATCAATCGAAGGTATTTCTCGATCGATCGAAATGTTCAACAAATTCATTTTAAAGTTTCTAGATGACTCGATCGACTCCCGATTACTATTCAATCGATCGAAAAGGAACATTCGATCGATCGAAGGGAATTCTCGATCGGTCGAAAAATTGAAGAAATTCATCACAAAGTCTTGGGTTGACTCGATCGATTCTCGATTGCCATTCGATCGATCGAAAAAGAATATTCGATCGATTGAAGGTGATTCTCAATCGATCGAAACTCGTGAAATTGAATTTTTTCAAATTTTTCTGGTAACCCTTTTTTGACGTTTCACTTGAACAAAACATAGTTTCTTGATCACATCAGAATGAGATTAAGATCAAAACTGAATTTCATTGATGCTATAGCCTTAAAGTTTAATTTAACATACTTAATATCAAACTTAAACAACATCATAACATCAATTTCAGTTTTTATCAAATAGTAATTTCAACAACCTACAGAAAATTAATTGTAGAATCTCCTAACATCATGAAATTACTATCTTTAATTCCAAAACTCACAAAACATGTTATACAAATTCGAAATTGAAGACCGCTCCGATACTAATTGTTGGAAAAACATGGTTTGTATCGCATACAAAACATACGCAGCGGAAAATTAATGGATCTACTTCATTCGCAATTGATAACATGTACTATGTAAATTTCAGAATTTAAGAACAAGAGAGTGTACCTTGGTGCGGTGAAATTCAAAAACCAAAGATTAGATGTACTTGGGAACACTTTTAATCTTCACTCCAATTCCACTTATGCCCAAGAAGTGTGGTCTCTCAATCAGTTTATATGTATGTGTTTAAGGGAGAATAAGAGAGTGGCTTACACTCACATATACACTATTTCGCCTAAAGGTTATACCATACATATGTGCTACACGAGATAAATTAATGTACTTTTGCCATGTGGCTCATTAGTTATTAAAGTAGTTAAATTATATAAGGTGAAACTCAATTAAAAGCATGGCTCACTAATTATTAGTGATATAATTTTGATTATATTAGTAAAAACAATTTCTTTAATTCACATATTATTTTTAATTAAACTTTTCATGAAATGAACATATTACTAATTGATGGATCATACTACTACTACAAGGACGATAATTTTTCGCTACTCTGCCCACGCAGATTTTCCTACACCTCAAAGGTGGTAGAGTGGGGAAGGGGGGAGAATTTTGCCTAGCACCCCGAACAAGAAAAGATGGATTTGGGAGGAAAGAAATGCATTAAATAAGGAAATTATTTAGGCTAATCTGTTATACCAAATTAACTATAGGAAATTTTTTAAGTATAGGTAGCGTAGAAATTTTTTTATTTTTTAATTTTTATAGACATACATGTAGAATTCTTTCTAGTTGATTAATATTGTTATCTTACCCTTATGGCCAAAATGGGCATTTGCCCCTTTCGCCTAAAACAAGTAGCAAAATGCCCCTATTCTAAAACTATCTAGCAAAATGCCCCTGTTTTAAAACTCGATTTTTAAAAAATCGAGTTTCAATAAAAAACTCGATTTAATAAAAATCGAGTTACTTTCAAAATGTTACATGGAACTTGAGTTCCATGTAATTTTTTTTTTTAAAGTTTTTTTTCCTATAACTCGATTTTCTAAAAATCGAGTTTTTCATTAAAACTCGATTTTTAGAAAATTGAGTTTAAAACAGGGGCAAATAACTAAATAGTTTTAAAACATGGGCATTTTGCTACTTGTTTGGAGCGAAAGGGACAAATGCCCATTTTGACCCTTATCTTTTTCATAAACATACAAATAAAGCCAAAATATCTTTATTGTTTGAAAGAGGTCAGTCTCACCATAATTATATGTCTCATGTCATCACCTAGCTAGAATATGCTATAATATCTACAGAATGGTATTCGGATAAATGTTAAATTAAACAAATTTAAACACTAAAGCAACATTTTGTTATTGAAAACACGTCCCCATATTAATTGTTTCTTATTATAGTTAAAAGCCTAACTCGATGACCTCATATCAGTCTTTAAACTTGCTGGAGATGGTTAATATGCATTCTTAT
This sequence comes from Notholithocarpus densiflorus, assembly GCA_030021035.2. Classification (NCBI taxonomy): domain Eukaryota; kingdom Viridiplantae; phylum Streptophyta; class Magnoliopsida; order Fagales; family Fagaceae; genus Notholithocarpus; species Notholithocarpus densiflorus. Next base: position 1,498,880 of record JARYZH020000019.1, on the reverse strand, counting down.
GTTGGATCCAACTGACACCCTATTGCAATTTTAGGTGGATCCAACAAAAAATTTAAAGAGATTCAACAAGGAAAAGCACCGATAAAGAGAAGGCTTTTTCTTTATATATCTAGAGTGTTCTTGTTAGAAACACCAAAAAACTTACCGATATTTTAACATTTACTCGCATAATATTTGAGATAACAACCCATGAATAGTGTGAAAAACTCTCCGTATTGTAAAAGACTTTTCTAGATCAAGAATAATCACCTCATACATAAAAATCCAAAGGTAGGTTGAATTTTTTTAATACTAAATGAAAAAAAAAAAAAAAAAAGTTTTTAAGTGTGCTTACTGCTCTCAGTCCATTTAACCCTACTCATAAATGGTGTGAGATCACTCAAGTAATAGTAGAATTTGACACTAGTCAAATTCACAATTTCGGACTTGCAAGGCAATGAGTCGTGAAAACCTTTTACCACTAAGACACCTCTATTTGCAGTAAAACAAGATAGTGCATAGTCTATAAACATTCGGTACCTAATGGCCGACCTAGTATGTTGGTGGGTAATAGCTACACCAAGTTAGGGTATAGAGCTTATTAAAAAAACAAAAGGGTTAGGGTATAGAGCAATGAGTGAGAGGAGAGGAGAGGAGAGGAATTGATTTTTGTATTTGTTTTATCAATTTTTCCTTGGTGTTGGGGTAATGGATTCCTCCCCGGCCAAGTGGGGGGTGGTGGGGCCCATTTGGGGCATTGTCTGGTGGGTTTGGGAGCACTGCACGCCCTTTCATGCACCATCGTTGGCTCTTTACTAGACCAACGTGAGCCAGGACCACACCCCCTTACCCTTAGACCCTATATAATAAGAACCCATTCCTCCTCATCAGACCAACACAACACAGCACAACAACATAGTTTAAGCTCTCACTCATCAAACAAAAACACCCAAATAAAAGCCTTCTTTATTAGAGATCGATGAAGAAGGGTAGTGCTAGTGCCACCAAGAGATCATCATCAAGGCTATCAACAAGAGGACTTGGAGGGGTCCTTAGAGAGCAGAGGGCTAAGCTTTACATCATTAGAAGATGTGTGGTCATGCTCCTTTGTTGGCATGATTGAATATGAACCCTAGTTTGCAGGGCTACAAGGATGAGATCATGATGAAGAACTTTCTTTTTCCTTTTTGGTTTTTTTTTTTTTTTTTTTTTTTTAATTTATATGGTGGAGTGTAAATAGCAGCGGCTGATATTATCAACAAATTTTTTTTTATCAGTTTGGCCTCAAAAGTGATCTAGATGTACATCGGATAGCATTATCTTAGTTATTTTGTAGTCTCTTTGATGTTGTTTCTCTATTCTTTTTAGTTTTAACTCTTTTCCTCAATCAAGTTTATAGCTTTAGTCCTTCTCAAAAAAAAAAAAAAAAAGTTTATAGCTTTAGTAGTTTACTAGTTTACATTCATCTTTTCCAAGATCAACATGAGCATTGAGCATGGCCTTAAATTTTAGAGTTGATTGCCACTTAAATGCTGCCAACTTGTATGTATGTAACATTTGAAGATTGAACCGTCATATATAAGATCTCTAAAGCCTACCTCAAACTCAAAGCAACTAAATTCTCCTTGGCTATCTACTTTTCTCTTTATTCCACACTTAACTTTCACAATACTCATTTGACTCTTCTAATTAAAAAAGTTTTCGGATCATAAAAAAACGGGGTCCAATTAGAACTGTCAGAGTCACAGGATTAAGAGAGGCTTCCCAGGAAGGTTTGTACACTTATTTGGAAGGAAGAATAGTAGAATAAATTCCCAATTGAAAGTTGTTTATTTTTATTTTCTATCTAGAGGTTTGCTTTGTCGTGAACTGGATCTACCTGAGCTGTTGAGTCTAGTGTCATGAATTGCTCAGGTATATATGTACTCTACTATTGCAAATTACTTAAGCTAGGAATTTTGATTATGGAGATATGTTGGACCTCTAGGATTACAGAGCTACGAAATCTGCTACCAGATTGCCTCCTCAAAAATCCTTTACAAATGCCAAAAGATTTCTGAATTTTCTCTCCAAAAAAATAAATAAATAAAAAACTTTAAAAAGTGTTTTTCAAGCCCCTGGAAAAAAAAAAATGAAAGTTTAGAGGGCCAAAATGGCCCATTACCACGATTTTTTGAAATATTTAGCAACAGAACACTGTTTTGGAAATAATTGGGGATCTAGCACTTTTTATAGTACTCGAGCTCCCCAAACTCGAGTACCATATTTTTCCATTCCACCGTGGCACGATGACATGGCATCTGGAATTTAAATATTTCGCTTGGTACTCGAGCACCTGAAGCTCGAGTACTGTCTGCACCCCGCTAACACACACAAGTCTAAGTTTATCACTCTCCCTTCTACACTCTCACTCTCACTTCTCACCAGAACACACTCACTCTCACTCTCACTTCTCACCAGAACACACTCTCACTCTCACTCTCACTTACACCTACACCTAAACATACAAACCCACAAACCCTCACTCCATCGGCGCAAGAAGACCCATCGGCGCCAGAAGACCCGTCGGCGCCAGAACACACTCTCAGTCTCACTCTCCTTCACACCCAAACATACAAACCCACAAACCCTCACTCCATCGGCGGCAGAAGACCCATCGGCGGCAGAACACACTCTCACTCTCACTCTCCTTCACACCCAAACACACAAACCCCAAACCCTCACTCCATCGGCGGCAGAAGACTCTCGTCGGCGGCGACCCACGAACCCCTCTCTCTCTGTCTCGCACTAAGGTCAGTTCTTTAGTTTTAGGGTTACATCTTTCATTTGAAATTTGAATGGATTCAAAATTAGAAATATTGAAGAAAAAAAACACAGAGCTGATATTGTGTTTCAAAGAAGTAAGATTGTTATAGCTGATATTGTGCATCTATTGTGTTTCTATATTGTGTTTCTTATTTTTAATTATTTTGGGGCCTGAGAAACAAGATTCTTATAGCTTAATATATTTGGGTTATTTCAAATTTGGAAGTACTTTTCCTACAAATAGAGCTGGAATTGATATGGTTGCTTGGAGTTTAAATTATCTGTTTTGATTTTATATTTTTTGGGGATAGCTGAACTTGAATTTGATTTTGCCTTTTATTTTATTTTTGGGTGGATAATGTAATTGGGCTATTGGTGAATCGTGCTGATAAGTTTATGTACGTTATTGCTGATGATAACAAACATTATGGCATGCGCAACAACAACATATTATTTGCTCACCATGTAGAAATTACTATAATAAGTGTTGTTTATTGCAATGAAAAATGTCCTAAAATGCTAATAAGAGGCTATCATAGAAACTTTGTTTGTTTCTTAAAAGCAATTACAACCCCCTGTTTTTTTTTTCTTCTATATCAGATAAGAATTACACATTGTTTTGAAATTCATTAGTGAAACTCTCCCTCTTTATCTCTCTCCTATTAATTTCTTTTGAAAATAAATTGCATAGAATACATAGTGATTGATACATCCGCTAACATTAAAAATTCTAAACTTTATCGACACTGAAGTGAGTTTAGTTGTTCTTGTGGTTGATGGGATCCTTGTTGAACCAAACTGGTAGGGATGGTTTTAATGGTGGTGGTGTGGTTGTGAAGGGGGTTTTCAATTATTTTCTTTATTTGTTCAATTGGTAGTTGTGTGGTAGACTTGTTGAACTTGATTGCCTTTGAATATCTCTTATATATATTGTGAGTTGGGACTGATCAGGGGAGGTTAGCTCTGCTTACACTGGCTTTGCTGGTTTCGAGGGATTAATTAGTTGAGAGAAGAAAATATAGTAGGATCTTTTTGTCTTCTTGCACTTCATTTGGAGTTTCATGCTTCCAATCCAAATTTTTTTTATTCATTTTTAAATTTTTGTGGACCAATGCATCTTTGGGTGATTTATTCTTGATTAAGCTTGAAACTTATCTATTTGAGGCATTAGTTATAGCATAATAGATAATTATATAACAAATGTGATTGGTGAATATTAATTTGGCATTTTACTTATCAAAATTCTATATAGTATTTTAAAATGTTTTTTGTGTTATATTTCAGAATCTAGAACTCAGCTTGAAGCTCTTTGTCATTATCACCATAATGTTGTTTGAACATATATAAAGCAAAATGGAAAGAAAAAAAAAAGAAAAAACTCGAAAATTGATAATTAGGATTAGAGGCACTCTCTAAAAACTTTGTAATGTGTACTGCACCAGGAATTATTTTAGGCATTGTGTTGGAAGGAGCATAATGCTAGAACATTTGATGTGGTCACTCCTTGCTTCAAATGGAACTTTTATTCTTAAGATCTCGGTTTCAATGGTCAAAGGATATTGGGGATTTAACCTAAAAAGATATTGGGATTAAGCCTATAATTATTCTATTAATTTTTGATATTTTTTTTGTAACTTTAGATGTTAATTCTTTGGTGGTACTCTTGTATACTCTCTGTGTGTTAGGGCTTCACCATCTTTCTTTTAAAATAAAACTATTGATATTAAAAATATAATCAAGGTGTATGTTGTAAACTTTCCTTGGGTCAATGGGTCATGGACCTTAATTTTTTCTCAATGGCCCTCCCTGAGGCTTTGAACGATTGTAAAAAATATAAGGTTCCTTTTTAATACTTTTTCTCTTTCAATGACGTATTCTTATCCCCTATTATCATATATCCATTACATTGGATAGTCAAGGTTTGTCCTTTGTTTTTTTTTTGTCATGATAGATTAACTTCAGCAAATTGTGCTTTCTTGCCTTACAGTTAAGCCATGCATTTTATGCTCTGTTCTATCTTGCTTCACTATTGTTGAGGGGAACGAGGAGAGTTGCATTTTTGTTTTAAGCATCTCTTTTGTGTTCTTAATGTCCCACTCCCACAACTATGAGTTAAATTAATTTTGGTCCGTCTCTAATTTTATTTTGGCTTTTGTCTCCAATATATTTTTCAGCATACTGGGTTAATGCAAATGTGAATATGCAAGTTTATTTGAATATTTTAGATTTACTAAAAAGAGAATTTATGCAATTTGTATGGTGAAGAATGTTACTGCACCCCACAATCGCGTACTCATTTTTATTTTCTAATTCATTTTATTCAAGTCAATAAGCCATTAAAACTCTATATTTGAGAAGAAAATTGAACTACCCATGATGCGCTTACATTTTTGGCATTTTTTGGGTGTGATTGGTATTTAAATAAGTTCGTGGGTTTCCTATATTGAAAACTTATCCTCAAAGTTATTTAGGCATTTTCTTTATGATAGTACAATGTAATACAAAGACATCTTAATGTTTAATCCCATAATTGTTTCAAAGTACAATTTGATTGCCATGTGCAGTAAGGGTGAAGGACTGCATTAGGAAAAATGAGTGTTTGATTCAAGTTAGGGGCACTAGGAGTAGGGGGGCATGTCAAACTGAATGAAAACTTGTTATTAAGGTTGTGGGAAAGACATGATGGCCTATGTTTGACATTGGAAAACACCTTAACTTGAGTTGAATAATGGGAGTACTGTTCTAGTCTATTCCCATTAAACTCTAAGAACCCCTGTTACCCACAGTTTAAACTCTCATCCCTCACTTTCTGAGTCTCCCTCACTCTCTGAAGTTTAATTCATTTTTTTTTTTTATGAAATCAGTGAAGGCTGCATTAGATATATATTATTGCCATTTTTCAGTCAAATATGTTTATAATTAAAAATAAATTAATAAGACTGTTTTGTTGTTGTCACCAAATGCCAGATATGGACCCACATGGAGCAGAACCCTCTATACAGACTTTGTTGAAAAGGCAGGATGTGCATCGTTCAAGTTTGCTTTGGGATGCTCATTTGGAAGGCGAGGTATGCACTTGTTCAATATATGTAGTAGAAAGATTTTTGGAATTTAAGTTTGAAGCGTAATTATTATGTGCTACTCTAATTATTATTAATACTAAGCTGCTCTATTTGCAGGAAGTGCCAGGTGTACTGACTTGTCGTCACCGAGAGAAAGGTCTGCTTGAAGGTGGGTTAGATCCACGAATTGCCACTTATATCACTGATGCGGGATTAGATGGGCTACTTCGGGTCCCACATATGGACCTTGATCACAGCGTTGGTGGAGAGATGGCGGCCGGAGACGCACTCATTCCACTTGCCCCACGGTGAGATGACCATCACACTACAAGATATGGAGGTTATAATGGGGGTACCTATAGATGGCTTGCCGGTGGTGGGATATACATCCCCGAGGGTCAATTGGCGCGAACTATGCGCCAACTTGCTAGGGCATAGGCCGCCAGATAGAGAACTTGGTGGTAATAAGAACACTGCAGTGATAGAAGGGCCGAGGGTAAAAGCCAAATGGCTTGAGGATCGGTTTAGAGACCCTCTCCCGGTTGATGCCCCTGAGGAGCTTGTGCAGAAGTATGCTCGGTTTTACATACTGGAGATGTTAGGTGGTACGCTGTTTATGGACAAGTCTGGTGAACGGATCTCAATTATGTACCTACCATTTTTCGATCCAATCAGCAACGGCAAGAATTATAGTTGGGGTAGTGCAGCACTAAGTTGGCTCTATAGACACCTCTGTAAGGCATCAGAGAAGACAGCCAAGCAGATCGGCAGTGCACTGCTATTGGTGCAGTTGTGGGCGTGGGCGAGGTTTCCACACATATGTCCTGTGATGAGGCATCCACACCAGGCACTGCCTCCAGGTCCACTTGCTATCAGGTATGTAGCATCTTAGATAGTTACTGTTTTACATTTCCGCATTAACTTTGTTTGCATGGGAATTATGTAAGTAACTAATATGAAGGTTATGTCTGTGTTGTTTGCTAGATGGAAAGGGGCTAAGATAACAACTGAACATTCAATGCACGTCCTACGTGCCTATCGTGTGTCGCTTACTTCGCTACGGCCAAATCAGGTATCGTGTCTTACAAGTGGGAACCGCTTTGGCATGTAGTTTTTGTACTTACAATTCACTTTGGAATGAATAAACATTGTTTATTTCAGAGTTACATGTATTGTTCACATTCGTTACACATTTTTTCTAATTATTTTGTTAATATGGTTGTTTGCATCTGTTGGATCATTGCAGATTGTCTGGGAGCCGTACAGAAATTATTTGGGTTCCCTGCCCGCATATTGTACGGCAGGCCAACACATATGGAGGTCTATCGTGCCGCTCATACATTTTTGGGTGGTTGAAGGCCATCATCCCGAACGTGTTCTCCGACAGTTTGGGATGAAGCAAGGCATACCAATTGATGTTGATACTTCAACTGAACTTCACAAGATAACCCTCTAGGGCAAGCAGCATCAAAACTGGGCCGAAGTACATGCTCCGCATATTGCTAAATGGGCTGCGCACGCCAAAATTGCCGATGCACCGCCCTTTCATGGGGAGATGAGCTACAATGACGAGTATATGGTGTGGTTTCGTCTCTGCACTGTTCGCCATATTACAAAAGAGACTTCGTACTGGGACACTTTGGTAAGTTTACAAAGACTGTTTTGTTATAAATGTACCTTGCTTCACATAGTTTAGTTCAACCTACTAACACTACTCTTGTATATTTGCGACAGGTAGAATCGCAATTGAGGATTATGACGAAGTGCGAACCAGGGTCTGAGATCTACACCGAATGTATTAATGCCTTGCAATCTGTTGAAGAGATCGGTCGGTTAACCTTGGACCATGCATGCGATGTGGGCAACACAAGTGAACCGGCTGTAAGGCGTGGTCGGCAAGCAGGTGGACGTCAAGGGCATGGAGGCCGTCAATCTAGTCAGCATCATACATCTAGTCGGCCTCCCACATCTGGTCAGCGTCACACACCCGTGCCCACATCTAGTCGACGTCCCACATCTGGTCAGCGTCCTACATCTGGTCCGCGTCACACACCCGTGCCCACATCTAGTCGGCGTCACACACCCATGCCCACATCTAGTCGGCGCCACACACCCGTGCATGACCACACCATGGAGGAAGCAAGTCAAACAACAGATGAGATGTGTTTGGACACTGCTTATGACATAGGCTCCATGGCACACGATGATGCGGGTCCATCCCATACGTTTGCCCATGGAGACACATCTCCGTCCCCATTCATGAGGAGCGATGGTACCTGCCCACCCACATCCCCTAGTACATCTCCGTTGCCCACCACCCGTACGTCTCCCCCACTGACTACCAGCACTGCTCCCGCAGTTGTACATGGTAAAGATGAGATGAGATTCATGCCCACTCCTGGGCGACCCACCCCTGGTGCTGTCCCCCCTGAGTTTGTGCATACCGAGTTCATCCAGACACAAATACCCACCCCCCCACCAGAGCCTTCACACATTGAGGATCGGCTGCGAAGGCCGCAACGAACACGGACACATCCTCCTGACTGTGGGATTGGACATGGTACTATAGTTTGATTCAATACCGATTACATTTACATCTCTTTATAGTTAAATGATTTGCATATTAGTATTTGCTTGTGTTGTGTTCTTTTCAGGCAAGGTGAGACCAGTTAAGGAACCGGTGAGGAGAAGAAAACGAGGATGATTCAAGAATGGTCAAGAATCAGTGCTGCTTTGGGTTTGTAATGGTATAGGATCTTTTTGTCATGTGTAGGATCTTCTTGTCCTTTGGTGATATATTTTTTGTAGCACATATATTTTGGCAATGAACTTGAAGATTTAGGAAAATGTGGTATTTGGCCATTTTGGCCAGTAGTCAGGTCTATAATAAAAACTGAGATACACTTTAGCTCAAGAAAAAAACCCCTTCATATAACATTCTTTTTGGATTGGTTCATTGGCTATATTAATTTTTTATAATTTGTCATTGATTTGAGCCTAAATTTTGAGGGGGCATTTTGAGGGGGCAGGACTTGTTATTAGTAATTGGGAATTGAGTTTAGAAAGTTTGTTGGTGGATAAGCTTCCTTAGAAAGGTGAATTCCCAGAAATCATTTGCTCTATAGGTTCACAATTGTTCTATGGTGTGGGAATAGAAGTATTTAAACAATTAGGGGTGGAGATGATAGCTTAGAAAATGGCTGGTGGTATAAGAAAGAAGCTGCATTTACGCAGATTCCGTCCCTTCAGACCTGGAAAAGAATCAATTCAACCTGAACACTGACTGATTGGAGGACCTGGCTTCTCAAGGGTAGTATATTGCAACAATACAGAAAGTCAAAAGGTCCTAACTTATGGCAAAAATTATGTCAGAAGTACAAAGGTTAGTGTCTTGCACTTAGATCCTCTTGCTTTTTACATTTTCTGCTGTAAAAAATCCTGTACTTTGCTACAGAAAACATCACAGTTCACTCATAGCATGGTGATATTTTTGAGCTCTTCTGCTCAAGGTAATAATGTAAGTTTTTGACAGATATATGGCTGAAGTGACATATTTTCATTTTACAGATCTTATAAACTTTTGAATATTTTGGAGTTTAGTAGTGATCAAGCCTTGTGGTTTTGGCAGTATGAATTGCTTGATGAAATGATGGACTTTGGGTTCCCGCAATTCACTGAAGCGACGATTCTTAGTGAGTTTATCAAGACTGATGCTTATAGAATGGAAGTGACACAGCGTCCTCCCATGGCTGTGACGAATGCAGTTTCTTGGCGTAGTGAAGGGATACGGTACAAGAAGAATGAAGTAGGTTGCTTTCTCTGTGCATGTTATTATTATTTAATTGAGCTGCAATGTGACATGTGAAATATTGCTTCATTCATTATAAATCAGGTTTTCTTGGATGTGGTGGACAGTGTCAATATACTTGTCAACAGCAATGGGCAAATAATACGTTCAGATGTTGTTGCGGCAGTTAAAATGAGAGCACTTTTAAGGTGCATAATTTATCATTTTCTTAGTAATTTTTGAGATCCCAAATTACTGAATTGTAGATGAATGTAAAGAGGGACATGTTGTAGTCTGAGCAAAATTGTTTAACAAAATAATAATGTTTTATAAAATCTCTTAGATCAAAGAAGAACACTGTGGTTAACTTACAGGGCATATATGTCAGTCCATGAGCATATGTTCTATCTCCCATTAAAGATCCAATTAAGTTCTCTCCCATTTCTGAATGTAGCTTTTAATATTCCCTGCCAAGTGTTTTGTGTGGTGTCTTTGGAAAGTGGAATATTCATACATTTGAGGAAAGGGAGTTGCTGGTGCCACATATCAAGTTTTCTTTTCTCAAGACTTTAGACAAGTAGACTTCCAATTGAATGTATGTGTTTTCATAGAAGGGGTTTTGAGGTTAGTAGCTATTACCGGGTTTTGGCTTCTGTGAGTGATCTTTCCTTTCCTTGGAGGAGCATTTGGAAGCCAAAGGTCCCCTGCAAAGTGGTTTTCCTTGTTTGGATTGTAGTTTTGGGGAATATTTTGACAATTAATAACTTGTAGAAAGAAAAGTTTTGATATTGGATTGGTTCTGTGTACCTTTTTTAACTAATATACAACTCATTAAATAATGTTTCTTTAAAAAGTTGGATTTTCTAAACAAGTCCAACAATTTGGGACGGAGGTAGTATTACTTATGTTGCACAAATGATAAATTTGAAATACTCACCCCCCTCCCCTCAAATATGTTGTAACTGAAATTTTATTACTTTTGCTCGTCTGTTTGTTCTGATGCACTCTATGTTTTCCATTATTTTTGGAAGGTTTCATTAACGTTTAAACTCCCCAAGAAATTTGTTCACACATGCTTGAATTTTGTGTCCTGTCTCGGAGAAACTTCATTCGTTGCTTTGTTTTGTTCTATTGTAGGGTGAGAACTTAATTGTGGCAGTTGATGATGATGGCTACTTTACTACAAAAATTTCTGAGTTCAGTGGGCAGTACGTGAAACCTTTATGTATGAACTCTGAAGTTGTTAAGACAGCATTGCAGCAATTCATGTACAAATGCAGATTATTATTTCTGACTCGCAAAGCTTTCCCTTTTCTTTTACACTATTTGAAACCAAGAATGTTTGTCATATTATTTGGTAATTGAAGCATAACAAAAACCCAGCCAAGTCTTTGACTTTACTATTGTGTTGGCAGGAAAAATGATCACGTCTCTTTTATACTTAGGGTCTATTTGGATACATTGATGCTAACTGAATGGCTAACTTAAGAAAACGATAGTGTTGGATGGGAAGGTAACTGAATGGTTTTCTAAATGCAAATCCTCAGCTCACATTGTTTTATAGAGATACATTGATGCTCTAAATGTTTTTGTTTTTTTAATTCAATATATTTACAACGGGAGATAAGAGTTGTAAATTTTAAATTCTGAATGTCATGACACACTCACAGATACCAACCAATTGAAGTTTGAGTAATATAAGAAAATAAAAAAATAAAAATATAAAAATATAAAAAAAGGGTCAGGGACACTATTTTGCTTGGCAAGAAGGCAATCAGGCAGATTAGTACCCGAGTTTGGTGGACTCGGGTACTTCACAAAGTACTCGAGTTCACCAAACTCGGGTACCAATCTGCCTGCCAAAAAATTCTGCCTGCCAAAAATTTTTTTTAAATAAACACCCCAAACCATACCCGAGTTTGTTAAAGAATAAACATTTGCTTAAGATGAATATCGACATATCAAAGAGTGAGGGAAGAAAGAAAAGAACTCAACAGGAGAAATCACAGGGAAAAACATAAGACTGCTTATTTTGTCAAGTATAGCAAAGATTATATTGTTATCTTCTCACAAAATTACAAGAAACCATACACAATAAATTTGGCAGATGTTGGTCTGGAAAAGAAACCGTACTAATAAATTTGTCCAATAAAAAGTATGTAAAGGACTAGTAAATTTCTTAATGTATTTGAAAGACAATGAGAACCAAAACCACAAGTCTACTGAGTATATAGCTTTTTATTCTCCCTGAAGGTACCTCCATAATGTCATTTATATCCATTAATCTGATCACCTTCAACAGTTATACAGATGGTAAATGATGAGAATTTTATTTAGAAGCAAAAAAGGAAATTTATACACCACCACTTGGGAAAAGAAAGGCAAGAATGAGAGGATATGGTGGAACTAAAATTAATTAAATAACTGGCATGAAAAAATAGTCTCTACTTTCAGCATGACACAAATAGACAGTTAAAGTTATTATATGCAGAAAAGGCCACCTCAGATATGTTCATCCAAAGGACATTACCTCCCAGATCAAATTTTCCATCTTTCTCTACCCCCGGGAATGGACCATTGCCAATTTGTGTTTTATCCTTTCCAACATCATTTTCAGCCCCTTGTTCCACTACAGACTCTGTGTTGTCACATGAACCACTACAGACTCTGTGTTGTCACATGAACCACTACAGACTCTGACTCCAAATTATGTCCATTGACATGCCAATGAGTTCTATTTAAATAAACACCCCAAACCAGCATGCAAATGGACAAGAGTACACTGCCAAAACCCATGAAACAATGCACAAGGTTTTCCTCCATAACTAAAGATGGCTTATATTGAAACAATCAGCCACCATTTTAACAATTGCAGATTTGCAACAAACAATTTCAAAGTTGGTACAACTAACTTCAAATTAATACTAACATATATAAAAGTCATTTGTAGCAAAACTCTTTAATCCATCGATTGAACTTGGCATGATACAATTATTTGTGAACAACATTATCAATTGGAGACCCCCACTTTCAACATGTAATCAGCTGCTACAACCTCCAGGTCCTCTAGCTGGTATTCATCTTCATCACCCATGCTTTCCCATGCATTTCTGAAATTGGAGACCCCCACTTTCAACGTGTAATCAGCTGCTACAACCTCCAGGTCCTCTAGCTGGTATTCATCTTCAACACCATCATCCTCTATCTCACCAGTGGTTGCATCAACCTAATAGTATTGCGAAATGCATAAGTTAATAAAACAACTATGATATGTTCATGATTGACATAAATTTTCCATATCCCATCCTTCATTTTGATCACGAGAACTTAAGAATCTATGCATGGAAACAACCTCAGATACTGCACAAGTTGTTGTTTTAACTAGACAAAGTAGGATACTGAGAGCTATCAACAACCACTAGAAAATAAGCTTCTTGAGTCTTCACAAAGCAAAATTTATGAGATCATTTTCTATGGTATTTGCCTAAATGAAATTAGCACATAAAGCCCATAAATTCTACAATGAAAGAAAATAAAACCAATATGATGTTACTAGATAATAAATATCATACTTAATTTTAGGGGCAGCAATAATATTTTTTAAAGCACCAAGGGAGGGAGGGAGATGCCATATTTGGTCTTTAAAATTTTATCCTTAAGTTTTAAAAATACATAATTGAATGGCATATATCATGGATTTTGTTTCAAGTTGCATTTAAAAGGATGCAACAGTTCAAACTTAGCATACCTAGTCCGCGAGACCACCACTCGTCGGTACCTCGTTCCGCTTAGGGCATGTTCTTCGGTTATGCCCCTCTTGGTCACACAACCCGCATTGCACCTTCCTCCCCCCTTCCTTCCATGGTGTGGTTCTGGGCCGTTTCCCGCCCTCGTCCATCTCATTCCTGATTCGTGTTGAGACAGGGCGACCTTTCTCTCGAATTAATCGGGGGTTAGGGAGGACCTTTCGAGTTTCTTTAGGATCCAGCCATGACAATCTATCTTTCAATGCAGGGAAAATGGGAGCATAGCTTCGAAACAGTGCGTCCATGCTATAACATGGGTCAATGTACTGCTCTGCATCATGTCGATACCTAATACAAACTGCAATGACATGTGAACATGGTATCTTGTACAGTTTCCATTTTTGACATGTGCAAGTTCTTTGTAGCAAATTAACTGCATGTGTGTGATCCCCATGTCCAGCAGTCCCTAGATTATGTGCTGTATCTACTTGATATGATTGTTGTTGCGCGCTCAATCTCATCACCCTGTGATTCTCTGCCTTCGCCTTATTTCTCATGAAGATATCCAAGGCATATTTAGTCCATGTTTTTCCTGAATTCAACTGCTCTATGCTCTTATTGCGACGATCATCAAAGTAAGCATTCAGTTTGAACCATGTGTATTTCACCATTGCCGTAATAGGCAGGCTACGAGCACCCTTTAGAACACCATTGAAGCACTAAAGAGACGTTTGTAGTCATCGCCCCATAACGGTAACCCTTGTCAAAAGTTAGAGCCCATTTCTCTTTGGGCACATCCTTCAAATATTGGTGCGCATCTCGGTTGACATTTTCAATTAAATTGAAGGTAGCATTGAACTTTCGCTCCTGGGTAGCACTTGCTGCCCTCCATACTAGATTCTTTAAAGTTTCATTATTCCATCTAGTGTTGACGTTACTGCATAGATGACGAAGGCAGTAACGATGTTCTGTCATGGGAGGCCGCAAGGAAAAGTCTCGATTAGTGTCTCTAAAGATAGCTTGAATCCCAGGGTGTCTGTCAGATATGACACATAGGTGTCTTCGGTCGGTAACATACCTTCTTATACAAGCTAAGAACCAACCCCAAGTCTCTGTGCTCTCACTCTCGACAACGGCGAAGGCTAGTGGATGAATCCTATTATTAGCATCTGTCGCCATTGCAATCATCAATTTCCCTTTATATTTTCCATAGAGGTGGGTTGCATCAATGCTAATCACAGGCCTACACTTCTTGAACCCAACAATACATGGACGAAACGCCCAAAATACGGACTTGAATGTACAGGTTCCTGGTTCATAATTATCGTCCACTAGTAACTTATACTTTGTACCCGGACTTGCATCCTTAAGTCCTGCCAAAAAACGCGGCAACTCTGCATAAGACTCCTTAAAATCCCCGTATATAGCTGCAACGGCCTTTTGTTTGGCATCCCATACCTTGTATGTGAACCATAATGATTACGTTAGAAATGAATGCAAGTTAAATAATTATAGTTGAAAAAAACAAATCAAGACTTGCAAGGCTATAAGATGAAGATAATATTTCTTTCTCCTTATTCCTTTTTTTTCTTTTTCGAATTTCAATTTCAATTTTCATAATATAAAGTATTCATGGGTTTTGGGAAAAAATATCATGCTTATACTTCACAGAAGACTGATGTCTCTACATTGTATTGAAAAAATAATGCAAGTTAAAGAATACCTTGTAGTGAGATACTTCATGTTTTAAGTCTGCCAAAGCAACGTGGCGTAAGTTCTTTATCTTATACGCAGGGTCTTCTCGTATATAGCGCTCAAGTACATATGCTAGGAACGGCGAATCAATCATCCGACCATCATGAGCATTCTGAATTTTGTCGCACGTGTGGGGGCCCTTGCATTTTGCGATCTTCCAGAAATTGTCTCCCTTGCAACAAATCGCACGGACTGACCATGGACAGGAATCATCCTCGCAACTCACTATAAGCCTCTCTGAGTCTGAATGCTCAGTTTTGAAGCTAAAATTCTCTCGCACTGCGTACCAGGTCAACACATGTCGCACCGCCATTTTAGTCGCAAATACCATCCCTTTCAGTAGCTGCTCCCCAGGCATCCAACTTGATACTTCCCCTTGCATAACCGGTGATGGATCAAACATATTATCCCAAGTGTTTTTGGTGAACCATTCCGGCGTAGGATCAGGACAAGGGCATGTGTCTCTATTCTCTTCTACAACCACATCTTCGATATGATCAACATCCTCATGTTCACCCATGGTATCTAGGAACTCCTCGAAGTCATCCCTAGTAACATCAATATGGGTTGCATCATCACCAAGTCTGTGATCATCTTCATTTTCAAATGTGCCCCCATGCTGCTCATCATGAGATAAATGCTCTCCTTCATGCACTTCCTAAGGCATTTCCTCCTCCTCAGTTGAGTTCACATGAGGAAATGTCTGCCACGGTTCACTGCCGTACCTATCTCCTGTATTCTCTGCACACCCTTGATAAGACTGTAATGGTATTGAGTCGATGTGCTCATCTACAGTTCCATCCAAAATAGTATGTTGTGAACCCTCTCCAGCCTCTACTATGGTGGGGTCAATAGTGACATAGAGCTCCGAAGCAACGAATCCTTTCACCACCATTTGTCCAACAACTTCCCACATCATCTTCACTTCGGCGCCACCCGATAACTGTAGTGAATTGTAGAAAACTTGGGTGCCTACAACCAGTTGAGGTGCTCGATACACGATGGAGATGTTATGCCTAGACTGGTCTAACCCCATCGCCTTTAATATTCTTCGTTGCAAATTCATAAGGCCTATCCCACACTTTACCCTAACACATTTTTGCTTTTGGTTTGAGCCTTGGTATGACAACCCATGTGACTCATGATAATACGTCTCTCCATCGTAGTACACATAGAAAATGTGAAAATCCATCACCGACCTGCTATTAACAATATTAAAAGTTGTCATAATCTATAAATAGTTACATACATTTGGCGTATGAAAAAACCAATTTATATTGAAACTCAACCTCCTCAACTGTGTATAGACATATAAATAATTGAATCGAAAATCATAATGTGAACGTAACCATATATATATTTTATACACATATAAAATAATAAAAGGTCAACCATTTCGACGTTATTTTATTAAGCCAATTTCTTTGTTGAGTAATGATTTCATATTATTATGAACACCCTTATTACTGTAAAAGTCAACAAAATATCATATTACCTCTCTCTATCAACCTATGAGTTTTATACAACTAGGCCACACGTAGGGGCGGAGCCAAAGGGGGGCGAGTGGGCCACCTGCCCCCTGACTCCTCCAAAAAAGTCTATTATATATATATGCTTATGTAAAGTGAGTTAGCTTCTAGCATAGAATAGAAAAGCAAGGAAACAATTTTCCTAAACAAACTGTACAAACATTACATGAAATAAATATGCCAATAACAAATCTTCCAATTGTTATTGTTTCGAGACACAACAAATCTCACCATATTTTCACAATACTCTTGTTTTTTGTTCAGATGAATCTTAAAATAATTTGTTTTTTTTTTATTTTTTATTCTGACTAATGATGTACTAACACCTTAATTTATTGTAAAAATACTGTAAAATTTTGTGGTACGAAAACAACTCCTCCCACTTTAATCAATCTGACACAATAAATGCCACAAAACTGAAATTGTTAAAGCTGATTACACTTTTGACCAATATTAACTCTTTTTATCTCCACATTGAGTTCACTACCTAAATTTCTTTTCTCATTTGATGTTCTGCCCGTGGAGCTCCAATTACACATAATAATAATAATAATAATAATAATAATATATCATTGTTTTTTAAATTGACAAAAAAGTTATATATATATCAGCAGTTGTATATATATATATATATATATATATATATATATCATTGAGTTCACTTACAATCATGTTTTACATATATATATATATACATACATATATATATATATAAAAGCAGTTGTACATATATATAGCAGCAGTTAATATTGCAAATCTCAATACATGAAACTCATGCACAAAAATCTCATACCTAAAAACTAAGCATTATTACCTCTATGTACTGGTCAGAACAGGGTTGGCCCAAAGGATAAATAGATAGCACGTTGGTGGATGGAGACACTGACACTGAGAGTAGACTTGCAGATAGAGACTCAACAGTAAAGTTTCTGACTCACACATGGACTTGGAATGAGAGAGTTTTTTGACTCAGACAGAAATGGAAAGAGAGATACTCGGATTGCTTAAAGCTGAGGAGGAGTATTTTCTTAAAAGGTACTCGAGCTCAAAGAACTCGAGTACCATTCATTGTGCATTTACCACACTAGTTCGTTCGCGTCAGTAAGTAGTTGCGCAATAAGTGTGGCAGATGGTACTCGAGTTTGTAGGACTCGAGTACTGTGTTAGAAACCCGAGTCCAGGAAGCTCGAGTATGCCTCGGGTATAATCCAAAAGGAAGAAAATTGTAGAAAGCTTCATACTCGAGTATGTAGAACTCGAGTACTCTAAGGTACTCGAGTGCCTCAAGCTCGAGTATTGCTTGATTATCAAACCGAAATATTTCCCACATTTGCATGCAGCATATGGCCTGGGGCTTAACAAAACATGCAGATTGATACTCGAGTTTTAGGAACTCGAGTACTGTGTCCGCCATAGAAATACCAGTCGGTGCTTGTGGATTGTCATTTAAAGTAGATTTTAAATGACACGTAGTTCAGATTTGATTTGGGGAGTAAAAAATAATAAAGATGCTGGAGCCAAAATAAGCAAAATGCCCAGAACATCCTAGTATGGAAAGAGTTTTTTTTTTTTTTTTTTTTTTTTTTTTTTTAAATTTTGGTACTGGAATATGCATTTGGTGCAAAATGGAATTTAAAACATTGCTACATAAATTAACCAATGGCCAATGATATAACCTCCTCTCCTTTAAAGAGCAATTATATTGGTAAATACTATATAGTATATACTCCATCCTTCCTTCCGAAAAGAGACTAGCATATCTTGGGTAACAACTATACAATATCACTGTTACTGAACCAAATAAAGTCTATTGTTACTAGAACCTAAAGCAAGATTTTTCTTAGGTCATGAAAGCGCGCGCGCACACAGATTAAAATATGGTCAAACCAAATAGAATTTAATTAAAACTTTTGAACAATCAGCAACAATAGTCTGCCCAACAAAACTACATAGCCATGAATTACGGGCTCTGGTAACTGATAACCTTACAGAAGTCTATCTATAAATAGTTTCAAAGACCAACTGGAAATGCATGTGCTTAAAGGATTTTAGGCCTTGTAAGCATGTCTTGGAATCCATCTCTTAAACAATGCAAAAAAACCAATAACAGAGTGTCCCAGCTACTTCAACCATTTCCTGTTCCACACTTGGCATAACTGGATAGTAGTGGTAATGAAGTTCTCCAACATCATCACCAGAGAGTGCATTTCCATCCATCAGGTCCCACATAATAAACTGATAAAAAGAACAAGTTCAAATTATGGAGGTCATACAAGTACAAATTGACAAACTTGCATACACAAAATATATGCGGCTGGCCTGTTCCGCCAAGTTCCTAAATAGTATGGAGGCTGGCCTGACAAACTTACACCACAATTCTCATGCATCCTGTACATTGTATGCTATATAAATTGATGGAGTGCAGAATATTTAAAAACGAAGGACCTAAATTCTTGCCTCCAATTACAAAATTCTAGGAACTCTTTCAAATTTCAATGTTTAGCCCTCAATTCAGTCCTCCCATACATCCATAAACCTGGGCAAAAGCAGGGAGGAGGAGTTGGGAGGAGCAAGTATGGGTGCCCAAAAGCAAAAGCAAAATTCAAGTCCAAAAGAAAAGGATTTTCCCAATCCTTTATTTTTTATATGAAATAAGCTAAAAAAAAATCAACATCATTGTTTCCTTCAACAAATTTCAAGTAGACATTAGGCAATGTAAAATAATGGGAAAGAGCACACACCCATGGTCCAGGACACCATAAGTATAGGGTGAACCAGATCCAACTGAAAATCGTGTTCCTTTGAGCCTTCCTCCTTCACTGTCCACATAATATAGTCCAGGACCCTACAACCCATAGAGAATACAATCTTTAAAAATAAGCCTTACATTTTCTGTTGACTAAAGATAGTTTTCCTTTGACTAATTTTTTTTTTTATGCTACCAAATACTGGAAAACACAAAAAACTATCTTTACACAAGGTTTTCTATCGAAACAAACGGAGTAAGAATAAATATTGTTGAGTTATTGCATTGCCTTCTAAGTTACCAAACCGTCAATGCATTGATAGAACAGGTTTTTAAGTGAAAGTGATCTTAATGTTTAGTACTTTACTTCAATTACTATTAAATACATACAACGAATTAATGTATAAATTATTTTGTGAATAATTTCAAATGGCCGAACCAAACAAGTTTATCAACCCAAACATTCAAATCCAAAGGGCCAATCATTTTCACGTTATAACTAAAATATGAAAACAACTTATCCACAGGAAAAAACTAAAGGAAAAAAGAAAAAGAAAAATCAAAGAGTTACTAAGTAGATCTTGGAGCATCTGGCCAAGTTGAGAAAAAAAGTAGGATTATAGGGTTTATCCAATTATCTGGTGGAAATTTTCTCATAACTTGATTCACAACCAGATCAATTCAAGAAAACAGAAAGCCAAATGAAAATTAAAGACAAGAAAAATATGTTGTTTAAAGGTGACCTAACACATTATATATCTATTTTGACACATTGCACTAATCGGGAATGCTAGTATATAAGATATATTCTCTTCATTAAATACTAGTGCATTGAACAACTGGACAAATTAAACCTATTTAGCATAATGTGTGGTTCTCTTTCAAAGTGTATTGGTATCCGATTGTAGATTAATTAGTACTTCAATCTTGCTATTTTTGCCAAAAGAAAATACCCACCATTGAGTCAGAAGCATATATAATAATGCGGCTAAGTGTTTATTTTTTCACCCTAATATTTTTATTACTTCAAAGATTAGCAATAGAAAGTGGATTCTAATTGTGAAATAAAAATTTGTAACCTGGATAATGCAATCAGGACCTTATATATGAAAACTTATCAAAGAGGCATGATTGTTGGAAACTTTTATCACATATAAACAAAGCTAAATAAAATGATACCCCACAAATGCATTATCCACAAATACCCACAAATACCCAATGCTCCAATCTGGCTCCAGAGATTGGTTTTGTTAACATTTAGAGCATCTCCTTCACAAATACCCACAAAGACCCACATATACCCACATATACCCACAAATACCCAATGCTGAAACAAATATTGAGATAAGGAGACATACCTTGTGATTCCAAACTGAAGATGCAGATCGACAGTGAGAGTAGAGAGCGTGAGCAAGAGGGAGAGTACAGAGCGAGACCGAGACCAAGAGCGAGACCGAGACCGAGAGGGAGACTGAGAATGAGAGCGAGACCGAGAGCGAGACTGAGAGGGAGATTGAGAGCGTGTGGGAGATGATAGCGAGATTGAGAGGGAGATGGCGAGATTGAGAGGGAGATTGAGAAAGTGAGTGATGAGAGAGTAAGCTGAGTGAGCTCTAAGTGTGGGTAACAGATCTTGGTTCTTAATTAATGTTGGCAGTCTTGCTCAGTACAGTACAAATGGTTCAGCCACTACGGAAAAATGGTCATAAAATGAGGGTAGATATGGAGTGGGTATAAAGGAAAGATAGAATTAAGTTAATGTTTCTTCTTTTATCATCATTATTTTGAGAACAGAAGATAGCATTGCCAAAATAGGAGACTTTCGATCCAAGTTGAAAGTGGAAATGGGCAAGAGCAATGCCAAAACAAAATTTGAAGTAGCAAGGGAAGACAATAAAGCCTATGAGTTAACAAAGCTTATGTCACTAGATACAGTTGACTGTAGAAGAAGGTATTTTGTAGCAGAAGTCAACCATTTTGGACAAAATGCTGCAGAATTGATAACATGTATTTAGATAGGACAAACGAGAGCATAACTCCATACAGCCACATCCCAACACTTAGACTTGGCTACTACATAAACCCTAATCCATTATTCAACTCAAGTTAGGTGTTTTCCAATGTCAAACATAGGCCATCATGTCTTTCCCACAACCTCAATAACAAGTTTTCATTCGGTTTGACATGCCCCTAATTTGAATCAAACACTCATCTTTCCTAATGCAGTCCTTCACCCTTATGGCACATGGCAATCAAATTGTAGATTGAAACAATTCTGAGATTAAACATTAAGATGTCTTTGTATTACATTGTACTATCATAAAGAAAATGCCTAAATAACTTTGAGGATAAGTTTTCAATATAGGAAACCCACGAACTTATTTAAATACCAATCAAACCCAAAAAATGCCAAAAATGTAAGCGCATCATGGGTAGTTCAATTTTCTTCTCAAATATAGAGTTTTAATGGCTTATTGACTTGAATAAAATGAATTAGAAAATAAAAATGAGTACGCAATTGTGGGGTGCAGTAACATTCTTCACAATACAAATTGCATAAATTCTCTTTTTAGTAAATCTAAAATATTCAAATAAACTTGCATATTCACATTTGCATTAACCCAGTATGCTGAAAAAAATATTGGAGACAAAAGCCAAAATAAAATTAGAGACAGAGCAAAATTAATTTAACTCATAGTTGTGGGAGTGGGACATTAAGAACACAAAAGAGATGCTTAAAACAAAAATGCAACTCTCCTCATTCCCCTCAACAATAGTGAAGCAAGATAGAACAGAGCATAAAATGCATGGCTTAACTGTAAGGCAGGAAAGCACAATTCGCTGAAGTTAATCTATCATGACAAAAAATAAACAAAGGACAAACCTTGACTGTCCAATGTAATGGATATATGATAATAGGGGATAAGAATACGTCATTGTTTGGCCAGTTTAGAGAGAAAGATATCTTTTTAAAAGGGTCATCACACAATCCATAATTTGGACAATCATGTAGATGTAGGCCCATTAATCATTTGAAGTGAGGATTAGATGTGATAATTGTGCAATTCATACTGCTCCATCTATCATTACTACTATGTGTTTGCTTTTTATAGGTTTTTGGAGGATACTATTTCCAAAATCTTAGACCAAAAAAAAAAAAAAAAAAAGGCATCATAATTAGTGCAGTTTGACGGTATCTTCTAAGTATACTGTACACTTAAAAGACAAAATTTTAGAGGTGTGCATGGGTTGAGTCGAGTTGAGAGGATTTTTTGACCCAACCCACTATGGTGGGTAAAAAAAAAATCAACCCAATGCAACCCATCACATAAGTCCAATCCAACCCACATGAGTCGGGTTGAGTCGGGTTGAACCTATGGGTTTGACAAATTTTTATTATTATTATTATTAAATTGAGTAGAAAAAAATATAAATATTAATATATTAAAAAAACCTAAAGATTAGTATCAATGTAACTCCTTAAAGGCAAACAACACTAATGACTAAACAACAATAGTAATTTATTAGGATTTGTGTGAACTAATTGGCTTTTATATAGGATAGGAAGAACTGGTTATTTTAAAAATTTTATTAATTATATAATATTATATATATATATGTTAAATTAGTATTAGTAGAAGGAACCGAGGAAGTGCTGCTCTACAGCTGGTTTTTAAAAAAAATTATTAAATATATAATATATATTTAAATATATATATATATAAGTGCTCTACAGCTGATTTTAAAAAAATTTATTAAATATATATTAAATATGGGTGGGTCGGGTCGGATTTGGCTGGTTTGAAATTTTATGACCTAAACTCAACCCGACCCGCTATAAAAAAATTTTTTTGTAACCTAACCCAACTCACCAAGCCTTAAAAATTGACCCAACCCGGCGGGTCGGGTTGGGTCGGATCAGGTTTGGCGGGTCGGTGAGTTTTTTGCATACCCCTACAAAATTCTATCTAAAAACATCATACATATATGTGTGTGTGGGCGTGCACACGTGTGAGAGAGATGTAAAATGTGTGCAATACCGTTTGTTTGAAGACAAGGAGATCAAAGATAAGCTTACGATAGTGACTGCTCAACGGTCTCTGTTCTTATTTGGACAAGGTCCGTGTTTCTTACAACTTCCTCTTGATAATTTTTTAGATTTATAATTAAGATTAAAAAGATGAGGGATATATATATATATATATATATATATATATATATTTATATATATATAAAACTCTTTAGGAATTGTGTCTCCTCAATTAATGCATTTTTAAATAAAATTAAAAAAATGTTTATCGTTAGTAGTCTGACTCAAAACTCACCAAAGAAAAAGTTTTTTTTGACGAAAGAAGGTAGACCAAAGAAAAACTCTCTTATGTGGGTTTTTTTTTTTTTTTTTTTGAATTATTGGCTGCCAACCCAACCCACATTCACGTGTCCACGTGTACGGTCTAGATGGGCCTACACCCACAATAGTATTCTGTTTTGTTTGTTGTTCCTGGTCTTTTTTGGCATGCACCGAACAGAAGAGAGAAATCAAGAAAAGAAAAGAGGTTAATAAAGGAAATACAAAATAATAGCATTTTCATTTACTACTTTTGTTTTATGGGTGGAAAAAAATAATAATAATAAGAATGGATATATAGGGCCCGTTTGTTACCATGGTTTAAACAACAGTTTTTAGTATTTAAACAACATTACACGTATTTTCACACTTTTTTACCCACACGTATTTCTAAAAAATACAAACAACATTATTAGAACAACATTACCAAACAGACTCTAGATCTCTCAGAAGCTGCTCATGAGTCAGAGTTACCCTAGATGATCTCAATCGGGAGTGCGCCTAATTTGAAACATAAAGCTTGCAGTGCAAAATGTGATTGACAACTACTGTAAGAGTAGTACTAAAGGCGACTATAATTTCACAACAAAACCTAGGTAACAAAGGTGCATATTACTGCTATTCAACTTAGTTCACCATTGAGATTATTTTTTTACTTACCATTAATTTTGTTATGAAATTTCTTACTGATTGAGTGTGTACTACCCCAGTGGCATGAGATAAAAGATAGATAAAATGTAATGATACTCGTGGTGGTCAAAGTCATATATAAGAACTTGTAAAAGCTTGGTAATTCAAATTTTGTGATTAATTATTTTTAGAATTAAATATTGTGAAAATTTTTGTGTAGGTAGCATTACTCTTTCTCATCCGTTTTTTTTTTTTTTTTTTTTTTTTTTTTTTTTTTTTTTGTGTGTGTGTGTGTGTGTGTGTGTGTGTAAAATTTAGGTGCAGAACCTCATGTGCAATAAATTAAAGATTTCATTTTTTGGCCCTTAAAATTTAGGGTGGTCTCCACTTTGGTCCTTTATCGCTTAGAATTTTTATTTTAATCCTTCATGTTTGATTCAATCATATTGATCTTGCCATTTATTTTTGCTAATAATCTTACTATTAAATGCTTGCAGTGGTGGCTCTAGGAATTTTGATTAGGGGGTCATTAAAAAACTTAAATTAAAAAAAAATTAATAAAAAGAGAACTTGAATATATTGAGTTATCGACAAAAAAAAAAGTTTTATAATTTCATTCTACAAGTTTTTAAATTTTAAATTGTTATATAATAGTTCATTATGAGTATTTATTGCCAATGTGGGCAGTTATGACCATTTTATTTTGTTAAGTTTGTCTAACATTTTTATTTTTATACAGTTGTTATTATCTATTTGTCATTATTTTTATAAAAATATTTTAAACTAAATGACTAAACTCAACTCATTGGCTTTGTATTAACTAGTCACTAACTCGTGCTATGCACTAAAACTTACCTATTTGTGAGGTAGACTAAAATAATTTTATAAAAAATTTAAGAAACTACACCATTGCAGGATTTGCTCTTATATGACTTCAATTTGTGTTACAATTTGATGAAGAAGTCATTGCTTGAACGTGCAATGGCTTACAAAAAATTTGTCAGACAGTTTCAGATATTGCAAAAAAATAACTCAAAATTTTAGATATTAAAACTTCTGAAAGACCAAAAAATATTAAAGAATTAAATGATTCACTGCTTAGAAATTATTGAAACAAAACAAAATATATATGACTAAACAATAGTGAAATATAAGAAAAAGATGGGTTACATTCGAAAGAATAATTTCAATTATTGCAAACTTTTTTATCTTGTAAAAAACGACTAAAAAGAGTTTGGTAGTTCATGTATGAAAATTACTTTTTAAAAATACATGAAAAACCATAAAATATATATTTATATATTTATATATATTTTTTTAACAAATTTTTCAGAGAGTTTCAGATACTGCAAAAAAATAACTCAAAAATTTAGATATTAAAACTTCTAAAAGACCAAAAAATATTATAGAATTAAATTATTCACTGTTTAAAAATTATTGAAACAAAACAAAATATATATGACTAAACAATAGAGAAATATAAGAGAAAGATGTGTTACATTCAAAAGAATAATTTCAATTATTGCAAACTTTTTTATCTTGTAAAAAACAGCTAAAGAGAGTTTGGTGGTTCATATATGAAAATTACTTTTTAAAAAATACATGAAAAACCATAAAATAATATTTATATTTATATTTATATTTATATTAAACAAAGTAGAGGAGAAGAAAATAACATAAGAAGAGCTCATGCCTCTACTCGGCTTTAAAATATATATATATATATATTTATATATATATATATTTATATCTATATATATTGGGGTTTGCTTTGCTTTTATAGTGTTCATGATTAATCTCACAAATTTGAAGATAATTTATCAATGTTTGAGTTTGAGTTTAAGTTGGACTTGTTAGAGAGATAGAGTTTCACTCCTTGTTAAGTTTGGATTAAACAAAAATAATATATTTTTTTTTAAATGATAATGATGAGTTTGAGTTTAAGTTGGACTTGTTAGAGAGATAGAGTTTCACTTCTTGTT
This sequence comes from Notholithocarpus densiflorus, assembly GCA_030021035.2. Classification (NCBI taxonomy): domain Eukaryota; kingdom Viridiplantae; phylum Streptophyta; class Magnoliopsida; order Fagales; family Fagaceae; genus Notholithocarpus; species Notholithocarpus densiflorus. Next base: position 1,472,511 of record JARYZH020000019.1, on the reverse strand, counting down.
AAGTTTGGACTAAACAAAAATAATTTTATTTAAATAAAATGATAAATAAAATGATGATTTTATTTAAATATTGTGCTGACATGAAAAATTGTGAGAGTTTCAGAGGTTTCGGTTATATATATATATATATATATTTATATATAGATTATTGATGCACACAATCACACTCATTCATACAATTTAACCAATCAAATGCTTGAACAATCATTAACTTTACAAATTTTTTTCTTGAATTTTTCTAACTTTATAACAAAAAGTTATTATAACGTAATAACAATACACACACGTAACAAACCCTCTCTATTTCCTAATTATTAAATTATATAAAGTTATATTATATTTATATTGTACACACACACATCATTATTCACAAAAATAACATTATAACAAAAAGTAAAACACACAATCAAATTAGACACACTCACACACATATAATATAAATTTATAATAAAGAGTGACACTTGTAATTCACAAACACTTACTCTTACTATTAGAGTTGGAAATACTTGTAATAAGAGTGTATAAAATTTAAGTCAGGGCATGCAAAAATATTTTTGAGAATAAATTAAAGTATTAAACTTCAAAAAAAAATATATATATTTATATATATATTTGAAGAATAAAGTGTACCACCTCCCTTTAATGCTTGTCATAATTAATTATTTCATGACATACTAATTCCAAAATGTTGTGGAATAAATAAATTTCATTGTTGTAAGAAAAAAAAAAAAAAAAAAAAAAAAAAAAACTCATATTATAGGCTATCAAATTACATTATTAATAGAAATGAACGGTATGATCAATATAAACATAGAATCAAACATCAAATTATAAATATGAAAGGTCATAATAAAATTTAACATAAATAACTAAAATGAAAATAGTTCTAAAACTTTATGGAGTCAAAATTCAATTACTAGTTATATACTTATATATAAAAGTATATTTACTAACGTGTATCTTTAGGGTATACTAAAAACCATTCTGCAATGGTGGAGCTATAGGTAAAAATTTTACCTCTTCAACTACAGTGCACAGCCATCTATAGCTATACACGGTAGCTCCAAAGCTATAAAAATATATATATATATTTAACTTCTCTCTCTTCTCATTAAAATATTCTCTTTCTCTCTCTCTCTCTCTCTCTCTCTCTCTTCCTTCTCTATCTTTTCTCTCTTCTTTTCCTTTAACTTAAAGTCTCAGTCCTCTCTCTTCTTCTCCTTTGACTGGCGAGCGTAGTGAGATCGGCGAGCGTGGTGAGATCGGCTTGGTGGGTCGATGGGTTAAGATCAGTGGTGGCGTGGTCGGTTTCGCGGGTGTGATCCGATTGGGTTGTGGCCTGTGGGTCAATGGTTTTCGTGGGTGTGGTCTGATTGGATTGCAGCCTGTGGGTCGATGGTGGTGGGTTGTTGATCCGTGGGTTGCTGTGATGTGTTGGTGTGATTGCCGTGGGTGTGGTTGGTGGGTCACGGCATGGGTTGTGGTGGTTGGGTTGCTAGTTTGATATTTTGTGGGTTTGCTTGCTCTGTATCAGAGAAGAGAGAGACGAAGAGGAAGAGAGAGAAAGAGATAGAGATGATGATGAATAAAAAATAATATTTAAATGAAGTAGCTAAAAAAATAGATCTATTGATATTGGGTATGTTGTAAAATAGTAAGTTAAAATAGATAAAGTAACCTTTGTGGTGCTAAAAAATTAAAAATTTGTCTATGCTGTGGATGCTATTGTAATTACGTTGAGAGGGCAGCTTAAAATTATAATATTATGTGGGCCAGAATGTCAGGTACTTAATAGAGAAGTTTGAATATCCAATCTAAGTAATCTGTTGTCGGCCACATAAGAGAGTGCCACCTATCTCTCCACTCCATATAAAGCTGTAGAGAGTGAAGACGAGACACAACGCGAATGGTCAAAATGGCAGCCTTATCGTGCCCACGTGCAACTCCTAGTCCTTAACCCCACCACCACCACATACCCTATGTCTGATTCTTTTTCCAATCCAAACATAGGCCCCACATGCCTCATCTATTCTTCTATTATTACTATTACTATTCCCCTCCAAATAATGTACAACTAGCTTCTTAATACTTCAAATTTCACATCACAGTGAATTGGGAAGACGAAGATTAAAAAATACTGAGATCAAAACTAAATCCACAATTTGTCCATGTAATGATTTATAAGTAGTGGAATAAAAACTAATGGTCCTCGTGTATCCACCACAACTCTATCAATTGTGAATTTAATTGTGATCTTAGTATTTTTGTAAATAATATGTATTTATGCAATAAACTAAAAATTAAGTAGAATCGTCATAGTTTTGGTTCTTTTATGTCTATGAAATAATAATAAAATTTCACTTGTGACACATGGCAGCAACATAAATATAACAAGTATCAACAATGACTAGTCCTAATCCTAACATTTTTTCTTCAAACAATACTTGAACACCATGTGGCTGGTTTGGCAAGTAGTTATTTAGAACGTGGGAGAGGGAGAGTAGTGTTAGGGTTAGATTCAATGTCGCTATCCTTTTCATAGTGTTCCTCTCTTAGAACTCGTTTGAAAAGAGAAAGAAGAATTGGGGTACGAGTCTCGTGATGAATGGCGAAGTGGGTTATGAGGTAAGATTAATTAATAAATATAAATATAGATTAAGGCAGTTAATAGGATGCTTACAAGATTGATGATGTTTCAAACCCCCACCCCCACCCCCACCCCCACCCCCACCTACACAACATTTGTTCTTATGAGACATGGACAATTGGTCCATTGGATATTTAAAATAGTTATATTTTAGGGTTAGCTAGGTAGTTATAATCATTGTCATTATGGTCAATCTTATTATTATAGACCGATTATTTGGATTATAAGGCATAATTAAACTTTGCAAAATAGAAATAGGTCAAGACTCAATGTCAGAGTTTGCTAAAGATTATGTTGGCAGCCTTTTGTTATAAGGATTTTTCCAAGTTGAGCCATGAAAAGCTAGCTAGCTAGAATGTGACGGCACTACACCGAGGAGCTTTTGTATAATTTAGTTGATTATTGTATTAACCAATTTTGGAATGCTTAAATCATTGTCTATGTGGAAATTAAATGACATTATTGGAGACTATAGTACCAATTTCTAACTATATATCCATGCAAATATGATAGTTTGGTTGGAACAAAACCACACTCAATGTCAAAGAGTTGATTTAGTGACTTCTAAGGTCTCATAAGATCTATGAAGTCCTGTGTTCAAAACTCTTAACTGCCCATCTTAAGACCACTTTAAAAAATTATTTTTGTAATTACTTTATATGTGAGATTAGAAACTACATCCGCCATAGGAATAGTTAAATTCTCAAAAACCCCCAGACACCCACGTTTTGAAAAATTATTTAAATTAAAAAAAAAAAAAAAAAAAAAAAAAAAAAAAAAAGGATGAAGAAAAAAAAGAGGAGAACAAAACCACACTCAAATATAAGAGCATGCATCATAATTCATCCTAATGGAAATACGAAAAGTTGTTTAGATTAGAACCAAACTGGCCAGAGTTTTGAGGTCTCATCTATCTGATCTTTAGCTGCATCCATGAAGTACAGAAAAGGGACCATGGCCTTAGTATCAGACACTTTTAGAACTATAAATTTTATGGACACGACAACAAAATTCCACATCTTTCCCAACTCACTTGTTTTAATTATGGCAAGTCTCAATCTAATATTTTACTATTTATTTTGGCCTATAAGAGACTAATACCTCGACTGTTGTGACAATTTATTGTATTCTTAACATAACTCATTAAGAACAGACCATGGCCCTGCCATTGCCATGGAACAAAAAACTTTGGGCTGGTCTGGCTTACACACCAAGAGGGTGCCCTATTCTCACCCAGCAAATTAAGGCACTCTCATGCAACATGCTGCCAGGCTGCCAACCAGGTCCAAGCTTAACTGGTAACCAAGGACAGGTCTTCTTCATCTTGGTTCCCCCACAAGCAATTAATATATGCTGCTCCCAATGACTCATGCAATCAATCTCTATTAATGTTTTCTTGACCTCAAGTGATGATGCCGAAAAATCACCAGTGGGCCACACAGTTCTTACACGCTCGCAACAACACTTGCACAATAAAAAGAGAAGACCTAATAGAGAGCACTGGTGTGGTACCGGCCAAATACCCTCCGAATGTCAAGTTAGAACTTCTTTTCAATTCTAGAGTGCTAGAGTTGGGGTGAATTATGTGTACCTATTTTCTAAGGTTCTTTGGGTTTTTATAGTAGTGTAGAACCAAAACTCCTATGTTTGCGCAACAAGTTTTTTCCTTATAGAGAAGATTTTCATTAATGTCCGTATCTTCCAGAATCCTCTTCGTATTAGAGTTCTATTTATATTGAGATTCTATAGACTAGGGTTAATCGTGAGATGCAAGTCGTTTCCATTTAGAATTTCTTGGAGACCACATAATGACTCATTTAGTGCCACGTGGCCTTTTGATCCGTCCACCCTGGTCCGTTCACATCGGATCTGTTTACTTTTAGCCCATTTGTCATGATCTGTCAAGTCCATCCAAATGGATCCGTCATCTTTAAATTCCTTCCTCTTCAGTTGCCCCCTCACCCTATGGGTCCGTAATCACTGAGTGGAAGGACCCATGGGGTGACAGTTCAATCCGGTCTTTTGAGGAACATCCACAGCCTTGATAGGCTAGCCTAAGATCATTAATGATGAAGGACACGTGTCATTAACTGAATGGTCGCTCACTTGGATCAAAGTGCTCCTTCGTCTTCTGTGTCGTTCCCTCTATATAAACCAAACTCTCCTCCTCTCATTTCTTTACTTTCTACTGAAATCTACAATCAAAGCACACTCGTCACCTTTGTCAGACAATCATACCGTCCAGCTGTTGCATCTGTCATCAACGCCTCTTTACCGTTCAACCTCAACTTGGTAAGCACTCTTTTCCCTCTACTTTAATCTTTATGCATTTTTTATTTCTCTAGACTTTTGTACTACCGTCAGAGTCTTAGGATTTACCGTCCCGTGTAGGTCATGTCTAGTGCGTCAAGTAACCAGTCGTTTGTCCGTGACGGAGCGGGCTACGATGAAGTGTACCCGTCAGGTCACAAAGACCCTGACATTCCGAGTGAAGGAAGGAGTCTGTCAGCCAGTTCTCTTTCCTCAAAGGATGAGGGTTTGGAGATGGAAAGGCCAAAGGACGACTTTAGTGAAGGTCTGGATGATGTTCAGCCCCCAGTTCAATCCGTCGTGGGTTCTGATGAACTTAAGGAGTTCATCATGCTACCCATATGGACGGTTAACAATTTTAATTCCTCGATCAAAGAACCTCACTTCAAAACACTTAAGGCTAAGTATCAAATACTTGACAACATACCTCACCGTCTCCCTTACAAGTCGAAGAAATGTTACTATGACGGTATTGAAGGTGTTGAGGTTTATGAGTAAATGCTGAAGGCAGGGCTCAGATTCCCCTTAAGTTCACTCCACCGTCAACTCCTTCAACACTTAGGCATGTCCGTTAACCAGATTTCCCTAAACGCCTGGAGGGTTTTCCTAGGCGTGGAGGTTTTGTACAGGGCAATGTCCGACGGTGCCAGGAGGTTGACAGTGCACGAATTCCTACATTGTTACCGTCCTAATGAGATTGCCCAGTCAAAGGGTATGTATAGCTTCGTGCCTAGGAGCCCTTTGCTGAGGCTTGTGTGTGAGACCCTCGACTCTAATAGGAACTGGAAGAGTTGGTATTTTTTCATGAAAGGTGACGAATGGATGTGTCGTCCTGGTGATAATGAATTTATGCTCGTTGACACCACATGGGGCATATTGCCATCGTCTGATATGTATCCATCTATATTTGGCTCAGTTTTTATTTGCCGTGTCACTTTAACCGTCTTCTTTTGTAGTTCGCGACTGTCCGCAAGTCTCTCTCGAAGAGTGGAGTTTTCTGGAGAAAATTTTTAACAAGTCCAAGCTAGAGGAGAGGACGTGGGCAAAGCTGGTTACATTAGACACTATCCACTAACACTGTGACGGACCAAAGCCAACTCAAGCCGCCCGTCGATACGACGCTCAAGTTCGCCAACGTAAGTCCGTCACCCTATCTTTGGGTTTCTTGGTTTGTGCTTCACTCTAACCATTCGTCTTCCCTTGCAGAAATGGATGCTGCCAAGAGGAGGGCCGTCATCAAACAACAAGCAGCCAAAAAGAAAAAGGTGGAAGGACAACAACTTAAGGAGACAGGTTCATCCAATCCGTCCATAAAAAGAAAGCTGCCGGAGAAGCAAGGTCGTCTCCCCAAGAAGCCCAAAGCTCACCTGGAGTCCATCGTGGGACTACAGGTTGAGGGGAAGAAAATGGTTACCCTTGTCAAGCATGGAGCGGGGAAGGATTTGATGAAGGGCCCGTCCACTAACCCAGAGAAGCCACCCGTCCTCTTCCGTGAGGATTCAAAATATGCTTTGGAGAAACTTTCGTCCATCATAACATTCGAGGACTATGAGGACTTAAGCAACCATGCTACGGAGGCCATAGGGGAGACGGGGCTCTTTTGTATTGCTCAGGTAAGTCACGTCTGTCTTACACACTATCCTCCCCGTCCACTTACCTCCGTCACTAACCACCTTTGTTTTCAAGCGATGGTGATGATGAAGGGGCTGATGGGACGGTGCCTAAACCATGAGACGGCGCTGGATGTGTAAGGTTAAGGGCCAACGAGACGGAGGAAGAGTTGAACGGTCTTCAGGCTTAGAAGGTTGGTATGGAGAAAAAACTCTCTCTCTTGGAGAAGGTTAGGAAGGAGCTTGACCAGCAAGTGGAGACGCTAAGGAAGGTCCTAAAGGATAAAGAAAAAGAGATCAAGGATACCAAGGACCAACTCCGTTAGGCTAAGGAGGCAGCGATTTGTGAATATCGCGACTCTGACGCCCTCCTAGAGGAGCTGGGGATCTCCTATGCGGACGGTTTTGATGACACCGTCCATCAGGCCAAGAAAGCTTATCCTGACCTTGACTTTTCTCAACTCAACATTGATGCTCAAGCCCAAGCTACTACTGCTCAACCTGTCGCCTCTGAGAGTATGGAGGATCTGTTTGCTGATGATGCAACCCCTGGCGACGGAGAGTCAGCTTCTGTTGAGAACCAAGCCCAGCCCATTGATGGTGATGCCCGTCAGCCCGAGAATGTCCAAGAGAATGTTGAAAACACCCCCCCTCATCAGTAATTTTTTTATTTTTTTTATTTTTTTTTATTTTATGGAATTGTACCTATTTGGGGAACTGCCCTTTAACTTTATCCGTCATTTATGGCATGTAAAACATTCCCTTTTAAGGGCTTTAAGTAATATTTACTTGTTCTATTGTCTATTTATTTTTTTGACTTTAAACATGTAGTTATTAAACAAAAACCATCATTTAGATGGATCCGTCCTCTGATGAATGTGTAGTGTCAATTTTAATGTTACGTGAACCCGTAATAGGGATCTTATAACTATTCTCTTCAAAGGGGGTTCGTTCACTTGCGGACTAGTGAGGATCATTCAACTTTGGGTCCATCCTTCAGGATGAGCCCGTCCACTTAGTGACTAGTAATGTTAATCCAACTATGAGTTGGATCCGTCCACTATAAGGATCAATTGTGGATTAAGGTAAATCAATTTTATGTTGGGTTGGTTCACTAAATGGACCTTATGGTTTTCATCCTTTAGGGTGAGTCCGTCCATTCATGGGTTAGTATCACTAACCTAACCTTAAGTTTTATCCGTCCATTGTATGGACTTTATAGTTATCATCCTTTAAGATGAATCCGTCCACTTGTGGACCAGAAGTATTAATTTGAATCCGTCTACTTATGGACTAGTAATTTTAATCCAACCTTAAGTTGGATCCGTCCATTGTATGGACTTTATAGTTATCCTTTAGGATGAGTCGGTCCACTTGTGGACTAGAAATATTGATCTACATCTATCTACTTATGGACTTTTATGGCTATCATCCTTTAGGATGAGTCCATCCACGTGTGGACTTGAATAATTTGTCCTTTTCAAGGACTTTAGAATATTTCAGCCTCCTAGGTTGAACCGTCCATTTTATTGGACTTCGTGGTAGATCCGTCCACTTATTGGACTAATACTTTCACCCTCCTGGGAACAGTCCATTTTATTGGACTTCGTGGTAGATCCGTCCACTTGTTGGACTAATACTTTCACCCTCATGGGATGAATTCGTCCATTTTATGGACTTGATAAAATTTTGTAGAAAAAACACTAGTCGTATCTGAACACTCCTCTTATTATATAGTCATTTATTCGTAGGAGAGTAATTTCTCCAAGGAGAAGCTTAAAAAGATACTTAAAAAAAATCATTGTAGCAAAATAAATTGTCTAAATAGTGAACTGAAAAACTGGAAAAATGTAGCAAAAAATTAAACTAAAAGTAAACTGGAGGTCTGGTGGATGTTGCTTTTCGCGTCGTCATCTCTACTGGTAGTACTTTCGTAGGTGCTCAGCGTTCCATGGATATTGCAATTCTCGCCCATCTAGTGTCTCAAGGTGGTAGGTGCCTTTTCTTTGCCATGATGTGACTCTGTAAGACCCTTCCCAATTGGGGCCGAGCTTTCCTTGGGTAGGATCCTTAGCTTCTCCCATTACCTTCCTTAAAACAAGATCTCTGACCTAGAAGTCTCTATGTCTGACTTTGGAGTTGTAATGCTTCGCCATGAGATTCTGGTATTGTGCCAACCTTTGCTCAACTGTTGCCCGGACCTCGTCTACTAGGTCAAGTTGCAGGCATATGACTTCATCATTCTTATTCTCGTCATAGTTCTCCAATCGGTAGCATGTGAGCCCTACTTCTGCTGGGATGACTGCCTCACTTCTATATGATAGTCGAAATGGTGTTTCCCCCGTAGGTGTCCTCGTTGTTGTCCGGTATGCCCATAAAACACTTGGTAGTTCGTCCGGCCATATGCCCTTTGCCCCCTCGAGCCGAGTCTTGATGATCTTGAGCAAGGATCGGTTCGTAACTTCAACCTGTCCATTGGCTTGTGGGTGGGCGGGTGACGAGTAGTGGTTCTTGATTCCTAGTTCCGAACATAAAGTCTCTGAACGCGCTATTGTCGAACTGCTTTCCGTTGTTTGAGACAAGCACCCTAGGTATCCCGTATCTACAAATGAAATTCTTCCAGAAAAAATTCCGAATATTCTTTTCTGTGATAGTGGCTAAGGCTTCTGCTTCCACCCATTTGGTAAAGTAGTCGATGCCAACTACTAAGAACTTTAGCTGCCTGACTGCTACTGGGAAATGGCCCATAATATCTAATCCCCATTGAGCGAACGGCCACGGGGCCGTCATAGGGGTGAGTTCCTCGGACGGTTGTCTGATGATATTGCCAAATTTCTGGCATTTGTCGCAAGCTTTGACATAAGTTTGCGCGTTAATCTGCATAGTAGGCTAGTAGTATCTTACTCGAATCAGTTTGTTCACCAACGATCATGCCCTTAAGTGGTTTCTGCAGATCCCTTCATGGACCTCTTTCATGACGTAATCTGTCTCCTCGGGGCCCAAACACCTTAGGTACGGGTGGGAGAAACCTCTTTTGTATAAGACGTCTTTTATTAGAACAAACTGCGATGCTTGGACCTTCAATTTTCTGGCGGCATCCTTCCCGTCCGGTAGCATGCTGTTCCTTAGGTAGGAGACTAATGGCGTGGTCCAGTTGCTTTCAGTACCTATCTCCTGCACCCTCGTAACCTCATCTATGAGTGAAGAAATTTGGACGAAAGATAGTACCTGATCGGGGACAAGCATGTATTCTGCTGAGGCGGCCTTAGCTAGACGATCGGCACATTCGTTCTCCTCCCTTGGGATTTGGACGAATTTGATTTGGAGACCGCCGATTTGACCCTTTACCTCCTCAAGGTACTTCTTCATTCTTTCGTTCTTGCATTCGTATTTACCATTAATCTGACTGGTTACGACTTGGGAGTTGCAGTATACGACCATGTTTTCAGCTCCTGCCGCTCTTACGAGGTCCAATCCTGCCACTAAAGCTTTGTATTCTGCTTCATTATTGGTCGTAGGAAAGTCCAGGCGGATCATGCACTCGATCTTATCTCCTTTCGGGGTATGGAGTACCACACCGGCCCCTCCTGCTTGCTTATTTGAAGATCCGTCTGTATGGACGCTCCACTGTGGAACCACTTCTGCCCCCTGGCCTTCCATGAGAGTGAATTCGGCGATGAAGTCAGCCACCACCTGTCCCTTTATAGCAGTATGCGGACGGTACCGTATATCGAACTCACTCAACTCAATTGCCCACAACGCCATCCGTCCTGCAGCTTCGGGGCTACTCATGGCTCTTCTCAGAGGCTTATCCGTCAAGACAACAATAGTATATGCTTGGAAATATGACTTGAGTTTTCGCGCTGCGGTCACCAATTCGAACGCCAGCTTCTCCATCTAAGGATACCTTTCTTCTGCTCCTCGAAACCCTCGGCTTGTAAAGTAAATAGGTCTCTACAACCCATCCTCTTCTCTTACCAAAGTCGCGCTGACAGAGGCTTGCGAGATGGCTAAGTACAAATAGAGCTCTTCCCCTGGCTTGGATAGGCTGAGTAATGGAGGAGACGAAATATACAACTTTAGATTTTCGAACGCCTGCTGGCACTCGTCCGTCCACTCAAACGATCTCTTCAATATGTGGAAGAAGGGTAGGCATTTATCCGTCACCCTTGAGACAAACCTGTTTAGTGCTGCTATCTTGCCATTCAGGCTTTGCACCTCCTTGACCGTCTTTGGTGGGGCTAGTTCCACTATAGCCCGGATTTTCTCTGGATTGACCTCGATACCCCTTTGGGATATCAAGAATTTCCTCGCAGTAACCTTAAACATACACTTATTCAGGTTTAATTTCATGTTGTACACTCGGAGGGTGTCGAAGGTCTCTTGGAGGTTGCTCAAATGTCTGTCTTCTCGTAAGCTTTTCACTAGCATGTCGTCTACATAAACTTGCATATTCCTCCCAATCTGGTGTGCAAACATCTTGTTCATTAATCTTTGGTACGTTGCCCCTGCTTTCTTGAGCCCAAATGGCATCACTTTGTAGCAGAAGAGTCCTTGGCTGGTAACAAAAGAAGTCTTTTCTTGATCAGCCTTCTCCATTCTGATCTGGTTGTATCCTGAGAACGCATCCATGAAGCTCAGAAGCTGATATCTCTCGGTTGAGTCTACCAAGGTATCTATCCGTGGGAGCGGGTAACTGTCATTGGGGTAGGCTCTATTGAGGTCCGTGAGGTCTACGCACATCCTCCACTTTCCATTGGCCTTTTTTACCATAACCACGTTTGCCAACCAGTTAGGGTAGTACACTTCTCGAATGAAATCTGCTTCCAGTAACTTCCGAACCTCCTCAACTATTGCTTTGTCTCATTCTTGAGCGAATACTCGCTTTTTCTGTCGGACGGGAGAGGATGAGGGTGACACATTCAATCTGATGACTGAGGGATCGATTCCGGGCATGTCCTCGTGACTCTAGGCGAATACGTCCTGATTTTCTCTTAGAAACGTTATGAGTGCTTGACGTACTGGCTGACTAGCCAACATACCCATTCTAGTCGTCTGCTCGGGCCTTAAGTCATCAAGGGTCACTTCCTCTAGTTCTTCCACTGGTTCTGCTGTTGTTTGTTGTTCTTCTATGCACATGGTTTGCTAGTGATCATCCATCTCTAGCATGGCAATGTAGCATTCACGCGCTGCCACTTGATCCCCTCTTAGTTCTCCTACCCCATATTCAGTGGGAAACTTGATCATCAAATGGTAGGTTGATGTTACAACCTTCCATGAATTCAAAGTAGGATGTCCCAATATGGCGTTGTATGCGGACAAGCAGTCAACGACTAGGAAGGTGTCCTTTGTGATCTGCTGAGGGTAATCTCCAACTGTCACTGGTAGAGTGACCGCACCCAGTGGATACACCCTTGTTCCTCCAAACCCTACGAGCGGGGCGTTGGTTGGGATCAATCGTTCTCTCTCTATTCTCATCTGCTGAAAGGCTGGATAGTACAAGATATCAGCGGATCTTCTGTTGTCTACCAGCACCCTGTAGGTGTTATAGTCTCCTACCCGTATACTGACTACGAGTGCATCATCATGTGGGTGGTGGAGACGTCGAGCATCTTCCTCCGTGAACCCAATTACGGGATTGTTGACCCGCGCCATCTTCGGGGCATACCCTGTTAGTTGACTATTTTGAACCATCCGTAGGTATGCCTTACGTGCCTTCTTAGAGGAACTAGAAGTACTGCCCCCTGTGATCATCCTTATGTCTCCCATAGGTGGCCTAGGTCGCTCATTTTCTCTTCGGGATGATGCTCCTTGGTTTTGTTCTATTCCATCTTTGTCGATGAATTTTTGCAGTTTCCCTTGCCTAATGAGGGCCTCTATTTGCTGCTTCAAGTCATAGCAATCAGACGTGTCGTGACCGTGGTCTCGGTGGAAACATCAATATTTATCCCTACGCCTCTTGCTGGGATCACCCTTCAATTTTCCGGGGAATGTCAAGGCTCCTTCGTCTTTGATCTACATCAGGACCTGATCAATCAGGGTGTTTAGGGGGGGTGAAGTTTGTGAACCTCCCTGTCGAGGGCTTGGATCGTCGATCATCTCTTTTATCTCCTGTTCTAGCAATCTTTCTACCCTTATCCTGCTGGGCTTCCTCCTGCCTCTCTCTCTTCGTGGGTTTCTCCTCACGAGCCAGTAACACATCTTCAGCAGTCATGTACTTAGTAGCCTTGTAAAGCACATCTGACATGGTTTTTGAGTCATTCTTATACAAAGAGAATAAAAACTTACCCTTTCGTAACCCGTTCGTGAAGGCTGCTACGAGGATCTTGTCGTCAGCTTCGTCAATCGAGAGCGCTTCCTTGTTGAAGCGGGATATATAAGACCTCAGCGTCTCATCCTCCCATTGCCTAATGCTCATTAAGCATGCGGTTGACTTCTTATATCTATGTCCCCCGATAAAGTGTGAGGCGAACTGGGCACTTAGGTCCTTGAAAGTGCTGATGGAGTTGGGCGTCAACCTGCTGAACCAAATTCTTATTGGACCCCTTAGTGTGGTAGGGAAAACCCTGCACATGATCTCGTCTGCTACTCCTTGAAGGTGCATTAGGGTCTTGAATGATTCCAAGTGATCTAGAGGGTCCTTGGCTTCGTCGTAGCTTTCTATCTACGGCATGCGGAACTTCTATGGTAGGGGGAAGAAGTTGACGGATATGGTGAATGGTGAATCAGTTCGGTGGACCAGATCGTCAAGGTCACTGGACATTCTCCCCTTAAGCGCGTTCATCATAAAGTCCATTTGCTCTTTCATCATCTGCATCTCCTCGACGATTTGGGGCAGAGCTGTATTAGTGATGGATGGACGGCTCATGTCTTGTCGTTTTGGTCTGCTCGGGGCGTTACTACCCTCCGACCCCTCTTGGTTTCTTCGTTCAGCACTGGTACCTTATTACAGCCCACTAGAATAGTTACCAACATTGCAAAAGATATGGTCCAAGACTTTTTTTTTTTTTTTTTTTTTTTTTTGGTGGCTGTGATCTACTACACTGAAACATTACATCTTATTACAGCAAACCATTCGTTTGGCAAGCCCAAAAGAGGCCAATTTTTTGAGCTTTTTAAGCTTATTTTGGCAAGCACTAGTGCACCACACCCAAAACAAGAGTTTCCTCTTTTCTATGCTACTTTCAACAAATACACAATCTTTAAATGCATTATTAGAGCATTAGCATTGGATGGTGTAAACACCCCCCAGTTGCTATTTTGCAACCAAGGCTGTGTTTGGTTCATGTAAAATATTTTCCGGAAAATAAATATTTTCTGGAAATGCTATTTTCGGGAAAGGAAAATATTTTCAAGTGTTTGGTTGCATTTAAAAAAATGCTTTGGAAAATATTTTCTAGTGTTTGGTTGTGTTGCTGAAAATAATATAGAAAACACATTTTCTTCTTGTTCCTCACATTTTCTCAGCTTCCAAACAAATATATAATACAATTTCTCATTAGATAAACACAGAAACAAAACCCAACCAAAAAAAATTCATCAAATCCGGTTAAATTCATCAAAACCCAACCATTTCTCAATTGCGATCTCAGTGCGATCGCAACGATCGGTGCCGTCTCGGCGAAGTCGAAGGCGTGTGATCCTGGGCTTTGGGTTCGCCGGTGAAGTCGAAGGGTGCGATCTGGGTGCGATTCGAAGTCGAACAACGAAGTCGAAATGTGTGAAGTCGAAGGGTTTGTCGGAGTGGTGGGTTCGTCGGCGCGGTGTGATCTGGTGCGATCGGCGCGGTGCGAGTGGGTTCATCGGCGATCTGGTGCGAGTGGTGCGACGATCTCTCTACTCTCTCTTCTTTCTCTCTCTGTCTCTCTCTTTGCGCGTGGTCTGGAAATGACAAGACAATCTCGATGATCGGTGACTGGGTTCGACGAGGGTAGGTTTGAACGATCGGAGCGGTGCGATCATCTTGCTACGATGCGATTTGGTTGTATTCTTGCTCCGACAAGGCGATCTTCTTGCTCTTTCTCTCTCTCTCTCTCTTCTATTTTCTAAGGCCGAAAATCATTTGAAGTGAAAATGAAAACGGAAATCATTTTCCACCGTTTTGGCTATATTTTACGGTCAACCCGAAAATGCTTTTCAGTTTGACCCAATTTGAAGTAACAACCAAACACCCACTTTTCCGGAAAATCATTTCCGGAATCAGTTTGAAGCCAAAACAAACGGAGCCCAAAACTTCAAAAAACAAGCTCCATCCGGGGATGGGTTTCCATAATTTTTTACAACTTGTAAACAGTTGGTTCTTAAATATAGAACCAACTATTCACTTGGATGTAAACACAAATAATATATTATATTCATTTCTCTCTCTCTCTCTCTCTCTCTCTCTCTCTCTCTCTCTCTCTCTCTCTCTTTTCTTTTTCTTTTTTGCACTTCTCCCTTATCTCTTCTACCTCAGTGCATTTCACTCTTCGAATCTCTCTTCTCTTTGCACCTGTGGTTTTATTTTGGGTCGGGCGTTTGGGTGGTGTTGGGATGGCGATTAGGTCGGATCATGGGCATCTTTGGAGATCAGCGAAGCAACAACTGTTTATAGTTGTTCTGGTTTGGGTATCGACAAATCTCTCTTCTCTTCTCTCAGTACTTGATGCTCTTCGTAGTTGTTTCGGTATGGGTATGTATTGTTTTGACCGATTTGGGTTTGCAATGGATTGATCCAGTATGGGTATACTCTTCACGGGTATGCTCTTTATGGGTTGTTCCGGTATGGGTATGCTCTTCGTGGGTTTGCAATGGGTCATGGTGGTAATGGACTAGTGGTGGTAGTTTGACTGATTTGGGTTTGGGTTGGGTTGATTCGGAGCGGGGGTTGGGCTGATCCGAAGTGGGTTTCGGTAATGGTTGTTTGGGTGGGTTTTGGTGTTGTTTGGTTTTGTAGTGGGTTTCGATGGTGGCTAGGTTAGGAGTGGTGACTGGGTGGTTAAGATTTTTTTGTTGATGTGGGTGGTGGTGGGCTATGGAGATCTGGATTTGTGATCTAGATTTACTTCATTGGTGGCTATAGCTTCAGTTGTGGGTGTTGGTTCGGTGGTGGATGGTGGTTCAGTGGAGGCTGGTGGTTCAGTGGTGGGGGTGGGTGGTTTGATGGTGTTTTTGGTTGCTGTGGACAGAGAGACAAAGATGAAGAGGGAAGAGAGAGAAAGAGTAGTTTTTTTATATTATTTAATGTTGTAGTTTATATTATTTTAATAAGTTGTATTTAAAAATAGAAACTAAGATGTTGAGTGAATTGTAAAATAAGATGGTAAAATAAATAAAATAAGTTTTTAGGGTCTAAAATAGAACTTTTTTGGCATCCCGGATGCTAGTGCTCAACAAGCAAGAACTTTGCAGCTCTAGATTCTAATAAACTTCTAGATAAACTTATTGTTTTCAAATCAAACCCTGAAGATAATTTTGAGACTTAAAAAAGAAACTTTGCTAGAACATTTTAAAGAGAACAAATAGATCATATCTTTGATCTATTCTCAACAAAGGTATATAATTACAGCATGAGTTATATAAACAGTGACTTCACCGCCACAAATTACAATTCAAGTTTCCAGCAAAAGATTATACCTCGCCCATATAAATATACAGTTCAAACTGCCAAAAAAACAAACTGTATTTAATCCAAAGACATTCTAATAGGTGAAGTCTATACAAAAAGTGGGCACAAAATTACCACAGTTAAAATACCCAAACCGGCCACATTCAGTCAATCACCTTGCCACCACCCCAAGCTATATAACTGTCCTGCGATCCAAAATCCTACAATACCCATTTCCAGAAAATATTGTAATTAACTCCAAGCACAAAAAAGACAACAATCAAAGATGTTCAGAGGAAATATCAGAATTTGATTACTTTTGCATAATGGAAACAAAATGGTAGAGAAGACAACATACAAGCTGACTAAGTCGGAATTCTGTTGGTGTATCAAGTTCTACGTTCGCTGGATCACACGCAAGGTATTGACACTCCTCTAGATCCTTCTTTAAATCCTCCGGTCCTAATTGAGCATAATCAGAAAGACGAAGTTTGCCATTCCCATTCTCATTTCCATCCCTATTGGGAGACTGGCTCTGAAAAATATCATCACATAGAGACAGCGCTTCCACAAGTTGTTGAGAATCCAAAAGATGTTGTGACTCACTCTCCCACCATTTTGGATCTTCCTCAAGATGAACATCATTGTTATCCATCACTTCACCAGTATGATTTTCTACCTTGGGCTGATCATCAAAATCAGGCATTTTGTATTCAGGTTCAACCTCTTTTTCTATACACTCATTTGCAGGATGCTTCAGTAGAAAAACAAAAAAAGGGTAATAATATATCAGTATCACATAAGCACTTGTGTTAAAATGTAAAAGGTATATATTTTCAGCAATTTACTTTTATCTTGGAATTTTCTGTTATCAATCCAAGCATGCCACGTCTCAGTTCTTCCAGACAAAAGGAGTCCAAAAGTACATCAGAAATGGTAGCCTCTGATTGGTAACTAAAACAATTGTGAAGCGAAGGCAGAAAATATGAAACAGCATGTTTTCATAACAAAAGATGAAAGTATGTTCATGCTGCCAGGAGAGAGAGAGAGAGAGAGAGAAAACTCTACCTGAGCCAAGGGAACTTCACTAGTAACAGTAATATCTTGCCCAGGGTCATTCTTTGAACAACGCCTTTCAGTATGAGGAGGTGGGTCAGGAGTGACAGGACCGGCTTTTACAGTCACTGGATCAGCGGTTTCAGGGAAATCTTGATCAATCTTTTCAGCCTGCTTGACTTGCTGTTGCTGCTGCTGGTAAAATATTTTAGAGATAACATACTCCCCATCCTGTTCCTCCTCTGCAGTTCCTAGGTGATATTGATGCATAACCCAGTTAGTTTTCTCAGCTTTGCCTCCTCTTTCCATGCTCATGTAGAGAACCATAATCTTCTTACACCCCCTTTGAACCCCATCAAAGATCACTGGTTTGGTCCTACCAGTTTTGTGCCAACGGACATCGCCAAAATCATCACCATGTATCTTTCTACGCTTTCGAGTTCCTGTATTGTAAGCCTTGATTGCTCTATGAAAAAAGTGAGATACACTTCCATCCTGCTTGACACCTAAAATTATTTACATTTCAAAATTAAAATAATGATATACAATAAAGAAAGAAGAAAAACATGCAAAACTCTTCCTGCCAACCTGGTAGATTTTGAGGATGGGCATAACAGATTCCATCATCTTTTTCAACAGTTTGGATAAACTCGTCAATAAAAGGATGGGGTTTTAAATCCCCTTCTCCAACTTTCGCAAGTAAGTGCCAGATAATCTCATGATCAGATGGATCAAACTTCACACCTCTAGGTAATCCTGGCCACTCTTGAGCAACCTAAAAACAGACAGGATTCATATTATTCCGAATATTTACAAGTGGTACAGTTTATCTTACAAACAGAAAATTTCAGCAACTTAAAAAAATCCTTTTGACAATAAATGCTGGACAAGTTTATTTTCTTCTTTTTTTTTTTTGGGTGCACTTCAAGCCTACCCCTGAAATTTGGGCTGAGATCGTCAAGATCTCAAAATGCAGAACCATTTGCAATCCCAATTCACAAAATGTACTATGTATGTTCTTAAGAAACTAGTCATAAGATGCAAAGAGATATGAGTCTATAATATTTCAAACAGGTTATGTAACAATTCAAAAATCTAATAAAATAAATTAACCATTTAAATTTACATTAAAAGGTGATCATGGTAATCCCATATGATGCTGATAATCCCAGTTGGGACAAATATAGTCCAAGTTTTGTATGATAGATATCAAACTCATTAGAGTGGGAAAGTGGTTCAATCCCAATCTCAACCCATGAATGTACAACAACCAGCAAAGAGATACACCAACATATAGAATGCAATCTTTCAATTTTTCCTGCCTGCATTGGCACAGATTGAGTGGCTAATTACATCGCAGGTTTTCTAATTGGTGCATGGATATTTATTTCAGAGATGCAATACACACATGCAAAAGTGGTAATTCAAATTCAGGTCAATTAATAAATGCATCAAATAGAATGAAATCAACATGAGGTCAATACTCTGCTAGTTCCGAAACAAGTGTTGAGAATATCCAAACCCTAACTCAGTAAAGTTCAGGTTGGGCCACTCAAGTTGCATTAAACCATTCTGACTACTCAAATTCAAAACAGCAAAATTTACCTAGTTCTATTCATCCATACAACAACCTGATATTTCTCATATGAAAGCAGGAGGAGGCCATGGGCACCATACAACTCAGTCAGACTTGTGGAAGAATAAAGGAAAAAATAACATATACTAACACAGAATAGGACCAATTTTGCAACTTCTATCAACTAGCTATAGGCAACATAGATGTTAACACAAATATAGTAAGTTATGATCATAACACTATGGACTAAAAGCCCATTCAAACAATGTTCTGGTAGTATACATTATCATATATGCCATATAACATGAGGCATCATCTCTCTAATATGCCCTAAAAGGTATGAAAACTGAAAAAGCACCTGTTGTTGCTAATAGCAATTGATAAAAATTTGAAACCAATTACATGTTATCGGAGTACATGTGGGTTAAGGACATTTACAACCATGAAAAATACAAGCATTTTTCTTTTCACATGCAAGTGCATTATGTGAGCTCTAAATCAGCACAAGCATGATGACTTGATAAAGCATGGGAAGTACCATGCATTGAGATTGTGGGGGACTAAATGTTGATTCACATAATTACACTTCTGCACTTGTAGAGCTGTTGTAGCCCTATTGGTCACCACTCACCATTTTGTATGCCAAACAAGTAGTTAATTGCCTCAATGCAGTCACTAAAGAATATCTCAGTAAAAAATTTGACCAACATAAATTACAAATTTAGGGCATGGAATGCAAAATTTTCTTACCCAAAATCATCTTCATATCTATGGTAACTATAATGATGACATACAATGTTGACAAGTCCTACAACATATGTTACAGAAGTTTTCAGGTTGATATTCTTTAATCACAAGTTATAAATTATTTTTCCTTGTTAACAGCAATTTGTAATTGTTAATGCTAGAATCTCAGTTGCAAGGAAACATTAGATGATTGCGCTAAAAATCTTAAAAGCAAATGTCAGGGGCGCCTATCTGAAATTTGTGATGGGATACTATAAAACTGATAATATGCAGTGAATTAAAAAAAAATGTATAAGATCTTATTTAATTCCAAACGAAGGACAACAATTTTTCATCCTAAATGTTAAAGCATGGTAGAAAGATAAGGAAAAGTGAAGCATCAATGTTTCAAGACTAAGCACCTCAGCTTCATAGCAGTTCCCACATTCAAGCAGTTGCATAGAAGCAACTCCTCATCTCTATTAGTTATTGTGTCAAATTATCATCAATAGCAATCCAAGAAAAAGAAATTACAAGTGAAGTGCATGTCACATGTGACATTGGTTCTACACATCAGTAACCATTTTGATGGAAATAACCAATACCAAAAGAAAACTACAGTAGTTCCCCTATTGGGTATTAGTTTCGACTTTCAACTTCATTTTCATAAAAGCTCAGATATAACATCCTAGTCCCCCATTTGATTGCTAAGCAGTACAAACCGAACTCATAAATAGTTATCAGCTGATTGTTCAATTTCCATAGTTTCATGTACAAAGAAAAAATGTTAAAAACCAAATCAACAAAGGCAATTTCAAATTCATGTGTGACAACTACTAAATTCAGTCTTATCAAGAACCACCACATACTCATATATAAAAATAAAAACCTGGGTACAATCTTTTGTTTGAAGTTCAGGTAGTTGTGGACCATTCTTATCACTCAAGATGCTGAATTATTTTCATAATGGGCCAGGAAAAGAAAGTATTCTGTGTCATTTTCTAAATGTATATTTATATATAATTAATCTTGTTTTGACTTTTGATTATGTGTAACTTTTCACCTACTAGACCTTAAGAAACTTCAAGATCATCATACAATACTTTTATCGCAAATAATTTCATAAAAGCTCAGATATAACGTCCTAGTCCCCCATTTGATTGCTAAGCAGTACAAACCTAACTCATAAATAGTTATCAGCTGATTGTTCAATTTCCATAGTTTCATGTACAAAGAAAAAATGTTAAAACCAAATCAACAAAGGCAATTTCAAATTCATGTGTGACAACTGCTAAATTCAGTCTTATCAAGAACCACCACATACTCATATATAAAAATAAAAACCTAGGTACAATCTTTTGTTTGAAGTTCAGGTAGTTGTGGACCATTCTTATCACTCAAGATGCTGAATTATTTTCATAATGGGCCAGGAAAAGAAAGTATTCTGAGTCATTTTCTATCTGTATATTTATATATAATTAATCTTGTTTTGACTTTTGATTATGTGTAACTTTTCACCTACTAGACCTTAAGAAACTTCAGGATCATCATACAATACTTTTATCGCAAATTCTACCACAAAAAATAATAATAATAATAATAATAATAAAATATCTAAAGCAGGTAATAAAACTTTATGGTGCAAGTTTTCATACTAATCAGCCTTCATAACTAAAAATCAAACTAGTTTCTACCACCTGAGTAAATAAATTAAACAAAATAAGAAATAAGGGGAATGTATGGGGGTACACATGCAAAGAATTGAGAATCAAATAGAAACTTATGACTCATGAGACACAGGAAAGTTCAAGAAGGCGGGGGGGGGAGGGAATTTCTTCAAGAAATATAGGAAAATTAAACAGAAACAATGTTAACAAGCCCTGGAAACAGCAGTAAGCAAAACATTCAAACAAATTTTTATCCTCTTAACAAAATCATATTTAAGCTTAAGAAAAGTTAGAGACTGTACATCACTGTTGTCAATCATAAACTGGCAATTAGGGCAAGCTCTGCTGGGGTTGCTTTTCCATGTAACTCTATCAGGATGACATGTTGCAGATGCACTCTTTATTTTCGTAGCAATTCTGTTACTGTCCACCAACCATGATGGTCTGCATAAATTACACAAATTACTTATAATAAGAATCAAGGCATACTTTTAATAACACAGAGAAATATTGTAATTACACAGGATTCTAAATTTTTTTTTTCTTTCTGATTGGTAAGTTACACATGCACACAGTGGGTCTTGAACTCACAACCTCACCCTCCACCTAGCACTTACAAGGGAAAGAGGTACCAGTTGAGCTAGAGCTCATTGAAATACAAGATTCTAAGTTGTTAGTACAACAAAGATTAAAAATAAAAAAATAAAAAATAAAAAAATAAAAAAGAAAAAAGGAAAAAAAGAGGTGCCAGTTGAGCTAGAGCTCATTGGCACTCAGGATTCTAAGTTGTTAGTACAACAAAGATAAATGTAAAGAAATAATTGATGGCGAAAACGAGAATCACGAGATCAAGAAATAAATATTAGGAATCTCAAACAGGTTATAAAAGACAAGCCCATTATATTATTAAATCTAAATTGAAATGTTTCAATTACCTACAGTCTCATTAAAATTTTCTTGGGTCTATGGCATGCTGCCTAAACTAGAGATAACAAGAGAAATGCGATGATCATGTGCTTCAGTCTAACACTTTTTTTTTGATAAGTAATAAGACATTTATTGAAAAAAATTGAACATCATGTTCACGATGGTGAACACTTTGAACAATGAAACAAATACAATAAGATCAAGAACTAAAGGAAATAGAAACTAGAAAATCAGCTACAGTAGTACAGTTCGTACACCCCCAAATACGAGCCCAAAGAAACAAAGTACGAAAAAGTAAACATTTTAACTGTTCCAAGTTTCTCGCCTTGTCTTCAAAAATGCGGGCATTACGTTCCTGCCAAACTAACCACATTAAACATGCCGGGACCATGTTCCAAACGATAGAAAGATGCTTTCCAAACCAGTTCCTCCATATAAAGAAAAAAGAATTCACTGACCTTGGCATTACCCATTGAATCCCAAACACTGCAAAAACTTCACACCATAAGGCATGAGAGAACTTACAATGAAGAAGAAGGTGATCCACTGATTCCCCATCGCAACAACATAAACAACACCTATTAACCAAAAACTGACCTTTCTTAATAAGGTTATCAATGGTGAGTATCCCATCATTAGCTGCTGTCCATAAGAAGAAAGACACCCGTCTAGGCACCTTAGTACGCCATATACCCTCCCAAGGAAAGGCATCAGTGGTGGGACTAGCTAATAGCTTATAAAAAGAGCGCACATCAAAAACACCAGATGTAGTCAATCTCCAGACCAACTGATCATCCCCCTCACCCCTCAGCGTAGACGAATAAATAAACTCAAAGAATGAGTAGACAGTGGTTGCCTGCCAATCCTGAGGACCATGACGAAACAATAAATTCCAGCTCCTACCTCCTTCTGAATTTGAAACAACCAAGTCAGAGACCCATGCTTCTTTAGAAACAAAGCAATCATACATGGAAGGGAAAAGTTCCTTCAAAGGAGTAGGCCCACACCATGGATCATGCCAAAAGCAAACACGGTTACCCTCCCCCACATTATACAAAATTTGGCTAAAGAACTTCTCTGTTCCTTCTGTAATACTCCTCCACATCCCACACCCATGAGCACCTCTTACCCCTCTAGTGCACCAGCCACCTCTTGCCTCTCCGTATTTGTCTGCTATAATCTGACGCCATAATCTATGATTTTCTTTCCCAAACCGCCACAACCACTTCCCAAGCAAAGCCTTATTAAATAGCCTAACTCTTCGGATTCCCAAACCACCACACTCAACTGGCAAGCATACCTTATCCCAAGCAACTAAAGGATATTTAAAAACATCCTCTGAGGCCCCCCAAAGGAAATTCCTCTAAATTCTTTCAATTCTTGCAGCCACAGCCTGAGGGATGGTAAACAATGATAAAAAGTAGGTGGGAAGACTCGATAAGGTACTTTTTAACAAAATAAGCCTACCTCCTTTCGATAAATACAGTCTTTTCCATCCAGCCAGCCGTTTCTCCATCTTTTCAATAATAGGATTCCAAATTGATGAATCCTTATAGTGTGCCCCAAGAGGCATGCCCAAATATCTCATAGGCAGAGTGCCCACCTTACAACAAAGAATACGAGCCAACCCATTCAAATCCCCGACATCGCCAACAGGAACAATCTCACTCTTGCCTACATTAACTTTCAGGCCTGTAATAGCTTCAAAGAAGATCAGCACCATCCGCACGTATAATAACTGTTCCCTAGAAGCATCACAAAACAGTATAGTATCATCAGCAAAAAGAAGGTGAGAAATATGGATACCCCCACGTCTATGCGACCCCGCTTTAAATCCACAAAGAAAACCACCATTTGCTGTCCTCTTTAACAGTCTACTCAACACTTCCATAATCATAAGAAATAAAAGCGGAGACAAAGGATCCCCTTGGCGAAGACCACGAGAACTACCAAAAAAACCTTTAGGAGATCCATTAACCAAAACTGAGAATTTAACTGTAGAGATGCACGCCTTAATCCACCTACTCCACCTTGCCCCAAAGCCCATCCTATCCATAAGGTAAAATAGTGCATTCCAGTTCACATGATCATAAGCTTTCTCAATGTCCAGCTTTATTATAACACCAGGAATACCACTCTTCAACCTGCTGTCTAAGCATTCATTAGCAATAAGAACTGAATCAAGAATTTGTCTCCCTCCCACAAAAGAATTTTGAGAGTCGGATATCAATTTATCCAACACTCCTCGAAGCCTATGAGCCAACACCTTAGCCAACAATTTATAAAGGCTACCCACAAGACTGATAGGACGAAAGTCTTTGATATTTACTGCATTAGTCTTCTTGGGAATCAAACATAGAAACGTGGCATTAAGAGATTTCTCAAAAACACACTGGCTGTGAAAATCTTTGAAGAAAGCCAATATATCCCCTTCTAAAACACTCCAGCATTTCTGAAAGAATGCCATAGTAAACCCATCTGGCCCAGGGGCCTTATCACCTTCCGCCTCCTTAAGAGCCTCAATAATCTCCTCCTTCTCAAACTCTCTCTCTAACATAGACCTCTCAGTTTCGTCTAGACAATCGAACTCTAACCCATCAATAGTAGGTCTCCAAGCTTTCGGTTCTTGATATAATCTCTTATAAAAATCCACCACCTGATCTGTAATATCTGACTCCTCCTCAAAGAGAACGCCATCCACCTCCACACCCCTAATCTGATTGTTTCGCCTATGGGAATTGGCAATTCGATGAAAGAATCGTGTGTTGTTATCACCCTCTTTGATAAATAGAGCCTTGGACTTCTGCCTCCAAGAAATCTCTTCCAAAGAAGCCAGAAAATCTATATCTGATTTAACCACCAACCTTCTAGCCCTGTCCTCTTGAGTCAACACCTGCCTCCCTTCTCTCATGTCAATGTCTAAGAGCTCGGTCAAAAGACTCTTTTTTCTAAAAGCTACATCTCCAAAAACATGCTTGTTCCAGTGCTTCAAATCCCTTTTAAGGGCTTTCAGCTTACAAGCTAGAACATAACTTGGAGGTCCCACGAAATGATAATCATTCCACCAATGACGAACCTTATCCACAAAACCCTCCACCTTTAACCACATATTTTCAAATCTAAAAGGACTCTTCCCCCTTGACATACCACCTGCCTCCACTAGCAAAGGACAATGATCCGACACCACCCTAGGGAGAGTTCTTTGAGTCACATCTAAGAAATGCTCTTCCCAATCTGTTGTCATCAAAACTCTATCGAGTCTAGACATAGAAGGACTATTAGAATCACGAAACCAAGTATATTCACCTCCTACCAAAGGCAAATCAATCAGCGAATGTTTAGCAATGAAATCTGAGAATTTAAACATAGCAGGACTAAAAGAATTACAGCCAAGTCTCTCAGCCGGGTAACGGATAACATTGAAATCTCCAAACAAGCACCAAGCCCCAGCCCACCGAGATCTCACTAAGTCTAATTTTGCCCACATTGCATCCCTAAGACTTCCGTCAGTCGGTCCATACACCCCTGAACAAATCCATTCAAAGCCATCTGACACACCCTTCAACACAACTGAAATTGAAAAACTTCCAACCACTGAATCTACCCTCTCAACAACCCTTTTATCCCACATCAGAATAACACCCCCAGCTGTATGTATGGCATCTAAGGCCCCCCAATCTACAAAAGGGCTACCCCAGAGACTTTTAACCAAGCTGGAGCTGGTACTGTCTAATTTAGATTCTTGTAAGCATACTATATCACACTTCCATTCCCGTAAAAGATTCTTCACAACATCTCGCTTATGGGGATTATTCAAACCCCTCACATTCCATGACAGCATTTTTAAATTCATTTACCAACAGATGAACCCAAACTAGAGGATTTCAAACTGCCTCTAGAACTTCTACCAGAATGCCCATCGTAATTAATAGATGAAAACAAATTTCTTAACTCCCTCATCCCCTTTTGGTTTGAATTGCTTACCCGACGAGTAGTAACAGCATTTGCTTGCTGCTCCCAAACCCTCTCAAGTTTCTGAAAAAAATCAATACACTGTCTCTCACAACAATCAATTGGGAAACCCACATAAGTACTAAAATCTCTAATCATCCTACTCACCCATTCTGAAGGCTCCAAAACCTCTTCCACTGAAAACCCATCAGAACCATCTTCCATAGACACGAGATCAAAAGAACCATTTGGGTCCCACAGAGCCAAAGGTGTAATGACCTCAAGATTAACATCCTCCTCATCCTTACCCGAAAGCAAAGAAGCATCCCAAATCAGTCTAGGCACCTCAGAGTCAATCAAACCACAACTCACCTCAGAAATAGGAAACTTCAAGTCCAAACCCACCCTCACTTGGCTCTGAACCTGAACTGGGCACCCAGAATTGTCAATGTTTGTCGAACGAGCTCCAACAGCAGTATCGGCAGCCAATAACCCAGCCCCTTGGTCCACAATTTGATCATCGACAACAGGGGAGTGTGCCAGTTCCCTATCGGCGCTCAAGCTTGCCTCCATAGCAGCACCGTGATCATCTGAACCCGAAACACTATCATCGGGTTTCGTATCAGTCACAATAGGGCCGCTCAGCCTCTCGCCGGAGCTCTGGAACTCCCTTACCTCTTCCTTGTGAGATAGTTTCTCATCGGACTTCATATCGGCCGCAGGGGAGCCACCCAGTCCCTCGCCGGAGCTTAGGATCTCCCCTTCCTCATCCTCATGTGTTTCCGATCCTTCCCCAGTCACCCACTCTTTCAGTTGCAAATTATCGGATCCATCACCTATACTAACATGTTTGGACACGTCAAGTAATATTTGGCCTGACCCATTCTCACGTTTGGGTTGGTGGGCCTCAGCAGGTTGACTTACAATGGGCTGTAAATTACCCCAGGAAACAGTCCGCTTACTCTCCCCCACCAAGTCAATAGATATTTTTAAACAAAAGTGGGCCTGGGTCCATTTTAAATGATTTGCACGTACAGGCCTGCCAGCGGTTGACATTCTAGCAGAATTTTTAGAAGCATCAAATCCCCCCAAAGACTCAAACTGATTACGCTGATCAGTTATATTTGGAAATTGTTGCACAACACGTAAATTACTCCCTTTACTTTCGTGGCCATTTAATTTTTTCCAAACTTGGGGTTTTTGCATGTCAACTGCTTTTTCAAATTTTCTGCCTCCGGCCACCACCTCTTCCTCCGATCCAGCAATCGTCTTCCCCAAAAAATATTCACGTAATCTTCTTCTAAACAGAGTCCAACCACCTATCTTGGACCCCTCGGGAACCCGTAGGCAACCCCTTCTTGCACCATTGTGGTATTCAGAGATTTCCACAAAAAAGCCGCCCTTGTTAAATCTACTAGTAAACTCCAAAAGTTTAGAGTTCTCACGTAAACGTTTGAAAAAAGGTGATTTTCGAAAATTCCATTGATCTAGGTTTGCCAGACAAGCAATAATCCAATCCAAACCCGAACGACCCACCCTAATGAAGCCATGGAACTTACCCCGTCGTTCATGAATAGCATAGGAATCTATCCTACCACCCTCAAAAGCTAAAGAGAAAACCTTTGAATCAATACGAAAGACAGCTGAAATCCTCTCTAACCCCCCTGACTGTGTTTTATGCTTGGGCTGTTGAGATTTGGATGGCTGTGTGGGAGTAGCGGTGGACTTTGTTTGTAAGGTTGAAGGGTGTGAAGCGGTATCAGTATGGGAATCTATGGGTACAGGTACCAAGGGGAGTGGTGGTGGTCCCTGACCAAAGGTTGGCCAAAAAAATTGTGGTGGTGTGAAAAAAGGTAAAGGGGGATGATATGGGTTATAAGGATGGCAAGTTGGTAGTGATGGTGGTGGTAGTGATGGTGTATATGGATGCCTAAGTTGGACAGGTTGTGGTGGAGGGGGGTTGTGGATATGGTGGTGGTGGTAACCACATGGAAATATTTGATTCATCCATCAACAAACCTTTATAAGTTGACAGGACCCAGAAATTCTTTGACAGTTGAAGATTGATTCTTATCTTTTTATGTTTTATTTAGTTTTCTCCAATAATCAATTTCTTCAGCTTGACCCATATACATAATCAGACTCAATGACATGAAGCTTATTATGCTTCAGTAAAATAAAAGCAACCAGGAACAACATCAGATGAGGGCCAATTACAGGTTTCCTTTCACATTATCATCACTATAATCAATTGCAGGTCATTTAAAATGACACCAACATGTCTAAGTAAATTAATGAGACCTGTTACACTGTTATCACAATGTAAAGACAAAACCAATATTTGCCCAAAATGGAAAGGATCGATGGCTACAAGTTCCAAGTAGTCACCAATCAAGTGATCTCAACATCATAATATCAACAAGAAAACACATGATCGTGATCCTTGTAAGAAGAAGTAAATGACACATAAGACTCAAAAGACAAACTTTATAGTTGTAAAATGTAATTCTGAACATAGGTGATGCAACAACAATAAACCATTAATGCTTCCAAAATACATCAATGCGTCACATTAAGGTACTTCAGCAAGAATGGTGACAATATCAGCAAAAAGAAGTATTTTATTAGGCAGCTCTATCTGTGCCCAACCAAGGCATATCTTATTTTTATTCCTTTTCTTTAAACCCTGAAACTAACCTTCAAAGATCACAGATAACACATAAATACACAGGAAGCACAATAAGAAAGATATAAGAATATAAATGACATTGAGTACCAATATCTGAAATTGAACTTCCCAATAGTGCCTAACATAACAAAAATTCTATCTTCTACTTCTTCATTTTCCCTTTTTGATTGGTAATTACAGACACACCTAGTGGCACCCTCCACATTGCTCGTCCAAGTGGAGGAGATGCCATGTGAGCCAATGCTCATTTGGCATAACATTATTCCTATATTCTAATAATTCTATACCCCACAACATACACGTAAATTGAGCATAGAAACACATAACAATAATTAACCACTTAAGTAGAAGCTCCTACCCTCCTTCCAACTATGATTCTCAGGGGTCAAGTATGGAAAACAAAAATACATGAGAGGCATAAAATGCTTCTCTGGAGGATTGCTGCAGATTGCCTCCCTACAAAGGAAAAAATTGGGAAATTCTCTGAGCTCCCTGATGATGTGTGTCGGCTGTGCAATTCTGAGAAGGAATCAGCACTACACATTTTCACCAAATGTCCACTGACAAAAGCTCTATGGTTTTGTTGTCAGTTGGGAATCAGACTTGATGATTTTAATTTCAACAACATTACAGATTTTGTTAAGTTTTTGTTGAATCCACCATCAGATCCATATATGGGAATAAATGGAGATGATCTTCTACAATTTGGTGCAATTATATGTGATCAAGTGTGGAAGCTAAGAAATGGAATATTGTTTGAAGGAATTGAACTGAGCCATGAAGACATTAGAGCTTGGCTCTCCAGAGCATTTGCAGGGTTCAAAGGTGTTAGAACTAACACATCAACATCATCTCTACCAAGAACTAATGCTCAATGGATAGTGCCTTGTAGAGGGTCATTGAAAGATAATGTTGATGCAGCGGTTGGAAAGTCAAGATCCATCATTTTTGCAGTGGCTAGAGATTGTAGAGGGGAGTCGGTATTTGCCTGCACCAAATGGGCAAACACCAACCTCCCTCTGCAAGCAGAGGCTAAAGCTCTTAGTGGGGCAACCTTCCTTTCAATACAACTTCCATTTGAATCCATATGCATTGAAGGGGACTCCAAAGTGTGCATCCAAGCCATATCCAATCTGAACGTAAATACCCCATGGAGGATCCAAAACATAATCTCAGAAATCATCTCTCTTGCGAACCATGTAAATAGGCCTTGTTTTTGTTAGATTCCAAGAGTAGCCCATAGGGCCGCCCTAAATGGTCTATATGTAATAGGATAATTGGTTTTTTTGATGTTAGTATCTGCCCCCCCGTCTCAATGATGTTCTAAGGGTGGAGACACGTTCGTTGTCTATTGTGTAGTCTTTGTTGTACAGTCTTTTTCTCTTAATAAAAATTTGCAATTCATTAAAAAATAATAATAATTAACCACTTAAGTTCACAAATTGTTTCCCACTGTCGCCACACCATTTTCAGGCATAGAGATTCCATTCCAGAGCTACAAAGTACAATCTCTTTTCCTAGTACATTAGTCAGCAATTAACCAAAAATCATAAAACCCAAATAGTAAATTTGATTCAAAAATCATTTCTTTTTTTTCCTAACACAAAAATAACTGCCCAGATGGTCTCCATTCCATTCTGTAAAACACCAATGAATATCAAACGAAATCTCAGTTATAAATAATAACTAAAATAACCAAACAAAAATCACCCAGATATTAAAACCGTCATTCTGATATGAAACCTAAATAACCCATTAACTAGTTGGTCCGTCCGTACAAAAATAATGGGTCAAGTTGGGCAATACCTAACTAAACAAATATCACAACAACCAAAACCTTTTTTCTTCTAATATGATTTCTGAGGCAACCCAACAAAACAAAACAAAAAAGAGTTTTTGACATTCAATTTATACTGAATCAATGTGATTCCTGCGATGCATAGAGAGAGAGAGAGAGAGAGAGAGAGAGTACCCAGCCATGTGAAAAGGTTAGTGATGAAGTTCAGAGATTCAAAACCAACGTCAGTTGTTTGTCTTTCACTGCTTCTACCTCAGCCTTCTTTCTTTGTTGGAAGTTCAGAGTTTATTGAAAGTGAAGCGGTAGTATATTGTATAACTATAAAAAGTAGTACCTATTTCTATTTTCCTTTTGCCTTTTTTTCTTTTTAATTATTATTATTATTTTGAAATTTGAAACTGTGTTACTGTTATTCTGTACGAATTGCTTGGGGAAAAGAAATGCCAAAATTAGAAATTAATACTGTTTGTCAAACAATATAATTAGTAGGCACTGTTTTCAAACTATATATATTACTAACATCTCGAGCCTCAAAGACTCGATTTAGGCCTATAAATCGAGTCTCAAAAACTCGATTTTCATGGTCTGATCACATCTGATAGTCTGATCACATCTGATGTGGCGTTTTTTCCACGTGGCGTCCACTAGAAATCGAGTCTCTAAGACTCGATTTATAAGCCAAAAAAAATTATAATCATTCATACTCCAACAAAAACACTATATTAGACCAATTTTCAGACAAAATCCAAATAAAAAAAATACCCACAGATGACCATACCCAAACCCCACCTTTCAAACCCAAATCAAAAATCACCCAATCTTTGTCACCCAAAAAAAACCCAATCCCTAAACCAACCAAGACCTGAACCAACAAAGGAGGAGGAGAACGATTGGTGGCGTTTCTGGTGTGATTCGTTACCTGTGGTAGTTGCAGAGGTCATGTGTCTCGTTCCCTTGACGTTTGGCACACAAACCTAGACTCAAACCCAAATCCAAATAGAAGCACAAATGCAAACTCTCTCTTCCATGTGGAGCACCAAAGCTAGCGTCCGTAGCACCCGATCGAAGCCTTCAGTGAGGAACTAGCAGCAGCGGTGGTGAGGAAAAGCTCGAAAATTCCTAGACAACTGTTTGACGCATTTTCAAACCTAATGCGCTGCGTGGGTTTGGCGCGGTGGCGTGGTCTAGCTAGATTGGGTTTCGGGTCGCTCAGCGTGGAGTGGACCTGCGAGTGCTGGTACTAGGCTTGTGGTATTGAAGATCTAAGTCCGGAGAAGGGTTTAGGGTTTTGGAGGAAAAACTCGCCGCGAATGTCGCTGGCAATTGTGGCTTGCTGGTGATCTTCATCTTCGAAAGCTAGATTTGCCCATTTAGAGAGAGAGAGAGAGAGAAGGTGTTTGAGTTTGTGTGTGTCACAGTGAAACTGTCTGTGTGTGTGAAAGTGAAATAGGAAAAAAGTACAACTGAATATGTGGGCTTATAAATCGAGTCTTAGAGACTCGATTTCCAAGTGGTCACCACGTGGAAAAAATGCCACATCAGACGTGATCAGACCATGGAAATCGAGTCCCAAAGACTCAATTTATAGGCCCTAAATCGAGTCTTTTAAACTCGAGATGTTAGTAAAAAATATAATTTGAAAACAGTGCCTACTAATTATATTGTTTGGCAAACAGTGTTAATTTCCAATTTTGGCCGAAAAGAAATATAATTTGTTTGTGCGTTGTTGTTGTTTTTATTTTTATTTTTTTAAGAAGTAACTAATGCCGCCACTTCTTCTTGACATGGCGAGAGGTAGGGTTTGGTGTGACTCGGTCGTATGTAGAGAACTGAAGACTTGGGGTTGACTTCTTTGATCATTTAGTTCTATGGATTTAGATCCTCTAGATTTTCTAGGGTACTTTACTAAATAGATTTTCTTAAATCTTAACCACTCTTTTATAATTTAAGGGTTTAGATTCTGTCATGTCAGCATTTCATTAACAATACTCTTAAGGGTACTATATCAAATAGATTTCCTTAAATCCTAACCACTCTTTTATGATTTAAAAGTCTAGATTCTATCATGTCAACATTCCACTAACAATACTCTTAAAATAATAAAATAATGTTGCAAACAAAACAATTAAGATTATTGTTAGTGGAATACTAACATGACAAAATCTAGACCATTAAATCATTAAAGAATGGTTAAGATTTAAGGAAATCTATTTGGTAGAATCCCTTATGAAATCTAAAGGATTTGAATATCTAATCCTACTCATCAACAGTTGACAAGAGCCGGAATTCAAGTCTACAAGAGAGAACTTCACACACATATATGCTTAGATTAGGCTAGAGTAGAATTTCTATCATGTAAAAAAATAAAAAATAAAAAATAAAAAATAATAAAAAATAAAATAAAATAGTTGGGAGGATGGAAAAATGAACCGATAGAAAATATTGCGAGGTTAGAAAAAATTTTAGATTTTCAACATGTTTGTTTGGTAATCAAATGTAGAATACATCACCTGCCACAACATGTCAAGTGTAGAGGTGGCAATTGGGTGGGTCATAAATAATTGGGTACTTAAACACCCACTTTGCTTTATAAATAAATAAAAACACACATTTATTTATTTATGACTCCCATTAGTCCCATATCCAATCCAATTCGACCCAATTATTAAAAGTAGAATTCCAACAAACCCATTTATCCATTATTGTATAAATATATATATATATATATAAACAAAAATACCTTCTAAAACTTATAAAATAACCAAAATACTCTAAAACCTCAAAAATTACCAAAATTCCTCTAAAATTTCAAAATATCTCCTAAAATAAGGTTGAGCTTGATTTATTTTAAATCATAAATGTCAAAAATATGACCTCTCCAACATTATAAATAATTAGTGGTAGAATGTTAGACATTTTCACCCACTCGGCACTCAATGATGTGGAATTCATATATGTGTTGAATTACTTACTAGCTTTATCCTTGAGCATTGTGATGGCAACCCCCTCCTTTTTTTTAGTTCATCTAAAAAGTTCCAAACTAGCCTTATAAAGTGCTATGATTTCAATAGAGATTAGGACTATATTGTAGCTGTATTGGAGGTCAGCTGGGCCTCCAGAAACTATATGGAAGAGAGGAACGGTAATAGGAAAAGAATTAACAAACAAGTACATTCTCATTGATTGATTCACATATAGCTTACACATTCTCTTTTATACCATTCCTTCTCTATCGGTAACTAACTTGTACAGTTGTAACATCAACCACTAGTAACTAACTATTAACTAACTCACTCTCAATGATTCTGTTGTTAACTGTGTACAACTAACCAACTAACTGACTTGACTGCTGACTTGGCTGCTATGATGATCCTAACAATACCCCTTCCTTTAAAGCACCTTGCCCACAAGATGAGAAAATTGCTGCTACAGTAGATACAAACTCTCCCAAGTTGCATTTTCCTTACTTTCACATTGCCCCTGAACTAAGACTTGAGTAATAGTCCTAGCCCTCAATTGTTGTGACCTTGTCTGCAAAATAGCTACTGGTTCTGGAGTGAGAATTCCATCTGCATCAACAAGTGGCAATTAGGAAACAATAGTTACATGCTTGCCCAATTTAGCCTTGAGACAAGAAACATGGAAAGTATGGTGGATTTTAGATTCTAGAGGAAGGTCCAACCTGTAAGATACCTTCCCAATTCTCTGCAAAATTTGGAAGGGTCCATAGTATCTAGGTGATAACTTCTCACAGCTCTTAAGCTTCAATGACATCTGTCTATAGGGATGTAACCTGAGAAAAACCCAATCCCTAACTACAAATTCCCTTTCAGTTCTATGCTTATTAGTATATAGTTTTATTCTCTCCTGAGTTGCTAAAATGTTCTATTTTAAAAAGGTGGTCAGCTGTTGTCTAAACTTTAAATGAACATTCACACTATCAACCTTAGTTGTACCTGGAACATAATTTGTTAGGTTCTAAGAATTTAGGATCTAAATGTTTTAGAACTTTAATGTGTAATGTTGGCAAACCATGATCAAAACATTTAGTCTAGATTTAGGCTGCTCAAAGTGTGTTTTTGTGTAAAGTTGGAATCGAGTGTACTACAGGATTTATTGTGTAAATCTGCAAAACTCGATCGATCAAAGCTCGAACAGATTGTTTTTCTGCAGAATTTTACAACTCAAGCCCAAGCCCATATGACGTGTAGGGTTTAATGTTTTGCCTTAAGTATAAAAGGAAAAACCCTTGCCACGTTTTATTGTTGTTTGTTTATGCTGTGTGTATGAATCCTTTGTGAGATCTAGAGGTGTTTGCCTTCATAAAACCTTAGGGTTATCAAGAATCAAGATTCATGTCAAGAGCTTGATGATCGTTTCAGTTGCTGCATAAAAAGCTTAAAGAAAAGCACAAGTGGGAGTACTTGTGGTTGTTGTGAATCCAAGAAAGAAGTAGTCCGTAGACTCGGAGCTGTCACGTGGTCGTGGTAGTAAGTTTTCTACTCGAGGTAACAATAGGATGTTTGTGGTCGAAGTCGCTATTGTAAAACTTCAATTCTTTCATAGTGGATCTGTTTTACCTTAAGGATAGCTAGGTTAAATCCTACTCAGGTTTTTTACCGGTTTGGTTTTCCTGAGTTATCATATCGTTATGTTCTTTATTTTTCACACTGTTTCAATGATATGATTTACTTGTGTTAACCTAGAACTGAATAATTTACCTAAGTTAATCACTTGGCTAAATAACTAGGTTAATCTGTTTGTGTTTAAATTGTCTAAAAATGTACATAATCCAGTAATCTAGGAGGTGGATAACATACAAAGCCTCAAAAGGGGCCAGCTTGGTAGAAGTATGAAAGTTGGTATTGAACCAAAACTCAGCAAGAGGTAACCACTCCACCACCCAAGTAGTTGGTCTATCAGCAACAAAGGCTCTTAGTTAACCACTTCAGTTTGTCCATCAGTTTGAGGTTGGTAAGTTGAAGACATGGCTAATTAGATTCATTGTAATTGCATCAATTCTTGCCAAAAGTGTGAAGTGAAATCAGGGTCCCTATCACTCACAATTCTAAAAGGCATGTCATGCAATTTAAGTACATTCTGCATATAAAGGCCGGCCACCTTAGAAGCAATATAAGGATGAGATAGTGGTGCAAAGTGAACAAACTTAGTAAGCCTATCCTTTTGTTGAGTTGAAAATTAAGATTTTCTTGAGTTTGAAAGTTAGATTGTGATTCATGTGCAAGTTTATATACTTAGGAAGAATTGTCAGTAATAAGTTTTTAGTCCTTCATTTAGGTGACGAAAACGTGGACACTTGAGCTCCTCTTATTCAAATCTCTCGCGTCTTCTGCTTTCAGGTAAGAAATATGTGATATGAGTGTTTGATAAGCATAAAGTTTTTTTAGAAAAATTATTATGCATTAAAAACTTTTAATTAGAGATTTGCATATAATCATGATTTAAGTAAAGATATATGTTCGTGAATTTTGAATCTTATATATAATTTTTAGCATATTGATGCTATATTCATACCACGAACATAATATTTAAGAATAAAGTGGATATGCTACTATTATGAAATATTTATGCAAAAGCATAATTGTTAGAAAGATATAATTTTTAGGCTATGTCCATTGTTATGATCTGAACTCAGCCAGTTGAGGTTAAAGTACTGGCATTTCCTTGGAAATATTGATTGATTGGTCATTAAAAATGGTGAAGACTTTGTTGTATCCTTGTTGGAAAATACCAACTTGTGGAGGATGCCAACCAACCCCCATGGTCGATGATTTGACCACATTGAAAGGGGTGTGATATTTTCTGATATGATATTGAGATTTTTTAGCATTGTGGAGAATGCTGGATGTCTGGCACAGTGTGTTGGAAGCCCTCCAAAAGTTGTGCTAGCCTTACAATTGGACTGACTAATATATTATTTATGAGCTATTAGGCTATTTACAATTATAAGAAAAGTATGCTAAATGTATTATAAGTTTGATGGGAAGTTTATGATAAAATGTTTTATAGTCTATTTAAAGATAAGATTACTGAATTATGTTAAAGTGACAAAAGGATCCTTATTATGTCCTTTTATTATTACATGAAAGGAAAAATGATGTATTTTCGTATGAAAGTTCATAAGTTATTTTAAGAATAGTATGAAGACTATTTATCAAAGTTGGCATATCCATAAGATATCTGATTTACATGCATTCTTCTTAAATGTTCATGGAACTTAAAACCTTACTGGGCTTCGCAGCTCACCCTATTATTTTTCAGTGCACAGGTTCTTTCTTGGAAGTAGCGAGAGTATTAGAGGTGGCAAGGGATCTATGGTTCATGTTTGTTAGAATGTATAGTTCTTTTGTTGTATCGAAGATATAGTTTTTTTTGTTGTATAGGAGGAATCAAGATGTACTTGACCCTTTTGAACAAAGATGTATTTTTGGAACCTTAGTTTGTTAAGTTTGTTATGAACCATAGTTGTATGTCTTTGGGGTTAGGTTTGTAAATAAGAGTTTTTACTAAATGTTTAGTTATGTAATATTTACACAAATACCTTAAGTTTCAGCCAAGTTGTTACTCTTGCAAAGTTTGAAAGTAATGAAGTTTTAGAGTTTTACTAATTTTGTATATTATGGTTTTTATGCAAGGAAATAAAAAGGATGATGAGAAATAAAATTTTGATAAGCACCTTCAGCTTTAGTTGGTTCGTGTTAGTATTGAGTTAAACTTAATATTAACATGCCGATCATGCTCTAAAATCTGAAGTGTAGGTTTAGGTCATGACAATTGTGGTATCAGAGTGTAGGTTATGATTCTATAGACTTTTAGATAGACGTGAGTGTTCTTAGAAGTTAGAAAGGGTAGCTTGGGTAGATTAGTAAATGCATATCTCTTTGGAGACATTTAAATTTTGGTTATGTGAATTCTTTTGTGCTTTATGTTTGTATAATTGCAAGCCTAATTTATCACACATACATGTTAAATTTATTATAATGTTCATAATTATGACTATGTCAAAAAGAAAATGGTATCTTAGTATGTATGATATCATTTCTTAATAGGATGCAAGCTGCAGAGTTAGGTGATGTGTGCAACCGAGTATTGGAGGAAATTGCCTAGCCAATGTTCATCCTCCAGTTGAAGCAAGTTAAGGTTCTACACAAGAGGCTTTCCTAAAGCTAAGGCCTCATTCTTTTAGTGGTACCACAGATCCACTAGAAGCGGAGAGCTGGGTTTTTAAAATGGAAAAGATTTTTAAATTCCTTGAATGCACAAATTCCCAAAAAGTGAACTATGATACGTATATGTTTGAAGGTCTTGCTGAATTTTGGTGGAAGTAAGAAGAGAGACTTTTATTAGAAGGGACAAGTGGTAATGCCCAGATTAGTTGGGCAGAATGTTTGAAGAAGTTTTATGACTAGTATTTTACTGAATGCTTTTGGGATAAACAAGCCACAACTTTTGATGGGCTTATTCAAGGAAGTATGGGTGTTTGTCAGTATGAAGCAAAGTTCATAGAACTCTCTCATTTTGCTCCCTACCTTGTTACTACTGAAGCTCTAAGGGTCAAGAAGTTTTGTAAAGGGCTTAATTTCAAAATCAGAGAACGTTTAACTACTTCCCGAGTTCAGGACTACAAGAATTTAGTTGCACTTGCTGAAGTTGTCTTGGGTATATCCTGCACCCTCATTCTGATTTAGTGGTAACCAAATCTTAAATCCAGCTTAGAAAAACACAAGCTTCACTCAACTAATCCAGCAATTCATTAATGACAAGAACTGAAAATTTAGCTTTAACAATACAATTGAGGTTTCTTGAGAAGCGTGGAAAATCAAGCTTAACAGGTTTCACAAGTAACAATGCCGAAGAATTTCAAATCAGAGATGAGGTTTCTTGAGATGATTGTGGCCTGGGTTCATCATAACTCAACTTCTTGGATAAATTGGAATATCAAGAAGGTTTGAGTGTCCTCATTAGAGAGTAAGAGCATAAAAGCCCTTTTAATAACACTTTTCGAAGCTGAAGTTATTATAACAAGTAGCTTGCTAACTCATAAACTCTGTATCTTCTCTATTCCCTTTTCAAGTACTAACACATAGCTGATAGATGCTTGTACCATACAATGGAACCGAGCTCTGTTGCAATCTATATTCAACCCATCTACAAGAGAGGATATCTTTCGCATCAAGGTGGGGGACCAGAACTCAAGGGACAAACTCTGTTGGAAGGAGAATAAGGCTTGTTCTTTTTTCGGTGAAGACGGCGTACCATGGTGCTTTTTAGACTGAATCGGCCAACCAATGGGGAGCACTCCCTCGCGGGTACGGACGAAAAGGTATGGAGGCAGATCTGTTCCCTGAATATTTCCCCTAAGGTACACAATTTTGTTTGGTTAGCATGCTCTGACATCCTCCCCACTAGAATCAACCTCAGTAAGCGTAAGGTACAGCTGGATCCCAAGTACATGATTTGTGGCCAACTTGACGAAACCATGACTCATATCCTA
The DNA here is from genome assembly GCA_030021035.2 of Notholithocarpus densiflorus. NCBI lineage: Eukaryota > Viridiplantae > Streptophyta > Magnoliopsida > Fagales > Fagaceae > Notholithocarpus > Notholithocarpus densiflorus. The sequence goes on along the minus strand of JARYZH020000019.1, from coordinate 1,433,453 downwards.
TGGGAGTGCCCTCATGCACGTAATATGTGGGCACTAGCTTGGGGAAGATTGCAGAAGAGTAATTCAGTGGTAGACAACTTCTTCGAACTTGCAAGACAGATGAAGGATAGGCTCTCTGGGAAGGACCTTCAGTTATGGGCGATGACCACTTGGTCTCTTTGGAGCGCACGAAACCATGTCCTTTTCGACAATGTACAGTCCTACCCCTCTGCAATTTTTCAGGCTGCCACTTCGCTGCTGGAAGAGTTTTGGCCTTTTCTTTTCTCTTTTAAACTCTTAGACCATTTATATCTTGTAATTTTTTTACTCTTATTAATATACTTTTACCACTTTCAGTCAAAAAATAAAAAAGTTTTAGCACGATCTTCCATATTCCCTTTACAACTACTAACACATAAAGTAAAAACTTTGCGACTCCGTACTAAAACTTTAAGTTAGGGTTGTGTTCTGCAGTGATTTTATTCATAAAAAAAAGTTTAAAAACTGACAAAGCCAAATGTGCTAGTTTCCCTGATGGAAACACAAAAGCGTCTCTTTAAGCTTAAGCTTGAGATCAATGGGGATAGGGAAGCAAGAATAAATGCTTGTTTTGACTCAACGAAAGCCACTTCCCCTTCCCATATCAATGCCACACATTCTTTGGCTAATCCTGACCCAAGTTATTTTATTGTGAGTACTATTAGACTGTCACTTTGTCAAACAAAAAAAAGAAAATTCACCAATGATGAATCTAATTTTGTTGGTCAAAAACAGGTTAACCAACCATCGGCATTGGACAAGTTTGAGAAAATCATCAATACTTCAATGGGAAATCAAATAGTATTGTTTTTGGACTATAGTGGTACATTTTCACCAATAGTGGATGACTCAGATCGAGCTTTTATGTTAGAACAAGTTAGTTCTTGTTTGTTTGGCTTTATACATGTGGACACAAGGAGTTTTGGAGTCGCCACCTAGTTTTTGCAATGGTCTAGAAACCGCATCCTTTCAAGAAAGGATCTTTTGATCTTACTACCAAAGATATGACTTCGGAGTTTAGGTATGCTCTTGGGAATGTGTTAGGTACTCAAGATAGTCTAACCCTAAGGTTGGCCTCCCATTATTGTGTTTTACATTTTAACCTTATTAAAAACATGTTCAACACTTGTATCTATACTCACACACACACTAACATACATCTACACATACAATCATGACATCATTCATCCGAAAACACATACATATCTACCCTTAAACAAAAGAGAGCCAAACCCATACGCATGTGAAAAACGCTAGCATGTGAAACCCTATCATACCATTCATCTCAAACAAAGGCGGCAATAAATCAAGGCAGCAACTTAATCATGGCAATCATAAGATCATATAAACATCCATACTCATAATCAAAAATCATACAAACATATTCATCACAAAAGATGCATGTTCATATCAATGTATGACCTACCTTTACTTACCTTGCAGCAACTCAGCACCTATGACATCATGTATGGATATATGAATGCATGTTTATGGCATTAAAATGAAAGAAAACCCTAATCTAACATATGAGGGATAAACAACAAATAAAGCATGTGAAATAGACTCAAATACGTGTATACATATGAAAAGGGGTTTAAATAGAGGCAATACATATGAAACCAACAAACGAAACAAAGCAAAAACCTAAGTTAGGGTTTCTGGGCAACGACCTACGTACGCAGACAGAGGCCTACGTACGCAGGCCAAATCCCACGCATGCAGGATTTGATCTGCGTACACATGCTTATGACATATGTGCGCAGGGTTGTTCAAAACCCCAACCCAGAAACAAACTAGCAGAGAAACAGAGCATAAATGAAAACCCTAATTCTAACAACCAAACATGCCTAGAACATAAAGAAAACTATAAAACTAACCTAAACAAACATGCATAAACATAAACTACGTAAAAAACAGGCTAAAACAAAGATTAGAGGCAAAAGAGAAAAAGAAAGGGTTTAAGGGATACCTTAAACAAAAAGCTCTTCAAGCTTAATTTTTGACCCTTCCCCTCAGTCAAAATCTATCACAATTCAATAAAACAGTGATTATAAACTTTAAACTCAAAAGATTGGGGCCAGCAAAGGTCTCAATCAGAGAAAAATGACTTGAGGGTGTTTTGTGAAAAACTCCCTTTTGATTCACTATTTTCTAGTGAATCTTAGGTTTTCCCTTAGGATTTTTTGTATGTCTTGAAAATGTATCATGTAAGGCTTTATATAGTGGAAAAAATGAGGTTTCAAATGGCTCCTAGACGATGTGGGATTCATTCCAAACCTCAACCATTATTGTAGAAAACTTATCTTTTTTATGTTTCTAAAACCCCAATTGCGTACGTAGGAGTATGCCTGCATACGCATGTTTTGGCCCACATACGCAGGCCACTACCCACGTACGTGGGCCGAGGGCCTCTTTGGTAATTTATTTCCAAAAATAGATTTTTGCTCATTATTAAAAGTTATATTTTTCATTTTAACACTCCTCAAGTTAATTTGATATCTGATTGGGCTCTAAACTGACCCTAGGCCTTAGAGTTCGGGCATCATTGGGGAATGGAGGCCCGAGTCATAAGGGGTACAAAATGCGGTGTCTACAGATGCCCCTATTTTGATTCGTGAGCTTCACTAACAGAATCAAAAGAACAAGTGACAAAATATTTTGTTTCAACTTACGGCTCAGGCCCAACCCACGCACACAACACACATCACGCATACATGGGGCGAGGTGTAACTTTGGAGAGCTACGTGGGATTCGTATTTTCGTAGTCCCACCTTTGTTGCTCGGGAAACGAGCAATGACAGGTTCGCTATCCCAGAACCTGTTTTGCCATTTGCAAGCAAATGACAAGTGACTTACTATCCTAGAGTCACTTAAAAAAGAAAAAGAAAACAAACAAGGGTGCTCTTTGAGCTAACCCATCTAACAACAAAAGGATATAGTCTCTGTGGTGTCCATCTGGGGCTCTTGCCTCAAACTTCTCAAGGTGACTTGCTCCTCTTGTCTTCTTCACTTCTTTCTCTACCTTTTTTGGTGAGGCTCTTGCCTCAAGTTGACCTTGGTCTTTTTCTCTATCACTATCTCTACCTATTTCTACCGTGCCTGCATGTTCAATTCTCGGAGGATATATGCACGAGTTGTTTTGATTGTTGGACCTACTAGATGTGGTGAAAACTCACTGAGGAGTAGGTATGTATGGGTAAGAATCTTTTGCCTCTTGCTTGGGGATGAGGAACTCGTTAAGGAGTAGCAGAAACGGACTCGCTGAGGAGTAGTGTTACTTTGTAGATGTGTGATCCACTGGGGAAGAATCTTTTACTTCCTTCATGGTATGCTGAGGACTTGAGGAAGAATCTTCTGCTTCTTCACTAGGGATACTTTAGGTGTACTTGATTCATTGGGGAAGAATCTTCTACTTCCTTTATGAGGATTGTTTAAATATGCTTTGGTCCATCGGGGAAGAATCTTCTGCCTCCTCTATGAGGATGATGTTCTAGATATTACTTGATCCACTAGGGAAAAATCTTCTGTTTCCTTACTGGGGATAGTGTTTTTGAGTTTATGTGACCCGCCAAAAATGGTTTTAGGATGCACATGCTTCATTGGGGGAAGAGTCTTCTGTTTCCTTTACTGCTCACTGGGGTCCTTGGTGACTTTATGCCTAATTGGGGCAATCTTGATAGATTTTTTTATTATTATTTTTTTTACTATTCATGACTAAACTACACGTAGTTTAGTGGTGAGGCTTAAACTACACGTAGTTTAGCCATCAGGTGTGTTCCCGCCTCTTCATTTTTCCAACAGTTACCAACCGTTTCTTTTTCTTCTTCATTCTCTTCATCTCCCTCATCTCTTCATTTTCTTCATAACTCTTCAACTTCCTTTTTTTTTCTCTACAAAAACTTCCTTCTTCTCTCTTTTCCTCACACCATCTGACTCTCTCATTCTCTCAAAACTCCCTCATCCTCTTATTTTCTCTCTAAATTCTCTTCATCTCCTCCAATGGCACCCAAAGCCAAGAAGACTTCCTACGTCCTTTCCTCTGATGCATTTGTCCTCACCCGCTAGAGTGGGGCAGTGAGATTGATGGAGCCTTCTACATTGACATATCGGCCAGAGAATCACATCCCTATGGCTGAATTTGTAAGTTTTTCAAACTTTTCTCATTTTCAAGTTTCATCTTTGATCTTCCGTTTTAATGTGTTTTTGGCCATGTAAATACTTGGGTTTTGTTATGGGATGGGTTTAGATGAAAACCTGACACATTAGGAGGGGTAGGAACATGTTTAGGATTGATTTTGGATGATACATGCTTGGAAATGTCGAAGGACTCTTCCTGTCTATGCTTCTGCGTGCGTGGGTCTGTTCTTGAGGCTCTATGTATGTGGGGATGGGCCTGCGTATGCGGGGTCCTGCCTGCGTACGTGGGCCTTGACCCGCGTACATGAGACGCTTGGTAGAGGCCTTACTCTGCCCATTTCCACTCATTTTTCAACTGTTTCACTTCTATATGCAACCCTAACACCCCTTTCTGTCATTTTTGCATCTAAACATCACTACATCCTCATTTTCATCTTTATTCTTACATTGAAAACATCATTTTTCATCATTTTTGCTTGAATCCAAAATCTGATGTTACCTTCTTCTTTTGCAGTCCTTATCCCCTTATATTGGTAGGGGAAGCACCAACAAGGTGGTGGACTGGAATTGTTAGGATATATGCCCTATAAATCCTATTTGTATGATGCTATGTATGACATTATGTATGATATTATGTTGTGATTAATAAAGTTGTTTTATTATTATCTAAAATAATGGTAACATGAATATTTGGACATTATCATATAGCCTATGAGATGCATAGTATGCAATTTATGTGATTCAGTCACAGAAGATATAAATCATAAGTTCTTTATAAACTCAGAATTTTAGTTTGTAGTTTGACATGTTGATATATTGATATATTTTAGTTTTTAGTTTGATATGTTGATATATTTTAAGTGTTAAGACATATTGAACTGGACCGCTGTGAGATTTATTATTCTACTAATGACTGTCAAATGAATAATAAATCTCACGACTTCTATTTATATGAACTCTCAATCTTGAGAGAATAATGAACTTGATCATGAAGTGTAGGTTGTTTTGATATATCAGGAGTGAAATCTAAAGTCACGATCAAAACCTCAGTATGTTGAGCAGCCACATTTAATGTTGAAGGAACATATATTCTCAAGATGGAATTCATAATCTCTTAACGGAAATATAAAATATTCCCTTGAAATAAATTTAATAGGTTTGGTTATTCAGAGTGTTAGGCCTAACCACTTTAGTAAGAAGTTACTAAAGTATATATTTATGAAATTGGATTTCATAAATATATGATGAATAACTTAAAGGATTAAACCGGGTATTCAAGGATTAAGATGTAGTAATCTTCAAAATGGCAGTCAATATTCATGACTTTGTATTACTACTAATATTTTAATGAAGGGGGTGAATGTATAATATAGTCTTGGGATATAATTTATTAATAAGGCATAGAGTGCAATTATATTTATATAGTGGTATTAAATATAATTAATGGTAATTTTGGGCTTGTTAAGAGTTGATAGAAAGGCCCAAAACCCATTAGAGCTAATGTCTTATTTGTCCCTTTTGGTCCCACTCCAAGCCACATACTAAAGCCCAATTGGAATGGCCTAAAAGGCTAGCCCAATTAGATAATCAGTTATATATAAGGAAAGAAACATACATAATTTTGTAATGAATGTAAGGTATGAAAATGGTGTGTATATGAGTGTAAGCCACTCTCTTATTTTCCCTTAAACACATACATACAAACTGATTGAGAGACCACACTTCTTGGGCATAAGTGGAATTGGAGTGAAGATTAAAAATGTTCCCAAGTACTTCTAATCTTTGGTTTTGAATTTCACCACACCAAGGTATGCTCTCTTGTTTTTTAATTCTAAAATTTATATAGTACATGTTATCAATTGCGAATGAAGTAGATCTGTTAATTTTTCGCTGCGTATGTTTTGTATACAATACAAACTATGCTTTTACAATAGGAATAACCTCCTCGTTCCTGAAACGAGGGCTTACATCCAGGAAGCGGGCTTCGAGCCTATCCTTGGCCTTCTGCCGGAAAGGTCCGCAAGTGCTACCTTGATGCAATGCCTCATCGAGAGGTGGTGGGATACTACTCATACCTTCCATATTGCTGAGTAGGAGATGATGGTGACTCCCTATGACTTCTACCGCATGACCGGCCTTAGCTTCGAGGGGGCCATCATTAGTTTGGACGACGTGTCAGTTATCTAGCTGGGTCTTGACATGTTGGGGAGGAAGTACTTCACCGAGGCCATCCGCTACTTTGACTTGGTGTCGGATTACATGCTTCTCCCACAAAGGACTACGGAGGAGCGCGTTCGAATGGCTAGGGCCTTTCTTCTACACTTGTTGGGAGTTTATCTCTTCGCTATTGGTGGGCAAACGGTGTCCTTAAGGTGGCTGACCCTCTTTCAAGACTTTGCAGAGGCATGGAGGGCCAACTAGGGCCAGGCATGTCTTGCCTATCTTTTCTCTACCCTTGACACTCTTACTTGGGGCACCTTGCGGTAGCTTGTGGAGCCTTGGAACTCTTTGAGGTTAGTTCTCTTTCCATTTCTTGTATTTCCATTTGTAGCTTGTAATCTTGCAAACTGTGTCATCTTGCAAACTGTCATTTTTTAAACTGTCATCTTGCAAACTGTCATCTTACAAATTGTCATCTTGCATCTAACTTGTGGCTTGTGATCCCTTTTGCAGTGGTGGATTGTTAGGTATGGCCTTATAACTCTAGGTGCCAATCTAAGTTTTAAGGGAATTCCCTCGAGTGAGGGCCCACCTTGCTGGGTTAACTTCGGATGAGATAAGTTTAAGAGTTCCGGTTTTCATGCTTCTTCATGCATTTCCCTTAGGGTACCCTTTTTCTAACCTTGCATCATTATAGGTCAACTAGACTCCATGGGCCAACCTGCCCCTTCCTGCTTCTCTGGATTTGGAAGCTGCTGCCATCATTGCTTCAGAGATTACCCAGCCTTTCGAAGGAGTGGGTTTGAGGGCATTCTACTTGGTAGAGAGGGTGTAATGTCAATTGGTAGGTATAGATAATCCACAGATTTTGATGGATCCTCTGGAGTTCATGCTTGCCCCACACTCTATGACCGAAGCTGAGTATAACTCATAGAGGAATGGTCTTCCTTATGCCGGGCGGCTCATTGATGGATTGGATTATGAGGAATTCAACATCACCCGCCTTATACTTTCCCTTACTGCTCAGGTATATGCTCAACCTCTTCTTCTTCTTTTCCTTTTCCTTTATCTTGTTTGTCATGGCTTCTAATGGTGGAAAACTTGCAGCAGGAGGAGCCCACTACCGGTGAGCTAATTGATCCTCCATATCTTTCTTGGACGGTCTATACTTACGGCCCTAATCACTTTGCTCGGGGCATGCCCCGTAATCCCAATGTTATGGGCTACCTTTTTCCTCCAAACACCTGGGCGGTGAGTTCTTCTTTCCCTTTGTTCTTTTTTCTTATTGTTGTCTCTCTTTTTTCGGTCACTAACCTTTCTTCCTTTGAATTGCAACCCACCATCCAAGAGCATAAGGAGTTGGTATGGTTGGCTGGGAATCTCAAGTTGGAGGTGACCAACTATTCAAGGAGCTTGTACGGTCCTGAAGGGGCAGCCTACCCAGGCAGTGGTGGTGATGATGATGGTGGTGGTGAGAAGGATTTGGAGGTGACTCCTAGCTACCAATCAAGGAAGAGGTGACACCATTGATTACCTGCAGTCGACTTAAGAACATCTTTTTACATTTATGCTTTTAATTGGGACTAGTACTTAATTTATAAGATGTATGGTTAATTGTATTTTTCCATACGATGTTGCTTCTTTGATGCTTGAATTCTTGTGCTTGAGATATGCTTTGAATGATTCTTTAGGTTGTAGGAACCCTAGGGATGCCTTAAAGTGGGAGAACCATGCTTAAAATAGGGAAGAATTAGCTTCTGCCAAGCGCTGTGCATACGTGGGGATGGGCTTGCGTATGCAGCTTTGACTTTGCATACACAGGGTTGACCTTGCGTACGTGGGCTGCGAATCTGAGGAAACCTAACCACCCTAATTAAGTATAAAAGTAGCCGTTTGGGTCCCAAAACCCTTACCAACGTATTTTCAACTCAGAAAGCACTTTTCTGAGGTCCATTAATGGCAAAAAACTCTTCACTCGATGTCCTGGCTTGGATTAGGAGGCTCGGTCCTGATTTTAAGGACTCCATCGCCCCCTATGGTCTTTCTTGTGTCTTTCCATACCATCAAATAAGGGTGGATGAGCCTCTTCTTCGTGCTGCTGCCAACTATTGGGTCCCTACTCGGCATGTTTTTCGCTTTAATCGAGTAGAACTATACCCCACTATCGAAGAATTTAGTGCCATCATGGGTGAATTGGAGATTGACGATCTCATCTTCCCTACCATGGGTGGAGATCTCCCTTCCTTGCTGCAAGTTGTCTTAGGTGTCCCTCTTGCTATGGCAAATAGATGGTGTGTCTTCGGCAAACTCAACCTTAGCTTGGTTTTTGCACACTTTTCCGGCTCGGCCCTTCCTGTGGGTGAGAGGCCATGTTCATACTTTCTTCGTGCCTTTGTATATGTGCTCTTGCAAGGTACTTCTTGGTCCAAAGGTCATATTGTGTGGACCTTTGGATGTGCTTGGTGGTTTATGAGCTAAAGAGAGGTAACCCGGTGGGCTTGATCTTGGCAGAAACCCTCAATGGTTTGGATGTCTTTCATAGGACAGAAGCAAGCTTTTTTGCGGGAAGTCCTCTTCTTCTTCAGGTATAATCCCTAACTTTTGCCTAAGTTCTCAACCTAACGAGATTCCTCTAATTTTGCATGAATTGCCTTTCAGTTTTCAACCCATCGAGGCATCTTATATTTTATCTTTCATTATTATTTTTATTTTTTCTCACTCATGCTTTTTATTTTTTTTTGCTTTTCTCTCTCTTCTTCTTTTTGTGCTTTCCCCCCCTTCTTCCCCCCCCCAAATATGGCTACAAGAGAGGCTTCGATTGCTTCAATCTCCTACCGTACCTCCCAGTACATACCTCCCTAGGCATTTTAGGAACCACCGGCTTCATCAAAATGACATGAGCTTTGAGGCGTACATGGAGCTTATGGGTCACATCAAGGAGACCAACATTCAATAGGTCGTGGAGTGGTGGCACATCTCAAGCATGGTTCATAGTTGCTGCAAGGACTACTGTGTGCCTTTAGTTAGACTTCATTGCTGCTCATATTACTCCACTTGTCGTATCTCAAGGCAATTTGGAGAGCGTCAAGGAGCTCCTAATGATGAAGGTGCCTTCCACACCGAGGTGTTTACTGATAGGATCTTGGGTAGGCTTCGTGAGGCTTAGCCACATCGTAGGGTGACTAAGGGCATTGCCCCTCCTCAATACATCTATCCCACTCACTAGGCAGTACGTGGTTCAAGTTGGCGTATGTCTAACAATCATGGCAACTCTTCACATAGTCCACACAATCGGTTTCCATCGTATTCCAATAGTACCCTATCCTTAGGATCTTCTTGGCTAACATTCTCCCATTCATATGTGGGCCACAAATACCTTGATGAACTTTTTTCCATTATTTTCTCGGCTTCTTCTTTCTTCAAGCAACGAAAGTGTATACCATCGTAGGACCTTCTATAAAGTTGTCCTCTACATAGGATGTATTGTATTGCCATCATCCTAATGGAACAACGTTCTTTCTTGTCGGCACCGTCCGGATATGCCCCTAGTTCCAAGAACTTCATGATGTCATAGTACCATGGAACTTCCTCTTCCTCTATGGTCATTACTTAAGCTTCGGTCTTCCTTTTGTGCACTTTCTCATAACTTTGCTCAATCTCAAAGGGTCGTGTCCATACTTCTTTGGGTATTTCAACCATGGAGGCTAAGGAAGCTAAGGCATTCGCAAATTGATTTTGAGCTCTATGGATGATTGTGTACTCAATCTTGGCGAAGGTCTTGGTCAGGTCCTCCAAGTATTGTTGACAAGGCTTCAAGTGTTCCTCCTTCACCTTCTACAACTTTTGTGTTTGGGCTATAACCAAAGTTGAATCTCCAAATACTTTGGCCTTTTTTACCCTCAATTCTCGAAGAGCTTCCATTTCGGCAATACAAGCCTCGTATTTAGCCATGTTATTAGTTCCTTTAAAGTTCAACTTAATTGCCAAATGTATGTGAGATCCCTCGGGAGTGATCAATAGTATTCCTATCCCATTCCCATATTGGTTTAAGGCTCCGTCGAAGTACATCTTCCATGTCCCTAACTCAACGTCCAAAATGTCCTCTTCTGCCAATAAGAACGTCGAAGTACATCTTCGATAGTTTTTCTAGCCATATACTTCAAATCGAATTCTGCCAATAAGATCAACCAACTTGACAATCTTCCACTCAAGGCGAGTTTCTCAAAGAGATACTTCAATGGGTCCATCCCTGCTACCACCCATATTTGGAAAGGTAAGATGATATGTCTCAACTTCTGTATGGCCTAAACAAGTGCAAAGCAGGACTTTTCTATGGGAGTGTACCTAGTCTCGTAATCATGGAACCTCTTGCTCAAGTAGTATATGGCCCTTTCATTCTTGTCATCATCTTCTTGTGCAAGCATACTTCCAACTGCATCACTTATGATAGAGAGGTATAGGAGTAAGGGTTTTCTGTGTTGGGAAGGCACTAGGATAGGTGGGTGGAGGAGATATTCCTTGATAAGTTCTAAGGCTATTTGGCATTCATTATTCCATGTATGTGGTTCATTCTTCTTTAGGAGTTTGAAGATGGACTCACAAGTGGAGGTGAGCTTGGCAATGAATCGACCAATGTATTGTAATCGACCTAAGAAACCCCTTATCACCTTCTCACTTCTAGGTGGAGGCATCTCCAATGTGGCTTTGACCTTGGATGGGTCAACTTCTATACCTCTATCACTGACTAGGAAGCCTAGCAATTTTTCGACAGTTACTCCAAAGGTACACTTTTGTGGGTTCAATCTTTGCCTATACTCTATAATTCTCTTGAAGAACTTCCTCAAGTTTACGGTGTAGCTTTCTCTATCCTTGGATTTCACTATCATATAGTCGACATACACCTCTACCTTATTATGCATCATATCATGTAACAAGGCTATAGCCATCCATTGGTAGGTTGCCCCGACATTCTTGAGGTCAAATGGCATCACCGTGTAACAATAGATTCTCCATTCGGTAGTGAAAGTGGTTTTGGTCATATCTTTGGGAGCCATCTTGATTTGGTTGTACCCCGAGAAACCATCCATGAAAGACATCAAGGCACTTCCTGCCGTGTTATCCACCAAGACATCAATGTGAGGGAGAGGAAAGTCATCCTTAAGGCATGCCCTGTTCAAGTCCCTAAAATCCACACATATCCTTACCTTCCCTTCCTTCTTAGGTACAAGCACGACATTGGCTATCCATTCAGCTTGGTGTACAGGTTTGGTGAACCCTACCTTATTGCTTAGTGACTTCCTTCTTAATTTTTAAGAGCTATTCAGTCCTCATTCTTCTCAACTTTTGTTTGACGGTGTAAAATGTACTCCCCTCTAGATCGAGGGTTTTACATGGAGTCGCCATTTATTTAATTTAAAAGGAAAAATAAGAAACCCTTCAATAAAAAATACTTTTGTTGTATTAATGTATATGACAATTTACATCAAATTTTGTAACAAAAATTTACAATGCTTTTTTGTCCTAGATACAATCTAAGAAAAGTAAATTACATTGCTTTATTTCTTAGTTACATTCTAAAAAAGTAAAATTGTATATACAAGAGCATAGTCTAGAACCCTTGATCTTGGTTCGGAGGCTAATTTACGAAATGGGAAGGGATTAAGCACCCATCTCGCCCGGTAAAACCGGTCTCCTAGGTTAAGGTGGCCAATGTCATGTCATGTCAAACAAATACAAAGAATATGTCATATAAACATGTAATTTGCAGGAATTGTAAACAAATATGTGTTAGGGGAATTTGACATAAAGAGAAACAAAAAGTGAAACTTGTTAGATAACAATTTTGATGTAAAGAAAGCATTAAGGTAATGGCAAGTTCATCCAAGAAATCAATGTAAACAAAAAATTCCTAGCCTAGACATGTTCATCTAAGCATGTGAAGGAAAACAAAAAAGTTGTCATGTTATTTGTCATCAACATAATTGCAAAGAGAAACAAATAAAAATAAAACATTTGAGCATATTTGATCATCCAAGCAATTATGAAAAGAAGTAAAGGAAAATCCCTAGACATGTTTATCTAATGAAAATCAAAATCATGTTTGTTCAAGCATTTCAAAAAAGTAAAAACCTAGACATGTTCATCTAAGTATTGAAGAGAAAGTTGTGTTTTAGCCTAGAAGTGCTCATCTAAACATTCAAGAGAAAATTGTGTATTAGCCTAGAAGTGTTCATCTAAGAATTCAAGAGAAAATTGTGTATTACCTAGAAATGTTCATCTAAGCATGTAAGAGAAAATCAATAAGACATATAGGCATGTTCATCCAAGCATAGCATAAAAAAAAGTGAATAATAATTTGTAAGAATTTATTCTAGCATGTATAAAAAATTAAAGAACACAATTAACTACTTACCAGCATAAATTAAAAGGGGGAAGTGATTACTTAAAGGGTTAGGGAGAAAGCAAGGAAGTACTAAACTACAACCAAAGTAAGAACAATGGTTGCTCAACAGCTTTTCTTTTCTGCTTTCTCACTAGCTCTCTAGAGGGAATTTGGGGTCCAGAAAATGGAAGAGGTCTTCTCTATTTATAGAGGAAGGGATGGCTTAGCTTTAAAGCTAAGTTATTTGCTTTCTTCTGAAGCTAAGGGAGGAGGTAACCTGTTTAAATGAGCTGGAATGGATTTGGTGCTGATCCCCATTTGAATTTTGAAAAGAAGTTGAAGATGATGCTGCACCCGCTTCGTATTTTGGCTCTAACTTTCTGCTCAAAATTTCAATTGATTCAAGATTGGTGTTTTTTGAAAGGAAATAAATTATCTACAACTTTTTCAGAAATAGATAAAACCAAATTTCAACGTTTTCTGGGCCAAAAATGCGTTTCAAATTGCTACTGAAAATAATAACGTTTTTTTAGCATTTTTGAATTTTTTCACAGGATGTATCTGTTTCTTATCCAATTTACTTTTCAAAAATCTTTCTTCTGAAGAAAAGGGAAAGGATAAGTCTATTAGATAGGCTTGGACAGATTTGTTGTTGATCCCCATTTGAAATTTTGAGAGAAAATTGAAGATAATGCTGAATTTGTGTTATCTTCTGCACCTGTTTCGTATTTTGGCCATAACTTGCTGCTCAAAATTCCAATTGATTTAGGATTGATTTTTTTTGAAAGGAAATTCAATTATCTACCACTTTTTATAGAAATAGAGAAAATCAAATTTGAACTTTTTCCAGGCCAAAAATGCGATTCAAGTTGCTGTTGAAGATAATGACGTTCTTGCATTTTTTGAATTTTTCCTATCTCCAAATTTTTTTCAAAAGAGCAGATAAGATGCCCTAAAGGAAAACATTTTTTTATTTTTTATTTTAAAAAAATGAAATAAAAATGAAATCCAATCAAAAATCACACTTAATTAATTTTAAATTAATTCTTGTGAGAACCAATCAAAATTATGTGTTTAAGATACGACGTGATCGGGCCCATCATGTAGGCGAGCCATAATCATTGAAAATTGTTTGTATGATAACTTTTGATCAGGTGGTCCAATCAAAACTCATGACATACCATTATGATCGTTAGAGCATCAAGATTTGTTTTGTATCACAAATCTGAAGATCTACCGATTGGTTAAATGCAAGTTGTAAAATGGAGTGTCTACAGACGGGTACCATGTGATCATGAGTATCAATGTGATGTTGAGCTATATCGGGGTTAATTCCGGGCATATCTTCATAGGACCATGCAAACACCTCTTGAAATTCCGTGAGGGGTTCTTGAAGATCTTTTCTTTCTTTTTCATTTAGAGTTGAGCCAAATTTAATTAAGCGTGGATTCTCATCCTTGCCCAAATTAATAGTTTCAAGAGTTGGTTCCATAAGTTCAATTTTCTTTTCTAATTGTTTATTAATTTCATTTCCAAATTCATTTGAATCATTTAAGTGCAGAATTTTTATTTTATGGGACACATCAAAGTAAGCCAAATTAGAATTCATCTTATTGAAAAGTACATTGGAACTTGCATTACAAAATTTTTTCCCCATGTTTTCAGAATACCCAACCCAAGTCCAATTATTAATCGGCCCCATAATAAGCATGATGAATTTGGAAGGATCACTTGGCTCTTCATTAGTGATGGCGAACACATCCCCACTCGTCTTCATCATGGTCTTTATTGCTTCAGCATCCATGTAGTTCACCCAATCGACCTCTTCTTGTATCTCCTTGATCACCATGGTAGGCTTCTCCTTAAATGTGAGCTTTTCATTAAAGAACATTTCCCAACCCAGATATACCTTTCCATCCTTGTCTACCCAAGGTTTGGGGAAGCCACAATAAGGGAAGTTTCCCCCTTCCTTCACGAAGTTCCCATTAAGAGTGCCAAAGTTTTTCTTGATTTTGTCGCAGCCTTCAAAGAATCCTAAACCTTCCCTAGTCACTTGAGTCTTGACGTTGGGGAACTCGACTACCCATTTTCCTTCTTTTCCAAGGCCCATACCTGGCATGTATCCCATGTTATTCATCATTGCGATCACCTCATGGCTACAATATGGGAACAAGTTGGTAGAATACCTTTCATCCTTCAACCCATAGTCAGCCATGTTTACGAACTTAAAGCCACTCATTTGAAGCTCACTTCTTCCTTCCTCGAGTCCACAAACCAATGCTAGAATTTCACCATCTCCAAGCACTATGACAATCCCTCTCCTTTCCATGGGATCTTCATCTTTTGGTGTAGTGAGGAGGGGATTGCCCCATTGAAGTGAAGCAAAGCTCTTCCCAAGAGAAGGTTGTAATTTGGGGTGATGTCTATGACATGAAACTCCAAAATGGTTTCTATTGGCCCAATCTTGCAAGGAGCCTTGAAAGTACCCATGACCTTCTTAGAAGTGTTGTCATATGCCCTTACGGTCAAGGGGGAAGGGATAATAGTCTCCATATCTAAGCCAATAATGAGGGCGGTCCTAAAAGGACAAACATTCAAGGCGGACCCATTGTTAATAATTACCATCGAAACCTTGGCACCTATGCATTTAATGGTGATTTGTAAGGGTCTAGTGTGAATAGCTCCTTTAAGAGGGAGATCTTCATCGAAAAAGGCAAGGAGGGGGTGTGAGGAACCCTCGAATCCCATTAGACACAAAACTTGTGGTGTAGTTTCTATAGGTACTTCTTTCCCATTCAAGGCATCCAAGAGAGCCTTACGATGCTTTTGAAAGGCCATGAGTAAACCCCATATGGACACATGAGCTTGGGTCTTCTTCAATTGCATTAAGACCCTATCTTCTTCTTCTTTGTCTTCTTTTCCTTTAGGTTCCGTGGGCTTGGACCCTTCCACTAAATCTCTACCAGGATGATCCTTTTCCAAAAAGGATGGTTTGTAGTGTTTTTCACTCTTAGTGATATTTGCTACATTATCCTCCAAGACCTTTTTCTTTAGTTCCGTCACTCCTTTAGGAATTATTCCTTACACCACTATCGCTTCTTTTAGGACTTCATCTTCTTCATCTCATATTCCTCGGACTTCCACGGCATTGATATTGACATTTATAGTTTCTATCAACTTTGAGAAATCCCATTCAATCTCATCTATTTGCACCCAATTTTGATATGGAGGAGGAGTCCTATGGTAATCGGGCAAAGGGTTCTTTCTAATGTTGGGTTTGGTGATAATGTTAGGATTTAGGAGAGTTCCATTGTCTATGAGGTCTTGTATTTCATGTTTGAGGTGGAAGCAATTGTCGGTCTTATGGCCGGATTTTTGGTGGTAGTGGCAATATTTATTGAGGTTCCAAGTGGGAGGTATGGGATTAGGCATGGGTGTAGGGTCTAAAGGTTTGACGAATCCTTTGGAGGATAGGTTTTCATATGCTTGGGTGAGGGTCATTCCTAGGTCGAAGAATTCTTGGCGAGCTTTCTTTGGGTAGGGTAGTGTTTGTTGGGATATGATGGCACTCACATTTACGGGATTGGGTGCTTTAGTGGTGGTTGCTCCCCCTCCATATATTTTCTTGGTTGAAGGCTTACTTTCACCTTTCTCCAATTGTCCATTGTTGATGGCGTCTTCAATTCTCGTCCCACAATCACATAGTTCTCCAAATGAGCTAATAGGCGATGACAAAAGCCTACTATTATAGTAAGTTCTTGATGATCATGTTGATTTGGTCCTTCTCATTTGGCCTATTGACCATTCTAGGCGCCTTGGTCTTCCATCTAGTCAAGTATTCGAAAAATGTCTCCCCTACACCTTGTTTGGTAGTTTCCAAATCCCTTAGAGTTACATCAATCATGGTGTTGAAGATGAATTGGTCCACAAACAACTCCACACCTTAGTTTTGCTTGGATCAAGGCTATGTTGGGGTTTATGCCCTAAAATCCAATTTATTGGCATGTCATAAATAATTAAATTGTCTAATTATATGAGACTATCTATAAATGAACTAATGGGACATTATCTTTGTCCATGAGATGCAATAGTATGTGATTTATGTGAAAAGTCACAGAAGATATAAATCACAAGTTCTTTGTAAACTCAGAATTTTAGTTCGTAGTCGGTGATGAAATTGGGCGTTTCATCTGCGAATACTATAACATATCAACTAAGATGATTTGTCTTGATCATGGAAGTGGAGACTTCTAGTTGGTATGTTGATATGTTTTAAGAGTTAAAACATATTGAACTGGACCGTTGTGAGATTTATTATTCTCTTAACGACTGTCAAATGAATAATAAATCTCACGACTTCATTTACATCAACTCTAAATCCTGAGAGAATAATGGACTTGATTATGAGATATAGGTTGCTTTTATATATCAGGAGTGAGATCTATAAGTCACGGTTAAAACCTCAGTATGTTGGGCAGCTGCATTTAATGTTGATGGAACATATATTCTTAAGATGGAATTCATAATCTGTTAACGGAGATATAAAATATTCTCTTGAGATAAGTTTAATGGGTTTAGTTATTCAGAGTGTTGGGCCCAACCACTTTAGTAAGGAGTTACTAAAGTATATATTTATGAAATTGGATTTCATAAATATATGATGAATAACGTAAAGGGTTAAACTGGGTACTTAAGGATTAAGATGTAGTAATCTTCAAAGTGGCAGTCTACATTCACGACTTTGTGTTACTATGAATATTTTAATGAAAGGGTTGCATATATAATAAAGTCTTGGGATATAATTTATAGATAAGGCCTAGAGTGCAACTATATTTATATAGTTGTATTAAATATAGTTAATGATAACTTTAGACTTGTCAAGAGTTGACAGAAAAGCCCAAGGCTCATTGGAGCTAGTGTCTTATTGGTCCCTTTTTGGTCCCACTCCAAGCCACATACTAGAGACCAATTGGAATGGCCCAAAAGGCTAGCCCAATTAGGTAATCAATTGTATATAAAGAGAGAAACGTACATAATTTATAAGAGCTTTTCATAAGGTTAAGATGAAGGTTTTCATATGAGACTTTCATAAGGTTTTTCATTAAGATCATACAAAGAATGAAATGGTTTGTATGTGAGTGTTGGACACTCTTTATTCTCTCTTAGGAAACTGATTGAGAGACCACACATCTTGGGCACCAAGTGGAATTGGAGTGAAGATTAAAAGTCTTCCCAAGAATTTCTGATCTTCGGTTTTGAATTTCACCACACCAAGGTACGCATTCTTGTTCTCAAATTCTAAAACTTACATAGTACATGTTATCAATTGCGAATGAAGTAGATTCGTTAATTTTTCCCTTGTGTATGTTTTGTATGCGATACAAAAATGCAATTTTGCAACAAATGGTATCAGAGCGGTCTTCAATTTCGAATCTGTATAACATGTTTTGTGAGTTTTGGAATTAGAGACAATATTTTCATGATGTTAGAAGATTATATATGTATTTAATTTTCTGCATGGTTGTTGAAACTATGGTTTGATGAAAATTGATTTTGATGTTATGATGTTGTTTAAATCTGAATTCAAGTATGTTGAATTGAAGTTTAAGGCTATAACATCAATGGAATTCAGTTTTGACATCGAATTCTGTCTGTTATGTTCATATGGTAGTTGTTTGTTCATAAAAAATTGTTGAAAACTGTTTGCAACTGCTCTAGAAAAACTGAAAACACGGGTTTTTCGCGGGTTAGCTTCCCGCGAAGTTACTAGTGAAAAATGATTCTGAAGACAAAAACTTTTCGCGGGTAAGCTTTACTCGCGAAATAGTCGCGATACAGTAGCGAAAGTTTCTGTCTGATTTTTTGTGTTTTCAATTTTTTTTTGCTTAACTTGTTTTCGCGAGAAGTGCTTAGTAGCGAGATACCCGCGAGACAGTAGCGAAAGTTTCTGTCTGAATTTTATGTTTTCACTATTTTTCCTTACGCATTTTTCGCGGGAAGAGCTTAGTCACGAGATTCTAGCGAAAATGCATTTGAAGGGAATTTTGAATATTTTCTAAATGTTTTCAAATGTATAAGGTGTAAGGCAATGTGTGATGTGATTATACATGGTTCTAACTAAAAGACCTAATGAGATCAAAGATGATAGTTAAATAGAACTCTTAGTCCTAAATTGTTTTATGATTAAAAGTCCTTAATTTATTTTAATTAGAGGTTTTTAATGAGATTAAAATTCTAATTAAAGTTATATAGTTTCTAATGAGATTAGAATACTTTATCTAGTAAATTAAGGATAGAGTTCTATAAAACTAATTTTTGATCCATTAGTGTTTAAGGAATCCTAAATAGTTTGGGACTTCCATTTTAGTTTAGTGATTCTAATAAGATTAGAGTCTTCAACAAGTGCAAGGTTATTAGTTGTGATGGGATCACAATTATTTAAGAAAAACCCAAATAATGAGTGGGAGTAATGAAATAACCCTATTGTTAAGTTTATTGTAATGTGAATAGATACCTTGTCTTGACTTCGAGTCTTGCATTCCATGCGGAGGGTATTTACTTCACGGATTACAAGGTTAAATTTCTTTGTGATTGCGCGAATGTTCGTTACGCTTTTGTGATGTGACTTAGTTACATCACATTGAATTTAAACAATTAAACACATTTGATGTGTAGGGTTAAATTGTGATTAGATCACAATAATTTCAAGACAATCCACTTATTTTAAAATTTCTAGTGGGAGAGAGATACAAGGGTTGGATCTCATGGCCTCCATTGTCGGTTCATAGTGGTGTGGGGTAAACATCTCATCTTGGCCTCGAGCCTTGCCTTCCATGCGGAGGATATTTATTTCATGGTACTACAAGATTGAATTTCCTGGTTTATAGTGGTTTGATCAAACACCTTGTCTTAGTTTCGAGCTTTGCATTCCATGCGGAGGGTGTTTTTATCATGGTACTACAAAATAAGCTTGTTAAAGGGATGAAATGTGGCTACACATAATTCAAGACAATGGTGTACACTAGACTAAGTTTGATAGTATCCTCTATGCTGAGTTCTTGCTATTATTACTTAGAGGCCGAAGGAAGAACGGCAAATTATTTTTGTTTGGTAAGAGTTACCATGATAGCATTAATAATGAGCGTAATTCTCGCCTGATCATAGTGGTTGATATTCACTCTATGCTGAGGAATATTAATTGCGGGATTAGGTTGTCGTTGCACCTAATATAGTATGGTTTTTGGGTTTCATACTATATGGTTATGGATGCAAAATATAATGTCCTTGTAATTATGTTCACAGTCTCAAAATAAAGTTGTCATAATTTTGTTCTCTGACTACTATTTTAGATGAATCACATTAACCAAGAAATAATTTTGGACATGGTGCTTAAAAGAGTTGAAGTACATAAATATGTTTCGATTTGGCATTGTCATAATTTCCAATACATGATGCATTTATGGAAGATAGCTTATGATGTTGATCATAGTCTCCATTGAAATGCTAATATGCTACATTGGCTTCCAACTCAATTGTGCTACAGCATGAGATGCAAGAGTTAGTACAAGACTTAGACTTTATATTAAGTCTAAATGAGATGTTTCATATAAGTCATATTGAGTGCCAAGAAAAGCTTAAGGAGTTCCAATTCTATATCATTTTATGAAAATATTTTATTTTATTATATGAATTGGAATTCTTGGATGTAGAGATTAATTGTTAATCTCAAATGGATATGATCCATAAGTTCTTGTTAGAATCATTTGATCAATTCAGATTGTTTTTGAAAATAATTTTTTTTTATATTATCTGAATTGATGAGTGAGTTCTACGCAACGGAAGACATCCTAAAAGCTAAGGCTAGGATCAATATGATTTAATTCAAATTCTTAGCGTGAATCGAAAGGTAAGGATAGTAAGAAGAAGAATTATAATACCAAACAGTTGGGCAAGCAAGTTGCCCTAGTAGTTGCCAAAAGGAAATTAGATTCAAAAGTATGACCAAAGGAAAGTGTTTCTGGTTTGGTTAAACTAAGCTTTGTCCATGATTGTTTTCTAGATGGAGATTTACATGTTTTACTTTTTAAAGAGAAAGTTTCCATCATTTGGTATTATATGTTTTGGCACTTATGTTTAGATCTTATTAATCTAAATGGTATTCAAGATTGGTGAAAGATGGGCTTTTAGAACCATTATTTTGTTATATTCTCAATCTATGAATTCTTTTTAGAAGATAATATGATCTAGAACTCCTTTATTGTAAAGGAATATAGTATTAATGACTTCTTTAAGTCAGTGCATACATGAAGGAGGAATAAGACTCTTTTAGAAATAGTAAAGTACATGATAAGTATTTCCATTTGCTTATTTCTTTTAAAGATATACTCTTATAATTACTATACATTTTCTAAAATTGATTTGAAAAGTTTGTTCCTATGACATTTATCAAATTGGGGATTGGGTGAAAATCTAGTATATGATACTTTCACTTTTGAAGATGTCCAGCACTTGTGCTAGAAAGGAAGTTTGACAAATTGAAATCAAAAGGTAGAAAAATGTGTGTTTATGATGGGTATCCAAAAGGAATTGCATAAGATTATTTTGGTAGTCATAAAGAAGACAAGATGTTTGTAAAGTACAAATACAAAGTTCTTACAAGATGTTTGTAAAGTACATATACAAAGTTCTTTATCATGACTATATGAATAATCTTAAAGCTAAACATACAATTGTTCTAGAAGAAAAATGTCAGAATTTGTTGTAGGACAACTATAAAATACATTTATAAATGAGATGGTTGTATTAGATACACCACAAGACATTATTCTAAATATATAGTTAGTACACCAGTACAATATCGTAGTGGGAGGATTATCATTTACCAAGTAAATTCATACTTTTGGGATAAACTTTTGTAGTTATTCCACAATGATATGAATTAGATTCTCGGTCCTACGTAGAGGCAATAGATGATATGAATATGGATTATTGGATCAAGGTTATGTGAATAGAATTAGATTCTATTTAATGTCTAGAACTTGTAGAGGCGCCGATTGGCATTGAGTTTATTGTTCTCAAATATGTCTACAAGGAAATGAGATTGATAGATTTGAAGGTGCAAACCTTCAAAGTCAAGACTAGTGGCGAAAAGATTTATTCAGAAAGAAATGGTTCGACTATGAAAAGATTTTTTCACCAATAGTCAAGTTTGACTCTATCTAGATTTTCTTATCCATTATATTTCATTTGGATGAAATATGGCAATGGATATCAAGAAAGCTTCTTTTAGTAGCAATCTTGAGGAAGACATCTATATGATATATCTAGACTTGTACATAGCAAAATCAAGTAGTGTTTAGTATACAAGTTGCTTAAAGTCCATTTATGGACTAAAGCAAGCATATGAATCATAAAATATCATCTTTGATGAAGAAATCAAATTATTTGATTTTGATCAAGTATTAAAAGACCTTAGGTGTATGTAAATCCATATAGAATAATAAATCTCTTAATGTATGTTGATGACATTCTAATCATTTAGAATGATGTAGAGTTATTGTCATCAATAGAGTTTTTGTTGTCTAGTCCAGTTTGATATAAAGTACTAGGGAAAGACTAATCACATCCTAAGAATTAAACTTTGGTAAAATTCAGAAATTAGGATGTTGAGTCTATCTCAAACTGCTTAAATAGATTAGATTCTAGACAAGTATAGCATGTAAAACTTTAAGAAAGGATTCTTTCCTTTTAAGTATTAAGTTCCTTTATAAAGGACTATGGTTCTAAGACATATAAAAGGAAGAGCATATTAAGACGGTTCCTAATATCAATAGAAAGTCTTTATGCTATGCTATATATTAGGCTAAATATCTATTTTGCGGTGGGTATAGTAAGCAAATATCGATTGAATCAAAGATCACTTAATTTAGTGGGAGTAAAGCATATACTCAAATATTTTAGGAGAATGAGGGATTATATGCTTGTCCACAAAAATGAAGTTTTGATAGTTACTGGATATACAAATATTGACTTGTAGTATGATTGTAATTTATGAAGTTGGACTTCAAGATATGTGTTCATCTTAAGTGGTGAAGATACACATTAAGCGTAAGCATTATCTCATTAGAGAGATATGAGTACTTGAGAAGTAGTAGTAGAAAAGATAATTTATGCAATAAATCTGGCTGAAACTTGTTTCCAAATTTTGCCTTAGAGTAACTATGAATTACTTTAAAGGGAGATAAGTGTTGGATATATGGTAAATTGTGTTTGAGGGAAAGTGGGAGATTGTTGGGGTTTATGCCCTAAAATCCAATTTATTGGCATGTCATAAATAATTAAATTGTCTAATTATATGAGACTATCTATAAATGAACTAATGGGACATTATCTTAGTCCATGAGATGCAATAATATGTGATTTATGTGAAAAGTCACAGAAGATATAAATCACAAGTTCTTTGTAAACTCAGAATTTTAGTTCGTAGTCGGTGATGAAATTGGGCGTTTCATCTGCGAAGACTATAACATATCAACTAAGATGATTTGTCTTGATCATGGAAGTGGAGACTTCTAGTTGGTATGTTGATATGTTTTAAGAGTTAAGACATATTGAACTGGACCGTTGTGAGATTTATTATTTTCCTAATGACGGTCAAATGAATAATAAATCTCACGACTTCTATTTACATCAATTCTAAATCCTGAGAGAATAATGGACCTGATCATGAGATGTAGGTTGCTTTGATATATCAGGAGTGAGATCTATAAGTCACAGTCAAAACCTCAGTATGTTGGGCAGTCGCATTTAATGTTGATGGAACATATATTCTCAAGATGGAATTCATAATCTCTTAACGAAGATATAAAATATTCCCTTGAGATAAGTTTAATGGGTTTGGTTATTCAGAGTGTTGGGCCCAACCACTTTAGTAAGGAATTACTATAGTATATATTTATGAAATTGGATTTCATAAATATATGATGAATAACGTAAAGGATTAAACCGGGTACTTAAGTATTAAGATGTAGTAATCTTTAAAGTAGCAGTCTACATTCATGACTTTGTGTTACTACGAATATTTTAATGAAGGGGTTGCATGTATAATAAAGTCTTGGGATATAATTTATAGATAAGGCCTAGAGTGCAACTATATTTATATAGTGGTATTAAATATAGTTAATGGTAACTTTGGACTTGTCAAGAGTTGACAGAAAAGCCTAAGGCTCATTGGAGCTAGTGTCTTATTGGTCCCTTTTTGGTCGCACTCCAAGCCATATACTAGAGCCCAATTGGAATGGCCCAAAAGGCTAGCCCAATTAGATAATCAGTTGTATATAAGGAGAAAAACATACAGAATTTTATAAGAGCTTTTCATAAGGTTAAGATGAAGGTTTTCATATGAGACTTTCATAAGGTTTTTCATTAAGATCATACAAAAAATGAAATGGTTTGTATGTGAGTGTTGGACACTCTTTATTCTCTCTTAGGAAACTGATTGAGAGACCACACATCTTGGGCATCAAGTGGAATTGGAGTGAAGATTAAAAGTCTTCCCAAGAACTTCTAATCTTCGGTTTTGAATTTCACCACATCAAGGTACGCGTTCTTCTTCTCAAATTTTCAAACTTACATAGTACATGTTATCAATTACGAATGAAGTAAATCCATTAATTTTTCCGTTACGTATGTTTTGTATGCGATACAAAAATGCAATTTTGCAACAGGCTATAGTACCACCTTGATGCACCCCCCGTAAGTGAGAGGGGAAACGCATGCAAAGTTTGCTTCTCATTTAGCCCATTCATTTCAACGATGCTTAGGTATCTTCTTACGTGTTGCTTCGGATCCCCAGTCTTATCAAACTTTTCTGCATCGAAAATCTTGAACTTGGGAGGCAATGCAATAGGAGCCTTTGAACTCGCTCCCCCCATGTTATAGAGGTAATCATCCATCCCTTGTGCCTTGCGGAAGGCAAGTTGCACTTTCTCCATCTTTTCCCTCATGGCCATGGTTTCTGTGGTGAGCTTCTCAAATTGCTTGTTCCTTTCATATTCAGCTTTGTCATTTTCATCCCATTCTTCCACTTCTTCTTCATCATCATTGATTTCCACATGTAACGACTTCTTGAGCTTAGATTCCTCCAATCTAGTAAGACGCCCTCCCAATTTCTTAAGGGCCTCTCCACGTTCATCTAAAGGCTTAAGGATCTTTTGTGCTATTGAGTCTTCCACGGAGGTAGTCATTGTTCCTTCTTGGTGTGTATCCTCAATCTTGATCAAGCGCTTTCCTTTCTCTCGAATCCAAATGGGAGTGGGGATGTGTTTTCTTGATTTTGATGGTGCAATGATGCTTGAAAATAAGCCCAATTTTCATTAAGTTCATGTCCCAATTAAATGTTTTTTTTTTTTAGATGTCCTTAGAAAATAAGGGGAAAAAATAAGGTTTTTTTTTTTATTGGGAGTGGGGACGTTTTTAGAGGCCTGCGTACGCATGCAGGATTTGATCTGCGTACGCATGCTTGTGACATATATGCGCAAGGTTGTTCAAAACCCCAACCTAGAATCAAACTAGTAGAGAAACAGAGAAGAAACGAAAACCCTAATTCTAACAACCAAACATGCCTAGAACATAAAGAGAACTATAAAACTAACCTAAACAAGCATGCATAAACATAAACTAAGCAAAAAATGGGCTAAAACAATGATTAAAGGCTAAAGAGAAAAAGAAAGGGTTTAAGGGATACCTAAAACAAAAAGCTCTTCAAGCTTGATTTTTGACCGTTCCCCTTAGTCAAAATCTTTCATAATTCAATAAATAGTGATTAAAAACTTTAAACTCAAAAGATTGGGGTCAGAAAAGGTCCCAATCAGAGAAAAATGACTTAAGGGTGTTTTGTGAAAAACTCCTTTTTGATTCACTATTTTCTAGTGAATCTTAGGTTTTCCCTTAGGATTTTCTGTGTGTCTTGAAAATGTAACTTGTAAGGCTTTATCTAGTAAAAAAAAATGGGGTTTGGAACGGCTCCCATATGATGTAGGATTCATTCCAAACTTTAGCCATTATTGTAGAAAATTTGCCTTCTTTATGTTTCTGAAACCCTAGCTGTGTACGCAGGAGTATGCCTGCGTACGCATGCTTTGGCCCACATACGCAGGCTGCTACCCACATACGTGGGTTGAGGGCCTCCTTTGGTCATTTATTTCCAAAATTAGATTTTTGCTCATTTTAAAAAGTTATATTTTCCATTTTAACACTCCTCAAGTCAATTTGATATCTGGTTGTAAGAGGTACAAAATGCGATTTCTACAATACATCATATTTTTCTTTGTTAACCACTTTAAATTAGTTAGATGGTGTTTGGTTTGCTATGATTTCATCATTCATAACTTAATTTCCATCACTCATCACTCAAATTTCGTGAGTCCCACCATTGCAAGTGATGTTTGGTTTGATTTTCATCACTTAATTCTCATCACTCTAACTCAATATTTTGAGTTAAGAGTAATGAGAATTGAGAATATATATATATATATATTTTTTTTTTGTGTTTTCAGAATTTTAAGTTGTGTTAAGTGGCATTTTGGTAATAACATATTATTAATGGGACCCACTCTTAAGCCTCATTACGTTCAAATGTCAGACCTAACCAACTACTTTTCTTCTTTCTTTCTTTCTTTCTTCTCCAGTTCACGTAGCTTCCTCACTTTGCCTATGTTAGAGCACTCACAGCAGTGGAGGTATAATGCTATATTGCTATATTTTAGCTCCTAAAACATCAAAAGCTTGCTACAGCAGTGGAGTTAAATCTAAAATTTTTAACTCCATTGCTACAGTGCACATCTATAAATAGATGTGCACTGTTCATCAGAGCTAAAACAAATATTAATTTTTTATTTTGCGTTCACATTACCTTTTTCTTTTTTATTATTTCTCTGTTTCATTCTCCGTGTCTCTCTCCTCACTTCCTCTCCATCTCTTCTTTCTTCCTCCACAGACCTTCTCTCCCTCACCGATCTCTCAAGCCCAGCCGCCGACCCTTTTCTCCATTGCCGATCTCACAAGCCCAACCGCTACAGACGCTTCTCTCCATTGCCGATCTCACAAGCCCAGCCGCCGACCCTTCTCTCCATTGCCGATCTCACAAGCCCAGCCGCCACAGACCCTTCCGTTTCGCTTTGCACTCATTCCGTTTCGATCAAGAAGGACCAAAAGCCATGCCGTTGGCGGCGAAATCGGGTGGTCAGTATCAGTTAGGGCTCAATTCGTCGGTGAAGACCGTGAAACCGTGCCCCTTGGCACAGGTCTCGTCGGTCGGAACCAAAACGGACAGGGTATCGGGCATGGGTTTTGGTTTGGCTGTGTTGATTTTTCTGGGTTTTTGTTTTGTTCTTCTTCGCTGGTTTTGATGGGCACGGTGGGGTTGTGGTTGTGCAGTGATTTTTATGGGTTTGACGGTGGTTGTGGCTGTGTGTTGGTGGTTGAAGAAAATATTATTTTATTGTAGTGTTTATATTATTTTATTGTGTTAAAAGCTAAAATAGATCCACTGCTGTGGCATGTGTATAGGTAAAATAGATAAAGTGACTTTTTGTGTAGCTAAATAGCTAAAATTTTACATCCACTGCTGTGAATGATCTTATTCCTCACTTCTCTCTTCTTTAATTTTTTTTGCTTAAATTGATTTTGGCCATCAATGGTAAGATCGATCGCTCTCTCTCTTGGATTTTCTCTCACCATCTGTTCGACCCTCTCTCTTTCATGCCTCACTCTCTGTTTGCGACTTTGGGTAGTCGATCTAGTGGTGGCCGTGGTTATGGTGTGGCTGTGGGTATGGATGTGGGACGTGAGCAAAATCTAATCAGAGCCATGGTGGGTTTGGGTATTGTGAATTTTCTGTGGGTTTGGGTTTTGGTTTTATGAATTTTTTTTGGGTTTGAGTATTGTGAATTTTCTAGGTTTGTTGTTGTTCATTGTGATGAAGGTCTGCTTTCAGTTTTGGTTTGCTGTGTGGGTGTGGTGTAAAGTTTTGGTGAACAAAACTTTCTAGGTTAAGCTGTGGAAAATGAACCCAGAAAATTCCGTATCTCAAGAAAATTCACAAAATTTCTTTGGTCTGACTTGGTTTTGTTATTTGTTGATTATTTCGTATCTCAAGAGTTAGAAAAAAGAGAGTCTTTTTTCTTATAATTGCCACTCAAAAATGGTAATGCGTTTGTTTGTTGTAGATTAGACAAGGGATTTGTTATAGATTTTTGGCAAACAATTAAACATGAACCAACTAAACACTTACACAAGGATCTGGATTGCTGTATTGTTGGCCTCTCATCTTTTGTTAAAAAAAATCATTTTATGATTTTTGGGTATTCAATATTCATCACTTGTAATGGTATGAGGTAATGGAAGGGTGACAAAAGGAAAATAATTGTTTATAAAAAATCTTTTTATGTTTATCAAGGAGAAGCAGAGGAGTTTGGGAGGGGAAAAAAGAGAAGTGGGGGAGAAAGAAAGAGAGACGTGGGTAAGGAAAAAAAAGAGGTTGGAACTTTATAAAAAAACTGACCCAATTTGACATGTGGGCTCCACATGTTGGAGTGAAATTTGAGTTTTTGTGAAGAAATCTAAACCCAGTTTTTTACCTAAACAAATTGTAGTGTGAGTTAAGTAAGAAATAAAGAAGATATATGAGATATGATTTTAGACTTTTGAGTTATGAAAACTGAGTTATGAAAATAGTGATGCTTCAAGCCAAACAAGCCCACTAAACTTAGTCTTATTTTTGTAACTCAAATGAGAAAGTTTATGAGAAAATTTGCAACTTGTTTTGACATTACTTTAGTGAATTGGAGGTGCAAAGATAAGCTACATTATTTAATGTTAGTTTGATTATTTTTTCCTTAGTCTTACATGTTATTTGGATTGTTAGCTTTAAAATTACATTCTGTTATATAAAGGGTTTTTTTAGTTAAAATGAGTATTGGTTTGACAATGAGCTTATCAAACCACTCGTATCAGGATAAAAAACACTTAGGAATTAGTGAATTTGATCATGTAACTGTTATTCTAATATGTTCAATTAACTACATGTATATAGTTTTGTAAAATTAGTAGAGTTGCACTGTACTGGAAGCCATGGATGGACATTAAAGGACCAGCCTATATTTACAGACTAGGCAAATCATTGTTTTCTTCAAACAACCATTCCATATAAAATTGCAAAAAGTATACATCAAGTTTTCGGCTGAAAGGCCTGTAGCCAACCGTGAGAAACAACGGGTTGAGTCGGATCGAACTAGGTTGGACAACGATTGGGTTGATTGAAGCTGATGAAGACCCTGGTGAAGGTTGTGCTCAGTGGTAATTTGTATTTTTAGTCGGATCTAAGTTAAAACATCGGATCTTTGCTGGATTTGAGCAAAAACTACCGGATCTTCACCTGATTTAAGCAAAAACCATTGGATTGTAGCCAAATCTAAGCGAAATCTGACAAAAAATCATGAGATCTTCACTGAATCTAAGCGAAAAGCACCATGTTTTCATCGAATCTAGGTAGATTTGGCCTCTCTCAAGGGTTTGGTCAGTCAAATCGGGTGGCTTGGGTTTTGGAGAAGGAGACTTGCCATTTGACCTGCTAGTGTTGGTTATGGAACTTTGGGACCCGTCGCCAACCGCCTCCTTGCTTGGATTAGACGGTTTCGGTTTGAATATCTCTAGGTGTGATGCCTCGCACCATTTATGACCTTAACTAAAACTAAGATAAATAACCCTAGGTTAATGCAATGTTAAGTAGAAATTAGGATTATGTTTATTTTGGGAGCACTAGCATTGGGGGGTGTAAACACCCCCAGTTGCTATTTTACAACCCAAAACCCACTTCATCCGGGTTTGTATACTTAAAAAAATTTGCAACCTTGCTATAGTAAGGTTGCATATATGCAACCTTACTATTCATAGCTTGTAAAGAAAAAAAAAATCTTGTGGTTGTGTGTGAAGAGAAAAAGAGAGTGGGAGGAAAGAGAGAGAAGAATACTTTTTTATTATTTTATTGAGTTGTATGTAAAAATAAGAACTAGGATGTTGGATAAGTTATGAAATAGGTTGGTAAAATAAATAAAGTGGTGTTTGAGGATGCAAAATATATATATATATATATATATATATATATATTTTGACATCCCTAGATGCTAGTGCACTAAAGAGTTCTCAATATTGATAGTTGCTATTTACTAAGCTTTAATATAGATATAGCAACAAGGTTAACGTGTAAGTATACATTATAGAATGGAGTATTTAAGTAAATTCATGTTCTCCTAATGAACAATAAGAGTTAGACACTTGGGCCAACCTTGGGTGGACACTTGTCCTCTTGCCCATGCATGTGGGACATGTGGCAAGCCCACTAACAATTACCTAAACACACCTAGCCGGCCATGCAAAGGTTGCAGTCCCACCTCATTTGTTTGCTCTCATTCTCACATAGAACTAGAAAGAGCTAGAAAGCTCAAGCTCTCTCCCTATCTACACACACGGGTCCAGCAGCAAAAAGGGGAAAGTTTCTTCACTTTCTTGTCAAGGTTTTGCTTAAAGCTCCTTGCTATAGTGAGTCTAGCTTCCAATCCTTCAAGACCCCTAAGCTAGGGTAAGAAAATCTTGCTTCTAACCCTTCCCATCCATAGTTTCTCCATTGTATTTTTGTTATTGATGTTAGTTGGGTTGAGTAAGTAAAGTTGGACTATGTTTCTTGCTAGTTTTTGATTGTATGTGATTAAGAAGTTAAGAAAGGATGTGGTTAGTACAAACTGCTATTACTGCTGGGATTTTTGTTGTATTTCATTTTGTTATCAATGGTTAAATGAATTTATATAATTGTTTTCTTACATGTCTAATTAGAGTACAAAAGTTCCTACAGGAGTTTGAGGCAATTTGCAATTATTTTATGATTTTATGAGTAAAGATGTTAAAACTGCCATTGTGACAGATTCGGTGTTCAAGCATGATAAATTATGCAATAAATTTTATACTGTGAATTTGGATGCTAGGGATATTTCCTATGAAAGCTAAGACACTTATGGTTGTTATCAAACTGGTCTCACGTCAATTGGATGAGTATAGAAATAATGGTGTAATTTCTAAGTTGACTGAATTTCTGTTAGGGCAGATTTGAGTCTGATGGATTTTATGACTTTTATTAAATCATGCCTGTAGTCTTTGCCTCTGAAACTGTTAGGGCAAGTACTAGACATATAAAGGAGTAATTCTATAAATTGGAATGAAAATTGGATGCAATTTGATTGCTCATTTAAATTTAGTAAGTAAAGCATATGCTGCTGGAATAGGCAGTAAAGAGTAAGTGTCACACCTAACTTTGGAGATTTATTCCCAAATCTATGGTGTATAGTTTGAGCTGAAAATTGGTATGTTTAATGTTTAATATGTGATTGTATGTTTTTTTGTTTGGTTGCTTTTGGGGTAGTTATAAGGTTTCCTAGGAGCCAAGTTAGGATAAAGAATAAGAAAGAATAGAAATCGATAAGAGTTGATAGCTAAGGATTAAGTTAATTTTCTCTTATTATTTCTCTAGGATGAGCAAGGGAAGATAGGTGAAGATTATTCACTACTTGAGACTCTTGATACTCAGCTGCTGACCGAGGTAAGGGATATGTCATGAAAATTTAATACTTCATGTTTTCAATACAGTATATGTTTCTATGTTTTATAAATGCTTTTACTAAACTCAGATTTGATACTTGTTTACAAAAGAATATTATGCATTGATTTAGAAATAGACTTTGGAAGATTTCAGCTATGACAATTTTTAGAAACTAGTTGTGGATATGCTATTAACTTTAAGCCTAGCAAGGCAAGAGAGAGATTTAAAGATAAAGGCATGATTTAATTAAGCCTATTTTGAGTGTGATGGCCTTGAAGATTGACACCATAGGCCACAAGGGGATAGTGATCCTTGTAGATTGGCAACTTTAGGCCTCGAGGGATTCTATTCCCTGAAGACCGGTAACATTTTAGGCCACTAGGGTTGTATTCCCTGAAGACATGGCAACCTAGGCCACGGGGGGGATCGATGGGTCTCTAAAGATTGGCAAACAGTTTGCCACGAGAGGATCTTCGGGTCTTTGAAGACTGGCAACTATTAGGCCACGAGAGTGAAGGAAATATGCATGTACGCAGCGGAAAATTAACGGATCTACTTCATTTGCAATTGATAACATGCACTATGTAAGTTTCAGAATTCAAGAATCAGAGAGTGTACCTTGATGCGGTGAAATTCAAAACCAAAGATGAAGAGTACTTGGGAATACTTTTAATCTTCACTCCAATTCCACTTGATGCCCATGATGTGTGGTCTCTCAATAAGTTATATGTGTATGTTCAATAGAGAATGAAAGAGTATCTAATACTCACATACATATCATTTCATGTAACTTACCAAAAATTTGTATGTTTCTCTCCTTATAACTGATTATCTAATTGGGCTAGCCATTGGGCCTTTCCAATTGGGCTTTAGTATGTGGCTTGGAGTGGGACCAAAAGGGAACAAATAAGACACTAGCTCCAATGGGCCCTGGGCTTTTCTATAAACTTTTAACAAGTCCAAAGTTACCATTAATTATATTTAATACCACTATATAAATATAATTGCACTCTAGGCCTTAT
The DNA here is from genome assembly GCA_030021035.2 of Notholithocarpus densiflorus. Lineage (NCBI taxonomy): Eukaryota > Viridiplantae > Streptophyta > Magnoliopsida > Fagales > Fagaceae > Notholithocarpus > Notholithocarpus densiflorus. Next base: position 1,401,085 of record JARYZH020000019.1, on the reverse strand, counting down.
TGATAAATTATATCCCAAGACTTCATTATACATGCTACCCCTTCATAAAATATTCGTAGTAACACAAAGTCATGAATGTAGATTGCTACTTTGTAGAATACTACATCTTAATCCTTGAGTACCCGGTTTAATCCTTTAAATTATTCATCATATATTTATGAAATCCAATTCCATAAATATATACTTTAGTAACTATTTACTAAAGTAGTTAGGCCTAACATTTTGAATAACAAACCCATTAAACTTATCTCAAGGGAATATTTTGTATTTCCGTTAAGAGACTATGAATTCCATCTTGAGAATATATGTTCCATCAACACTAAATGTGGCTGCCCAACATACTGAGGTTTTGACCGTTACCTTAGATCTCACTCCCGATATATCAAAGCAACCTACACTTTATGATCAGGTCCATTATTCTCTCAGGATTAAGAGTTCATGTGAATAGAAGTCGTGAGATTTATTATTCATTTGACAGTCGTAAGGAGAATAATAAATCTCATAGCGGTCTAGTTCAATATGTCTTAACTCTCAAAACACATCAACATATCAACTAGAAGTCTCCACTTCCATGATCAAGACAAATCATCTTAATTGATATGTTACAGTCTTCGTAGATGAAACACCTAATTTCATCACCGACTACGAATTACAATTTTGAGTTTACAAAGAACCTGTGATTTATATCTTCTGTGACTTTTCACATAAATCATATACTATACATCTCATGGACTATATGATAATGTCCGAATATTCATGTTACCATTATTTTAGATAATAATAAAACATCTTTATCAATAACAATATTAAGTCATACATAATGTTATACATAATATCATACAATAGGATTTAAGGGCACTAATCCTAACAGAGAGGATCTCTAGATCTTTGAAGATTGGCAACCTAGGCCATGAGAGGACTGTGTTCCTTGAAGACTGGCACCCATTAGGTCACGAGAGCTAAATTTCAAAGATAAAGTACAGTTACATGTTCCATATAGTTTTGCTATATTATGCAATAGAATGAGTATTCTTTTCTTCAGAACAGATCAGGGAACATGTTCTGTTTATATATAATGGAATCATGCTATACGTTTAGAATTCAATAGTAAATAGTACACCTTACAGTTTACCAGAATTATGTTCACAAGTACAGTATTTATATGTTCCAAAATCTCATGAAATCCTTTTAGCATGAACTGATTATAAGCAAGTCATATCCACATGAAAGTATGATGTTTATCATGCATACATGCATACTATTAAATGTTCATGTCATGCCTCCCTTATCTGAGCAATTTAAGTGCTCAGTTTTGCAGGATGTTCTTTAGTGCAGCCAGGAGTCTCAGCATGGAGAAGCAGTAATTGTATGTGGAAATATTAGAAAATAGTTTGATGTATGTAAGACAGAAGGATTGTAAATATATAGATAGTCTTCTGCTGTATATGATGTTATTATGTCCACACGTTGTATAAGATCACTTCCAGTAGGTGGACAAGTTATATAATTTGTATGAGGAGTATGTTATATAAATTTCCAAGCAGGAATTAGCAAAGTAATGAAGTATAATTTGCTAATCTGTTATTTTAGTTAAGATTGATAAAAGTAGGTTAACGCAATGACACATGTTAGATGATAAGAAGAAGAAGAAAAAAGAAAAATTATTATACTCCTTGCAGTTGGTTCTTGTTAATATCAGGCACAGACTTGCTATTAGCATGCCGGTTCATCCCAGATCAGGGTGTGACACTAGGTCAAACGGACTTGCTGGGTCTCGATTGGGGATGGACAACCCTAATCAATAATCAAATCAGAGAAGTAATAGGAAAGGGACGAAAGCATTGTAAAATATAGTTGGATCTAATAACTTAGTCCACTTATCAAAATTTCGTTTTATATACTGAAATTTCAATTGAAATAAAAGCATAGGACAATTGTAAATTAAGACATACTAATATATAGAGCCTGTAAATTAAGACATACTAATATATAGAGCCTTGGCATTGAAAACCAAGTAACCTATTGTATGTGCTAATAACCCCAAAAATTAAACTAAAAACATAACCAAAATATATTTAGAGTATTCATTAGTCACGAATCTGGACAGCTATCATTGGAACTTCCATACCCTGCCCATCTCTTCAATTGGGATACCCTTAGCCTCAAGCAAGAAGAAGTAGATAAATATGGTCATCACCACCACAAAGAATGCAAAGAAAATGAATAGCCTAAACTTGAAGTAGCACTTCTTCTGTCAAAAAATCAGCTCGGATTGTTGCCTTGTATTGATTTTTGAACTTCCTATTGTTGGGAAAACATATGGAAAACATAGTTTTGTATCTCATACAAAAACACGCAGCGGAATATGAACGGATCTACTTCATTCATGTAAGATAGCATGTAGCATCTGAGTTTTGGAAACAAAGAATGAGAGAGCGTACCTTGATGCAATGAAATTCAAAACAAATGAAGATTGGGCTTGAGATACCTTTCAATCTTCACTCCAATTCCACAATGTGCCCAAGATGTGTGGTCTCTCAATCAGTTCTATATGTGATATTTCAAGAGAATAATCAAGTGTCTCCCTATTGAAGAACTCTTATTCTTTCTCCTTTTCAATCACACATATTTCTGCATTTAGGCAATTACATTTATTTAATAACTCTTATTAAATAAATAACTAATTATCTAATTGGGTTAGCCTTTTGGATCAGCCCAATTGGGCTTTAGCGTGTGGCTTGGAGTGGGACCAAAAAGGACAAATAAAGCTCTAGCTTCAATGGGTTTTGGACTTATCTGTCAACTCTTAATAAGCCCAAAGTTACCATTAATTATATTTAATACCACTATATAAATATAATTGCACTCTAGGCCTTATTAATGAATTTTATCCCAAGACTTTATTAAACATTTAACCCCTTCATGAAAATATTCGTAGTAATACAAAGTCATAATGTGTAACTGTCACTTTGTAAATTACTACCTCTTGATCTTTGAGTGCCTGGTTTAATCCTTCAAGTTATTCATATCTATTTTATGAAATCTAATTTCATAAAATATAAACTTTAGTAACTCTTTACTAAAATGGTTAGGCCTAACACTCTGAATAACCAAACCCATTAAACTTATCTCATGTGAATATTTTATATCTCTATAAAGAGACTATGAATTCCATCTTGAGAATATGTGTTCCTTTAACATTATGTGTGGTTGCCCAACATACTGAGGTTTTGATTGTTTGTCTAGATCTCACTCCTGATATATTAAAGCAACCTACATTTCATGATTGAGTTCACTATTCCCTCAGGATTGAGAGTTTATGTAAATGAGAAGTCGTGATATTTATTATTCATTTGACAGTCGTTAATAGAATAATAAATTTTATAGCGGTCCAGTTCAATATGTTTTATACACTTACAACATATTAACATATCAACTAGAAGTCTCCACTTCCATGATCAAGACAAATCATCTTAATTGATATGTTATAGTCTTCGCAAATGAAATGTCTAATTTCATCACCGACTATGAACTAAGATTTTGAGTTTACAAAGAACTTGTGATTTATATCTTCTATGACTAAATCACATAAATCACATACTATGCATCTCAAGGACTATATGATAATGTCCAAACATTCAGGCTACCATTATTTTAGATAATAATAAAACAAGTTTATTACATAGAACATAATGTCATACATGGCATATAATAGGATTTTAGGGCACTAATCCTAACACCTATTTACATATCTATTAGAATATATGTCAAGGTAAACTATTTCAAATCTATTTCAACTTCCTATTTACATATCTATTAGAATATATGTCAAGGTAAACAATTTCAAATCCTATGAAATAGATTGCTCTTTTTTTATTTTTTTTATATTTTTTTATTTATCACTTAAGCATTAACACGCCACTTAAATAAAATTTAAAAAGCATGCATAACTTTAAATACCTAACATAATAATGAAGCACCTAAGGATATTGGTGTGAGTGTCGTGGTTTTACCCCCTTTTTTGACATTTTGCCACATTGGTGTCTTCTTGCAAAGGCGGGATACGCAATACTCAATCTCTCTAAGCTGTTTGAACTAGAGCCAGCCTAAGTTCGAGAGCACACAAACATCCCTAAGAAAGAGACAAAGGAGAGGCTGTGGGCGCAAGCACTCACGACGAGTATGGGTCTCCTCGTGGGAAGTACGCCTCGGCCTTGGAGTGGACCAGGTGAAGGATAAAAATGGAGTCACCACCTAAACTAGGTCAAGTAATTATATATATAGCGTCCTTATGTGAATGACTGATCTTACTAGTGCATGTGTCCGAAGTTTAGGTATGGGGATGGGAAGGTGTTAGGCATCCAACCCCACCCAACCCGTAGGTGGGCCTCCACTCATTGTGTTCCAAATCCTAATCTCATCAAAGGGTTTTCTAATAGGTTATTCTATACTCATACACACACTAACATGCATCTAACATCCAAACATGGCATATTGTCCCAATTGCATGAACTCCTAATATTCATCTAACAAATCATGTTTAGCTTCTATCTTATGATGTGTTTACCGCACTTGGTTATGAAGCATGATTTGTTAGATGAATGGTAGGATTTTATGCAATTGGGACAATATGCCATGTTTGGATGTTAGATGCATCTTAGTGTGTGTGTGAGTTTAGAATAATATATTAGAAGACCATTTGATGGGATTAGCATTTGAAACATAATGAGTGGAGGTCGACTTACGGGTCGGGTGGGGTTGGGTGCCTAACACCTTCCCATCCCCATACCTAAACTCCGGACATGTGCTTTGGTAAAGATCAGTCCTTCCACAAGGGTGCTATATATATGGTTCTTAGACCTAATTTAGGTGGCGATTCCATTTACACTCTCTGCCACGGTCCACCCTAGGCTGAGGTGTACTTCCCATGAGGGGACCAATTCATCACGGGCGCTTGCACCCACAGTGGTGACTCCTCTAGGGATAGAGAATTTTAACTCCATTGTATTCCATTTCCTAATCCTAACAAAGGCTTTTCTAATATTGTTTTGCATACTGTAGACACTGCATTTTGTATCCCTTATGACTCGGGCCCCCATTCCCTAATGATGCTGAAATTCTAAGAACCAAAGTTGGTTTAGGGCCCAATCATATTACAAATTGACTTGAGAGATGTTAAAATGGAAAATATAACTTTTTAATGAGCAAAAAATCTATTTATGGAAAATAAAGGCCAAAAGAAACCCTAGGCCTGCGTACACAGACATGAACTTGCGTACGCAGGCACAAGCCCATGCACGCAGGTAGGGTTCCAAGAGTACCATAAAGGCAAGTTTTCTACATTAAAGACTAAGGTTTGGAACAAATCCCACATCGTCTGGGAGCCATTCCAAACCCCCAGTTTTACAATATAAATAGCCATACATGGTACATTTCAAAAACACACAGAAATCCCATGGGAAAACACTAAGATTCACTAGAAATATAGTGAATCAAGGAGGGAGTTTTTCACAAAATATCCTCAAGTCAATTTTATTTGATTAGGGCCTTTTCTGGCCTTGATCCTTGAATTTTAAGATTACTAATCGCATTTTTATTGATTTGTGATAGATTTGACCAAGGGGAACGGTAAAAAATCAAGCCTATGAGCTTTTGCTTTGAGGTATTCATTTTTAAACTTTTCTTTTATTTTCTACTTTTAATTTTGTTTTTGTTTTGTTTCTTTACTGGTTTTATGCTTTAATATGTTTATGTAGCTTAGGTTTATGTAGTTTTATGTTTTAAAAGCATGTTAGGTTGCTAGAAACTTTGCTTTGTTTGTTGTGTTTTAGGGTTTTTGGGCAGAAACCCATGTGCGCATGATCAAGGCTGCGTACACAGGCTTTATTATACACACGCAGGATTGTTCGTGTGTACGCATAAACCAGCCTAGAAATCGTAATTTTATTTCTTCCGTTTTTGCTTCTGCTTTCACATGTATACCTCTGTTTTAGGTCATTTTTCATGTTTTCATTGTTTTGAGTTTTGTTTGCTTGTTTTCCTTTCACATATTTAACTTAGGGTTTGTTTTCATTTCTTTGTTAAATACCATGCCATTCATCCACATGTGCATGCATTAATGCCATAGGTGCTAAGTTGCTGCAAATTAAGTAACGGTAAGTCATGCATTCACAATGTACATGCATGGTCTTGTTTAGGTTTAATGATATAATTGTGTTCTTAATGTCTTGGTTTGTTGGCTTTGTTTCTACCTTTGATTTTAATGTTCATAATGCTTCTGCCTTGGGTGTGATGACATGATGCTAGATGTATGTTAGGATTTATAATGTGAGATAGGAGGAGAAAGTCATGGAAGAAATCCACCAAGGGATTTGTGATCCTCATATGAATGGGATAATGTTAGCCAAGAAGATCTTAAGGATAGGGTACTATTGGAACACGATGGAGACTGATTGTGTAGACTTTGTGAAGAGTTGCCACGATTGCCAAACACGTGAAAATTTGAATCACGTGCCACCTAATGAGCTATACAGCATGACTTCTCCATGGCCTTTCTCAGTCTGGGGCATAGATGTAATTGGAGGAATAGCCCCTAAGGCTTTGAATGGACATGAGTACATCCTAGTGGCAATTGACTACTTCACCAAGTGCGTGGAAGCGACCTCCTACTCCGTACTGACAGCCAAGCATGTGGCCAGATTCATAAAGAATAACATCATTTGTCGATACGGGGTACCCTAAGAGATTATCTCTGATAATGGTTCCCACTTTGAGGGATAGGTTAGAAAGATCATGGAACTATACAACATTGAGCATCACAAGTCTTCACCATATCGACCACAGACTAATGGGGCAGTAGAAGCAGCCAATAAGAATGTTAAGAACATCCTAGCCAAGATGGTAGTGACATACAAGGATTGGACCAAGAAGCTCCCACTTGCCTTATGGGGTTACAAAACTTCTATCCGTGCATCGACTTGGGCAACCCCTTACTCTTTAGTCTATAGTAGTGAAGCGGTACTTCCCATTGAGGTGGAGATACAATCTTTGAGAGTGCTAGTAGAAACCAAGGTCCTAGAGGAAGATTAGATGAAACAAAGATATGACCAGTTGGCTTTGATAGATGTGAAGAGAGCTAGGGCACAGTACCATGCATAAGGATACCAAAAAAGGATTGCTAGGGCATTTAACAAAAAGTTGAAACCTAGACACCTTAAAGAAGGGGACTTGGTCCTAAAAGTGCTTAGAAATGAAATTTTTGATCCAAGAGGAAAGATGAAGCCAAGATGGTCTGGGCCTTTTATTATCAAGAAGATCATGTTAGGAGGTGCTACGAGAATTACAGATTTGGATGGAGAAGAGATGCTTCACCCAATCAACATGGACAAACTCCAAAGGTACAACATTGAAAGAAAAAGGAAAAAGCCTGCTAGGTTGAAAACCCGAAAGGGCGGCCTAGGCAAAAAGTAAGGCAAAAGAACCCCGCTAGATTAAAAACTCGAAAGGGCAGTCTAGTTAAAAGATAGGGGAAAAAACCATGGGCATGGTAAAAATTCTTCAAAGGACGTCATGGGCAAAAATTACATGGCATGGGAAAAAGAAAAGAAAAAAAAAAGAGAAAAAGAAAAAAGAAAAATGATGACAATAAGCAAAGATAATAAATGGATGGTTCTCTCATTGCTCAAATTAAAAGATAATGAATTGTTTCTATAGGGGGTTTAGAACATTCCAATCCTTTATTAATTCATAAGAAAAGACATGAGAATCATAAGTGCAGAAAAGTAAAATTTGGGGCATATCAAGGTGGTTGGTCTGTCTTTCTTTCTTTTGATTGGACTTTTGTAAGCTTTCTCAACTATGTGAACCAATTTCATGACAACCTCTAAGTTATTCTAAATTTGGATGAAACAATTGGAACCTCTCATATGGCCATATCCGAAAAAGGTAAGAGAGAAGGAGAGAAAGCGTGAGTGAAAGGAAAAGAAAAAAATATAAATAAATTCAAAGATGATATAAGGAGCCTCGATGGGTTGAAAATCGAAAGGCAATCCATGCAAAAATTAGAGGGATCCCGCTAGGTCAAGAACCTAGGCAAAAATTAGGGATTGAAAGAGAGGATCATCCACTTTGACTTAATGGTATGGGATAGATGCAAGGGAGACCAAAAGAAGTAAGAGCCTCTTTGAAACTGTGGCCAAAATTTTGAGCCATGCCAAGACCTCTAAAGGAGAGAATTTTGCCATTCAAGAGTTTTGAGAAGTGTTTTCCGAGTTTAGAATGTGTTTGGCAGAGGCTTGGAGGCCCCAATGGTTATTTTTGACTTGAATAGAGGCAATTAGGGTTTTTGGCCCTCGATACATGCACGTAGAGTCAAGGTTGCACACACATGGTCAAGACCTATGCACGTAGGCCCGTATCTGCGCACGCAAGAAGGCAGACAAAACCAAGTTTTCCCCTGTTTTAAGTTTTCTCCTAAAAGCTTCTCCTGTGAGTTCGCACAGCCTAAAAAACTTCTCAAGGCACAATTTGAGCTTAGAAGTTCCAAGTATCAAAGATCAAGAATAGCAGAATTACACATAGTTTCCCCAAGTTTGTAATTGAAGTACATATCCCAAATAAAAGCATAAATGTGAAAGAAGTTCTTAAGTACAACCCAATGTCTCAAATCAAATCCAAAGTGCAGGAATGTATGCTAAAAAGAGAAAAATAATAAAAACAACAAAAAGTGGAAATATGCTATGCTATGCAGTCTGTGTCTGTCTACAGGATCACTGGAAACGCCTCTTCCTCGGCTGATAGCTCGGAGTCAACTCTGAACCTCCACCACCATCACCACCACACCACCACCACCACCATCACCACCACCACCACCATCATCATCACCGACGCTTTTACCACCGTACAGCTACTGGGAATACTCAGTTACCTCCAGCTTGAGGTTCCCCATAAGCCAAACGAGTTCCTCATGCTCCTACAGGGTAGGCTGAATTGAAAGAAGATAGTGTTTGGACAAGGGTTGAGAGATGCAAGAAAAGTAAAGGAAGAATAAAAGAGAACTCACCGACTGTGTACCCTCAAGAAAGGGGTAACCCGTGACATTTTTATTGCGGCCAACAGGACGCTCCCGAGCAAAGCCATCAGGGCCATAAGCATAGACCGACCAGGGCAAACGGGGAGGGTCAATAGGACCACCAATAGCAGGGCCTGCCTGACATAAGTGTTTCATTTGAATGTCACCAATGTACAAGAATGCAAAATGATGAATAATTGAAAGAAAATGAGAGAAGCAAGAGCACATACCAGAGTAGTAAGGGAAGGCATGAGGCGAGTACCACTAAACTCGTCATAGTCTAGCTTATCTGTGACTTGCTTAGTATAGGGGATGCCCAGCCCCCACAGGTTGTACTCTGCAGTCGTCATGGAGCGAGGAGCAAGCATGAAAACTAGAGGGTCCATCAGAAATTGGGGCGCATCCTCACCTGCCAGCAAGTAGCACACCCTCTCTGCCAAATAAATCACCCTCAATCCGGCACCCTTAAGGGGCTAGGAGATCCTAGAAGCAATAGTAGTAGTTGCCTCTAAGTTCGGGTCCGCTACAGGATCAACACTGGCCTAGGGACTCCATACAATCTATTGCAACACATAGAGTTAGAAAGAGAATCCTAAGAAGCATGCAAAAAAGTGGGAAGCAATATATTCCAAACTTACATCATTAGTAGAGAGCCTATCGAGGTGGGCCCGAATCAAGGTGATGCTCTTCAAGTCCACCGAAGCTCCTGAAGCAATAAGACCGTACTCCACGGCCCAATACTGAAAAGATATAACAGTTTGCAAGATGACAGTTTACAAGAGGTTATGGTATAGTTTGCAAGAGAACGTGACAATTTGTTGGATGCAGATATGACGGTTTGCAAGATGACAGTTTATAAGAGGTTATGATATAGTTTGTAAGAGGTTATGGTATAGTTTGCAAGGTACAGACATGACAGTTTGCAAGATGGTAGTTTGCAAGAAAACATGGCATAGTTTGCAAGGTATAGATATAGCAGTTTACAAAATGACAGTTTGCAAGATGTAGATATGAATGCAGTCAGCAAGAATATGATACATAGTCTTAACCAAAATGGCATGTGGATATATGTAATCACAAGGGTTGAGAATACTAGAGCTACAAGATAAAAGGGAAGGAAACTAACCTCAAGGAGCTTTCAACGCCCCACTAGCTGGCATAGAGTCCCCCGATTAAGAGTGTCAAAGGAAGAATATAAACAGGCCAAGCATGGTTGCCCCTAGTTGGCAGTCTGAGCCCTCTCAAAGTCCTGAAAAAGGGCCAACCACCTCAAGGACACTGTTTACCCTCAATTGGTGAAGAAGTATGCCCTCAATAGGTACAGCAAAAAGACCCTAGCTATTCGAGTACACTCTTTAGCTGTCCCCTATGGATGGCGCATGAAGTCCACCTTAAGATCGGTGTAGCAGATCGTCTCCATAATGTACCTCCTCCCGAGCAGCTTTGCACCTAGTTGAGTGCCTGACTCATCCTTCAAACTTATTGGGACTCCATCAAACCGCAGGCCAGCCATGCGGTGGAAGTCGTGGGGAGTAATGGTCATCTCCCGATCAGCAATGTGGAAGGTGTGAGTAGTGTCTCACCACCTCTCAGCTAAAGTTTGCGCTAAGATAGCACTAGCAGACCTTTCAGGCAGCAAGCGGAGGACGGGCTCAAAGCCCATAGTTCGAATGTGACCCCAAGTCTCATCGATAAGGATGCTGTACCATACCAATGCCCGGCTGGTACTCCCTTTGCCAGAATATGGAGGTAAAACCTGCAAAAAGAGAATGAGATTAAATTCATGATTAGGTGAAAAGAATAATGGGAAAGTGATACTGGATTCACAATAGAGCGAGATATGATCTGGGGCATACAGTGGGACCCAAAAATGGTGAGGAATGATGTTAAAATTGCAAACAGATGAAGAATAGATGAAAAAAGAGTTCAAACGCCCAAACTAGGGTTTCAGCCTAGCGCCATGCATGCGCAGGAATGAGGTTGCGTGCGCAGGATTCTGCACGTGTGCCCAAGTTGGAACTTGCACGCGCATAAACTAAAGAACAGACATATGCGAGCAAGAACAAGCCTGCGTACGCATGAATACGGGCTGCGCATGTAAGAACATGCCTGCGCACGCAGGAATGAACACAAAATGGTGTTCTTTGACTTTTTCAAGGTTTTCCTAATCAAAACCCATCCTAAACACGCTCCTACTCCTCCTAAAGTGTCAGGTTTTCATCTAAACCATCCCACAACAAAACCCAAGCATTTACAAGCCTAAAAAAACAATCAAAACAGAAGATCAAAGGAAAAACTTGAAAATTGAAAAAATGGCAAAAACTCACCAATCCGACCTTTGCATCATCCTCAGAAAGATGTTGTTGTGATCTGTAGGATAAAGGAGGAGCCTCTGTTAGCCTTACCGCTTCATTCTAGCGGGTGAGATGAAATGCATTGGTGGAGAGGATGTAGGAACTCTTCTTGGACTTATGTGCCATTGAAGGAGATGAGAGAGTTTGAGAGAGAAGTGGAGATTAAAGAAGAAGAAGATGAGGGTCAGATTGTGAGGGAATGAGAAAGAGGGAGAGGCTTTTATAGAGGGAGTTAGAGAGAATATGAAGAGATGAGGGAGATGAAGAGAATGAAAAAAAAAAGGAAACGGTTGGTATCCGTTGGAGAAAAAAAAGATGAAGAGACGAGAACGTGCCTGATGGCTAAACTACATGTAGTTTAGGCCTCCCCACTAAACTATGTGTAGTTTATCCAAAAAAAAAAAATTTCAAATATCCCCATGAAGTTCTCAGGAGGCTAGAAGTGCAAAGGAAAATTCAAAAATACATCGAAAAATGATAGAAATGCCCTTAGTAGACAAAGAACACAAAGACCCTAAAAAGCATCCTAGTGGATTGAAAGCATTAGAAGCATCCCCAGTGGGTCGAAAGCATCAAAAGCATCCCTAGTGGATCAAAAGCATAAAAAACATCCCTCACTAGATCAGAAATCATCATGAAAACTCCTCCGTGAGTCAAGATCATCAATCAAATCCCCAAGCAAATTTTACTATCATAGGAGAGCTCCCCCATGGGTCCAAGACATAGAAGCAGCCCCCTCGAGAGTTGCAAAATGAAATTTCCCCAATAGAGTTGATAAAACCCCCTCGAGGGTGGAGTCAACATCAATCCCGAGTGAGTCATAAGAAAGAAAAAGATAATTTTTCCCTAGTGGAGGAAAGTTTCCCGAGTGAGCAACACACCATCAAGAAATCCCCAATAAGCTACCCCCTCCCTAGTGGGCCGTATACCATCAAGACTTCATGGTAGGTCAGAATCATCACCAATACACTTTTCAGCAGATCACACTCCCCAGTGAGTCCTTTAGTATCCTCAGTGGATCTTTCATCCAAAAAAAAAAAAAAAAAGTTAAGCAATTCAGAAAGTCAAAATTTAGAATTCATGCACATATCCTACGGGAATTAAACATATAGTTACGAAACCCCATACAAACTAGAAAGGGACAACACAAAACTTGTGTACATATCCCAAGGGAATTGAATATGCAGGCACAGATCCTATTCAACATAGAACTTGTGCACATATCCTACAGAAATTGAATATGCAGGCATGGGCCACACACCAGTTAAGCAAAGTTAGAATACAGAATTCGTGCACATATCCTATGGTAATTGAACATACAGGCACAGACCTAATACAATATAGAGATTACACACATATCCTATAGGAATTGAACATGCAGGCACATCATACAGAACTTGTGCACATATCCTCCACGAATTGAATATGCAGGCACAGTGGAAGAGGTAGAGATAGAGATAAAGACCAAGGTCACCCCGAGCAAGAGCCTTACCAGAACAAGTAGAGATGGAGATGGAGAAGACAAGTATTATCCAAAGGTGCAAGCCACTAAGAGAAGTTTGAGGCAAGAGCCCCAGATAGACACCACACACACACACACACACACACACACACACACACACACACACACACACACATATATATATATATATCCTTTTAAGCTCGTAAGAGCACCTTTGTTTGTTTGGTTGATGGTTGCGGCCGTTGGCCTTATTTGTTTTTCTTTTTAAGTAACTCTAGGATAGTGAGTCACTTGCCTTTTGCTTGCAATTGGCAAAACAGGTTTTGGGATATTGAACATGTCATTGCTTGTTTCTCGAGTAACGAAGGTGGGAATTCAGACATACGAATCCCACACAACTCTTCGGAGTTGCACCCCGCCCCATGTATGCGTGATGTGTGTTGTGTGCGTGAGTTAGGCCCCGAGCCTTACTGTGAGAGACCAGAAAACTTGGTTGCTCTTAAAAAAGGGTGTAGGCATTGGTATTTTCCCTTTCCAGGATTCTATGGAGTTGCCACTTATTTTATAAGTAAAATAGGAAAACATTACAAACTAGAATATATCTTGAATAGTATGCATCTTTATTGATTGGAAACAATTAAACTATGGTAGAAAGAACTTTACATTGCTTTGATTCCTAGGTACAATCTAGTAACAAAAAAGAAAAAAAGAAAAAGAAAATACAAAGCTTTGTTTCCTAATTACATTCTACCCAAAATAAAAAAATAAGACACTAAATCTACCAACCTAAAATTCTAAGGTTCGGGGGCTAGGTTATAGGATGGGAAGGTGTTAGGCACCCACCTTGCCCAGACAGAGTCTGATTTTCTAGACTTTAAATGACCATTAAATACCCATATTTAGAATGTCAAATGATATACAACAAATTCCATGTCAAATCCTAGACCTAGGGTTAAAATTCTATTTAAGAACCTTAGATCAGCAATTTATTTTGTGTAAAAAATTTTTTGATGATAAGCTTGATGAAAAATTTAAATATGAGTTTTCATAAAGGAAAAAGAATGAAATTTTAATAAAAATTCAGATCTGGTTTGGATTTTTAAATGTGAGAAAAAAAAAAAAAACAGATTTTATTTATTTATGATAATACCAATTTTTTACAAAAAATGCAAATCTGGTTTTTATTTTAAAAGAAACAGGTTAGATTTTTATTTTGAAAAATACAGAGCAGATTTTATAAAAAAATACAGATTAGATTTTTTATTAAAAAAAATAGACCAGATTTTGTAAATAAAATACAGATAAGATTTTGTAAATAAAATACAGATAAGATTTTGTAAATAAAATACAGATCAGATTTGGTAAATACAATACAGATAAGATTTTATAAATAAAATACAGATCATATTTTATTTTTGAAAAACATGGAGAAAAATGCAGATTTGATTTTAGTTTTGAAAAACAAGTAGAAAAATTGCAGATCTGATTTTAGTTTTGAAAAACATGGAGAAAAATTGCATCTAAAATCTTAAGAGATTCAACCCTAGATCTAGGCATGTTCATCAACTAATCATGTGATTTTTTTTTGAAAGCAAGAAAAGAGCATGCAATAATATATGACAAACATGGTTATATAAACACAATAAGCAACATCACATTCATAGAATATAAAGCATAGATGAGAGCATGTTCTTGAAATTAAAATAAATCATGTTATGGAAAGCAAAGTAGAAGCATACCTGCATAAACGTATTCCACAAGCAGAGAACTATCCTAGAGATCAAAGAGAATGAATTTCTAAAGATCTAAGTAAAGCCACTTAACAGAAAAGAAATTCCTAAAGCGAAACTTCCAGAATTTCTTCAACGTAAGGGGAAAGAGAAGTCAGAAAAAATGGGCTCCTGATTTCTGATTTTAGTTCCCTACTTATAGAGGTTTGGTGCATAAAAAATAAGCTGGATTGGATCAGATACGAATTAAGTCAAATTCTTATCCTTAAAAATTTGAAATGGATGCATTTTATCTTGATCAAAACATTTCTAGGTCGGGCCTTGAAGTTGTGCCAATTGGCACTCCAAGAGTGTCGATTGGCACTCTCAAGTTCCAAGCCCAAATCCCAACTTTGGTTCGATTTGGACTCTTTTTTAGGGATTTATTGAGTCGAGAATTGCATTTGGATGCATTTTTATCTCGAATTCCAAAATAAATCCCTTTTATTTTGATAATCAGGTCCTTAAAACAATAATTATCTGATAGATAAATATTCCAAAAGGACTTAATTATCAACAATTCCCTTGTTATCTAATTATCCATTTTATTCCTACGTAGCCAAACTTATTTCTGATAAAAACCAACAACCAATCACACAAATTATTTAATTAATTTTAAATTTTTGACCAATCAAAATTAATTTCAATTAATCACACGTGATCGACTTCACCCCCATATAATGCATGCAGACCGTGAAAACTTGATCTTGTGATATCTTTCAATCCGACGGTCCGATTTGGGAATCGGGCATACCGTCATGACTGTTAGGATCTCAAGATCATTTTTATGATATGCAATGAATGATTTAATGCATGAGATGCAACTATGATTTTTGGGTATTTGAAATGGTCATTTTAGTCATCTTCCAAAACTAAATTATGGTTGCATAATCGAGTGTCTACAGAATGCCCCTCATTGACAGAGCTTGAAAAGCGAATGTCAATGTAAAAGAAAGACACTGATTTTAGCAACCATGATTTAACTAGAAACCTTTAGGTGTAGAACTAGTGTTTTATTGTTTTACAAAAAGTGAGAAGATGGACATCTAATCTACTTGATAATTGATGAACTTGGATAGAATCTTGAATGTCGATGAGGCAATCGAGAACTATATTTGCTCGATTTGGAATGAGATGACCAGGAACTATATTCGCCCAATCAGAAAATAGACTGAGAACTCTTCGCCTAATCTAAAGTAAGGTAACCATAAAGTGTACTCTCCCGGTCTAGAAGCAGACTAGGGACTCTATTCGCCCAATCTAAAGTAAGGTGATCAAGAAATGTATTCGCCAGATCTGAAGTAGACTGGGAACTATATCTGACTCTGTTTGAATATCTGTGGACAACTGAGAACTATATTCAGGTCAATTTGAAAATGTGGAGGTGACTGAGAACTATATTCGCCTCGGTCTAAAAATCTGGAGGCAATTGAGAACTATATTCGCTCAATCTTGAAATCTAGAAGCAACTGGTAACTATATTCGATTCGGTCTGAAAATTTGGAGGTGATTGAGAACTATATTCGGCTCGGTCTGAAAATTTAGAGGCGACTGAGAACTATATTTGGCTCGGTCTGAAAATCTGGAGGCGACTGAGAACTATATTCACTCAGTTTAGAAATCTGGAAGCGATTGAGAACTATATTTAGCTCGGTCTGAAAATATGGAGGTGACTGAGAACTATATTCGGCTCGGTCTGAAAATATGGAAGAGACTGAGAATTATATTTGGCTCGGTTTGAAAATCTGGAGGCAACTGGGAACCATATTCGGCTCAGTCTGAAAATTCGGAGGTGACTGAGAATTATATTCAGCTCGGTCAGAAAATATGGAGGCGACTAAGAACTATATTTGGCTCGGTCTGAAAATTAAGAGGCGACTGAGAGCTATATTCAACTTTGTGAGGGAAGGATTGTTGGGGGGACCACAATTTGACTTCCTACAACCACTTTAAAAACAGGCCTGAGTGGCGTGATGTTGAATGCCATAAAAGATTTGAGTGTGTCTTCCTTATCACCAATTGGTTTTGAGGTGGAATGGCATAGCTCACGGTCCGACAAGTGGTATCAGAGCCTGGTCATAGGTTCGAGTCGTTGGAGCCACATTGTAAGGGAGGGATTGTGAGGGATTTCACAATTCGCTCCAATACCAATGGGCTTGGTCTGCGATCAAATGCTATAAAAGATTTATGCCCCCTCATCCTTCACCAATTGGTGGTTGGATGGATCGGTAAGGCACATGGTTCGACAGACTCAATCTAAAAATCTGGAGGCGACAAAGAACTATATTCGGCTCGGTCTGAAAATCTGGAGGTGATTGAGAACTATATTCGCTCAATCTGCAAATCCGGAGGGGACTGAGAACTATATTCGGCTTTGTCTAAAAATCTGGAGGCGATTGAGAACTATATTTGGCTCGGTTTGAAAATCTGTAGGCGACTGAGAATTATATTCGACTTTGTTTGAAAATATAGAGGTGACTGAGAACTATATTTGGCTCAATCTAAAAATCTTGAGGCGACTGAGAAATATATTCGGTTTGGTCTGAAAATTTGGAGGCGATTGAGAACTATATTTGGCTCAGTCTGAAAATTTGGAGGTGATTGAGAACTATATTCCGCTCGGTTTGAAAATCTAGGGGCAACTGAGAACTATATTCGGCTCGGTCTGAAATTTTGTAAAAGAAAAGTCAAATTAGAATTTTGATGATTGAGACTTTATTCGCTCCATTTAGAGAATTCTCCCTTCCTTTTTGTTTCACTTGATCAATTTCATTCCTTGTGAAATTATTTTTTCTTTTTTTTCTTTTCTTTATTCTTATTTTAAAGCCTGAGTTATTTATTTGAAATTTTTTTCTTTTCTTCTCTCTTTTTCCAACAAAATTGATGTCACAGATTTTGAAAAAAATTTTGTTTTTTAAAAATTTAAAGATCATTTTTCCTTCATCTTTTTTTCAAAAATTTCTCTTTCAAAATTTTTTTTTTTTCATTTTGATTTTGATTGATTTTTTTTTTTTTTTTTTCACTAATTTTTTCAATCTCTCTTCCATTTTTCTTTTATTTCACCCATTTTTTTTCATCTCTCATTCATTTTTTCAATTTTTTTTTGATGAGTTAACTTAAGTTTGACCGAGTCAACTAGGTCAAACCTGAGTTGACTCAGCAACTCAAGTCAGAAAAGGGTAAAAGGGGCTGCAATTTTGGCCCCCTTTTACTTTTTGTTCCATCATCTTCTTCTTCTTTTTTTTTTTTTTTTTTTTTCATTGTTACTATTCCAAGCTCCATTCCTCTTGCAAGAAAATCACTTCTCCAAGTTTCTAAACTTGATTTCTACCATCCCTTTGAATATTTCTTCAGATCTTTAAGTTTTTAAGTATCTTTGCAAAACCCATTTTTGAAACCCATTTTCAAACTTTCATCTTTGCATCTCCATGGCATCTCCCCCTGGACCACCTTACTTTCTTACATTTAATGGGAAGAAGTATCATCCATCCCTAGAATGGAATGATGTAGAGGGACTCCTTCAAGACCCAAGCACCCATGCTCCACACTCATCCAAATAAGATTTCAAGGTGAGCTCATTTTTTGTTTTGTTTTTTTTTTTGGTTGGTAAATTCATTGATTTCTTGTTTTGTTTAGAACTTTATGGTGGGGCATTGTCATTTTGTTGTTGTTCTTGTGGGAATTTTTGGATATTGTATGATTTGGATGGAAATCATTGTTTGGTCATGTTGATTTTTGATTTTGGGGCATTTTTGAATTGTTGAGTTGTTTGGTATTGTGAAGTTTGGACAATATTGGTCATTGGTTGAGTTTTGTATTGGATATGATTTTTGGACATTGTTGGACAATTTTTGATTGATTGTGAATTTGATATGTAGACAAAATTGGGTAAGCTCATTTTTAACGGGAGCAAAAATTTTGTTGGGATGTTTGGGCATTATTTTTCATGGGTATATGTTTAAGTCATTGTTGAATGATTTTATGGAGATGAAGGATTTTTTTTTTTTTTTTGGTTGATTAGGGTATTGTTAGGGTATTGTAGAATTTAAATTTGTGAAATGGAGTTTGGGTCTAGTTAATTTTTGATGAGGGGCATCTTTATTTTGTTGGTTAGGATTTTGGAGTAAGTATTTTTGGAACAGGGCATTTTTGTGGATATCATGATGATTGGCACAGTTTTTTTTGGTTTTTTTTTTTGTTTCTTTTTGTGTGTGTGTGTGTGTGTGTGTGTGTTGTCGTTGTTGTTTGTTCATGTTTCTCATGTGGGACATTCTTGTTAATTGCAGAATCTCAAGAGTTGGGGTAGTCTATGGTTATTGAAAGACAGGTAGGCGACATTATCTCCAAACATTAGAAATGTCATCAACGAAGCTGGCTTCCAAATCTTTTTCCAAGCTTTTTTGGATTACGACACCATTGAATATAAGGATCTTTAATTGCTTGTCGCATTGTCTGAGCGATTCTGGGATACCACTTGTACCTTTCACTCTTCGGGCATTGGCGAGGTGATGTTGACACCGTATGACTTCTTAGCCATTACTGGCTTGAAACTAGGCGGTGAGAGAATTGAGGGTAATGATTCCATTTCACCGGCGGAGATTATGAGCTTTTTGGGTGTGATCCCTCCATGAGTCAGCAGTAAAAATGTGTCCTTAATGTGGCTGTATTCCAATATTGACAAGTGTGAGATTGTGGCAACTGGCACCCGAATGTTTATGCTTCTTTTCATTGGAACTCTCTTGTGTCCTAACTTGGAGAGCACTGTGAGTTTACGTTACTTGTGGAGTTTAAGGGATATTAGTCGGATCAAAAATTATGATAGAGGCGTCATGGCTTATGCGACCTTCTTGCACTTTATGACTCAGCTTTCTCGGCGTAGTCTTTCAAGCTTAGGAGGTGCACCATTTGTTTGGCAGGTGAGATTTAAATTCTTGGTCGAGTGTTGTTTTGCAAAAATTATTTGTGTTGTTGTTGATGGGTACTGATTTTTTTTTTCGCAGGTTTGGATGTATGAATATTTTGGGGTTGGTCCACAACTTTTGGAAGATGTTTATGATATGTTTCCAAGGTTTCTTCACTGGCTGCCTAAGTATTGTCTGTCAGAGCCCCCCAAGCGTTCTTTGCAGGCTTGGCGGATGGTGATTGACGGCTTAGATGTCGATGAGGTGAGTTGGATGTGAGGAGCATGATGAGTGTGCATAGGCTCAAGAGTTGAATAAATGTTAGGTGATGTTTGAGCGTGGCCATGAGAGGTACTGGTATCTTGGTGACCGGGTACTGGCTTAGGTTCAACATATGTACCCTCCTGAAATGATTCCCACCCACCCTTGTCCTTCTATCCGGCTGGCAAACCTTCTGACTAATGAAGAAATTGCTCGTACTTGGATTGGCCGCACCGTTCTTGGGATACCAGGAGACTATCTTGAATTTGTCCAGGCTCACTTGCAGGGTCACTTAACTGACCCTTGGTCTTGAGGGCGAAGAAACATTTTATTCTTGTGGACACAACTCCTACTTCTAGAAGAAACATGCTGTTGGTCTTGGACATGGCTGACCGAGTAGATCAATCTTTTGTTAAGGTTTACTTTCATAGGATGACCGTGGAATACTCTAACTGGATAGTGGGCAAGGTTAGGGATAATGAGACTAACATGGCTTCTATGAGAAAACAATTTCTTTAAGATAACCAAGGCAAGCAAGGGGATGAGTTCAAAAGGAGAGACAAAGATGACGGGGTACTTACTACAGATGGAAGCAATGAACAATTAAAGAAGAAAAAGCTGAAGAAGACTTGATTCTCTTATTTTTGGCTTTGAACATGTTTATTTAAAAAAGTTAGTTTGAAACTTTTAGCTTTAGAAATTATTTAGGACTTTCAGCTTTAGGGTTTTGTTTAGGGTTTGGTTTGTTTTGGGTTTGGTTTTTTATTTAGGGTTCAGTTTATGTTTAGGGTTTGGTTTATGTTTGGGATTTAAGGTTTATGTAATGGCATGGTTTGTGTTGATGGAATGGTTAAATCTTGGCAAACAATTTTCTTCTTCTTTTTCTTCTTCTTCTTTTTTTTTTTTTTTTGGTACTTGATGGGTAAATGGTGGGATGGATAAGTTGTGCCCGGACCAATATATGGTTGCCTACGTACCTCCTTGGTAGAAGGATCAGGTCATCACGTAGTTCATTTTATTTGCCTCAATTTTTGCCTAGGTCACCCTTTCAAGTTTTCAACTTAGCAGCCTTTCTCACTCTCATTTTTTTTTACTCTCCTTTTGCATAGATCACCCTTTCGGGTTTTCAATCTACCATTTTTTAGCCTTAATTTTTGTCTCGGCCGCCCTTACGGATTTTCAACCTAACAGGCCAGTTTTTTTTTTTTTTTTTTTTTTTTTTTTTTTTTTTTTTTTTTTCGAACCTAGGAAAGAAAATGACATAATCTACAACCACTTTGGACGTGGCCATTCCTCAGACTACCACCTTAGACGTGGTATTTCTTTAATTGATCCAGATTAGTTAGCTCTGTAAAAGGGTTTGCGTTTAAGTCCATATTGCTCCCCCAAAGTATATCTGCTTGATGATATATGGACCTGACCAATTTTGCTTAAATTTCCCATTTGTTTCCTGAATCGGGGCTTGAATCTTCTTCAGCACTAGATCTCCTGTCTTCAAATCTCTAGTTCTTACTTTCTTGCCAAAGGCTTTTCTAAGTCTCCTTTGGTAACCTTGAATGTGATACAAGGCCTTGAGCCTCTTTTCGTCCATCATGCATAACTAGTCATACCTACTCAGCAACCAATCCACTTCGGGGATTTCACTCTCCAACACTGTTCTTAATGAACGAACACCCATCTCGATGGGAAGGACTGCCTCCATCCCATACACCAATGAATAAGGAGTGGCACCTGTGGATGACCGAATTGATGTCCTGTATCCCCAAAGTGCATAGGGTAACTGTAAATGCCAATCCTTGTAGTTCTTCGTGCTTTTCTTCAAAATCTACCCTATGTTTTTATTTGCAGCCTCAACTGCTCCATTCATCTAAGGATGGTAGGGTGATGATTTGTGGTGTTAAATATAGAATTTTTGAAGTAGCTTATCTGTTTCTCCCTTGAAGTGCAGCCCATTATCTAAGATAGTTTCATGTGGTACCCTATATCGGCATATGATATTGGTCTGAATAAATTGAGCATCGTTCTTCGAGTTCAACACCCTATATGAGGAAGCTTCCACCAATTTAATGAAGTAATCAATAGCTACCAGTATGAATTCATGACCATTTGATGCTGTTGGGTGAGATAGTTTCATGTGGTACCCCATATCGGCAGATGATATTGGTCTGAATAAATTGAGCATCGTTCTTCAAGTTCAACACCCTATACGAGGCAGCTTCCATCCATTTAGTGAAGTAATCAATAGCTACCGGTATGAATTCATGACCATTTGACGCTGTTGGGTGAATCTTCCCAATAATGTCTATCCCCCCATGTAGAGAATGGCCATGGTGAAGTCATGGTATGTAATGGCATCGGTGGCATGTGCTCCAAATCTCCAACACTTTCAAATCTCCATAGTGGTCCAGTAATAACCCTGTCTCATTATCTTCCGTGACAACATATGTGCATTCATATGTGGCCTATAACTTGACTCATAGACCTCCTCAATTACCTGCTGTGCTTCTTTGGCAGTGACACAAAGGAGATGAATTCCATCATACAATTTTCTATACAGCCTTTCACCACAAGTAATGTAATTTGTGGACAACCTTCTCATAGTCAATTAATCATTCTTATCCGCAGACTTCGGGTACGTCCCCTCCTTAAGATACTGTAAAATGTCTAAATACCATTCACCTTCCCCATTAATTTCTTCGTCTCCTTCTATCGACATGTAATAAGCCGGCTCTTCTTTTTGTTCCACCACTATCGATCGAGCTTGGTCTTCCTTGGGCCCATCCATCATGGATGCCATTGTTACTAAAGCATCTGCAATCTGATTCTGTATTTGCGGCACACATTGGTATCGAATCTTTCTGAACTTTGATGCAAATTTCTGAAGACATTCATGATAAGGAACTAGCTTTTCTTCCTTAATCTTCCATCTGTTCTGAATCTGACAAATTATCAAGGCTGAGTCACCATACACTTCCAACTCTTCCACTCCAAGACTAAGGGCTGCTTGTAATCCCATAATGCAAGCTTCATATTTAGTGGCGTTATTAGTGGCAGGAAAGTTGAGCCTACCAGAGAATGGGTTGTGTGTCCCTTTTGGAGAAATTAGGAGAACTCCAATGCCACTTCCATTCTGATTAGTTGCTCCATCAAAATACATCTTCCATGGTTCTAACCCTATTCCCATGATATCCTCATTCGGAAAGTCCCCTTGGATTTCTTCGGCTTCTCCGGGTGAACAATGGGTTAAGTGATCGGCAATTGCTCTTCCCTTTACAGACTTCTGAGTCACATATTTGATATCAAATTCTAACAAAAGCAGAACCCATTTACCTATCAAATTCTGACACATGTCTTCTCAAGTGCTGTATACTTCTTTTCATAAGTCAACATCTTCTTGCTAATATAATAAATTGCATTCTCTTTTCTAGACTCTTCTAGATATTGAGCAAGCAAAGCCCCCATTGTTGTATTTGTGGTTGTGAGATATAGTAATAATGGCTTTTAGGTACTGGTGGAACCAATATTAGTGGCTTCATCAAATAACTCTTAATTTTCTCAAAGGCTTCTTGGCACTGTTCATTCCATACCGTGGGAACTTCTTTCTTGAGCAATCGAAAAAGCGGTTCACATGTCATGGTGAGCTGGGCTATGGACCTGCTTATGTATTGTTTCCTCCCTAAAAACCCTCGGGTCTCCTTCCTAGTCCTTGGAGGCTTCATCTATACAATTTCCTTGATCTTCTCGGGATTTACTTCAATTCCTCTCTAACTTACCGTAAACCCCAACAATTTTTCAGAGGTCACGCCGAAAGTGCACTTCTTTGGATTCAATCGCAACTTAAAAAACTAGATTCTCTCAAAGAACTTTTGTAAAGCTAGTATGTGCCCTTCGTGGTCTTTGGACTTCACTATCATGTCATCCACATAAACTTCTACTTCTTTGTTTATCAAATCATGCAACAGAGTAATGGCTGCCCGTTGGTAAGTGGCACCAACATTCTTAAGGCCAAATGGCATGACCTTATAGTAGTAGGTCCCCCATGGAGTAATGAAGGATGTCTTCTCCATATCTTTTGGAGCCATCTTTATCTGGTTGTATCTTGAAAAACCATCCATGAATGACAACAATGCATGTCCCATCATATTATCAACCAAAATATCAATGTGAGGTAAGGGAAAATCATCCTTTGGGCTGGCCTTATTAAGGACTCTGAAGTCTACACACATTCTCACCTTCTTGTCCTTCTTTGGTACCAGAACCACATTTGCTAACCATTCTGGGTAGTTTACCACCCTCAAGAATCCAGCATTGTACTATTTCTCAACTTCTTCCTTGATTTTGAGAGTCCATTCTGGCTTCATCCTTCTCAGCTTCTGCTTAACTGGCTTTATAGCTAGGTCTGTAGGAATGCAATTTGCACTATATCTGTATCAATCCTAGGCATATCCTCATATGACCTTGCAAATACCTTTTTGAATTCCTTCAGTAGTGTGACTAATGCATCCTTCTCAGAGGAGGTTAAGGTGTTACCAATTTAGACCATCTTAGGTTCATCATCAGTTCCTAAGTTAACAAATTGGGTTTCTTCTTTTATGGGTTCTACATGTCCTTGTTTTAATTCCTCATTATTAAAAGTTTCTTTACTAAATTCCAAAATAAAAACATTCAAAGCCAACAAATAAGCAGAATCAGAAATTATAATATAAGGAGTAGAGTTCTTAATAGACTCAACAGGAATGGACTCTATAGGAATGGAAACACGATCACAAACAAACTCAATAGGAATGACGATACTAGCAGAGACAGGCTCAATGGGGATAGAAACAATGTTTTTGGTAGGAGAATATGGCTCGATAGTCTTGATCTTCTCCTGAGGGTCTTCTATGGGGTGGGCTGCTCCCTCCCATGCCTAGTTCTTCAACTTAGTTGTGGCTTCGACAATGGCAGCTGGCTCCTAGTGAGTTCTTTCTTCCTTCAGCATCAGCACTTTGGGGTCTTCATCCATATAATATGGGCTTTCACCATCAGCTTCCATATCTGCAGGCTTGTCAAATGCATAGCCATCCAGGCGCTCTGTACTATCCATCCACTCCCCAAATAAATATTGCCTCCCTTTGTTGCTTGGGCGGACATATTGGGGGAAATATTCTGATTTGCTCCCTTCCATTCTCACATCTTCATCTTCCAAATCCTCCAAAGTTAAGTTTCTAAAGCTATGGATCATTAGATTTCTGTCAAGTGTCGCCAATCTTGTATCTATGTCATTTTCTTCTTCAACGTATGTAGTCAATGAGCCAAATTCTGAATTATGAAATGAACCGAGCTCAGGAATCTCCCTACCATGCTTATCATACCGGGGGCCTAATTTTGAATTGGCATTTGTAATGCAACTCCAATCCGAAGGTCACCCATAAAGGTATTCATCACAGTCTCCACCTACAGCCTCTCCATCATCTTCTATGTCTCCATCATAATAGTCCACATCGTCATAAGAATTTCCTTCATAGAAGGCTTCCGCATCTTCGTCCTCTCTATCACTAGGGGTTGACCCTATCATTACTGCTATCTTGGCTATCATAGTCTTCACTATTACTTCCTTCACTATCATTGTCATCACTGCTATTGTCTCTATCGTCATTGTCTCCACTATCATCACTATCCCTGTTACCACTATTATCACTTCATTGCTACTACCTTCATCATCATCACTAGGGGATTCTCTCCCTTCTTTATTTTCATCATCCGTTCTTGCTTCGTATGGGTTCTTCAATGTGTGTTGGCAGGCTTCCCAGTACTCTTCCTCTTCTATATTGAAGATAGCATCTCCCAACAGTGTAGTCGTTGCATCAGGATCCATGTAATCTGCCCAATCAGTCGAGACCCAATTTGTATTTTCCTCCTTTAGTTCTGGAAGCTTATTGTCACAATCAAGGAGTAATTCAAATCCAGGCACCATTGTTTTCGACTTAGGATCATATCTCGGCTTAGGAAATCCCCAATAACATTGACTATCTCCAGCTTTGACAAACCTCCCATTTAGTGTAGGAGTGTATGGCTTCAAGGGTTCTGAGGGACTAGGAAGTCCCTTTGCTTTAGCCTTTGCGCGGGCCATCTTCCTTAACTCCAACTCTGATAAATCATCATTTTTCTGTTTATAACCTAACCTAAAAGGTGGTGTGGCCATAGGAATTGTCGGGACTCGAACAGCCGCCTCTTTCATGGTCTTCCTTAGGCTCATCCTTGGAAAATAACTCATCCTCCTTATCATTGCTACCACATTATTATTGCTATAAGGATTGAAATCCATAGGGATCTTTTCAACCTTTTCTTCCCTTCTTTCAAAACCAGGTTTCTCAATCTCAAAGCCATCTAGGGTTACTAGCTTATTCTCAGAATCGATACCAAAAATGGGCTTTGGTTCGGTTAAAGTGTTGCTATATATAGTAACTATAGCCCCTTCATGTGGAAACTAAACCTTTTGGTACAGAGATAAAGGTACGACCTCTGTATCATGAATCCATGGTCGCCCAAGGAGCATGTTGAAGCATGAAGTTATGTTCAGTACCTGAAATTCCACTTTTTTTTTTCATTGGCCCTATGGTGATCTTCAGGGTCACTGTCCCTAAAACCTCCCTCTTGCTGTTGTCATATGCTCTTAAATGTTGATCAGATGGCACAAAATCTTCAATACGCAAGCCTAGGCAACTTGCGGTTTTTAGAGGACACACATTTAGAACACTTCCATCATCAATTAAGACCATTGGTATCCTCTTGCATTTGGCATCTACAGTAATGTGCAATGGGTCATTATGGCGCTTCCCTTTCTTAGTCAAATCTTTGTCGGAGTAGGAAATAGTAAGCTCCTTACTTATAGACCCAATCATAGCATTCAAATCTTAAGAAGTAGTAGTCGTAAGGACTTCGATTTGATTGAGATGGTCCATCAGATTCTGGCGATGCTTGTATAAGGCTAAGAGTAAACCTCACAAGGATATGTTGGCTTGCATCTTCTGCAACTGTTTAAGGATTTCATCCTCTTCATTGGGTGTTTGTTGGGTTGCCTTGTTCAGGGATTCTACCGAGTTGTCTATCTTCAAATGTGGGGGTTTGTCTTGGGGTTTGAAGTGTCTTCCCCCATATGTGAATGTTGAGTCATTTTAGTGGGGTTTGAAGTGTCCCCCCTATATATAGGTGTTGAGTGGGGTTTGAAGTGTCTTCCCCCATATATGGATGTTGGGTAATTTGGGATTTCTATTATATCTTCACTCTATATATCGTATCCTGCCGTAGACGTCATGCCCATTATCTCTTCCCTAATCATCATAAAAAATTCGAGTAGGTCATAGATCAAATCAGACAGGTCCTCTTCTCCTTCCTCCTCAGAAATCAAATAGTTGATCTTTGGCCATCTCCCAAAATTGTGGTTGGGCAAGGGATTTTTGGTGATATTAGGCCTTGTAGGCAATGAAATCACCTAGGTGTTTATTAAATCTTAGATTGCATGACAAAGATTATAACATTGGTCAGTGTCATGGCCTGGGCCTTGATGGTAGGAACACCTTTTACTCACATCAAACTTTGCAGGTAATGGGTTTGGGATTGGTTTTGGGTCTAAGGGTTTAAGTAACCCTTTTTCTATAAGCTTTTCAAATACTTGACTCATCGGCATATAAAGTTCATGAAACTCCCTCCTAGGCCTTAGAGGCAGCCCTTGCGATATTTGCACTGGGGTAATAAGTTGGTATGGATCAATTTTATATATATTAGATACTTCTGCAATTTTAGAGCTAGAATGCCCAAAATTCCTTTTAAATTTAAGCGCACCCTCATTCTTTATGGTCCCATTATTTATTGCATCCTCAATTTGAGTACCAGCAGCTATTAAAGCTTTAAAATTTGGAAAGTACTGAGCAAAAAAATATTTATGGTATATAGGTAATAAGTTTTTTACAACCATGGTTAATTGCTCTTCTTCATTC
Organism: Notholithocarpus densiflorus; assembly: GCA_030021035.2. Taxonomy (NCBI): domain Eukaryota; kingdom Viridiplantae; phylum Streptophyta; class Magnoliopsida; order Fagales; family Fagaceae; genus Notholithocarpus; species Notholithocarpus densiflorus. The sequence continues at coordinate 1,373,289 of JARYZH020000019.1, read as the reverse complement.
GGCCTATTTATCATCTGTGTGTCTTTAGACCTCCATTTGGTAATGAAGGCAGAAAAGGACCCCTTCGGCTCTTGTTTAGTGGTCTCCAAGTCTTTTCTTGTCACGTCCACTTCTATATTGTACTTGTACTAGTTATGGAACTCTCTACAAATGTCTTCCCAGTTTTGAGCTCTATTATCCTCCATGTTGAGGAACCACCTAAGAGCAGCTCCAGTCAAGGTGTTTTGGAACAATTGTGCCAACATTTCTTCAGTAGCTCCCAAAGGCTACATAGCCCTCATGTACATCTTTAGGTGGGATTTGGGGCAGCCAGAGCCATCAAACTTGTCCAAGACTGGCATCTTGAACTTTAGGGGCAATTTTACGTCTGGGAAAAGAGAGAGCGACCGATAATCCATGAGGTCATCCATCCTACGCGCCCTTTTAATCATCTCCTCCATCTTACTTATCTTCTCATTAATCTTTTTCTCGCCCTCCGAGATAGGGGAAGTCTGATTAGTCTTGTTTTCCTCTTGGCCACCCTTCAGATTCCGAAACTGTTGTACCATGAGGTTCATGTCTTCCCTCAACTGAATTTGGCTTGCCACCATAGTGTTTAGTAGCTTCTAAGTGCTTATTTGCTCTTCAGTGTTTTAGTGCTCTTCTCCCTCTGCTATGGTGACAATCTTCAATTTCATGTGGCTCGGATTGTCTTGCAAGTTGAACACAAGGTTGTCGTGTTGTAACTGTGGCATGCCTACTATACACAAGGGCTTCAGTATCGTGATAGGCTTGGAATTGGAACTACTAACTTGGCTGTTGTTCTTGGATTCTTTTTGGAGTCTTCCCTCTGATCTTGACCAAATCGTTCCCTAAGAAAAGGCTTGGTTGGGTCAAACAAAGTTAGGTCCCCATCTATGTCAATCTACTCAACCAAACAAACACACACAGTATGCAATGCAATTTTAACATGGACTGGCCTAAAGATAGGTTCTAAGTCATTACATTGTAGGGTGGGTTTGTTGTTGTATTGTTTCCCATAGCTAGAATCTTACACCTCTCAACTTGTAATGTAATGAACATTACGTTGGTCCAAATGGCATGATCTGTCCATTTTAGTCAACAAGAAATGATCCAGTTGTAGACATTGTATTTTGTACCCCTTACGACTCGGGCCCTCGTTCCCCAATGATGCCCAAACTCTAAAGCCCAAGGCCAGTTTAGAGCCCAATCAGATATCAAATTGACTTGAGGAGTGTTAAAATGGAAAATATAACCTTTTAAATGAGCAAAAATCTATTTTTGGAAATAAAATGACCAAAGTGGCCCTCAGCCCACATACATGGGCAACAGCCTGCGTACGTGAGCCAAAGCATGTGTACGCAGGCACACTCTTGTGTATGTAGCTAGGGTTTCAAAGACATAAAAAAGACAAGTTTTCTACAATAATGGCTTAGGTTTGGAATGAATCCCACATCGTTTGGGAGCCATTCCAAACCCCATTTTTTTCACAATAAAAAGCCTTACATGGTATATTTTCAAAACACACAGAAATCCCACGGGAAAAATACAAGATTCACTAGAAAATAGTGAATTAAAAGGGAGTTTTCCATAAAACACCCTCAAGTCAATTTTGTTTGATTGTGACCTTTTCTGGCCTCAATCCTTTTAGTTTAACTTTACAAATCACTTTTTATTAAATTGTGAATAGATTTGACTGAGGGGAATGGTAAAAAATCAAGCTTAAAGAGCTTTTCTTTGAGGTATCCAGACTAAACTTTTTTTTTTCCTTTCTTTCATTTTTTGCTTTTAAATCTTTCTGTTTGTTTTGTTTTCTTGTTTTAATATGCTTTAAAATGTTTATCTAGTTTAGGTTTGTATGTTTAAAATGCATGTTAGGTTGTTAGGATTCTAGTTTTGAGGTTCTACCCTATTTTTGGTGTTTTTAGGGTTTCTAGGCAAGAACCTGCGTACGCATAATTTTGCCTATGCACGCAAGCTTGATTATGCATACGCAGGCTTGTTCTTGTGTGCACAAGCCGCCGCCTGGAAACCCTAATTTTTGTTTTCCCTTTTTGTTTTGCTTCTATTTTCACATGTTTGTTTGTTTAGCTTCTCTTTCCCATGCTTTTATGCTTTCAATACCTATGTTTGACATGTTTAATTGCTTGGTTTGCTATCACGCATAAATGCCATAGGTGCTGAGTTGCAGTAAGGTAAGTAAAAGGTAAGTCATGCATTAGAAATGTTCATGCATTTTTGATATGATCTTGTTTTGGTGTTAGAGATGAATGTGAATGTTTGGATGAATCACACGTTGCTTGGATCTTTTTTTATACATGTTGCTGCCTTGAATATGCTTTGATGCCATGTTAGATGAGTCTGAGGGTTATATATGTGTGGGTTTGGTTTCTTATGCTTTATGGATGGATATGTATGCGTTTTGGGATGATGATGCCATGTTGTACGCTTAGATGTATGCTAGTGGTGTGTGAGTTAGAATACAAGTGTTAAACATGATTTTATTGAGGTTAAGACGTAAGACACAATGATGGGAGGCCAACCTTAGGGTTGGGCGGTCTTGGGTGCCTAACACTTTCTCAAGAACATACCTAAACTCCGAACCCATATCTCTGGTAGTAAGATCAATGGTCCTTCCTCGAAAGGATGCTATATATATGGTTCCTAGACCATTGCAAAAACAAGGTGGCGACTCCATCCATTGTGTCCACACCCTACCTAAAGGGGCCAAAACACAAGGAAGAGATATATCAAGAGACAAAAGGGCTATAGAAGCACATGGCATAGCAACCAACATGTAGATCTATACATACATCGAAACAAAATGTTTTGTCTCTTATTCTTTTGTTTCCGTTAGCGAAGCTCATGAATCAAAAGAGGGGCATCTGTAAACACTGCATTTTGTACCCTTTATGACTTGGGCTCCCGTTCGCTAATGATGCTAAAATTCTAAGATCCGAGGTTGGTTTAGGGCCCAATCAGATGTTAAATTGACTTGAGAAATGTTAAAATAAAAAATATAACTTTTAATGAGCAAATAAATCTATTTTTGGAAAAGTAAAGCCAAAGAAGCCCTTGGTATGCACATATAGGAATCAGCCTTCGCGTACAGCTATGATGCATGCGACACAGGCTCGATCCTGCACGCGCATGTAGGGTTCCAGAAACATAAAAAGGCAAGTTTTCTACAATAAAGACTGAGGTTTGGAATGAATCTCACATCGTCTAAGAGCCGTTTTAAACCCCCATTTTCACAATATAAATAGCCATACATGGTACCTTTTCAAAACACACAAAAATCCTAAAGGAAAACACTAAGATTCACTAGAAATAATGAATCAAAGTGGGAGTTTTTCACAAAATATCCTCAAGTCAATTTTTTTTATTAGGTCATTTTTCTAGCTTTAATATTTGAGTTTAAGATTACTAATCACGTTTCTTACTGATTGTGAATAGATTTGACTAAGGGGAATAGTAAAAAATCAAGCTTGAAGAGCGTTTATTTTGAGGTATTAAGTTCCAAGCTTTTCTTTTTTATTTCTTACTTTTATTTATGCTTTAATCTTGTTTCTTTGCTTGTTTTATGTTTATGTAGTTTAGGTTTATGTAGTTTTTATGTTTTAAAGCATGTTAGGATATTAGATTTATTATTTTGAAGCCTTGCTCTGTTTTCTATGTTGCTAGGGTTTTTGGGGTGGATTCTACGTGCGCTTAATCTTTCCTGCGCATGTAGGCTAGATTATGCGCACGTAAGCTTGTTCATTGCGCAGGATCCTGCCCAGAAACTCTAACCCTAGTTTTTTTGATTTCATTTCTTATTTCACATTTAATGCTTCTATTTTAGATTATTTTTCATATATTTATGATTTTGAGCTTCTGTTTCACATGCTTGTTTTTTGTTTTCTTTTCACATGTTTAAATTAGGGTTTATCTTGTTTTTTCTTGTTTTGATGCCATGAACACGCATTCACATGTTCATGCATGAATGCCATAGGTGCTAAGATGCAGCAAGGTAAGTAAGGTAAGTCATGCATTCATATATACATGCATTTTGTTTGTAATCTTGTTTAGGATTGATGAACGTGATAAGATAAATGAGCATGTTGTGTTCTTAATGTTTTTAAGGATCTCTTGATGATACCATGATTTTTTTATTGCCTATGTTTCTGCCTTGACTATGATATGATGACATGGTGTTAGATGAAAGTTAGGTGGATGAGATGTATGATAGTAACATGCTAGGTCGATATGACATGTATGCTATATGAATGTTAGGGTATGCCATGACAGATGAATGATTAGGTCTTTTTGGGATGATTAATGCCATGTTGTATGCTTAGATGTATACTAGTGTGTGTTTGAGTTAGAATGCAATATTGAGTATGCCTTTAATAGGGTTAAGACATAAGACACAATGAGAGGAAGCCAACCCTAGGGCTGGGCGGTTTTGGGTGCCTAACACCTTCCCAAAACCGTACCTAAACTCCAAACCCATATCTCTGGTAATAAGATAAAAAAGGTCCTTCCTTGAGAGGACGCTATATATATGGTTCCTAGACTATTGCAAAAATGAGGTGGCGACTCCCCCGTTGTGTCCACACCCTACCTAAAGGGGCCAAAACGCAAGGACGAGATATATCAAGAGACAAAAGGGCTATAGAAGCACATGGCATAGCAACCAACATGTAGATCTAGACACATAAACATGGCACAAAGCACACAAAGCACACAAAGATATAGATCTAAGCATAAGCATCGCAAGGAGCACATAAACATGTAGATCTAGGCATAAACATAGCAAAAAGCACCTAGGCATATGGATCTAAGCACAAACATAATAGTTAGACATATCCTAGCCAAGAAGGCTAGGCCAACATCATCAAAGTGATAAAACACGATAGAAAGTAAGGGGACATGCTAGAAAAGCTATAAAACATGCTTGGAAGCAAGGTAAAGCAAGAGATACACTACGGAAAACAATAAAGCATGTTATGAAGCAAGATAAAGCAAAGGGTGTAGATGGTAGCTAAAAAGCTACATCTACGCCCTTAAAACCTCAAATCCAAGGTCCTAAGACCAAGAAGAGGGAAAAGAGTGCAAGAACACTACCTCTTGATTGTTGAGAAAATAGAGAAATTAAAGGTTTTTTAATGTGCTTAGGGTAGAATTTGGAGAGGAAAAGGAAGAGGATCTGCCTAGAATAGTGCTCCAAAAATGCCCAAAACCGTTCCATTTTGGTTTGAGGGGGTCTGGGGGTTAAATAGTTGGAAAAATGACCCTTCGGCTTCCGATGGAATGGCCACTGGATGGTTCCGGTGGCCCTTTAGTGGCTGTCAGGTCCAATGCTGACATTAGCAATCTCGGTTTCTTCCCCAATTTGACTTCGAATGCATATTTGAAGGTCTTCCCTAACTCCGATTGAGCTAATCATGGTGTCCTTGGAAAGATCTAGATATGTAGTTTCCATAACATGAAAGAAAATGAAATTACAACATTTGAATCAAAAGTTATGACCTGGGAAGCGAGCTGACGCGCATTGCACAGTTTTTAGGATATCTCAACCGTTTTAACTCCGATTTCGACCCATAAATAGTTGTTGGAAAAGGAATTCAATAATCTTCACAAATGATGCTGGGCTTAATCTCAGGTTTAATGTAGAAACATGAAAATTGTGGTTTTGGGATGATTTTTTACTAGTTTTGACTTTCGGTCAACCCAAGGTTGACTAGGGGCATTTTCGTCAATTTGACCTGAAATGGCACTTTGAGTGCTCCGATGCCCGAACAGGTTGCGCCACGTCAATCAAGATGTTTCCGCTACCCAATGAAAGAAAGTTAATATTTTTTGGAATTTTTGGGGTTCGACACTGTGGACACAAGGGTTTGGAGTCGCCACCTAGTTTTTGTAATGGTCTAGGAACCATATATATAGCGTCCTTTTCGAGGAAGGACCTTTGATCTTACTACCAGAGTATAGGTTCGGAGTTCAGGTATGTTCTTGGGAAGGTGTTAGGCACCCAAGATCGCCAAACCCTAAGGTTGGCCTCCCATCATTGTGTCTTAGTCTTAACCTTATTAAAAAAAAAATTCAACACTTGTATTCTAACTCATGCACACGTTAGCATGCATCTAACATACAACATGGCATCATTATCCCAAAACAACCAATATATCAAACCTAAAGCAAAAGAGAGCCAAACCCAAACACAAATACAAACCCTAACATTCATTTAACATGTGAAAACCCTATCATACATCTAAAGTAGGGCAGCAACTTAATCATGGCAAACACAAGATCATCTAAAACTCCATACTTAAAACCAAACATCGTACAAGCATATTCATCACAAGAGACGCATGTTCAATGCATGGCCTACCTTTACTTACCTTACAGCAACTTAGCACCTATGGCATCAATGCATGATCATGGCATGGTATTAAGAAATAAGAGGACAAAGCCTAATCTAGCATACAATAACTAACAAACATGTGAACAAAGAAAAAAAGCAGTTCAAAAGCGTATAAAAAGGTTAAAACATAGGCATATTAGGTAAAAAAAACAAAGCAAAAGAAACAAGAAAATCAAAATTAGCGTTTCTGGACACGAGTATGCATGCGCATACATAGGCCTGTGCACGCAGGCCAGTTGTATGCGTTCGCATACTTTGAGCCTACATGCGCATACAAAAGTATGCATAATCAGACGCGCCTGAACCCTAAACCTAGAAACAGACAAGCAAAAAACTAGAGCAGAAAAGAAAACCCTAGTTCTAGCAGCCAAACATGCTTAGAAACATCAAACAAGCATAAGACTAAACTAAGCAAACATGTTATAACATAAACAAAGCAAGAAAAATAGATTAAATAGCAAAAGAAAAACTAAAAAGAGAAAGAAAGGTTGAAGCTTGATACCTCAAAAAGGAGTTCCCAAGCTTTTATTTTGACTGTTCCCCTCAGCAAAATCAATCACAAGTCATTAAACAAACAATTAGCAACGTTAAACTAAAAGGATTGGGACCAGAAAAAGGTCCCAATCAAATAAAATTGACTTGAGGGTGTTTTGTGAAAAACTCCCTTTTGATTCACTATTTTCTAGTGAATCTTAGGTTTTTCCCGTGGGCTTTATGTGTGTTTTGAGAATGTACTATGAAAGGCTTTTTATAGTGGAAAAAATAGGGTTTGGAACGGCTTCTAGACGATGTGGTATTCATTCCAAACCTCAGTCATTATTGCAAAAAACTTGCATTTTTCATGCTTTTAAAACCCTAGCTATGTATGCAGGAATGTGCCTGCGTACGCATGCTTTGGCCCACGTACGTGGGCCGAAGGCCACTTTGGTCATTTATTTTCAAAAATAAATTTTTGCTTATTTAGAAAGTTAGATTTTCCATTTTAACACTTTTCAAGTCAATTTGATATTTGATTGGGCTCTAAACTGGCATTGGGCCTTAGAGTTTGAGCATCATTGGGGAACGGGGGCCTGAGTCATAAGGGGTACAAAATGCAGTGTCTACAGATGCCCCTCTTTTGATTTGTGAGCTTTGCTAGTAGAATCAAAAGAATAAGAGATAAAACATTTTGTTTTGACGTACGGCTTGGCCTCAACCCACGCATACAACATACATCATGCAAACATAGGGCGGGGTGCAACTGCGAAGAGTTGCGTGGGATTCGTATGTCCGAAGTCCCACCTTTGTTGATCAGGAAACGAGAAACTACAGGTTCACTGTCCCAGAACTTGTTTTGCCACTTGCAAGCAAATGGTGAGTGACTCGCTATCCTAGAGTCACTAAAAAAGAAAAAAGAAAAACAAACAATGGTGCTCTTACAAGCTAACCCAACAAACAACAAAAGGATATAGTTTCTATGGTGTTCATTCGGGGCTCTTGCCTCAAACTTCTCTAGGCGACTTGTTAAAGTCTTCTTCACTTCTTTCTCTACCTTTTCTAGTGAGGCTCTTGCCTCGAGTTGACCTTGGTCTCTTTCTCTATCACTATCTCTACCCTTTTCTATCGTGCCTGCATGTTCAACTCCTAGAGGATATGTGCATGAGTAGTCTTGATTGTTGGATCCACTGGGAATGGTGAAAACTTGCTAAGGAGTAGATGTGCATGGGGAGGAATCTTCTGCCTCTCATGACTTGCTTGGGGATGAGAAACTCGCTGAGTAGTGTAGATGTGTGATCCACTAGGGAAAAATCTTCTACTTTCTTCATGGTTTGTTGAGGACTTTGAGGAAGAATCTTTTGCTTCCTCACTAGGGACTTTTTTTTTAGGTGTATTGGACTCACAGGGGAAAAATTTTCTGCTTCCTCGCTAGGGATTGTTTAAATGTGCTTAGGTCCATCGGGGAAGAATCTTCTGCCTCCTCCATGGGAATGATGCTTGATGTGCTTGTACTGTTGGGGAAGAGTCTTTTGCTTCCTTACAGGGGATAGTGTTCTTGATTTTGTGTGATCTGTTGGAGAAGAATCTTCTTATTCCTTACTGGGGATGATGCTTAATATGTTTGATGCATGATGTGTTTAAGGAAGAATCTTCTGCTTCCTTACTAGGGATAGTGTTCTTGATATGCTTGATCCACTGGGGAAGAATCTTTTGCCTCCTTACTAGGAATAGTGTTCTTGATATGCTTGATCCATTGGGGAAGGTTTTGGGATGTACATGTTTTATTTTGCTTTTCATAAAAATAAAAATTGAAAAATCAAAAAAAAAAACAAAAACAGTGTCTGTATGTGTATATTGGTACTTGTGTACCTTAGATGGCCATTGAAACTAAGTTTTCTAAACTTTGTATCTCTTGTAGCTTAGATGAGCATCTCAATGCACAACTAAGCAAGTGAGCTTTGTGGCTCGTGTTTGTGATGAGTACGATTAAGTAATCTTTTATACTTAACACTCATATCACTCTTTTTGACGGGAAGGACTAGAAAATCCTAAGAGAAAGGCATAAATAACCATCTCACCACTAAAGCCCGCCAATCATGTATGACATCTGTGTGCTTCGACATAGCAAAATTGTGATGTTTAAGCTTACATAATTGGGTACTTTTTCTCTCTCTCTTATATGCCCATGTATGCTATGCTCAAAAGAAAAATACGCAAAGAATACAAAAGCAAAAAGAATCAAAATGCTTTTAAAAATGGTTGTAAGCGTGTTTGTAGGAGATGTGGGAATTATATGATGTACCTCAAAGGTAATAGTCCCCATCAAACAGTTATGATTATGTGTGAGTATATTTGATTTTTCTCATATCTCAAATCGTCATAATATGAGACACTTATGCACTCTTTCTATGTTTCACACACAACACGCAAACTCTTTGCTACTTTTGATACATGTGCAGGTATAATGTGATTTGACCATCACAAGGAATACATGTGTTAATATATGCTCACTAAACTCTCTTAACTTGTTTTTGAAATATAAAATTGGTTAGACTTGTTTAGTGTGTGTGTGTGTGTTTTGGATCTATGAATGCTTTGCATAGTTGTTGAGAAATGTTTTGAGAGCTAAATATGTTGATTGGATCTATGTTTGAGTAGCTTGCTTGTTGCATTCATCTCTATGTGTTTTTCCCTTCTTGAAAAACTTATTTTCTTCAAGCTCGACAGCTTCTCAACAGATCCTCGACTGATTCCCTTCTATCGAGCCTTTCTTTCTTCTTTTCTCGACAGATCTTGATGGATTCTCGATCCATCGAGATTTCTGGGTTTCTTCTCGACAAATTCTCGACAGCTTATTCGATCCATCGAGCCAATTTTCTGAACCTTCTATTTGGCCGATAGATTCTCGACAGATTCTTGAACCATCGAGGTGTTTTTTTCGTCTACAGATCCTCGACAGCACCTCGACAGATTCATTTCTGTCGAGATTTAGTGCTCGACAGATCTCGACAGATACTTCGATCCATC